>OZ023194.1:5000-1205000 GCA_963995505.1 Hypericum androsaemum | reverse complement strand
CAAAATCAAAAACATAAATTGTTTGAACATCATAGACTCACAGTAACAGAGAGATGGGAGAATATATGAATAATGTTAAAAATGTGATATACATACACACGACAAAGCTTACCATCATCGCCCAATATGTTCGGTATCGGATAAGAAATAGAGTTCTAACCAATTATGAATTCGAGACAAAACCTAACAACTAATCCAAACTCTAACCTAATAAAAATAATGCAAACAATAGAGATAGATATCATATACGTGACCCTTTAATCAAAGAAAGAAGAAAAGGTAACTCACCCTATTCCAAGTTGACCTCCAAACGCGTTGTGGTCTACTTTGGGTTGGACGTTCTATTTCTTTCTTTTTAATTTTTATTTTATCGAGCTCTAGGGTTGGTTCCTTATATGAGGAGGAACTGTAATTCAAAATATAACACCGGTGATATTATTCAGAAAGGGAATAAAACTTTTTGCATATGGTCAAATTCTATTCGAACTCGATAACTTGTTTGACATTTGGAATACACACTTTCTTGGGCCCGACTAGCATATGATAAGTCGGTAATGGGCCATTCTGGTTTCAATTTTTAGGTTGATAAATTTTTTAGTGGGCTCAATTTCTAATTTTAGTGGGGACATACATTAAAAAATATACCTAGTTATCAAACAATTGCCCCCACAACATCCCTCCTTCCTCCGCCCCTGCTTCTGCTAATCTCAGATCAGCTTGGTTAACTAATTGCAGGTCTCGGATTCACGTCGTTGGGATAATGCTCTTCTCTGCTGTGATTCTTACTTCTATGATCATCATGATTGGAGGCAGACGAAACGGAATGATCTGAATGTTGAGACACTCTTCAGCAGGTGTGGTTCTTTAGCCCCTAAGCGGTACCAGACGACCGACATCTCGAACTGAAAGTTCCGTACTCGATCGCTATCGGTATATAGCTCGTGGTTCAATACATGACGGGTGTAACATGTATCAGGCAATTGAAATGGATATACACTATCCGAAGAGAAAATAGAGGATTTCAAAACAACTTCAACTATGTACATCCAGAATCCCTCATCTCGGACCTGTTCGAAACAAAGTACGTGTCATTAGCTACTAAGATCTTCATAGATTACAGCCCGTAAATCTTATGTACTTAAGGAGGAGTTGGTCAGCGAAAGGAGACTAACATCAACTACTGGTGTTAGGAGTTGTGATACCACTGCTGCTGTTCCATCCTGCAGTGACAGAAATCGGAGAGAGCGACGAGGCTCTGTACTTGATTAATCCAACATCGTCCGATGTAGTATCATTGTCTGGTGATCAGTCCGGATCGCGTTTCCCGCCCTGCAATGTTGTGAGAGTCTCCAACACCTAGTCCATGGTCGGTCTCAACTCCTTTGCACTCTGCAGGCATTGAAACGCCAGCTCTGCCACAGTGGAGATCGATTTACGCACTGTTTCGTCTGAACTGAATCCAAGGCTTGGGTCTACGAACTCGTGCAACGCCTTGCTTTGGATCTTGTTGATGGCCATGTTGAAAAGGTTGATCTCGTGCCGGTGCCTTGTGATGTCAATCGCAGGTAATGATGATATGAGCTCTGCTAGGACTACTCCAAAGCTGTATACATCGCTTTTGTTGGTCAGTTGGTAGCAATGGTGGTACTTGGAATCAACATAACCAGGTGTTCCTTGTGGAGCAGTAGAAATGTGGGTGACATCCGTTGGGAAAAGGCGAGACAGCCCAAAATCAGCCACCTTGACGCGGAAATTCTTGTCCAGGAGAATGTTGTTCGTCTTCACGTCACGATGGATAATTTCAGACGCGTGGAGATACGTCAATGCTCTTGCGGTCTCCACTGCAATGTTCAATCGCAGGGGCCAGGGAAGCGATCTGGGCCTCGCCTTTACCCCGTGAAGGTGACCTGCAACCGTGCCATTTTCGATGTATTCAACTAGCAGCAGCTCGCGGCTGTGACGAGAAGTGCAGCCGTAGAGAATGACAAGATTTTTATGTTGCAAGCGTGTGAGGGTGTCAACTTCATTCATGAACTGCTCTACTCTTCTGTAGTTGTTCTCCTACAAGCATTTGACCGCGACTTCTTTGCCATCTTTAAGTTTGCCTGTCGAAATCCGAAAGAACAGAACAGAATCAGACAGAATACATCAGCAGTTGTAATCCAAAACCTCCATCTTGTATGTTCTTACAATAATACACCGTACCAAAACCTCCATCTCCGAGTTTTTTCTTTTCGTCAAAGTTGTTTGTGGCTTCTACAAGTTCGGTATAGGTAAAGAGGTGGACTCCCATGTAGCGACTTCCTTTCTCGACATATGATCTCGAAGAGGGGTCCGATGAGATGCTTCTTGGTGCGTAGTATGACGAGGGTGTTGGTATAGATGTCCTAGAGACAATCGACATAGGGACATTATACTTGATCACATTCATTTGTTTCGTATTATTTATAATAATCGGCATTACACTTATTGAATATAATATTTGATTGTTTGCATATATTCATGTTAATGTTCCCATGAACTAATGTTATCATTGAGAATGTGAGATCTCAAATGATTGTGGACATAGTTCTTAAATAGCCACAATCAATGATCATCGAGAATGGGATATCAATGATGCGATTGAGATTGGTATGCGATCTGCATCATATCCTTAGAGGATGTAGTGGTTCTCACAACTACGAAATACTAGGTATCCACAGAAGGGATCTTGGACAGAGGATAAACGGGAAGGGTAGCTGATGTTAGGACCATTGCCACAGTTAGCTGGTGCACAAGTATCAAACTTAGTGTTCAATGAGAGAGCTGGATTGGCTAAGGTGGCTAGGAGAGTGAAGGTTGTGAAGATCATGTAATTGGTATGAAGGATTTTGGAATTGGACAAGGTTTTTGGATCCATTTTGTGTGGAAGAAGTGGTGAGAGATTGGTAAGAGGACAGCTTGAAAAAGAAGCATTTGCAAGAAAGTTTTAAGTAGTAGGTTATCCTTTGAAAGTTGCTTGTGAAGGTTTTTCTTTCTGGTAGTTGGTCCAAGAAAAAACTGATCACGTAACCTGTTCCTTTATGACAATGTCAAAAAAGCAAATTCATAGCATATTACCTGATATTCAGTAAATCGACTAATCAAGATACAAGTCAAATAGTATTTTTAAATGGTAGTAAAGAAATGACTTTTTTTTCTATGGAAATCCACCTCTGGGTCCCACTAAGGAATTTTTGGCTAACAAATGCGAATGACTTAGTCGACGAGGACGTCGGGTACTGAAGGAGGGGTGAATGTAATACCCCGTAAATGATATGTTCTGTCTGAAAAGGCTTAAGTGATTTGATTGGTATTATTCATACCAATAAGGTGCGCCTTCTTTTTTCGCACACATTTTGAGAGATTTCCAAGATTAAATTACCAAAATTTCGGACGCGAGTTCCAGCTTGAAGTGGACTGCACTGAATTGCAACAGTACATGAGAGTTTTTTTAATAAGTAAATTTGTATTCAAATATCAAACATAACGTTAATTACATTGACATTGGTTCCATCCTCCTCCCAAGCAAGGGATCCCCTCCTTAAAACCAAATACGATCCAACCTAGAAATAAAATCTAAGACCCACAAGATTCGTGATGCAATAATCAAGAGACAATTGCATAACAAATCTGAAAGGTCAAAAATAGTAGAGATGACCTCCTGAAAGAAAAAACCTCCTGGAACGGAAAATTCAGCAGTACATGAGAGTTAAGCAGAGGTCCCACCTGGATCCCAAAACCTTGTCCAATTCCAAAAGACTTCATCCCAATTACATGATCTACACAATCTTCACTCTCCTAGCCACCTCAGCCAATCCAGCTCTCTCATTGAACACCAAGGTTGATGCTTGTGCACCAGGTAACTGTGGCAATGGTCCTAACATCAGCTACCCTTTCTGGCTATCCTCTATCCAAGATCCCTTCTGCGGCTACTAGGATTTCGAGATCACCTGCAGCGATGAAAGCGAACCTGTGCTCACAATTTCCGAGGATGATTACAGAATTAAGGACATCTACTACACCAACCAGTCCATTTTTGTGGCTAATGCCCCTGCTGCCTAGATCAATCATGTCCACCTTTATCAGACACCTTTTCGTATACTTCCTGGCTACGTCAACGTCTCCTTGTTCTATAACTGTTCAACCAAGCCAAGCTCCTTGTACTATATGTATCCAATAGATTGTTTGACCAACTCCAGCAGTGTCTCTTATGCTAGTCTCCACAAGGAATTCTATCAGGTCCATAATAGTTCTTTCGTCGAATCGTGTCAGGGGTTCGTGGATGCCCCTGTGATCACTTCTGGTGGTGTAGTATCTATGAACAGCTTAATGAGCATGAATTATACTGAGGTTTTGGACTTGGGGTTCGTCTTTGTTAGGGATTGTTCCAAATTCCTAATTAGAGTAGGGCTCTATTTCCTGATCAGAATAGAGTACTAGTCTCCTATATATATACGGCATATGCCTAGGTCTTATTTGTACTAGTTGAGAGTTGTGAGGTAGAGAGAACCCTCACGGAGGCCTTGTAACCGATTGGACTCACATAGTGGACGACTCTCCTTTGCCCATGGTTTTCTCCCCGTCTTGGGGTTTCCACGTAATTCTTGTGTCTCGTGTTTTACTCGTTTCGATCTTATTTCTCAACAATTGGTATCAGAGCCGGATCTGAGTTTCGAGTATTGAAAAAAAAAATGTGAACAGTAACCAATTTGGGGGAAAATTGAGATTTAGGGTTTTGAAACCCTTGGAGTCGCCGCCGCCCGCGTTCCGACCACCCCTTGGAGCCGCCACCACCGAACCCGTCGCCGCGGAGGAGGAGGAAAGGGTCAGCCGCCGCCTGTGAGAGATTTGGGTTGAAAAACCCTAATTTTCGAGTTGACCAAAAGTCAACTATTTGACTGGTTGACCAAAAGTCAACTATTTTGGCTGATTTTAGTTTTCTAACCGATTTTGGGCTGATTTTTTGGTTCGAGGAGCTTCAGGATGACTTCCATGAAGTACGAAATCCCTCAATTGACGAGAAAAACTAATTTTTCCTTGTGGCGGGTGAAGATGCGTGCTATTTTGACACATCTAGAGCTGGATGAGACTCTACGTGATGAGAAGTCGATGCCTTCGAGTTGGGACGCTGCGATGAAGGCGTCAAAGAATCGTAAGGCTGTGAATCAGATCCAGTTGCATCTATCAGATGATATTTTGCGGGACGTGTTGAAGGAGACAACAACTTCCTCATTATGGGCAAAGCTTGAAAAGTTGTGCATGCCCAAGAGTTTGACCAACAAACTGTGCTTGAAGCAACGACTGTTTTCTATCCGGATGCAAGAAGATAAGTCTGTTCATGACCACCTTAATAAATTTAAGGATATAGTGGCTGACCTTAGAACTCTGGATGTGAAGTATGATGATGAAGATCTTGCTTTATTGTTATTGTGCTCGTTGCCTGCTTCTTATCAGCAATTCAGAGATACTCTGTTGTTCAGCCATGATACTCTGAGTTGGGATAATGTTCATGATTCGCTCTTGGAGAAAGAGAGAATTGATAAGCACACTGTGAGTTCCTCTGAAAATAGCCAAGGGACTGGTTTGGTTATGAGAGGGAGGTCTGAAGAGAGGAATGCTAAGTCTGGTTCGAGGAAGAAGAGCAGAAATAAATCAAGGTCAAGGCACAAGGATAAGACTTGTTTCAACTGTCATAAGGTTGGGCATATTAAATGGTTCTGTCCGGAGTTGAAGAACAAGAAGAAGGGCAAAAAATCCAGTGCTCCGAAAGGAGAAAGTTCTGATAGCGGCAGTGCTAGTGTTGCCACCACCACTCAGAAAGAAGAATCTGATAGAGACCTTTTGTCTGTGATTGATAGAAAGTCTAAAGTTGATGCTGCTTGGGTCCTTGATTCTGCTTGTATGTTTCATATGTGTCCCATCCGGGACTGATTTTCAACATATGAACGTGCGGAGGGTAATGTTCTCATGGGAAATAATTTTGTCTGCAAGGTTGTTGGTATTGGCACAGTGAAGATCAAGATGCATGATGGTGTCATTCGAACCTTGACAAATATGAGGCATATCCCTGATTTGAAGCGGAACTTGATTTCGCTGAGTACTCTTGATACATTTGGGTACAAGTATACCGGAGAAGGTGGAGTTCTTCGTGTGAGTAAGAACTCATTAGTGCATATGAAGGCCAAGAAAGAGGTTAGAAATCTGTACGTTTTGCAGGGTTCTACAGTTACAGGGATTGCTGCTGCTGCATCTGGCTCGTTGACAGATTCTGAGAATACTTCATTATGGCATATGCGACTTGGTCACATGAGTGAGAAAGGCATGACCGAGCTGAATAGGAGAGGATTATTATGTAGACAGGGTATTGGGAAGCTGGAATTTTATGAGCACTGTGTGTTTGGCAAGCAGAAGAAAGTCAGTTTTCAGAAAGGTGTGCACACTACAAAGGGAAAACTTGACTATGTTCATTCTGATCTTTGGGGACCGTCTCAGGTTGCAACAAAGAATGGTTCCAAGTATATGCTGACTATTATTGATGATTATTCGAGGAAGGTGTGGGCGTTCTTCTTGAAGAGCAAGGATCATGTCTTTGTCACTTTCAAGCAGTGGAAGACTATGATTGAGAAGCAGACTGGGAGAGATGTCAAGCATCTCCGCACAGACAATGGATTGGAGTTTTGCTCTAGTTGGTTTGATGAGTTCTGCGAGAATGAGGGTATTGTCAGGCATAAGACAATCTCTGGTACACCTCAACAGAATGGAGTCGCTGAAAGAATGAACAGAACTTTGTTGGAGAAAGTTTGTTGTATGCTGTCAAATGCTGGTTTGCCTAAGTCATTTTGGGCTGAATCTGCTTCCACTGCCTGTCACCTTGTCAATCGTTCACCTCATGCATCACTTGATGGCAAAGTACCTGAAGAATTGTGGTCTGGAAATCCTCCTAATTATGTTGTTTTAAAGATATTTGGGTGTCCTGCCTATGCTCATGTGAATAATGGCAAGTTAGAGCCAAGATCTGTGAAATGTATCTTCCTTGGCTATGCTTCTAGAGTGAAGGGATACAAGTTGTGGTGTTCCGAGCTGTCTAAGGTCTTGTTGAGTAGGAATGTTATTTTTAAAGAGACAGACATGCTGAGTAAGAGGGAGGATATTTTTTCACCTGGTGTTCCGAGTGCTCCAAGTGTGGACTTGCAAAAGTCAAAAGTGCAGGTGGAGTTTGATGCTGATCCAGAAGTGAGTTCCTTCCATGATGTTGATTGCCATGATCCTACTCATGGTGGGTTGTCTGATGGAGCTGAGAATGTTGGCAAAGTAGAGAGGGAATTATCAGGCCTCCACAGAAGTTAGGTGAGGCTGATATTGTTACTTTTGCCCTGAATGTGGCAGAAGAAGTTGATAGCTGTGAAGAACCGTCTAGTTACTCAGATGCTGTGAAGTCGAAAGACTCTGCTAGATGGTTGGTTGCTATGGAGGAAGAGATGAAATCTCTTCACAAGAACAAGACTTAGGAGATTACTAAGCTGCCTAAGGATAAGAAGGTTGTCAGCTGCAAGTGGGTATTCAAGAAGAAGGATGGTATACCTGGAGTTGAAGAGCCTAGATACAAGGCTAGGCTAGTGGCTAGAGGATATAGTCAAATTCCTGGTGTGGACTTTAATGAGGTATTTTCACCAGTTGTGAAGCATACCTCGATTCGTTCTCTTCTTGGTATTGTTGCTATGCAGGATTTGGAGCTTGAATAGCTTGATGTGAAGACAGCTTTCTTGAATGGAGAGCTTGAGGAACGGATTTATATGGCACAGCCTGAGGGTTTTCATGTTGAAGGCAAAGAAGACCATGTGTGCTTGTTGAAGAAGTCCTTGTATGGCCTTAAGCAGTCTCCGAGGTAGTGGTATAAAAGGTTTGATTCCTTTATGATTTCTCATGGTTATGAGAGGAGCAAGTATGATAGTTGTGTTTACCTGAAAAGGCTACGCGATGGTTCCCAAGTGTATTTGCTCCTGTATGTGGATGACATGTTAATTGCTGCCAGTGACAAAGGAGAGGTGAGAAAGCTCAAAGCTCTGTTGAGTAGCGAGTTTGAGATGAAAGATTTGGGTCCTGCTAAGAAGATTCTTGGTATGGAGATTGCCAGAGATAGAGGAGCAAGGAAGTTATTTCTGAGTCAGGAGAGTTACATTGAAAAGGTAATTGACAAGTTTGATGTGACTGGTAATCCTGTGAGTACTCCTCTTGGTACACATTTTCAGCTTTCGTCTGCCTTATCCCCACAGTCAGCTGCTGAGGTCGATTACATGTCTGGTGTTCCATACTCCAATGCTGTTGGTTCTCTGATGTATGCTATGGTTTGCACACGCCCGGATTTGGCCTATGCTGTGAGTGTTGTTAGCAGGTTTATGACAAATCCTGGAGAAGGTCATTGGAGAGCAGTGGAGTGGATTATGAGGTACTTGAAGGGTACCAAGGGCGTGTGTCTACAGTTTGGACGCACCAGTGATGGAGTTGTTGGTTTCGTGGATTCAGATTATGCTGGAGATCTTGATAAGTTCAGGTCCTTGTCTGGATATGTCTTCACTCTTGGAGGATGTGCTATCATTTGGAGAGCTTGTCTACAAGCCACATTGGCGTTGTCTACCACTGAGGCGGAGTACATGGCTATAACTGAAGGTATGAAGGAGGCTATCTGGTTGAAAGGTTTCTTCAGTGAGATCTGTGAGCAGCTGCAGGTTAGTACAGTGTACTGTGATAGTCAAAGTGCTATCCATCTCACGAGGGATGCTATGTATCATGAGAGGACAAAGCACATTAATGTGAGGTACCACTTCATTCGGGAGCATGTTGTTCAAGGTGACATTGTTGTGAGCAAGGTGGGTACCAAGGACAACCCTGCAGACATATTGACGAAGCCGCTTTCTGGTGCTAAGTTCGAGCATTGCTTGGACTTAGTAAGTATTCGTGCTTGATGATGATTGCCCTTAGGGGCTGGTGGTGAAGGTGGAGAAACGTTGAAGTTAGAGTCATAGAATTTGGTCCAAGGTGGAAATTTGTTAGGGATTGTTCCAAATTCCTAATTAGAGTAGGGCTCTATTTCCTGATCAGAATAGAGTACTAGTCTCCTATATATATACGGCCTATGCCTAGGTCTTATTTGTACTAGTTGAGAGTTGTGAGGTAGAGAGAACCCTCACGGAGGCCTTGTAACCGATTGGACTCACATAGTGGACGACTCTCCTTTGTCCGTGGTTTTCTCCCCGTCTTGGGGTTTCCACGTAATTCTTGTGTCTCGTGTTTTACTCGTTTCGATCTTATTTCTCAACAGTCTTGAACTGGACTGCACAGAATTGCAGTACCTGCGAGTTAAGCGGAGGTCGCTGCGGGTTTGAGAATCAGACATTGGTTTGTTTCTGCATGACAAGACTCATCCCGTCTCTTGTCACGATGATAACTCTTCGGTGAATTATCGCACTGTGTCAGTCGTAGTTTGCTTGTTCAATTGCATCAGACTTTCCTGTTTGTTCCTCTGTTTCAACAGAGTTGGTCTGTTTGTGCCTTGCAGATATTGCATCAGACTTTTCGTCCAAATTTTGAGGGATATGAATGCTATAATGGCTAACAAGTTCCCGTTAGCGCTTTTTACGTTGCAGGGAAACATTCGGATGTGCGAATGAAGGCTATTATAGGTAACAGATCCTTCATGGCTGTTTGTTTTCCCTGCATGCTTATCCTTCAAAAATATTAAGTACATCATCAGACATTGATGTGTTTCATGTCATTTGGGATTGGAAATTATCCCATCTCTTGTCTTTCCTTGCAGGTGTAATTGTGCTTATAGGATTATCCCATCACATTTTGCCTCTACAAGATCTTTGTAAAGTGCAAATTCAACAAAGAGAATGATGAAGATATCGAGACAATTGCATAACAAATTTGAAAGGTCAAAAATAGACAATTGCATAACAAATTTGAAAGGTCAAAAATAGTAGAGATGACCTCCTGAAAGAAAAAACCTCCTGGAACGGAAAATTCAGCAGTACATGAGAGTTAAGCAGAGGCCCCACCTGAATAGTCCCAGAAACACCCGTCTCAAATATTAATTAATTAAAAAAAATATCACACAACTGTATTGTACTAGGTGATGCCAGAAAAAAAAAAAGACCTTCCAGTCGTCTCTCTGAAGCAATCGACCTTACCATTCAAAGACACCCCCTCTAAATGGTTCTCCCCTCTATCTTCCTCCTCCTATTCCTCATCTCGCACTTGCCAATCCACACCGCCACGTATCGGGCAGAATCGGAATTGGACCCGTCGAGATGCCGCCCTTTCAACTGCGGGAACTTCTCCGGCATCGGCTATCCCTTCTGGTCCGACGCCCTCCCGAACTACTGCGGCCATCCAGCCTTCAAACTCGACTGCGCCAACCCGCGATCCGCCACGTTCAACATATCCGCTTTGCCATACCTCGTCGTCGGCATCAATCCTGAAGACCGAATCCTGACGATTGCGAGAACAGACATAGTCTCCGAGCAAGACATCTGTTCTTCCGACCAAACCCTAGTGAACACCACCTTGGACGATGTTCCCCCGTCTCTCTATTCACTCACCCGGAGCGACGAAATCGCCACACTTTATTGCAACTGCAACGGCACGAAGACAACCAAGTTGGAGGTGTACTTGGACTCGGCAACTACGAATCTAACCAATGGACAGGCAAGTGTGTGTAGTCGCAGTGTTTCGATTCCTGTCCTCGTGGGAGCATTTGGGGATCTTATGAGGAAGTCAGAAGATGTCGGTACAGTGCTGGATGTCTTGAGGAAAGGGTTTCAGGTGACGTGGGAGGCGGGGATGGTTCTGTGTGAGGAGTGTAAGGGCTCTCGTGGGGTGTGTATACACAACAGTACTGATTCGGGTTGGACTTCGACTTCGACTTCGACTTCGACTTCTGTTGATGGATCCTTCGCTTGTTTGTGTTCGGATTCGGATTCGGATTCGGATTCGGATTCTCACAAAGCTTATGCGTATCCCAGTTCTTGCCCTGTCTTACCCGGAACGCTGCCTTCAGGAACAGGTGTGATTTTTAATTCTCATTTAATCTCGCAGATTTCTTCATCTTTGTCGACGTGTTAGCTCTTTGTTGGTAATCACAACGCCCATAAAATAAACTGGTATGGTTTTTTTATCAAAAAAAAAACTATCAAAATAGCAAATAATTGTACTCGTTATAACTCAGAAGCATATATTGCCTAAAGAAGCAAATCGTACTAATACATTTAATTCTTATTAAACGCATACAATGTTTTCTCTTTCGTTTAATCCTCTAAGTTACCTCCTTGATCCCTTTTCGAAATTGCGGAATTTTCATCCCAAATTATAAATATTTTTTTTGCGATACTCGTAACTTCCATGTGAAATTTTAATTAATACTGCCAAAGGACATGTAACCTAGCGACACAAGGTGTTGTAAATTTCAAGGAGGTCCAAGGTTCAAATCTTGGCGTGGTGTAAAAATTTAGTACTAATTTAATTAATTTTTTCAATTTGAGACCTAGAAATTTAAATACCTTAAAAACTTGGATGCAAGACTGGTAGGTATTTGTTATCATAATTGGTCAAACTTTGATTTAGATAATTAGTGAATGCCTTAACATTGGGTAGTTTAAAAAAATTTGTTAGTGCTTTTTATTCAAATTTGAATGGTATTTTTATAAATATTTAAATTTTCAGAATTATTCGCGATGACTTTCTCAATAATATTTTTTATTTAAAGTTTAGATTAAAAAAATTAAAATACGACTCCGTCATATTCAGCAATGGCTTGACCTAGTCAAATATCGTATTCCGAAAGATACGGCAAATTAGGGACCACTCGCAATTGATCATGAGATGGTAAATTCTCACGGATTTTTCTTTGAAGCTTCGTTGCATAAACAGTGAAGTAGAGAAAAGAAGAACTATATTAAAAAAAAATCGGAAGCAATTTAGTGAGGTTATATGAGGGTGTTAAGTTATATTATCCTAGTGAATTTGTTTATATGTAAGAAAAATTGACTATAAATTTTTAGATTTGATACGAAAATATTATTTTGCCTAAAGACATCCCACTTCTCTACTAAAAATCACTGACAGTAACCTAAATAGCCCAATTATTAATTTGCTTTGAACCTCGTTGAGAATTGTGAGACGAGGGTGGAAGTTCCTATTCAGACAAAAGTCGTCGAGGAGATTAAGAGTTCTTCGGTGGAGACAATGTTGGGAGGTCTAAGAGAAGGGTTTAACGTCAGCTATGGCTACGACTGTTTGCCTTGCTTACATTCCGGAGGTTCTTGTGTCAACGTTAATGGAAGTGGCTACTTGCCTATTTGTGATAAGAAATTCAAGAGTAAGTGCTCCCACCTTGCTATTATTTTTTTGAAAAGGTTGAAATTTTATTATAAATGCAAATTAACATATTTAATCAAATAATTAATGAGTTGGTTAGACATATAGGCAGAATTCTACGGCCGAGTTTGAGGCTGGGGTTGACAGAGTTTCCACGGCCGGGATTGAGGTCTGAATCGGCCCGCGTTGAGGTTGAGGTCGGGGAAGAAGACAAGGGAGGAGGGCGAGATGATTTTTTTTTCCTTTCAAGGATATTAAGGTCATAATTTGGTCGATGAGGTGAACGAAGGACATGAGAATAATATTTTAAATTTGACCGCATTAAAAATTTGGTCGTATTCGAGAGATCTGAAAATAATTTGCACATTTATTTATAATTAAATTATATTTAACAAGAAAAAACAATATATTAAAATAGCAAATAATTATACTTACTATTTTTTACACCCGTCAGTCTTCATACGCACATGTTGCCTTAAGGAATAAAACCACGCTAATATAAGCAATTCTAATTTAAGTGTAGCATGACAGTCAGTTCATCGCCTAACCATCAGTATAACTATGATTATTACCTTACGCCTATACCAACTTCTTTGATAAATTACTGTTGATTGTTTACTACGAATGTACATGTCATTATAAAAGCTGATTGACTTTCTCCCCTAAAAACAAGAGTTGACTGACTTTCGAGTGAGTGGCCCTTGGAAAAATTCAAGGATGGGCGATTGATGCAGCAAAAACTATATGGTCCATTCACGAACTTTTTTTCCAAGGGCAACCGACTCGAAAAGTCAGTCAAGTTTTATTGTGATATGTACAGTCCATTCAATGAGCTAAGCGATGACAATTATGTGTTTTTGTCTAATATAAACCCGATTTAGTTTACGAATAGATATTACATATCAAATAGTTTCGGTCAAATTTTTTTGGTGAACTAAGGACAACACGCTACATACATTTTCTTGCAAATGCTTCCATTACATTTCTGCAAGCTCTCCTCTTACCAGTCTCTCACCACTTCTTCCACACCAAATGGATCCCAAAACCTTGTCCAATTCCAAAAGACTTCATCCCAATTACATGATCTACACAATCTTCACTCTTCTTGTGAAATATGCCGCATGACTTTTTCATTATATGTAATCGAATATCTATACAACTCGAGTTAACCCCCTGCTAGGGTTAGGGTTTCGGACTGTTGGGTATGGAACCTGAGTACGAGTGAAGTATTTGGGTGGCTCGAGTGAAGAGCTTTGAGGTTGATCGAGGTGGCGATCGGGTTCGAGTGCCGTAACAGGTCGCCGAAGCGGAGAAGTGGAGCTGCTGAAGGGCTGGCGGGCCAGCCAACTAGCGGCCACTAGTTGGGACTTGCGGGCGCAAGTCAACTAGCGACCGCTAGTACTCCGCTCTAGGGAGTTTTGCGAGAGTCCACTGGCGATCGCCAGTTGATTCGCGATCGCCAGTTCAGCCAGAAAAAGCTGCTGAAGTTGGACAAGTTTGCCCCTGCTCGCCCCAAATAACCTAGAATAGAGGGTGCCTCTATAAATACCCCATTTTCCTCATTGAATGTGTGTTGTTGCCATTGCCAAAGCTCTTCAAAGAGAAAAAGAGAGAAAAGGGAGAAGAGGAGAGAAAGAGTGAGCCAAGTGTGACATCCATTGTAGCGAGCGAGTGAAGCTCCACGTGTGTGTGCGTGATATAGTAGAATCTCTCCTGACTTGGACACCCCCGGACGTAGATCGTTGAGGATCGAACCGGGTGAACAAATTTTGTGTGTCCCTCCTTTGTGCTTTCCTTTGCTTTTTGTGTTCGTGCTTAGTTGTGCATTGTATTTGCTCATGCTTGTATTGTCCGTTGCGTTGTGTGGGTCCACGGGAAAGTGAGTAATTTTCCAACATGGACAAGACACCACAATCCTATTGTGAGTAGACGTCTACAAGGCAACTTCGTATTACAGATTGATTGCAATAATAAACTCCTATACTCCTAGCCACCTCAGCCAATCCAACTCTCTCATTGAACACCAAGTTTGATACTTGTGCATCAGCTAACTGTGGTAATGGTCCTAACATCAGCTACAAAACTTTTATTATTCTCTGTCCAATATCCCTTCTGCGGCTACCCGAACTTCGAGATCACCTGCTGCGATGAACGCGAATCGGTGCTTGTAATTTTCGTGGATGATTACAGAATTAAGGACATCTTCTACACCAACTAGTCCATTTTTGTGGCTAATGCCCCTGCTGCCTATGATCATCAATCATGTCCAGCTCTTGACGTGCATAACATTAGCCTTTATCGGACACCTTTTCGTATACTCCCTGGCTATGTCAACCTCTCCTTGTTCTATAACTGTTCAACCAAGCCAAGCTCCTTGTACTATATGTATCCTATGTTAGGGCAGCGGACGCACTTTTGATAGGCTCATGCACAACAACAGAGAGATAGGAGAATAATAGGAACACTGAGGATACGCAATATACGTAATTAGGTCAACTTACCTAATCCACGGGAGTATAGAAGATCTTTCACTATATATGTGTAGTACAATGGATACATAGGCTATGGCGAGACTACCCGCCTCAAGCTCTTCTCCCTGCCTACACTAATATACCCATTGCTTTTGCCCCGAGGAACTCCTTAACACTACCCTCCTATTTATAGGATACTAACCCTAGAGTTCCTTCCTAATTAGAATCCTATTACATTAGGCAATAACTAAATAGGAAGTTGAGACATTTCCAACAATCTCCACCTTGGCTCAAATTCCAAAACCAATCGTCATCTCGAGCTTCACTTGCTCTTCCACATCTGATCATCATCTTTACTGCGTGCCTCTTTCATTAAGCTTCATGCTCCACCTCGAATGACTTCATCGTCCACCTCAATCTGACGAGTACTCTTACGTGGTCTTCACTCGATCATCGTCCGAGCACCTATCAAACTCCATAATCTGAAAACTCCACATAGAATCTTTCACAAGTATCTACTTACCATAGATCTTCACTCGATCACTCAATACATCAGGATAAAGCTATATGTGCACAAGCTTCACCCTGCTCTTTGGCGCCATACTTTCTCAACCGATCTTCGCTACTCCACCTCTACGAGAACTCTCCACTTTTATGATGTCACTGATCTATCAAGAGAAAATCGTATGCATGCAAGCTGCACCCTGCTCTTCGGTGCCATACTTTCTCAACCGCTCTCCGATCAAACAGGAGAAGAGGGAACCAACTTCTGGGCTATACATCACCTTCTCGTGACTGCTTCACTACGGCCTTACATCACCTTTTGTGAACACCTTGTTGGACACCTTCACTTAGAATTATTGCACCTCACTCCTTCATCCTCGTGGACAACTTGGTGGTAACCTGCGGAACACATGAGTAAACTGACACTTGCAATAACAGTGCTAAACTGTACTTTGCCACCTCTGCATTACATCTATGCCTCATCAACGAGTACTAGGCCAAGGCTCTGCTCAAGGTCTTCACCCGATCTACCTCCTCGTCCAACACTATGAACCCATGACGCGATCAAATCCCACGGAATAAGGGAGTATCACTCCTCCACCTTGAACCAAACCTCATGACCGATCTTCTGTGAATCTACTTGACCTGAACTCATCTGTTTCAACAGGACCTCAATCTGACCTTCACTCGGTAAAATTCTTCTCAACTCGAATGATCAAATCACCATGCCCATCATCTGCCCAATCTGCATACCTGCATACTCCAAAGTTGTTGAAAAAAAACCATAAATCACAATCCCTTGACTTATAATCACAATATTGACTTTTGGTCAACTAGTCAAACTATTGACTTTTGGTTAACTAAAATCTAGGTTTTCTTCTCCTTCAACCAAGTCCAACACCAAGGACTTCAATAGGCGGCGGTCGGCTGAACACCCGATGGCGACGACGGCTAGGCGGCTCAGACTTTGAATGGTGCTCTCTCCTCGAGCACTCTGACGGTGATCAGCGGTGATGATGCAAGCCGACGCGGCTCAGTTTCAGGGGTTTTCTCTCTCCCCAAAACCCTTCTCTCTCCCCGATTTTCCCCCTTCCTGGCGAGCCACTTCTCTCTCTACGAAAGAACGGAGCCAACAGACCGCGGGGCTACGGTGGCACGAGGGCTCCTGCCTCCTTCGACGGTGGACGGAAGACGAGCCAGGAATTTCTCTCTGATGGAGTGCGGCTCCTTTTAGCGGGCTCCTCCTCTTCCGCGACTGGACAACAGCGACCTGCGGCTCGGTGGTGGCGGGGGTCTGTACTTCAGCAACGCCCACACAGGGTGCAAACAGCGGGCGGCAACCGGCGGAGGCTCCATCTATGTGCAGCGGCCAATCTCTCCAAAGGGGTGGAGACCCTAATTCCAATTTCCCCTAATTTTGGCAGAATTACCAAATTGCATCTGACCTTCTTTTGAAATTATAGAACATTCCCTCCTTGCCTCCTCCACCAAAGTCTATACGGATACACACTAAGCTTTGATACCAGTTGTTAGGAAAGCAGAAGCACTTTCGATAGGCTCATGCACAACAACAGAGAGATAAGAGAATAATAGAAACACTAAGGACACGCGATATATGTGGTTCAGTCAACTGACCTAACAGGAACACTGAGGACACGCGATATACGTGGTTAAGTCAACTGACCTACTCTACGGGGGTATAGACGATCTTTTACTGTGGAGTACAACGGATACATAGGCTATGGTGAAGCTACCCGCCTCAAGCTATTCTCCTGCCTACACTAATGTACCCATTGCTTTTGCCTCGAGGAACTTTTTAACACTGCCCTCCTATAAATAGGAGACTAATCTTAGAGTTCTTTCCTAATTAAAATAATATTATATTAGACAATAACTAAATAGGAAGTTGAGACATTCCCAACGTCCTGATTGTTTGACCAATTCTACCCATGTCTCTTACGCCAGTCTCCACAAGGAATTCTATCAGGTTCATGATAGTTCGTTCGTCGAGTCGTCTCAGGGGTTTGCGGATGCCCCTGTGATCACTTCTGGTGGTGTAGTGTCTATAAACAGCTTAATGAGCATGAATTATACCGACGTTTTGGACTTGGGGTTCGTCTTGAACTGGAGTGCACCGAATTGCAGTACCTGCGAGTTAAGAGGAGGTCGCTGCGAGTTTGAGAATCAGATAAGACTCGTCCGATCTCTTGTCACGATGGTAACTCTACGGTGACTTATCGCACTGTGTCAGTTGTAGTTTGCTTGTTCAAGCGCTTGTTCCTCTGTTTCAAGTTTCAACAGAGTTGGTCTTTTGTGCATTGCAGATATTGCATCAGACTTTTCATCCTAATTTTCAGAGGATATGAATGCCATAATGGCTAACAAGTTCCTGTTTATGTTGCAGGAAAAAGTTCGAATGTGCGAATGAAGGCTATAATAGGTAACAAATCTTTCATGGCTATAATAGGCTATAATCTTGCAGGACATTGATTTGTTTCCATAATAATCTGTCATCTTTGTGTCATTCGGCATTTGAAATTATCCCATCTCTTGTCTTTCCTTGTAGGTGTAATTGTGCTTGTAGGATCATTGGTAATCTTAAGCATCACATTTTGCCTCTACAAGATCTTTGTACAGTGCAAATTCAACAAAGAGAATGATGAAGATATCGAGACCTTCACAAGCAATTATGGAGCTCTAGCTATGAAAAGATACCGCTTCAAAGAGATCAAGAAAATGACCGATTCGTTCAAAGAAAAGTTGGGTGAAGGTGGCTTTGGAAGTGTGTACAAGGGGAAGCTCTCCGATGGCCGAGTTGTAGCAGTCAAAGTCCTGAAACTTTCCAAAGGAAACGGTGGAGAATTCTTGAACGAGGTTGCCAGCATAAGTAGGACCTCTCATGTCAATGTCGTCACTCTATTGGGATACTGCCTCGAATCCAATAAAAGGGTTCTCATTTTCGAGTTCATGTCGAATGGATCTCTTGACAAGTTCATCCGTAATAGAGCAAGTTGCTCTGGTACCGGAATGGTCCTGGCATGGCAAAAGCTGTATGAGATAGCCATTGGCGTGGCTAGAGGGCTCGAGTACTTGCACCGCGGCTGCAACACGAGAATCGTCCACTTCGATATCAAGCCGCACAACATCCTTCTGGACGATGATTTTCGCTCCAAGATCTCGGATTTCGGGCTCGCCAAGCTGTCAAATGCCAGAGAGAGTATTATGTCATCAATGATGGAAGCCAGAGGGACCATCGGATACATAGCTCCGGAAGTGTTCAACCGAAACTTCGGGAATGTTTCGTCCAAATCTGATGTTTACAGCTACGGTATGCTGCTACTGGACATCATTGGTGCGAGGCAAAGAGACCATACAGAAGTGGGCGACGCAGATGGAACCGGTAGTTCCCCATGTTACTTTCCGAATGGGATCTACAAGCAGGTCGAACTGGAGAGATATGACTTGTATGGTTCGCCAACAATGGAGGAGGTGGCAATTGTCAAGAGAATGACATTGATCGGCTTGTGGTGCATACAACCGATACCGTCGAGCAGGCCGGCCATGAGCAAGGTGATCGAGATGCTCGAAGGAAGCATGGAAGCCTTAGAAACCCCGCCTAAGCCTTTCCTCTTCTCTCCGCCTAGATTACCAGTGGCTTCTTCCTCTACATCCACCACAGAAACAGGTTGAAATGTATGCCATGGCGCTGACCTGCAATGATTTGGAGATGTCAACAGATGCATCCACGGTCATAGCCCGAATATAATTAGGCTAACACCGCGATCGCTAAGATGATTAGTCTCAACCTGATCACGTACAGTTATGTACTCTTTTGATCCGGGACATCTAATTAAACCGAATAAATAAACGAACCCGAAGGTTCCTTTTTCAGACATCTCGTCGAACACTCTCTAGGCACGGGCCAGAACAAGCGCGCCAGCTTCACTCTCAATCAGTGAACAGAAACTCGTGAAGTGGATTTCGTTGGAGCCGTTGTGATTTGATTAGTCTTGTTAAATCACTGACTGGGCCAGCCCATTTTTGTTGACGGTTTTGGGCCCATTGTTAGATATTTATTAATATGGGATTGAAAAACTCGTAGTTGTAGGAAAATATGTGTTGATAGTTATTTGTAATTGTTAAATTACAAAAAAGAAGATCTTTTAATATATTATAATAAATATGCACTTAACGAAATACTAACAAATGTTCGATGATATGATGATTACATTATTATGTAAAGCGCGTTCGAAAAAATATATATAATAATACTTATAATAATATAGTACTAGTATTTACGCACGCGCGATGCGAATGCCATTCTGTTTTAAAACTCGCATTCATTCAAAGACAAAGCCACACACTTATGGAAATAATCAACACCATCCATCAATAATTGGACATCATATATAAAATCATTAGAAAGTAAATACTTCAAAAGCATCCAAGTTTCCGGTATCTAATGTTCAAAGCATCTACATAACCAAGTTTCATGACGTAAAAAACTAAGCTATATTATAATCCTCCCTTCGTCCGACTAAACTACCAAATACATAATATGGCCATGTTACAGAATCAAGTTCACATAAGTCAATATTTAATCCTCAATCATAGTATCAAGTTCATGTTAACGCGTGATTCAAAGTTCACAAAAATCATGTTCTAGTTCACGCAAGCCAAAATAGGATAGGATATTCATGCAAGTTTTATATTAAGCTGGTCATGGTCACTGGAACACGTCCACCAATATCATATATTCACGAAAATCATGCTAAGACATAGAATACTTCCATTCTCTCACTACAGATTAATGCAATCATGTAACCAAACCAAGTTAACGAAAACCAAGACACCATACATAGATTAAAAAATAAATCAATTAGCATAGATGTATTTATTTCTACCAAAGTGATCAACAACACAAACACCCAGTCAATTAAATTTCAAATCAGGCCAACTGTTTCGGATTAGGGTACCAAAACAGAACAACAAAGAGTAAGTTTCAAGGTCTCTTCATCGACCTTAACTCAATTTATAAGAAAAAGCTCATCTACTTCAAGCTCATCGACCTTAACTCAATTTAATCACAAATAGAACTCCAAATTCAGCTCAGAAATTCCTTTCCCATAGCTACCGATAAACCTCCACTAATCACTATTTAATCGCACACGGAGCCGTATTTGTAATAACTTAATAACCGCTCATCCAGACTCATCTCGTAATCACTTGGAGACATCGAAGGTTCGCTCTTAGGGGGAGAGGGAGAAGAAGAGTTACCCGACATCGTCACAGAAGAGGCGGTTGATGAAGACGTCGCTATCAACATACTGGCCCGCGTTCCAGGGCCCACCACCCGGCCCTCTCCCTGGTCTCCCGCCCCCTCCTCTCCTTCCATCTACTCTATCGGGCCCGCTCCCTCCTCGGCACGACCCAGCACACCCTCTACTTCTCCCTCCAGGTCCCCGCCTCCCCTCCCTCCCTCCACTGGTTATCTCTCTCCCAAACCCCTTCGCGCCGCTCCTTGTTCGCTCTCGCCGCCGCCCTTCTCGTTAGGCCCAGCCCACCCTCTACTTCTCCCTCCGGGTCCCCGCCTCCCCTCCCTCCCTCCGCTGGCTGGCTCTCTCTCTCTCCCAAATCCCTTCCGGGCCGCTTCTTGTCCGCTCTCGCCGGCGCCCTTCTCGCTGGTGATCGTTTAATTTTTTTCTTCTCTGTGGGTTAAAATTTCTTCTCTTAATGTGGGTTTAGTCTTGACTTATTTGGGCCTCATAGTATTGGGCTTTTTGCATTGTAAATGTGGAGGTCACGTTAAAAAATGCTAGAGAGGGATACTATCGACATTTTCTCCATGCCGGACCAAAAAGGGAAGTTTACATTATTATAGTAAGATAAAGTATGGATTATTACCAACTCATGTATGGTCTGATAGATACGGTGTCAGTCCTTAAGCATGAGGTGGGGGGTCTGGATTGAGCACGGAGTGAAGGAATCGATTCCGTACGGTTTGGAGTGAAAGGGGACCGCAGTGACAAGCGTAGTTATGTGATAATGGCAAGTGCAGTTATGTGATAATGGCAAGCGCAGTTATGTGATAATGGCATGTGTATTTTGTGACAGTGGCAAGTCCCGTTGATGATAATGGCGCGCGTAGTTTTTTTCATTTTAGTCCCCCATATTTTAGCATTTTTGCAAAAAGGTCACACTGGCACGCGCAGTTATGTGATAGTGGCATGCACAGTTATGTGATACTGGCATGCGCAGTCACGTGATAATGGCATTTGTATCCGGCCTGCGTTTGTGCGTGGCTTTTTTCATTTTGGTCCCGAAATTTTAGCGCGTTTGCAAAAAAGTCCCCGCGTGTATTCATTCCGAACGGTTCGGAATCTGAGCATTCCGTGCCCAATCCAGACCCTGAGGTGGGAGGATCGAATCTCATAACTGTCTAAGATCCGAAATTGTAGAAACAATTTAAATCTCACCAAAAAAAAGTACGGATTATTGTAATAAAAAACGAAGTCTAATTTAGCGGAAACCCCACGACCTCTTCATGGAAAGCCACCTCCTCGCATAAATTTCAAAAAGAGGAGGAGATGTTAGTTGTTGATGTCTCTCGTGGAGTTCGTCCAAATAAATCATTATTGTGCATGAACCAAGTTCGAGTAAATGAGTTTATCACGATTGTACTCAACTCCGTCGAAAATAATGCGATTCCTAAGGTTCAGAATTCCCTAAAGGATAGAGCCAAAAAGCACCCTCCAAACTTTTCCGAGCACACCACCTCCAACCAGCCCCATCCAATTTGACCTTGCCATTGCCATATTTCTCATTACACTCCATCATCTTCCAATTGCCGTCACAAAATGGTTCCACACTTGACGAGAGAAAGTGCAATGAAGCAGTAAGTGGTCACATGTTTCATATTTTCTTCAACATATGAACAGTAACCCGTATATTCAACGCGTGAACAGTAACGGAGTCTCCATACCCAACAATCTCCCACCTGGAGACTGACCTCAACACTTGTCACCATTCACTTGATGACCTCCTTCTCCTCTTCACTTCTTGGTACGCCGGGTCTCTTCTCTAGTTTACTAGACCCGCTGAAGCCATGTTGAGCTTCAGCTTCTCTAAGGTAACCATCTTGGTCAACATATCAGCAGGATTCACTTTTCCGTCAATCTTTTCAAGTTGCAAGATCTTCCTCTCCAATAGACTTCGTATGTAGTGATACTTCAACTCAATGTGCTTGGTCCTTGAGTAGAATACGGGATTCTTAGCCAAGTGTATCGCACTTTGGCTGTCACTGTGGAGCACACTTTCACTTTGCTCCTTGCCCAATTCTCCCAAGAAGTTTTGCAACCATACCATCTCTTTGCTTGCTTCTGTCACAGCCACGTACTCACTTTCTGCGGTTGACAAAGCCACAATCTTTTGCAACCTGGAAGCCCAAGATATCGCTGTCCCTCCCAGTGTGAAAACATAACCACTTGTGCTCCTCTTGCCATCATGATCATTAGACCCCAAGTCTGCATCACAATAGCCTGTCAGCTTCACATCTTTGCCCTCAAAGCACAGGGCCTTCTTAGTAGTACCTCTCAAGTAACCAAGGATCCACTTCACTGCGATCCAATGCTGCTCACCCGGATTGCTCATAAATCTGCTCACTACTCCCACCGCATGTGCTATGTCTGGCCTTGTGCAAATCATAGCATACATCAAGCTTCCCACTGCCGATGCATAAGGAGTCTTCTCCATTTGAGCCTTCTTCGCCTTACTCTTAGGCGAATCCTTCTTGGACAACTTAAAGTGCCCACCTAAAGGAGTCAACTTGGGGTTGGTCTCTTGCATGTTGAACCTCTTCAATACCTTCTCAATGTACTCAGCCTGTGAGAGAAACAGCTTCCCTTCTGCCTTGTTCCTCTCAATCCTCATCCCAAGGATTTGCTTAGCCTCCGCCAAGTCCTTCATGGCAAACCTCTCAGACAATTGCTTCTTCACCTTGCTCACCTCCCGAGCACTGGCGCCTGCTATCAACATGTCATCAACATAAAGCAGAAGGATGATATAGCTATTGTCAAATCTCTTGAAATAGCAGCAATGATCCGCCTCACAGCGCATGAACTCAATCTCATGCA
Organism: Hypericum androsaemum; assembly: GCA_963995505.1. Classification (NCBI taxonomy): domain Eukaryota; kingdom Viridiplantae; phylum Streptophyta; class Magnoliopsida; order Malpighiales; family Hypericaceae; genus Hypericum; species Hypericum androsaemum. The sequence continues at coordinate 1,181,497 of OZ023194.1, read as the reverse complement.
TGAACCCATCAAACTTCTTGTACCACTGCCTTGGAGCTTGCTTCAAGCCATACAAGCTCTTCCTCAACCTGCACACAAGCTCACTTTTACCATCTGACAAGTATCCCTCTGGTTGTGCCATGTAGATCTCTTCCTCTAGATCACCATGGAGAAATGCTGTCTTCACATCCATCTGCTCCAACATCAGATTTTCTGAAGCTACCATACTCAACACCATACGAATAGTGGTCAGCTTCACAACAGGAGTGAAAACATCAGTAAAATCTATACCATATTTCTGCTGAAATCCCTTCACAACCAGTCTTGCCTTGTAACGCTCGGTGCCATCCGCTTCTTGCTTAACTCTATATACCCACTTATTTTGCAGTGCCTTCTTGCCTTTAGGGAGTTGGACTAGTTCCCAAGTCATGTTACTCCTCAATGACTTCATCTCGTCATCCATTGCAAGCTTCCACTTGTCCACTCTTCTGAACCTCTGCAAAATCTTCTGGTTCTCCTCCATCAGTTAACAGGAGATAGAAATTAGCTGGCGAATACCTATCTGGAGACCCACGTTGTCTTGTGGACCTCCTTACCGGGACCAATGGTGGTGGAGAACTTGGTTCTGCTTCCTCCTCGGCCACCTGGCCATCTTGTGCCCTTTTGCTCCCACCTGAGTTCGAGATGTCTAACTCGATCACCTCACTGCTAGAACCCACCTCGTCGGATACACTCCCCCTGTCCTTGTACAAAACCTTCTCATTGAATATGACATCTCGGCTTCTAATAACCTTGCGGTTCTTCTCATCCCAAAACCTGAAACCAAAATTATCTCCACCATATCCAATGAATGTGCACCTTTTGGACTTAGCATCCAGTTTGCTCCTATCACCTGCATTAATATGAACATATGACACACAACCAAATACTCGAAGGTAAGAAAGATCAACCTCCTTCCCACTCCAAGCCTCCTCCGGTATCCCATTATCCAAAGGAGTTGATGGTCCTCTATTGATCAAGAAAGCCGCAGTGTTCACTGCATCCGCCCAAAACATCTTTGGTAAGCCACACTTCAGTCTCATGGCCCTAGCTCTCTCATTGATTATTCTGTTCATCCTCTCTGCGATGCCATTTTGCTGGGGGGGTTCCAGCCACTGTCTTCTCCATGCGAATCCCATTTGCTGCACAGTAATCCTTGAACTCTTGGAGCTCATACTCTCCGCCATTGTCAGATCTCAAACACTTCACATTGAGACCTGTCTCATTTTCCACAAGGGCTCTCCACTTCTTGAAGGCATGGAAGGCTTCAGACTTATGTTTCAAGAAGTACACCCATAGCTTCCTTGTAGAATCATCAATAAAGGTCATGTAATACAACGAACCACCCAAGGATGCCACTGGTGCTGGTCCCCACAAATCACTGTGGACCAACTCAAGCTTCTGCTCCTTTGGAGATCTACCAGCTCTCGAAAAACTCACTCTCTTCTGCTTCCCGAAAACACAATCCTCACAGAGTTCCACTTCCACTGTCTTGAGGCCTGGTAGCTTCCCCTTCGAGCATAGCACCCTCATTCCCTTCTCACTCATGTGGCCAAGGCGACTATGCCACAAATCTGCATCATCCGTTGCACCTGCAACATTAATGCTCTCATTGGTATTCTTCGTCATATACAAAGTACCCTCCTTCAAACCTCGAGCCACCACCCTAGCTCCTTTGGTAATTTTCCATGTCTTGCAACCAAAGGTCACTGTGTAACCTTCATCATCTAGTTGCCCCACGGATAGCAAATTCCTCTTCAACCCAGGAATATGCCTCACCCCTTTCAACAACAACAAAGATCCATTAGGAGTATTGATCCGAACATCTCCCATGCCCACAATTTTCAAAGGGTCATCATTCGCTAGATAGACTTTGCCATAATCACCTAGGACATACTTCTCCATCATCCCTGCATCACTACAAGAATGAAATGATGCTCCCGAATCCAATACCCACTCCTCCAATGGACTGCTCACACTCAAGATCAACGCATCCCCGTGATCTTCCGTTGTCGCATTTGCGGATTTTTCCTTCTTTGGTGCCGTGCATTGATCTCTGAAATGACCATATTGTTCACAATTCCAACATTGCACCGAGCTCTTGTCCTTCTTCGGACCACCCTTCGATTTAGATCTTGACCTACCCCGGTCCTTCTTCCCCTTCCACTTATTCTCAGACCTTCCCCTGTTACCCATGCTCAAAGCTGAACTTGAGGCTACTCCGGATTCTTTTCTACGAATCTCCTCACTCATAATCAAATCCCTCACCTCATCTAGCTTGAGCGTTACTTTCCCCGCCAAGGCACTCACTGCCGTGATCGTGCCATTCCAACTATCGGGTAAAAAACTTAGTAAAATTAGGGCTTGTACCTCATCATCGAAGTTGATCTTAACCGAGCTCAATTGGGCTATCGTTGCATTGAACTCGTGAAGATGCTTGGTCACCATCGTACCCTCCGCCATCCGAAGGTTGAACAGCTTCCTCATCAAGTGAACCTTGTTGGCCGCCGATGGCTTCTCGTACATCTCGGACAACGTCTCCAACATCTCCTTCGTGGTCTTTGACTTCACTGTGTGCAAGGCCACGTTCCTAGACAAAGACAAGCGCACCACGCTCATCGCTTTCCGATCTAGGAGCTTCCACTCCTCTTCCTTCATGTCCTCTGGCTTCTTCCCATCAAGTGGCAAGTGCAAATCTTTGCCATACAAGTAGTCCTCTACTTGCATCTTCCAGAAGCCATAATCGACGCCATCGAACTTCTCCACGGGCGATCTCACATCACCCATCCCAGTTCTGGACGGGGGCTACGCCCCCCCGCGGTATCCGAAGTCTCCATACCCAACAATCTCCCACCTGGAGACTGACCTCAACACCTGCCGCCATTCACTTGATGACCACTTCTCCTTTTCACCTCTTGGTACGCCGGGTCTTTTCTCTAGTTTACTAGACCTGCTGAAACCATGTTAAGCTTCAGCTTCTCTAAGGTAACCACCTTAGTCAACATATCCGTGGGATTCACTTTTCCGTCAATCATTTCAAGCCTTAAGATCTTCCTTTCCAAGAGATCACGTATGTAGTGATACTTCAACTCAATGTGCTTTGTCCTTGAGTGGAAGGCGGGATTCTTTGCCAAGTGTATCGCACTTTGGCTATCACTGTAGAGCGCACTCTCACTTTGCTTTTTCCCCAACTCCACCAAGAAATTCTGCAACCATACCATCTCTTTACTTGCTTCCGTCACAGCCACGTACTCACTTTCCGCGGTTGACAAAGCTACTACCTTTTGTAGTCTCGAGGCCCAAGATATCGCTGTCCCTCCCAGCGTAAAGACATAACCACTTGTGCTCCTCTTCTCATCATGGTCATTGGACCCCAAGTCCGCATCACAATAGCCTAGGAGCTTCACATCTTTGCCCTCAAAACAAAGACACTTCTCGGTGGTACCTCTCAAGTAGCCAAGGATCCATTTCACTGCAACCCAATGTTGCTCACCCGGATTGCTCATGAACTTGCTCACTACTCCCACCGCATGTGCTATGTCTGGCCTCGTACAAATCATAGCATACATCAAGCTACCCACCGCCGATGTATAGGGAGTCTTCTCCATTTTAGCCTCCTCCGCCTTAGTCTTAGGCGAGTCCTTCTTGGACAATTTGAAGTGTCCAGCTAAAGGAGTCAACTTGGGGTTGGCATTTTGCATGCTAAACCTCTGCAGCACCTTCTCAATGTGCTCGGCTTGTGAGAGAAATAGCTTCCCTGCAGCTCTATCTCTCTCAATCCTCATTCCAAGGATTTGCTTAGCCTCACCCAAGTCCTTCATAGCAAACCTTTCAGATAATTGCTTCTTCACCTTGCTCACCTCACTTGCACTGGTGCCTGCTATCAACATGTCATCAACATAAAGCAGGAGAATGATATAGCCATTATCCAGCTTCTTCATATAACAACAATGATCCGCTCCACAACGAGAAAATTCAATCTCGCGAATGAATCCATCAAACTTCTTGTACCATTGTCTTGGAGCTTGCTTCAACCCGTACAGACTCTTCCTCAACCTGCACACAAGCTTATCGTTACCTTGCAAGAACCCCTCTGGTTGCTCCATGTAGATCTCTTCCTCTAGATCACCATGAAGAAATGCCGTCTTCACATCCATTTGCTCTAGCAATAAATCTTCAGCAGCCACCATACTTAGCACCATCCGGATGGTGGTCATCTTCACAACAGGAGTGAAGATGTCAGTGAAGTCAATACCATACTTCTGCTGAAATCCCTTTACAACCAGTCTTGCTTTGTAACGTTCGGTGCCATCCGCCTCTTTCTTCACTCTATAGACCCACTTGTTATGCAATGCTTTCTTGCCCTTGGGAAGTTCAACTAACTCCCAAGTTCCATTGCTCCTCAAGGACTCCATCTCATCATTCATGGCAAGTTTCCACTCGTTCACTTGCTCACATTCTTGAGCTTCTTCAAAATCCTCAGGTTCTCCTCCATCGGTCAATAAGAGATAGTAGTTTGCTGGCGAATATCTATCCGGAGATCCACGTTGTCTAGTGGACCTCCTCAATGGAACCACTGTTAGTGGTGATCTTGGCTCCATCTCCACTTCGGCCTCTTGGCCATCAAGTATCCTTCTCCCACCCGAGTTTGAGATGTCTAACTCGACCACCTCACCGGTAGGATCCACTTCATCAGCTAAATCCCCCTTGTCCTTGTACATCACCTTCTCATTGAATATGACATCCCGGCTCCTCACAACCTTTCGGTTCTTCTCATCCCAAAAGCGGAACCCGAACTCATCTCCTCCATATCCAATGAATGTGCACTTCTTGGACTTTGCATCAAGCTTACTCCTATCACCTGCATCCACAAGCACATAGGAAACACAACCAAACACTCGTAAGAAAGTTAGATCAACCTCTTTGCCACTCCACACTTCCTCCGGTATCTCATTCCCCAAAGGAGTTGATGGCCCTCTGTTGATCAAGAATGCTGCAGTGTTTACAGCATCTGCCCAAAACATCTTCGGGAGGCCACTCTTCAACCTCATGGCCCTTGCTCTCTCATTTAGTGTTCGGTTCATCCTCTCAGCTATGCCATTTTGCTGGGGGGGTCCCAGCTACCATCTTTTCCATGCGAATCCCATACTTCGCACAAAAATCTTTGAACTCTTGAAGCTCGTACTCACCACCATTATCGGACCTCAAGCACTTCACCTTGAGATTCGTCTCGTTCTCCACAAGAGCCTTCCACTTCTTGAAGGCATTGAAAGCATCAGACTTATGCTTTAGGAAGTAGACCCACACCTTCCTTGTAGAGTCATCTATGAAAGTCATGTAATACAAGGAACCACCCACGGATGCCACCGGTGCCGGTCCCCACAGATCACTGTGGACCAATTCAAGCTTCTCCGGCTTAGGAGTTCTACCACTTCTTGAGAAGCTCACCCTCTTCTGCTTCCCAAATACACAGTCTTCACAAAGACCCACGTCCACGGTCTTTAGACCCGGTAGCTTCCCCTTTGAACAAAGCACCCGCATCCCCTTCTCACTCATGTGGCCAAGCCTACTATGCCACAGATCTGCATCATTGGTTGCTCCTACAAGATCAATACTTTCATGAGTGTTCCTTGTCATGTACAACGTACCTTCCTTCTCACCACGAGCCACCACTCTAGCTCCCTTGGTGATCTTCCATGTCCGACAACCAAAGGTTACATTGTACCCCTCTTCATCTAGTTGTCCCACGGAAAGCAAATTTCTTCTTAACCCTGGGATGTGTCTCACCCCCTTCAACAATAACAATGATCCATTGGGAGTATTGATTCTCACATCTCCTTTACCCACAATTTGCAATGGCTCATCATCGGCTAGATAAACCTTGCCAAATTCTGCTGGGGTATACAATTCCATTATCCCCTTGTCGCTACAAGAGTGGAATGATGCTCCTGAATCCAATACCCAAGCCTCCAACGGGCTACTAACACTCAAGATCAATGCATCCCCGTGGTCCTCTGTTATTGCATTTGCTGACTTATCCTCCTTCTTCGGTGCCTTGCATTGGGTTTTAAAGTGGCCAAACTTCTCACAGTTCCAACATTTAATGGAACTCATGTCCCTCTTCGAACCATCCTTCGATTTGGACTTGGACCTGCTCCGGTCCTTCTTCCCCTTCCACTTAGATTCGGACCTCCCTCTATTGCTAGCATTCAAAGCCGAACTCGAGGCTACTCCGGACTCTTTCCTACGAATCTCCTCACTCATAATCAAGTCCCTCACCTCATCCAACTTGAGTACCACCTTCCCCGCCGAGGCACTCACCGCCGTGACCGTGCCATTCCAACTATCGGGTAAGGAACTTAGCAAAATTAGAGCTTGTACCTCATCATCGAAGTCAATCTTCGCCGAGCTCAAAGAAGCGATGGTCGCATTGAACTCGTGGAGGTGTACCGATACTGAGGTACTCTCTGCCATCTTAAGGTTGAAGAGCTTCCTCATCAAGTGAACTTTGTTGGCCGCCGATGGCTTCTCGTACATCTCGTACATCTCGGACAACGTCTCCAACATCTCCTTCGTGGTCTTTGACTTTACTGTGTGCAAGGCCACGTTCCTAGACAAAGACAAGTGCACCACGCTCATCGCTTTCCGATCTAGGAGCTTCCACTCCTCTTCCTTCATGTCCTCAGGCTTCTTCCCATCAAGGGGCAAGTGCAAATCTTTGCCATACAAGTAGTCCTCTACTTGCATCTTCCAGAAGCCGTAGTCGACGCCATCGAACTTCTCCACGGGCGATCTCACATCACCCATCGTGATTGCTCCCACCACGCCCTAAACCCGGGTGCTCTGATACCAGTTGTTGGGAAATCAACCCACTTTCTGTGGACCCAATCAACGCAACGAACAAGATCGGAGCAAGATCTACGAATACAACGAGGAGATCGATGACAAGCACAAAGAAAGAAGACCCACAGCCAAACAAGAACAAGAAATTTGGTAACCCGGTTCGATCTTGACCGATCTACGTCCGGGGGCGTACCAAGCCAGGAGATTTCACTATATCAAGCTCGATCTACACTTTGGAGCTACGCAGGCTCAACAATGGTAGTTTCTCTCTCCTCTTTTCTCTCTCTCTCTCTCTAGAAATGTCTCTCTGTCTGCCAGGAAGAAGAAGAAGAATACAGGGAAGGTGAGGTGGGTATTTATAGTACCCCCGCGGACGATCCAGGTCGATCCCAGTTCTGGACGGGGGCTATGCCCCCCCCCCCCTGCGGTATCCGAAGTCTCCATACCCAACACTATGTGGGCCCATTATGGAATTTTGGCTAACAAATGTGACTGACTTAGTGGACGACGACGACGACTACAGATCAAAATTAAAAAGATCATGAAATTTCTTACTCTTCTATGTTTACTTGTCCAATTAAACCTTGTCATTGTCGCCTTCAAAATGAAGGTTAATGATCAAGTAATATTTTGGGGGTAAAACTTGCCAAATTATTGTTTACTGATGTTTCTAGTCAGCCTGAGGAGGAAAAAAAAAGGATTCTGACCCAACAAAAAGAAAGAAAAATGGGAAATATAAACTGGGTCAACGTCAATCCCAGAAAAACATAAAATAATTAATTCCGCCTTTTCCAGGCAATTTCTCAGAACGTTTACTACGGTGAGAAGCGAATTCGTTTAATAGGCGTTACAAGGAAAACACGGTTGCCTAATAACTTTTCGTCATTATACAGTAAAATTTCTCCAAAGTAATATTATTGGGATCAGAAAAAAATATCACTTTAGAGAAGTTCATAAGAGAAGTTTACATTTTTTTCTTCCAAAAATATTTAAATTGAATTTTGGAGCAATAAATATTTAAATAGAAAAAAAATATCTTGAGAATATTCAATGACTTAAAATATCAGCTTATAGCGTTATTCAAATGATACACTTGATTGAAACATTTTTTTACAACAAGACAACGATCACAAAAATTATTTGAAGACAATCCACAATATGAATGATGAAGTAAATGTTGGAATTGAATGAAAATTCAATACAAAGGAAGCCCAATGTGGAATAGTCCAAAAGTGGGGGTACATTTCTTGTCCCACATCGAAAGTGGAAAGAAGGAAATCTCACTTTATAAGGAGTTATTCCTTGTTAGTTAGGAACTAAGTATTCCACCTGGAGTGCTATCCAAGGCCGATGCTACGAGGATGGTGCGTAGCACCATTTAAGCACGAGCACGTGCACGCGCATATGCGCATGGCGTATTGGACGCAGGTCGCAATTGGATGCTTTGTGACGCACTTGGCACTTCGTCGCGAGGAGCTGGAGGAGCCTTAAAGTTTTGGCAAATTCTGGAAAACTCCAGAAGGGTTACGAAGAAGTGCGAAAAGGTGCTTGTGTTCGGATGCCCACCGAAGGGACACGAGCAGACTGCTGGACGAAGAGTCACGAGCAAACTGCCAGCCCTTCGTGCCCCCTCGAAATTGCCTGCTACCAGCCATACAGCGCCTATAAATAGGCCTCTCCCCCTCATTTGGAACTCACCCCACAACTCATTGCATAACATTTCTTTAGCAATAGTTGTTATTCTCTCCCTCTCTCTCAAGAAAGTTCTGAGTATCTAGCAGTTCGTCGAAGTTTCGAGAATCGTTGTGCTACGATCTTGGAAGCAACTAGTCGTTGTATCTTGGGGACGATTGCCATAGCCCGTAAGCACTGAATACGGGCCAATCTCGTCTTACGGAGAAAGAGTCAAACTCTTGCCTCGACTAAGATCCTAATCAAGTATACTACCTCTGAAAAATAATAATCGTAAGACGAGATTTGTGTACTTGAAGATGGCATCATCAAGCTCTGCTCAGGCACCAGTACCGACGGTCCCAGGTATTGTCCACGCCGAAAGGCCGGCAAAGTTCAATGGCACCGAGTTCAAAAGGTGGCAACAAAAGATGTTATTCTACCTGACAACGCTCAACCTGGTCCGGTTCTTGAAAGAAGAAGCACCGAAGGTGATAGAGAATGAGGTTGATCAACGCTCTGGATGCATGGAACCATAGTGACTTCTTATATCGTAACTACATCCTGAATGGATTAGACGACACCCTATACAATATCTATGCGGTAACCACGACTGCAAAAAAATTGTAGAATTTTCAGGAGAAGAAGTACAAAACGGAGGATGTCGGGTTGAAGAAATTTATCGTCGGAAGATTCCTCGACTTTAAGATGGTTGATTCCAAGAAGGTGATAGATCAAGTGCAAGAATTGTAATTAATTCTGCATGAGATTCATATCGAAGGAATGCAACTAAGTGAGTCCTTCCAAGTGGCGACAATGATCGAAAAGCTACCACCCCTGTAGAAGGATTTCAAGAACTACCTCAAGCATAAGAGGAAGGACATGGGTCTTGAAGACTTGATTGTGAGACTAAGGATTGAGGAAGATAACCGAAAGTCTAAACAAGACCAACTCTGAAGCCACGATACACCTAGCTAAAGGAAGTACTGGCAAGAAGAGAAAGAAGCCCGGCAATAAGCAGGAAAGAGCCAAAGCAGAAAAAGGTCAAGAAGATTAAGGGCAACTGCTACAACTGCGACAAGCCTGTTCACATGGCAAAAGATTGTCATCTACCAAAGAAGGACAATCGTGAGAAAGCTAATCTGGCTGAGGACCTGTCTGAGTTACACCTATCCGCCGTGGTGTTTGAAGCCAATTTGGTTGATAACCGAAGAGAGTGGTTCATAGACAATGGGGCAACCTGTCACATCTGCTCAGACAATGAGATGTTCTCGACCTATACCCCGATCACCGGACGAAAGCTGTTTATGGGTAACTCTGCAACTTCCAAGGTAGTCGGATTGGGTAAGGTGGTCGTGAAGCTGACCTCAGGCAAAGAGCTGACCCTCAAGGATGTACTGCATGTCCCAGACATTCGCAAGAATCTAGTATCCGGCTCCCTATTAAGCAAAGCTGGGTAAAGCTAGTTTTTTAGGCTGATAAATTTGTAATGACCAAAGCTGGGTACATTTGTAGGAAAGGGTTACCTAAATAGGGGACTCTTCAAGATGAATGTAATAACTGTAAAACGTGCCTTTGAGGACGAGAATAAAATTATTAATTCTTCTTACTTAACTGAGTGTTCTAACTTATGGCATGATAGATTAGGACACGTAAGTTTAAATTGATTGGTAAGTTTAAATTGATTGCCTAAACTGGAGTTTAACCCAAATGATAAATGCGAAGTATGTGTTGAGGCAAAAATGGCCAAAGCACCTCCATTCAATGGAAAGAAGTACAACACCTTTAGAGTTAATTCATACCGACATCTGCGATATAAAACACGTGCAAACTAGAGGTAAAAAAAGTATTCATCACATTTATCGATGATTGCACGAGATACTCTTACGTATATCTCTTGAAAGGAAAGGATAAAGCCTTCGAAGCTTTTAAGAGTTATAAGAATGAGGTTAAAAATTAACTTAGCAGTAAAATCAAAATGATTCGAAGTGATAGAGGGGGAGAATATGTAGCTCTGTTTGAGGAATTCTGCCAATAAAATGGCATTATTCATCAAAACAACTGCACCATACTCACCTCAATCAAATGGCATAGCCGAACGTAAGAATCAAACTCTCAAGTAGATGATGAATGCTATGTTGATTAGCTCGGGCTTACCCCAGAATATGTGGGAAGAAGCTGTGCTCTCAGCTAACCATATTCTAAATAAATTACCACACAAGAAAAGGGACAAAACCCCATATGAACTATGGAAAGAAAAAAAGCCTTCCTACGGTTATCTTAAAGTATAGGGGTGCCTAGCTAAGGTATAAATACTTCTGCCTAAAAGGGTGAGAATAGGACCCAAGACCGTTGACTGCATCTTTATCGAATAAGCCTACAACAGTAGCGCATACCAATTTCTCGTGCACAAGTCTAAAAACCCTCAAATCAACGAGAAAATGGTCATGGAATCAAGGAATGCAACATTCTTCCTTGAGAATATCTTTCCAAACAAGGAGAGGAAAGACCCAAGCTCTAATAAAAGAGCTCATGAAGCTACTCAAGGTTCTCATCAAGTTGTTGAGGAACCTAGACGCAACAAAAGGGCTAGAACGGCCAAGTCGTTTGGTCCAGATTTTCTGACATATGTGTTAGAAAATGAACCTGGGATAATCCAAGAGGCATTGTCTAGTCCAGATGTACCTCTTTGGAAAGAAGCTATCAACAGTCAGATAGAGTCCATCATGCAAAATCACACATGAAAAATCGTAGATCTCCTACCAGGTTGCAAACCTTTAGGTTACAAGTGGATCCTTTTAAGAAAATACAAAGTTGATGGATCAATTGACTACAAAGCTCGGTTGGTAACTAAAGGGTTCAAACAGAAGGAAGGATATGATTACTTTGACACGTATTTGCCTGTCACAAGAATCACATCTATTAGAGTATTCATAGCCGTTGCAGCACTCTATAATCTCGAGATACATCAGATGGATATAAAAATAACTTTCCTAAATGGAGAACTAGAAGAGGAGATATATATGGAACAACCTGAAGGGTTTGTTACCTCCGGACAAGAGCATAAAGTATGCAAGCTAGTCAAGTCATTGTACGGGCTGAAACAGGCGCTGAAATAATAGCATGAGAAATTTGACAGAACAATGATGTTAAATGACTTTAAGATCAATGAGTGTGATAAATGTATATACATTAAAGGCACACCTGATGCTTATATGATTGTATGTCTGTATGTAGACGATATGCTGATCATGGGAAGCAGTAATGATCTTATCGTGAAAACTAAGAACATGTTAAAGAATAACTTTGACATGAAAGATATGGGTCTAGCTGATGTCATACTAGGGATCAAAATCTCTAGGACGACTGAAGGAATTGTCTTGTCACAATCTCACTATGTTGAGAACGTACTCAAGAAATTTAAAGCGTTTGACAAACCTTCGGCTAAGACTTTGGTAGACCTGAGTCTACACTTAGCTAAAAATAGAGGGGACCCAGTATCTCAACTAAAATATGCAAGGATCATTGGGAGCCTGATGTACTTGACAAATTGTACACGCCGTGATATTGCATATTCAGTTAGCAAGCTTAGTAGATTCACAAGCAATCCAGGAACGGATCACTGGCTAGCTCTAGAAAGGGTTCTAAAGTATCTAAAATATACTTTAAACCATGGCATACTTTATACGAGATATCCAGCTATATTGGAAGGATACAGTGATGCGAATTAGATATCGGACACTAAAGACTCCAAATCCACTAGTGGTTACGTGTTCACCATAGGTGGAGGAGCTTCGGACACTAAAGACTCCAAATCCACTAGTGGTTACATGTTCACCATAGGTGGAGAAGCTGTGTCCTGAAAATCCTCTAAACAAACGTGCATAGCTCGATCCACTATGAAGTCGTAGTTTATAGCACTAGATAAAGCTGGAGAAGAAGCTGAATGACTCAAAAACTTTCTAGAGGATATTCCTTGTTGGAACAAGCATGTGCCTCCTGTATTGATACATTGTAATAGCATGTCAGTAATCGGGAGAGCACAAAGTACTATGTACAATAGTAAGTCTCGACACATCCGTAGGAGACATAACACTGTTAGACAGTTGATCTCTGATGGTATAATTACCATTAACTATGTGAAGTCCAAGGACAACATAGCTGATCCTTTGACCAAAGGCATCAACAGAAATCAAATGTATAATGCAGTAAGGGAAATGGGGTTAAAACTCACACATTAAAAACGTTCATAGCGGTAACTCAACTATGATGAGTGGAGATCCCACAAACTTGGTTTAATGAGACAACTAAGTTATGGATGGTTAAGATAATTACTTGGAACCCATCCCATTCTCAGAAGCTGCCCAAGTACGAACCTGCAAAGGTGTGGTTAGGTTAAGCGCCTACGCTTTTAATGATTCCTATACCAGATAAGGGTGGAGTATGGCAGGATACTCCTGATAGGAGATCACCTATATAAGTGTGAAGTGAGGCCGCTTCAAATAGAAAAACACTTATGAATCTAAGATAAGGTCCATGGCTGAAACAGACAAAACGTGAGAACCAAAGAATATTAGAGATATCATTGTGTAAATATTATTGTCTCGATATTTATCAAACAAGTAAGTCTAGCATAAATTAATATCTTAAAATATTTTTAGCATTTGTAAAGTATGTAAAAATATGTCTATTTATTCAAAAATATCATTTTATGCAAAAATTGGGACCTAAATTTAACACAAATTTTTTTTGAAAAAGTATTAGTTATTACGATAGAGGGGTTATTAAATTTTAATATTGATCCCGACTCGGGACCGAAACATTTTATCAGTTTAGAGAAGTTATCAATTTAGAGAATATCACTTTATGGAGGTTTTACTGTAGTAACAACACACGTCCTCTCTCATAATTTAATCAAAATAATTTAAATTCAAACTAAAATTAAAAGACTTGATATAAATCGAGATAATATGCAGTTTTAAACCAAAAAAAATTACTAATGCATTGGGAACATATATAAGTTTAAATTAAAGTCACTTTGTTCTAGGACATACATATTACATCAGAGGAATCTAGTGCCCACCAACTTTTTTTTTTTCATTTCCAAATCCAAATTTCAACTAATACGTTAGTGAAACTTTATAAATAGATAAAAAAAATTAATAAATAACAGTTACTTTCATGTACTCTTAGAGGTGAGTATTTGTTGGGTTCATGGTTTTATACCATATTTTTACCCCGACACCGAATCACCAAAAAAGTCCATGTGTTGGCCGATGGTGTGGCGGTCTTCACCAACACCGTCGTGATTCGGTCGGTTGGTGTTGCAAGTTAGATTTCGGTTTAGCCAACACCGACCGAATATCAAATATGCTCCTTCCCTTGCAAAATTTACAATTCAAACATTCAAGCTTGCCAACAGAATATCAAACAGAATACAAAAGGATCTGAGCTTGCCAATAGAATACAATCCATCCAACATAATCCATCAAACATTCAAGTTTGTAAATATAATTTCCAAAGATTCAAATCTTCAACCAGATTCTAAAGCTTCAACTAGAATGCAAAAGAGTTCATTGAAGCAGAATTCTGATTTCTAATAAACAAAACAATGAAACCTTTCTTCCATAAACTGGCGCCTTCACAAGGGTTCGGATATGTCAGTCTTCGAGCCTGGAGCACGACAATGAAGCTTTGATTCCATCATGCATTACATAACTTTTGATCTCCAAGAAGTTCTGCAAAGTAACCAATAAAAGAGATAATTTTATCAAGGCAACAAACATCGTACATTAAACATAAAGTTAGAAGCATAACGAGACTAACCTCTAATGATATTGTTGTTTCTTAATGGGTCTTCCACTTCATCCAAGTTCGTTGGAAGCTTACTCCTCAACCAATTTTGAGTGCACAAGAGTGCTTGCACGGTACTCGGCTTCAAAGAACTTCTATAAGGATCAAGCATGCATCCACCCGTGCTAAAGGCAGATTCTGATGCAACTATGAAAATGGGAATTGCTAGCACATCTCGTTCAATTTCAGCAATGATTGGGCACTTGGACCGTTCACTTTCCACCAACTCAATAAGTCAAAGTTGTCACAATTCTCTTCCACGAGATCAATTAAATACTTAGACAAATCAGTACTTGTGTCAATTGACTTATCCAACCTTATTTTCTTATCCCATTGATCCCGAGATGTTACGCCCAAAACCAAATCATCTTCCTCAATTTCGTCATCTCTCATTTCAATGTCAACTTGGTTTGAGCTAGAGGAAGCAACAACCGGAGACTTGCGAGAACGTTCTTGATAGTGCTCGTACAACCAAGCAAACAAAGCATCAACACTGTCAAAATATTCTTTGGCTTTTTCTTCAATGTATGTTTGTTCAAATGAGTACTTAATGTACTTGCTCTTGTATCGGAGATCCAAGATAATTGCAATGTAAAGCAACCCATTAATGGACTTAAATTCTCCCCAATACTTGATGAACTTCACCATCATCTTTGAACACATACTTCTCAACAAATATTTGGTGGAAGAAACAAACTTCATCAAAACCGTTTGGATGGTCACAACTTCATGAAAGAACTCATTTGCAGTGACGCTAGTGCTTCCCAAAAATTTCATCGTCACATCGTAAAATATCTTCAAGAACTTGATCAAATACCTTTCACTTTCCCAATCGAAGGTCATAGGAGCCCTACCTAGCAAATTTCTTTGCCTAGCAACGTTGTTACTCTCGGTCTCACCCTCAGTCTCATCATCATCATCTCTGGAATAGAAGTAGGCAAAAAACTCCCCATCATCTCTCTCTAAATGATTAAATGCAAACTCGTATTTCTCGGCAGCCTCTAACATCAGATATGTAGAATTCCACCTCGTTTGTACATCCAAACTCAACCCTTTCTTGCTCTCAATGTGCACAGCTTTCACACATGCATTGAAAAACTTTTCTCTAGCCGAAGAAGATTTAACATACTTCACCGCTCTTCGAATCTTTACAACCGACTCATCTAGCTCTTTCAATCCACTTTGAACAACCAAATTGATAATATGTGCACAACATCTCATATGCAAAAAGTCATGGTTGGATATGATACTTTTCAGCTTATATCCAGTGGATGATTTTAATGTGCGAATTGTCGCATCATTAGAGCTAACATTGTCAACCGTAATGGTTAAAATCTTTTCAATACCCTAATCAATAAAGCAAGACTCAATAGCATCTCCAATTGTTTCACCCTTATGATCCGCAATTGGGCAAAAGTTAAGCACTCTTTTGTGATACACCCAATCTTTATCAATCTAATGTCTCGTCAAACACATATAATTCAGATTTTGGACTGATGTCCAGGTGTCCGTGGTGAAACACAACCTCTGATTTTTCAAAAGCCTTTTCAACTTTGTTTTCTCATCTTCATACAATTTCATACAATCCTTGGCTAATGTTGTCCTATGGGGTAAGACAAACCTAGGCTGCAAATATTGGCTATAGGCATTAAATCTCTCCCCTTCTACTATTCTAAAAGACAACTCATCAATGATCACTAATTTAGCCAATTGAAGCCGAGCCTCATCCTGAGTAAAAGAAACCGCCTTCAACTTACCTACACTACTTCCAAATTCAGCCTTTTCAAAAAATAAAACAGATTGTTTCAAGTATTCCTTTGTAAATTTTGGGTAATTTTTCTCTAAGTGAAGTCTCATAGTCGTGGTTCCATTTCTCTTACTATGACATGCATACGGTTTACCACAGTAATCTTCACTCTCTTCCATATCTGGAACCCTTGTGAGATGTTCCCACACATCACTAACTTTCCTCATATTCTTAGCAACAGTCTTTGCTTTAAATTTCCTTTTCAAAGGTAAAGGAGGTTTAGGATGTTTAGGAAGTGGCGTACCAGAAATATTAGCAGCAACAACAACAACTGGATCCTCTATGACCTCACTCGGGATCTCACTTGGGATCTCACTTGGGATCTCTATTGGCACATTAACATCATCATCTGCCTGTTATAAAGAAAAATAACAATAAGATACTAAGCAGTAAGTTCGATCACAAGAAAAACAACAAAAACTCAATCAAACAAGAAGAGCAGATTCATCTCACTCGAACTCAGCCCTACAAAGAACTGAACAGTCAAGTTCAGAGGTAATACACTAAGAGCTAATACGAAAACACAAGTCTAACTCTAACTCAACACAAGACGAAGCAGGACATATGAAGCAGGACATGAACAAGCACTAAACAATAAATATAAAGCATGTACTGAACAGAATATAATCATGTACTAAACAGAACAAGCCGGACGACAAAGACGAAGCATGACAGAATAATCATGTACTAAACAATAAAAATAATCATGTACTTCCAGAATAATCAGAACAAGCAGGACATGAAGCGGGACAGAATAATCATGTACTAAACAATAAATATAATCATGTACTTCCAGAATAATCAGAACAAGCAGGACACGAATCAATACAAATCAAACAGAAACAACATCATATCTTCCATAAACAAATTACCATCGTATCTTCAGAAAATTTTTAGCCCAGAAAGCGAGAGGAAGACGATGAAAGGCTTGTTAAACTTACAGTCGCAGAAGATAAAACATTAAGAGTTTATACCACAAACAACAAGATACTGACTGAATCCATCATAGCATACCACAAATTCCACAAACAGTATACATGCATGCAAAGAGAGGAAAGAGAAAAGCAACATTACCTACTGGAGAACGAGGACAGTGTCGATTTGGCACCGAAGAAGAGAAGAGGATTTTAGGGTTTTTACATTTTAGGGTTTCCATGCTTTGGTGGCGAAGAGAGGAAAGAGAAAATGGTGGGGGACCTACAAGAGGAGGTGCGGTGGCCGAAAAAGAGAGGAGGAGCTGAGTGAGTGGCGCAGGTTCTCCATAAAATTTTCTGAAAAGGGAGGATGGGTTGTGCAGTTGAGTGAGGTAACTCGGGTTAGGTTTTAATTATGAGTGGGTAGCTAGGTATTTATATTTAAACAAAGAGATAATTACTCTCAGGATTCCAGGGTATAGTCAAATAGACTCTGAGAATTCTGTAGTTTTCTTACTAATTACTGAGCTCCTGTAGTTTGGTTATTATTATACACTCGGGTCCCTGTAGCCGGAATCGTCTATTTTTCTGGCGAACTCTCCACCTGAAATGTCTAAAATGTCCCTAGGCCCCTTTTTCAAAAAAACTCCTCATTTAACCCCTACCCAACCCATCACTTTCAACCCGCAACCCAACCCAACCCATCTTCTTCAACCTTCAAACCCATTTAAAAAACTAAAATAAAAAATAAAAAAGCTACCACTTCCATGCGATGACCTCAGTATCACTCTCCCCTCTCTCCACATGAACCCAGAAGTAAACACATGAACATGAACTCATTTTTCCAGCAACTTAAAAAATAGTGCATGGCCATGAAAATTCCTTATGAACATGAACCCAGAAATAAACACACAATAGTGCATTGTCTTTCCTAATCCTCGGTAAGCCGAAAATTCTTCCTAACCTCTTCATACCTAACATCCCCAAAGTCACCAATTTTTCCAGCAACGTTTTTCCCTTCGAAAAGAAATTTTCAGATCTGAAAATGGCCAATCCGATGCACACCCGGCTAATATCCATCTCCTTCTCTCCCTTCCCTCGCTGTCTCCTTCCTCGCCTCCATGCTCTTCTCTAGCCAATCAGAGCGAGACTAAGAAAACCCAGAAAAATGGCGGGCCTCACAAGCTTCTTTGCCTCCATGCTCGTACCATGAAGATATTGCTAGGGTACCCGATTTTCGGAACTCAACTGGTCATCGTCCTGGAGTAATTTGCTCGGAACTCAGCCTACCACCGAAGCCTCAAAGAGTTCAACCCCTCCTCGATGAGTTGCCGACGTCATGGAAGCGTAAATCGAGGACCCAAACTTAATGTAAAACTCCTGTAAAGAAATTAAAATTTCTCGAAGCAGTTGGAACAATTTTCATGTGCTTGTACTTGATTTTAATATAATGTGTTATTTTCTGATGTTAAAGTTGCATCTACTGAGTTCGACGATCTATAAACTGGGTGATAAAAAGAGGCCTAGAGATATTTTAGACATTTCAGGTGGGGAGTTCGCCGGAAAAATAGATGATTCCGGCTACATGGACTTAAGTGTATAATAATAACCAAACTACAGGAGCTCGGTAATTAGTAGGGAAACTACAGGGTCCTTAGAGTCTATTTGACTATACTCTAGGGTCCTGAGAGTAATTATCTCTTAAACAAAACGACGTCATTTTGTTCGGTCTGGCGGGTTCACGGTGTTAGAAAAAATGACACAGATTTGGCACCGATCAGTCGGTTTAAACCGACCGCCAAACCATGTACCCGCTTTTCTGGTCAGTTTCGTATTTAAATTGCCTTCAGGTCGGTCGGTTTTTTGGGTTATCGGTTAAATTCAGTTTCCAAACTCACCCCTATGTACTCTAGAGCCAAAAGGCTAATTAACTTTGTAATGAGTTTTTTTTTTTTGCTCTGGGGTATATGCCAAGGTCATTAACTCAGGTGACAAGAAAAAAAAGGGTAAATCCAATTAAGAATATAGTATATTCACGAAAAAAAGAAGACTATTGACTCGATTGGGAACCAGTTTTAAAATCTTAGGTTGTACATAAAAATTGGAACATATTATCACAGATAACTAAACCAAAATTGAATCAAATACGAATTATAAAATATACCAAAATTCTTTTAATAAAAATTTAACATTGTTTTAAATTTGAACTTCAAAATTTCGGTAAATTAGAACAATCTTGTAATACGAAGCCTAAAATGGCCGCATTGATCACTGACCAGATGGCCAGGTCATCCGCTAGCCAAGACCGAGTCAATATTGGGAAAGGCACTTCGGAAAAAAACTATATGTAAAAAAAATCGGAAGCAATTTAGTGAGGCTATATAAGGGTGTTAAGATTATATTATCCTAGTAAATTTGTTTATATGTAAGAAAAATTTGCTCTAAATTTTTAGATTTCATACGAAAATATTATTGTGCCTAAAAACATCCCACTCCTCTGCTAAAAATCACCGACAGTAACATAAATAGCCCAATTAATCATTTGCCACCCCATTTACACTCTCTCCTTGCCCAAGTGCCCTCCCAAGAAAACAATGGATTTCTTCTTTTTCATCTTCTTCTACTTACTTCTCCTTCTCAACCTCCCAACCTCTTTCTCACAAGAAGACGACACAGCCAACTGCCAGAAACCCTTCAGCTGCGGGCTCCTGGACGACCTCGCCTACCCTTTCTGGGGCGGAAACCGGTCGTCCACCTGCGGCCATCCCGATTTCGAGCTCAACTGCCAAGAATCCAAGTACCCTCTAATAGCCGCGACCCAACAACATTTCCGTGTCCTAAAAGTGAACCTCTCCTCCTCCACCATGACCATAGCTATTATGAGAATCCAAGTACCCTCTAATGTTGGGAGGTCTAAGAGAAGGGTTTAACGTCAGCTATGGCTACGACTGTTTGCCTTGCTTGAGTTCTGGAGGTTCTTGCGGCAATGTTAATGGAGGTGGCTACTTGCCTATTTGTGAGATTTTATTGTAAATGCAAATGAACATATATTTAAACAAAAAATTAATGAGTTGGTTAGATATGTAGGGGAGAATTCCACGACCGAGTTTGAGGTCGGAGTCGGCCGAGTTTCCACGATCGGGGTTGAGGTCGGAGTCGGCCCAAGTTAAGGTTGAGGTCGGGGAATACGACAAGTGAGGGGAGGGAGATGATTTTTGTTTTTTTTAATTTTTTTGGAAGGGTATAAATTATGTCAACCGATGACGTCAACGAGCGAACTAAGAATATAATATTTTAAAATATGAGATTGCCAGCATAAGTAGGACCTCTCATGTCAATGTCGTCACTCTATTGGGATACTGCCTCGAATCCAATAAAAGGGTTCTCATTTTCGAGTTCATGTCGAATGGATCCTTGACAAGTTCATCCGTGATAGAGCAAGTTGCTCTGGTACCGGAATGGTCCTGGCATGGCAGAAGCTGCATGAGATAGCAGTTGGCGTGGCTAGAGGGCTCGAGTACTTGCACCGCGGCTGCAACACGAGGATCGTCCACTTCGATATCAAGCCGCACAACATCCTTCTCGACGATGATTTTCGCTCCAAGATCTCGGATTTCAGGCTCGCCAGGCTGTCAAATGCAAGAGAGAGTATCATGTCGTCGATGATGGAAGCCAGAGGGACCATCGGATACATAGCTCCGGAAGTGTTCAACCGAAACTTCGGGAATGTTTCGTCCAAATCTGATGTTTACAGCTACGGTATGCTGCTACTGGACATCATTGGTGCGAGGCAAAGAGACCATACGGAAGTGGACGACGCAGATGGAACCGGTAGTTCCCTATGTTACTTTCCGAATGGGATCTACAAGCAGGTCGAACTGGAAAAATATGACTTGTATGGTTCGCCAACAATGGAAGAGGTGGCAATTGTCAAGAGAATGACATTGATCGGCTTGTGGTGCATCCAACCGATACCGTCGAGCAGGCCGGCCATGAGCAAGGTCATCGAGATGCTCGAAGGAAGCATGGAAGCCTTAGAAACCCCGCCTAAGCCTTTCCTCTTCTCTCCTCCTAGATTACCAGTTGCTTCTTCCTTTACATCCATCACAGAAACAGGTTGAAATGTATGCCATGGGGCTGACCTCCAATGATTTGGAGATGTCAACAGATGCATCTACGGTCGTAGCCCGAATATAATTAGGCGAACACCGGGATCGCTAAGATAATTATACTCAACCTGATCACGTACAGTTATGTACTCTTTTGATCCGGGATATCTGATCGACCCGAATAGATAAACGAACCCGAAGGCTCCTCTCTCAGACATTTCGTCGAACACTCTCTCGGCCAGTGAACATAAACCCGTGAACTGGATTCCGGTGGAGCCGTTGAGAACCGGGAAATCCAAGGATATCGGGGGAATTGTATCCGTTGTAATATGTTAAATCACGGACTGGTCGGTATGCGGTTGACAGTTCTGGGCCTACTGATTTACAAGCCCAGCTATCAATTGTTGAATACAGGCCGACTATTTCAAATTTGGACTAAAAAATTCGAATGGTAAAAGAACTATACCAACAAGTTATAGTAGTATTGTGTTCTCAATTACTCAAACTCAAAGTTTCTTGGTTAATTTGGAACAACACTCTTACTAGTTAGAGGTAAATAGATACAACCTAAATGTTTGGATGATCTAGAATAGAATCTAAATTTATCTCTAAATTGATTTTAGAGAATATCAACATTTTTCCTACTACCCTACCACTAATACTCCTACTCCTGTGGTCATTTCTAGTGAGGCTAGTTTCAGGACTTGGGGTTCCGCTTGAAGTGGACTGCAATACATATGAGTTAAAGCGGAGACCCCACCAGTTTTGTTCCGCCTTTCTTTCTCGAACATAGATTAATTAACAAATATCAGATGATCATATTGTAGGTGAAGTCATAAAAAATTAAGCTTCCACTCTATCAACGAATCAATCCTTTTTTTAAAACAAAAAAAAAATCAATCTACAGATTCTACACGTACAATAATCCTCCTCCAAACTCCTTCAATCTCTTCTCTATCCGCTTACCATTTCAAAGACACTCCCTCTAAATGGCTACCTCCTCCATCTTCCTCCTCCTATTCCTCGTCTCACACTTGCCAATCCACACCGCCGCGAATCAGACCGAATCGGGATTGGACCCGTCGAGATGCCGCCCTTTCAACTGCGGGAACTTCTCCGGCATCAGCTACCCCTTCTGGTCCGACGCCCTGCCGGGCTACTGCGGCCATCTGGCCTTCAAACTCGACTGCACCAACCCGCGATCTGCCACGTTCAACATCTCCGCCTTACGATACCTCGTCGTCGGCATCGATCCTGACGACCGAATACTGACGACCGCGAGAACAGACATAGTCTCCGAGCAAGACATCTGTTCTTCCAACCAAGCCCTAGTAAACACCAACCTGGAAGACGTTCCTCCTCCTCTCTTTTCGCTCACCTCAGATGACGAAACCGCCACATTTTTCTACAACTGCGACGACGAGACAGAGATGACCCAGTCGCCGAACGAGTACACCTGCCTGATCGGGTCCGCCCCGAAGGAGGTCTTCTTGGAGTCGGCAACTATGAGGCTACCCAACGGACAGGCAAGTGGGTGTAGGGCGAATGTTTCGGTTCCTGTCCTCGTCGAAGCAGCCGAGGATCTTATGAGGAGGAGGTCGGGAGATGTCCGTACGGTGCTGGATGTCTTGAGGAGAGGGTTTCAGGTGAAGTGGGAGGTGGTTCTGTGCGAGAAGTGTACGACCTCCGGTGGGGTGTGTGTTGCGGGGAAAAAAGAACAATAACCCGAGATGGATTCGGAGTGGCCGTCCCAAGGTCGGTCTATACTATGCTAGGTTAGGCTAAGCTATGAACTACGGATTACGGGCTAAGGAAAGGAAAAATAACAATGACAAGTAAAGTAGTTGTGTGTTGTGTTGTGGATGTTCTACTTTTGCCATGCCGTCTTTATATAGAGAGTGACTTCGCCCGGCCTCAGTCTTAGGAAAACCCTAAACCGCCTCCAATATCCAAAAACACTAGGCCGCCTTAACCCTCTCGAACATTCCTTGAAGATTCGGCTTAATTTAGAAAAATGTAAACCGACTTGACCTTCTCGAATCTTCTATGCAAAATCTCGTCTCAAACCCGTCATTGTCTAAAGCAACTCCAAAGCATTCATCTCAGCTACCTCCTTGAAAGCCCAAAGCGCCCTATCAGGCTTCGACCTTATGGACCGAGATGCCCTATCAGACATCCCGCTTCTCGGGCCGAGGTGTCCAACTCGGACATCCCGCTTCTCGGGCCATGGCGTCCAACTTGCACATCCCACTTCGCGTGTCGAGGCTTCTAGACGAGGCAACCAACACCGAAATTTGAAGCCTCGTTTTGACCCTCCTCCATGCATATTTAGGCAAGACTCTTCAAATATAAGTTAGAAATCTACTTCTTGGCTTTCCATAGCAATAAGAATCACTTCATTCCAAGGTCTGGGTAGAGTGTTACGGTCAATTTCTCGAGGATGGACGTGGCTGCCTAAGTACCCACCATGTGCTTGTGGAAACATCAAGGCTTTCTTCCCTGACTTCGTGCTAGGCACCGACTTCATGACATGGACCTCAAGCCAAAGCTCATCTCCAAAGACGTAGATTTCTTGTCAAACCTTGCTTCTATGAATGTAAAATATTTGACTTCCAACAGTGTGGATACAAGAATACTACTTCGAGTGCTATCGATGGAGCCTTCGCTTGTTTGTGTTCGGGTTGGGATTCAGACTCTGGACGAAACCTATGCCTATCCCATCTCTTGTCCCGTCCCTCCCGGAGCGTCTTCTAAGGGACCTGCCTCCGTTGCGCTGATTTCAGGAACAGGTCTGGATATTTTTTTGGTAGAAATTTCTATTTTTAAATTAATCCCGGATATTTCTTTATCTTTGTTGGTGTGTTAGGCATTTTTATGGTAATAATCGGACCGGCAAATTAACTAGTACGAGTGAATGTAGCTATTTGTGATTATGGTTGGGTCAAACTTGATTTAACCGTACTTTAGTAAATGTATAAATACATGTGGTTTAGAAAACTTTTTGGTGGTAATTTTTATTCAAATTTAAATGGTATAGTAAAATATGACTTCCGTCATATTCAGCAACGACTTGCCCCTCAAAAAGCAACGACTTGACCTAGTCAAACATTGTATCCTAAGCGATACGGCAAAATAAGGACCATGTAGAAAATGATAGGAACGCTCAAGCTCCTTTAATGGCGAGAGCTGAAGAAAGAGGAAGGATAAACCAGAAGAGAGGAATTGGAAAAATATCTGATATATTTCCTTGAGTGAATTAATTCTGTACAATAAGAATATATACAAGAAAGAATAAAGAGTATCCTAGGTCCCTATCTCCCAGCTACCATGTACAAACAAAAGGAGAAATGAAGGAACAAAATTTGTTGTGCCACGTCAACACAAATCTTCCTTGATTTGCGTATTGCCAATCATTTGGCCGTTGCTCGAATATTAGAGGACAGATCATCCTCGTGTCTTGTGCGAGCCAGCTGCCGAGATGCTGCGTTTGTTCCTTTATGGGCCGAGTTGTTCTCAGTTGGGCTTAAGTCATATTGTTGTTCTCGAGCCCAGAATTCTCCAACGGCTAGAATGGGATTCGGCCCGCCAGGTAAGAAGAGTTTCCTTTCCCATTCTTTTTCTTCTTCCTCGAGTCTCATATTGGGATCAATCTTCAATAGCCCCCCGCAAGCTGGACTATTTATACTTAATAGTCCCAGCTTGGAAACATGTGTATAGAAGAGAGTAGGGGCTAGAGGTTTGGTGAGAACATCAGCTGTTTGAAGCTCTGCTGGGACGTGGAAAAGCTTGATCATTCCCTTATCTATTCGCTCTCATACCAAGTGACAATCCAGCTCTATGTGTTTAGTTCTCTCATGAAAGACCGGGTTCTCTACAATGTTTATAATATATATGTTATCACAAAAGACTGAGGTTGGTTATAGCGGTTGAATGTCAAGATCTCGGAGGAGGAAGTTGAGCCATTGTATTTCACAAGTCAAAGATGCCAATGCTCGATACTCAGCTTCGGATGAACTTCGAGAGATGGTAGGTTGTTTCTTAGATTTCCAGGATATCAATACAACCGGCCCAATCTGCATCGCTAAAACCAAAAATCTTGATTGCAGATGATGAAGGAAAGAAAATTCCCATACTAGGATGTCTCTTTACATATCTGAGAATGCGATGTACTGCCTTGCTATGCACCACTAGAGGATTAGAAAGAAACTGACTTAATTGATGTGTAGCATAACAAATGCCGGGGCTTGTATTCGTGAGGTAGAGCAGCGTCCCAATCAACTGCTTATAAGAGCTGGGATCTTCTAATGCTGGGGATTATTGGTCCTCACTGAGTTTGGGGTTGTTCACCACTGGTGTCCTCATTGGTTTGCTGCTTGCAAAACCAGCATCTATCAATATGTCTACTGCATATTGCCTTTAACATAGATGTATCCCTTTAGCTAACCTGGCAACTTCCATCCCTAAGAAGAATTTCAGCTTGCCGAGATCTTTGATTTTTAAGTTCTTGTCGAGGAATAACTTGATATCTGAAATTTGGTTCAAATCATCACCTACAAGGATTATATCATCCATGTAGATAAGTAGACAAGTCATGGAAGCTGCCGTCTTCAGTGTAAACATGGAATAATCAGCCTTGGATTGTATAAAACCAAACTGAATTAACAAGGAGGTCAGTTTCTCAAACCATTGCGTGTTTGCTTGCTTTAAACCATATAAGGATTTTCTGAGCTTGCATACCTTGTTTCTTGGATTGGCAAACCCAGGGGGAAGATCCATGTAAACCTCCTCATATAAGTCTCCATGTAGGAAGGCATTATTCACATCTAGTTACTCAAGAAACTAATTTTTACTTGCTGCAATAGCTAGCACCAGCCATACTGAAGAAAGCTTGACAACTGGAGAAGAAGTCTGCATATAATCTATCTCATATGCCTGTGTGTATCCTTTAGCTACTAGACAAGCTTTGAATCACTCAATTGTGCCATCATCATATCTTTTAACTTTGTAGATCCACCTGCAACCAATAGATTCTTTCCCAGCTGGAAGGTCCACAATATCCCAAGTTCCATTCTGGTATAAAGCATGTAATTTTGCTCTCATTGCCTCCCTCCAACATAATAACTTGTTGGCCTCATTAAAGGTTATAGGCTCTTTTGCATCAGTGAGTGCAAGAACATAGTTTTTGTGAGAATCACCCAGATGTTCAGTAGTCAAGACTGAAGAAATAGGATGCAAAACACTGAGATTAGGAGAATCAATAGACTGACCTTGAGGCGTAGGAGATTGGAGATGCTGAGAGAGTACTGGCCCCTGGATATAATCATTCAGATATGTGGGCTGGTGTTTGAGTCTGGTTGATTTTCTGGCAACAGGTATAGGTTCAGAGGATGGTGATGGAGGTGCAGATGGTGGTTCAGGCATGGGATGTGGTGTAGGTGGCAATAGGTGATCCAGGATTGGAGGAATATCTGTGTTGTTTAGGAATAAGGGAGAAGAAGTTGGTGTAGGCTGGCTAGGGGTCTCAGTGGGTAATGTGGTCTGATAGGGAAACACATTTTCATAAAAAATAACATCTCTAGAATAAAAAGTTACATTATTGTCTAGATCATAAACTTTGAACCCCTTAATCCCATCAGTGTACCCGAGAAAATCACATCTTCGAGCTCTAGGATCAAACTTGTGTGGCTTAGGGAGAACTGCTGCATAGCATAGGCAACCAAAAACTCGTAAATGAATCAGAGGAGGCTTTCGATATAGAATTTGGTAGGGTGTTTGATTGGCAAGGACTGAAGATGGAGTGAGATTAATAAGATGAACTGCATGAAGAATGCATCTACTCCAAAAATGAAGTGGAAGAAAGGCTTGAAAGCGAATAGACCTGGCCACATTAAGAATGTGTTGATGCTTCCTCTCAACATGGCCATTTTGTTGAGGAGTATAAGCACACGTGATTTGGTGAAGAATCTCTCTTTGTTGGAAAAGAGAGTGCATTAGGAACTCAGTTCCTTGATCAGAACGAATGCATTTCACTTTGGTTGAGAATTGAGTTTCAACCATTTGACAGAAAAGGTTGAGGTATTTAGCAACTTCTGACTTTTATTTGAGGAGGTAAACCCAAGTAGCTCTAGCATGGTCATCAACAATGGTTAAGAAGTATGAGAAACTATCATAGGAAGGAATGGAATAGGGACCTCAGACATCCACATGAACTAAGTCAAAACAATGCATAGCAACATTAGTACTAATAGAAAAATATGACCTTTTATGTTTGGCCAAGTGAAAACTATCTCAAGGGATTCGAACTTGAGTTGAAATAGAAGGACAAAATTTCTTAAGAGCTAGTAACTTAAAACTAGGCAGATGTCCTAGCCTACAGTGCCAAAGATTCAGGCCATGCTGCATATAGTTGATGGCTGATACAGCAACAAGATGAGTGGCTGGGTTGGTCAATGAGGTATGGAGGTAGTAGAGCCCGCTTCGTCTCTCAGCATTCCCAATCTTCTTCTGCCTTATATGGCCCAGTATGTCACAAGATGAAGCCGAGAAAATGAGTGCTAAAGGTTGATCATTGGTAAGTTGACCAATCGAGATCAGATTAAAGCTGAATTTAGGTACCAAGAGAACATTAAACAACATCAGATCCTTTGCTACTCTTATTGTCCCTGTGTGAAAAGCTGGGACCCTAGCACCTGGAGGTAAAGTAACATGAACATTAACTACTTTTTTGCTAGACACAAACCATTTCATCTCACAAAAAACATGCGTGGATGCACCAGAATCAAGTATCCAGTCATCACTACTCAATTTCAGAGCTTGGTTCTTCTGCAGATTATAAATAGTGAGTGTACCTGCAGATATGTGACTAGTGTTTACCAATTGTGCAACGGGGTTGCTCTGTGGTTTAAGAGAATCTCCCGAAGGTCCTCCAGGTTCTTTGATCTCTGCAAAAGTCTACTTCATCATGGACATCAAACCTTTTATCTGTTCATCACTAAAACCATATTGTGCTTCACCACCAGTGTTGGCCGCTGCAACAACTGGATTACCCCGAGGTTTAGGCTTGCATCCAAGAGGAAAACCATGCAGTTTAAAGAACCTATCAATGGTGTGACCTTCCCTGCGGCAGTGCGTACAAAAATGTTTCTTGTACCCAAATTGCTTATTATTGTAAGAAACAGCAAAAAAAGCAGATGAATCAGCTTTTGGAACACCAGCTAGCTCGAAAACCTGCCTCTCATGCTGTGTTACCAAGTACATTACACGGCTGATGGATGGAAGAGGGTCCATCATCAAGATCAGGGTCCTCGCATGGTTAAAGTTCTCATTTAGACCAGTGAGAAAGCCCATGATATGATATGATCTTGCTCAGCCATTAAAAGAGAAGCGGAACAGGTAAGATGTGCATCAGCAACACACTTACACACAGGTATTGGTCGGAATTGCATAAACTGGTCCCAAAGCGACTTGTATTTAGAGAAATAGTCATTGACCGAGAGAATACCTTGAGAGAAGTTGGATATCTCCTTCTTCAAGGCTGAAATCATCACAAAATCAGCTCTCCCGAAATGATCTTTGTGATGATCCTATAGATCCGTAGTTGAATCAAACCAGAGGAGACTATCTCCCAGATCTGGCTCGATGGAACGCATGAGCCATCGCAACATAAGTGTGTTACATCTCTTCCAAGAAGGAAAGAGTTCATCGGCCTTGTCAGGAGTAGTAATACTTCGATCCACAAAGAAAAACTTGTTCTTTGACTCTAGTGACTGTCCCATTGCTCTCACCCATGAATGATAGTTCTTTGGGTTCAAAAGTGGGATCACCAGGACTTCAGCTGGGCTTTCTACTGGATGCACGTAGTAGGGGTTGTTAAACTCTCCCCCTGGCACACGAGGAGTAGAGCTTTCTGTGACTAGAGGCGTGGAACCTTCTGCCAATGTAGCAGTTTAGTAAGAAGAAGAGGAAGGATAAAATGCGGAAGTGATTTGAGCTTTAAAGCTCTGATACCATGTAGAAAATGATAGGAACGCTCAAGCTCCTTTAATGGCGAGAGCTGAAGGAAGAAGAAGGATAAACCAGAAGAGAGGAATTGGAAAAATATCTGGTATATTTCCTTGAGTGAATTAATTCTGTACAATAAGGATATATACAAGAAAGAATAAAGGGTATCCTAAGTCCCTATCTGCCAGCTACCATGTACAAACAAAAGGAGAAATAAAGGAATAAAATTTGTTGTGCCACGTCAGCACAAATCTTCCTTGATTTGCGTATTGCCAATCATTTCGCCGTTGCTCGAATATTGGAGGACAGATCATCCTCGTGTCTTGTGCGAGCCAGCTACCGAGATGCTGTATTTGTTCCTTTATGGGCCGAGTTGTTCTCAGTTGGGCTTAAGTCATTTTGTTGTTCTCGAGCCCAGAATTCTCCAATGGCTAGTATGGGATTCGGCCCGCCAGGTAAGAAGAGTTTCCTTTTCCATTCTTTTTCTTCTTCCTCGAGTCTCATATTGGGATCAATCTTCAATAGACCACTCGCAATTGATCATGGTATCGTAATTCTCTCGGATTTTTTCTTTGAAGCTTCGTTGCACAAAGTGGGGAATAGGAAAAAAGCTATACCAAAAATTTCACTGAAGGAGTTTAGTTCCACGTGGCATTGATTCTCCCCTCTATTTCAACACAACTCTCTACTAGTGTTTAGAGAAGAAAAGTTGTTAAGAGTTAGACAGATTTGGACTTGTAAAATTCTACAACTTCAACAATTTCCGTTATTTAAAATTTCATAATTAAACAATTATATAAAGGGTGTTGAGATTATCATCACACGTGAGTTTTTCATCGCCCTAAATTTTTTATTTTTATTTTGGACATAAAGATTTTAACTGAGTTGATCTCATTTTTAATATAATCTACGGAAAAGTACAATTAAGTACCTTGTAGTTTCACCGATTATCACTTGGGTACCTTGTGGTTTTAAAACCGTAAAACGGGTCCAATTTATTTCAATTTTTATCACGAACCGGTCCCGAGGTCCGGTTCGCAATTTTTTGGACAAACGGCATTGTTTTGACACCTACGTGGTGGTGATCCGGATTAATCGTTGCTAACGTGGCGATGGATAAATTACCAAATTTATTTATAATTTTGAAAACAATCCCTCGTTTTCAAAAAATAAAAATCTCACTAACACCACAAAAAATCTCTTAAACATCTTCACAGAAACATAAAAGACATAATGATATCTAAATAACCACTAGGTTGGGTCGAGAGCATTGGAGTTGCTCTTCTCACTTCACTGGGTTATCGCTCCTTGTCCCTTACCCGGAGCTCGAATCCCAGCAGCCACATCTCTTTTTGATTCGGTCTCGGCTCGTCGATTTATCGTGATGTAGTTCCGGGAATGCATCGGCATCCGTCAATAGTCGTCGTGGGGTCAGTGATAGAAATTTGGGGAAGAACCTTCCCAATTGGGAATTAGGGTTCTTCCCTGATTTGGGAATTTTCGGTACAAATTACTGGTCTGTCCGATGAGGAGACGAGGAGTGAGAAAGAGATGAGGAGGAGGAAGACAGAGATAGGAGGAGGAGGAGGAGGGGGTAGGAGGGAGGGAGAGAGAGAGAGAGGGAGGATTAGGAAGAACATCGGCGCGTCGAACTCATAGTCCAGGTCCACCTCACGCGCCCCGAACACGAGCTCCACTTTCCATCTCCATCTCCTTCTCCTCCTCCTCCCTCACTCCATCTCCATCGGCGCGTAATGGATGCAAGACCCTCTCCTCCTCCTCCAAGCCACCGCCTCTGAGCCCCCCTCTCTCTCGCTCTCTACATTTGTCTTTTCAATAATCTTTTTTTTTCCTTGGCTGGCTAATTCAATTGTGTGACATAAATGGGCTGTGATTATTTTGTCCGGAGATTGATAAAAAAAAATGCTACTTTTTTGTTTTATTGGAGATGGGTTGTGATAAAAATGCTTCCCTGTGAAGGAGGGAGATGGAGGTCGTAGAAGAAGGAGACCAGAAGGGAGAAGAGGGAAAAGAGAGAATTAGAGAGGGGAGGATAAAATTTTTCATAATAAATATAAATTGAAAGGGACTATTTTGGTAATTTATCCATTGCCACGTCAGCAACGATTAATCCGGATCACCGCCACATAGCATTCCACGTAGGCGTCAAATTGATACCGTTTGTCCAAAAAATCATGAACCAGACCTTGGGACCGGTCCGTGATAAAAATTGAAATAAGTTGGACCCGTTTTACGGTTTTGAAACCACAGGATACCCAAGTGATAATCGGTGAAACTACAGGGTACTTAAGTATAATTTTCCCTAAAATCTAATAGTAGCATAAATAGCCCAATTAATCATTTTCCACCTCATTAACACTCCTCTCTTTCTCTCCTTCGAAAGTTTCAAGGATGGACGATTGATGCAGCAAAAACTACATGGCTCCATTTCACAAACTTCTTTTCCAAGGGCCACTTACTCGAAAGTCAGTCAACTCTTGTTTTTAGGGTAGAAAAGTCAGCCAACTTTTATAGTAACATGTACATTCCATTCGATGAGCTAAGCGATGACAATTTTGTGTTTTGGCCTAATTCAGACACGAATTAGTTTAGGAATAGATATCAGATATGAAATAGTTTCGGTTAAAATATTTTATTGAATTGAACAAGGAAACACGCTAAAAACAATTTTCTTGCAAATGCTACCATTACATTTCTGCAAGCTCTCCTCTCACCAATCTCACCCCACTTCTTCCACAACAAACGGATCCCAAAACCTTGTCCAATTCCAAAATCCTTCATACCAACTACATGATCCTCACAGCCTTCACTCTCCTAGCCACCTCAGCCAATCTGGCTCTCTCACAGGGCACCAAGTTTGAGGCTTGTGCACCAGCCAACTGTGGCAATGGTCCTAACATCAGCTACCCTTTCTGGATATCCTCTGTCCAAGATCCCTTCTGTGGCCACCCGGATTTCGAGATCACCTGCAGCGATGAACGCGAACCGGTGCTCGCGATTTCCGAGGATGATTACAGAATTAAGGCGATCTTCTACACCAACCAGTCCATTTTTGTGGCTCATGCCCCTGCTGCCTATGATCATCAATCATGTCCAGCTCTTGATGTGCACAACATTAGCCTTGACCGAACACCTTTTAGTATAATTCCTGGCTATGCCAACCTCTCCTTGTTCTATAACTGTTCAACCAAGCCAAGCTCCTTGGACTATATGCATCCTATAGATTGTTTGACCAACTCCACCAGTGTCTCTTATGCCAGTCTCCACAAGGAATTCTATCAGGTTCATGACAGTTCGTTCGTTGAGTCGTGTCAGGGGTTTGTGGATGCCCCTGTGATCACTTCTGGTGGTGTAGTATCTATGAACAGCTTAATGCGCATGAATTATACCGAGGTTTTGGACTTGGGGTTCGTCTTGAACTGGACTGCACCGAATTGCAGTACCTGCGAGTTAAGCGGAGGTCGCTGCGGGTTTGAGAATCAGGCATTGGTTTGTTTCTGTCACAACGAGAATCATCCTTTCTCTTGCCACGATGGTAACTCTTCGGTGACTTATCGCACTGTGTCAGTTGTAGTTTGCTTGTTCAAGCGCTTGTTCCTCTGTTTCAACAGAGTTGGTCTGTTTGTGCATTGCAGATATTGCATCAGACTTTTCATTCAAATTTTAAGGGATATGAATACTATAATGGCTAACAAGTTCCTGTTCCGCGCTTTTTATGTTGCAGGAAAACGTTACGTTCGTATGTGCGAAAGAAGGCTATAATAGGTAACAAATCCTTCACGGCTGTGTTTCCCTGCATGGTCATCCTTCTAATTATTAAGTACATCATCAGACATTAACATGATTCATAATAATCTCACATCTTGTCTTTCCTTGAAGGTGTAATTGTGCTTATAGGATCATTGGTAATCTTAAGCATCATCACAGTTTGCCTCTACAAGATCTTTGTAAAGTGCAAATTCAACAAAGAGAATGATGAAGATATCGAGACCTTCATAAGCAACCATGGAGCACTAGCTATGAAAAGATACCTGATGAGAAATAAGATCGAAACGAGTAAAACACGAGACACAAGAATTACGTGGAAACCCCAAGACGGGGAGAAAACCACGGGCAAAGGAGAGTCGTCCACTATGTGAGTCCAATCGGTTACAAGGCCTCCGTGAGGGTTCTCTCTACCTCACAACTCTCAACTAGTACAAATAAGACCTAGGCATAGGCCGTATATATATAGGAGACTAGTACTCTATTCTGATCAGGAAATAGAGCCCTACTCTAATTAGGAATTTGGAACAATCCCTAACAAATCTCCACCTTGGACCAAATTCTATGACTCCATCTTCAACGTTTCTCCACCTTCACCATCAGCCCCTAAGGGCAATCAGCATCAAGCATGAACACCGACCAAGTCCAAGCAATGCTCGAACTTAGTACCAGAAAGCGGCTTCGTCAACATGTCTGCAGGGTTGTCCTTGGTACCCACCTTGCTCACAACAATGTCACCTTGAGCAACATGCTCCCGAATGAAGTGGTACCTCACATTAATGTGCTTTGTCCTCTCATGATACATAGCATCCCTCGTGAGATGGATAGCACTTTGACTATCACAGTACACTGTACTGACCTGCAGCTTCTCACAGATTTCACTGAAGAAACCTTTCAACCAGATAGCCTCCTTCACACCTTCAGTTATAGCCATGTACTCCGCCTCAGTGGTAGACAACGCCACTGTGGCCTGTAGACAAGCTCTCCAACTGATAGCACATCCTCCAAGAGTGAAGACATATCCAGATAAGGATCTGAACTTATCAAGATCTCCAGCATAATCTGAATCTACGAAACCAACAACTCCATCACTGGTGCGTCCAAACTGTAGACACACGCCCTTGGTACCCTTCAAGTACCTCATAATCCACTCCACTGCTCTCCAATGACCTTCTCCAGGATTTGCCATAAACCTGCTAACGACACTCACAGCATAGGCCAAATCCGGGCGTGTGCAAACCATAGCATACATCAGAGAACCAACAGCATTGGAGTATGGAACACCAGACATGTAATCGACCTCAGCAGCTGACTGTGGAGATAAGGCAGACGAAAGCTGAAAATGTGTACCAAGAGGAGTACTCACAGGATTACCAGTCACATCAAACCTGTCAAGTACCTTTTCAATGTAACTCTCCTGGCTCAGAAATAATTTCCTTGCTCCTCTATCTCTGGCAATCTCCATACCAAGAATCTTCTTAGCAGGACCCAAATCTTTCATCTCAAACTCGCAACTCAACAGAGCTTTGAGCTTCCTCACCTCTCCTTTGTCACTTGCAGCAATTAACATGTCATCCACATACAGGAGCAAATACACTTGGGAACTGTCGCGTAGCCTTTTCAGGTAAACACAACTATCATACTTGCTCCTCTCATAATCACGAGAAATCATAAAGGAATCAAACCTTTTATACCACTGCCTCGAAGGCTTAAGGCCATACAGGGACTTCTTCAACAAGCACACATGGTCTTCTTTGCCTTCAACATGAAAACCCTCAGGCTGTGCCATATAAATCCGCTCCTCAAGCTCTCCATTCAAGAAAGCTGTCTTCACATCAAGCTGTTCAAGCTCCAAATCCTGCATAGCAACAATACCAAGAAGAGAACGAATCGAGGTATGCTTCACAACTGGTGAAAACACCTCATTAAAGTCCACACCAGGAATCTGACTATATCCTCTAGCCACTAGTCTAGCCTTGTATCTAGGCTCTTCAACTCCAGGTATACCATCCTTCTTCTTGAATACCCACTTGCAACTGACAACCTTCTTATCCTTAGGCAGCTTAGTAATCTCCCAAGTCTTGTTCTTGTGAAGAGATTCCATCTCTTCCTCCATAGCAACCAACCATCTAGCAGAGTCTTTCGACTTCACAGCATCTGAGTAACTAGACGGTTCTTCACAGCTATCAACTTCTTCTGCCACATTCAGGGCAAAAGCAACAATATCAGCCTCACCCAACTTCTGTGGAGGCCTGATAATTCTTCTGGGCCTGTCTCTAGCAATAGAATACGGTGGCTCCCTCTCAACTGTGCCAACATTCTCAGCTTCATCAGACAACCCACCATGAGTAGGACCATGGCAATCAACATCACGGAAGGAACTAGCTTCTGGATCATCATCAAACTCCACCTGCACTTTTGACTTTTGCAAGTCCACACTTGGAGCACTCGGAACACCAGGTGAAGAAATATCCTCCCTCTTACTCAGCATGTCTGTCTCTTTGAAAATAACATTCCTACTCAACAAGACCTTAGACAGCTCGGGACACCACAACTTGTATCCCTTCACTCCAGAAGCATAGCCAAGGAAGATACATTTCACAGATCTTGGCTCTAACTTGCCATTATTCACATGAGCATAAGCAGGGCACCCAAATATCTTCAAATCAGCATAATTAGGAGGATTTCCAGACCACAATTCTTCAGGTACCTTGCCATCAAGTGATGCATGAGGTGAACGATTGACAAGGTGACAGGCAGTGGAAGCAGCTTCAGCCCAAAACGACTTAGGCAAACCAGCATTTGACAGCATACAACGAACTTTCTCCAACAAAGTTCTGTTCATTCTTTCAGCGACTCCATTCTGTTGAGGTGTACCAGGGATTGTCTTATGCCTGACAATACCCTCATTCTTGCAGAACTCATCAAACCAACTAGAGCAAAACTCCAATCCATTGTCTGTGCGGAGATGCTTGACATCTCTCCCAGTCTGCTTCTCAATCATAGTCTTCCACTGCTTGAAAGTGACAAAGACATGATCCTTGCTTTTCAAGAAGAACGCCCACACCTTCCTCGAATAATCATCAATGATAGTCAGCATATACTTGGAACCATTCTTTGTTGCAACTTGAGACGGTCCCCAAAGATCAGAATGAACATAGTCAAGTTTTCCCTTTGTAGTGTGCACACCTTTCTGAAAACTGACTTTCTTCTGCTTGCCAAACACACAGTGCTCACAAAATTCCAGCTTCCCAATACCCTGTCCACATAATAATCCTCTCCTATTCAGCTCGGTCATGCCTTTCTCACTCATGTGACCAAGTCGCATATGCCACAATGAGGTATTCTCAGAATCTGTCAACGAGCCAGATGCAGCAGCAGCAGTCCCTGTAACTGTAGAACCCTGCAAAACGTACAGATTTCCAACCTCCTTTTTGGCTCTCATATGCACTAACGAGTTCTTACTCACACGAAGAACTCCACCTTCTCCGGTATACTTGTACCCCAATGTATCAAGGGTACTCAACGAAATCAAGTTCCGCTTCAAATCAGGGATATGCCTCACATTCGTCAAGGTTCGAATGACACCATCATGCATCTTGATCTTCACTGTACCAATACCAACAACCTTGCAGACAAAATTATTTCCCATGAGAACATTACCCTCCGCACGTTCATATGTTGAAAACCAGTCCCGGATAGGACACATATGAAACGTACAAGCAGAATCAAGGACCCAGGCAGCATCAACTTTAGACTTCCCATCAATCACAGACAAAAGGTCTCCATCAGATTCTTCTTTCTGAGTGGTGGTGGCAACACTAGCACTGCCGCTATCAGAACTTTCTCCTTTCGGAGTACTGGACTTTTCGCCCTTCTTCTTGTTCTTCAACTCCGGACAGAACCATTTAATATGCCCAACCTTATGACAATTGAAACAAGTCTTATCCTTGTGCCTTGACCTTGATTTGCTTCTGCTCTTCTTCCTCGAACCAGACTTAGCATTCCTCTCCTCATACCTCCCTCTCATAACCAAGCCAGTCCCTTGGCTATTTTCAGAGGAACTCACAGTGTGCTTATCAATTCTCTCTTTCTCCAAGAGCGAATCATGAACATTATCCCAACTCAGAGTATCATGGCTGAACAACAGAGTATCTCTGAATTGCTGATAAGAAACAGGCAACGAGCACAATAACAATAAAGCAAGATCTTCATCATCATATTTCACATCCAGAGTTCTAAGATCAGCCACTATATCCTTAAATTCATTAAGGTGGTCATGAACAGACTTATCTTCTTGCATCCGGATAGAAAACAGTCGTTGCTTCAAGCACAGTTTGTTGGTCAAACTCTTGGGCATGCACAACTTTTCAAGCTTTGCCCATAATGAGGAAGCGGTTGTCTCCTTCAACACGTCCCGCAAAATATCATCTGACAGATGCAACTGGATCTGACTCACAGCCTTACGGTTCTTTGACGCTTTCATCGCAGCATCCCAACTCGTAGGCATTAACTTCTCATCAAGTAGAGTCTCATCCAGCTCTAAATGTGTCAGAATAGCGCGCATCTTGACCTGCCACAAGGAAAAATTAGTTTTCCTCGTCAACTGAGGAATCTCGTACTTCATCGAAGTCATCCTGAAACCACTCGAACCAAGAAATCCGCTCAAAACAGGTTAGAAAACCAAAATCAGCCAAATCAGTTGACTTTCGGTCAACCAGTCAAACCGTTGACCAAGTCAACTCGAAAAATTAGGGTTTTTCAACCCCCAATCCTCCAAGGCGGCGGCTGGGCGGCGACCACCGCGGCTGGGCGGCGACGGCTCGGCCTCGGTCGGCGCGAGCTTGCGAGTATACGAGTTTTGGAAGAAAAAAAAATCGGTGAACAGTAATTCGATTTGGGGAAAATCGAATTACTGTTTTGAAACCCTTGGAGCCGCCGCCGCCGCCCACGCCCGCTGCCCCACCGTCGCCTGGAGGAGGCGACCGCCCCTGCGCACCGTCGCCGCGCCGGGAGGAGCTCAGCCGCGCCGTCCGTCGCTGAGGAAAGAAGAAGGAACCGCGAGGAGAGAGAGAGTATGAGGAGAGAGAGAGCTCGGCGGAAAGGAGAGAGAGAGCTCGGAGGGAGCACGC
Organism: Hypericum androsaemum; assembly: GCA_963995505.1. NCBI lineage: Eukaryota > Viridiplantae > Streptophyta > Magnoliopsida > Malpighiales > Hypericaceae > Hypericum > Hypericum androsaemum. The sequence goes on along the minus strand of OZ023194.1, from coordinate 1,143,363 downwards.
CACCGTCGTCGCGCCGCCCTTCCGCCGCCCGCGTCCAGTCGCCCCGTGCTCGCCGTCGCAGCTCCTTGAGAAGTCTAGCCGCGGTGTTGCAGAGAGGAGAACCCGAGGGAGAGAGGCTCGGGGAGAGAGAAAGCTGCGAGGAGAGAGAGAGAGATACGGGGAGAGAGAAAGAGAGCTGAACTCCGCGTCTCTCCACCGCCGCCTAGCACCGCCACCGCTGCGCCGTGCTCACCTGCCGGCGCTCGCAAGCTCACGCCGACCGTCCGCCCTCCGTGGTTGTCGCCGCCGCCGCCTTGGAGGATTGGGGGTTGAAAACCCTAATTTCTTGGATTGGGAATTTCGGGTCAAAAGGAGTTGACTGACCGGTTTGGGTTTTCTGGTCCGACCAGAAGATGATTTTGAGGCTGGCTAGTGATATTTTGACCTTTTTTGAGGCTGATATGTTTGGTTTTTTGACTATATTCGGTAATTGAGGCTTGGTGGATGTGATTAGTCATGGTTTTGAGTTGACCAGACTTATTTTTTGGGGCGGAGATCATATGGTTGATCCTTGGAAGTAGACTGGTTAATGGCTTAAATGTCTGGGTCTTGTTTTGGATCATGAAGTTTGGGTCGGGTTTGATGGGCGTGGTGATTTTGTTGTCCGAGTTGAAGAATTTGACCAAAGAAGGGTCAGATTGGGGTCCTGTTGAATTGAAGATTGGTTCAAGTCTTGGAGATTCACGGTTGAAGATCGATCATGTGATTTGGTTCAAGGTGGAGACTTGTTGGGTGTTTGACCCAAATCTTATTGGACTTTGAGCCCGGGTCCAATGGTATCTCCTATACATGTATGTGGTATTATGTGTGTAGTCGAGAGTGGTGTGAGAAAGTTAGAGGAGCTTGAGACGACTTCTTTCTCCAGAGACTCCCTTGTTCCATGGGATTTGATCAGGTCTGTTTTGGGTTCATGGTTGATCGGTCATGGAGTGGTCGTATCATGTTGGACCAAAAGGTGAATCATGTGAAGACCTTGAGCATTGTTTGGACCAGTTACTCGTTGATGATGAACGCGAAGATGTCCAAGTATCAAATTTGTTTTGACTCACAGGTTTTGCAGTATATCTCCTGGTTGCCCACGAGGATGGAGGAGTGAGGTGTAATAGCAACAGCAAGCTTGGTGTCCAGAAGGTATTCACGTGAAGGTGATGTAAAGTCCTGTAGCTGGTGGAGAATTCCAAGATTGATGTCCAGAAGGTGTTCACGCGAAGGTGATGTAAAGGCCTGTAGCTAGTGTCCTCGTCTCTTATTTGGACTGAGATTGGTGTTCGCTCGGCGATGTAACCCCAACAGTCGGTGTCCACATGAAGGTGGAGGTTTCTCGTGGAGGTGGAGTCTGCTATGTCGGTAGAGAAATGTTTTGAGAGTGCCCCGTGAGAGTACACCATACTGGGTTGAGTATTGGTTATGCTGGAGCTTCTGGCAGTGAAGCTGGCCTATGAGATTTAGGCATTGTTGTGGGCGTTGGAGTAGTTTTCTCCAATGTGAAAAACTCTCGTGTTGCGCGCATGGTGATTTTCTCCCGTCGTATTAGTTCTTCAGGAGTTGAATACCCGAGGTGAGTATATGTGTTGAGATACTTGTGGAAGATTCCATTCGAGGTGGAGTTTTCAATATTGAGGCGGATGATGATATGTGGAGCATGAAGCTTATTGGAAGATACACACAGTGAAGATGGTCTGATGTGGACGATGAGCTTGAAGCTTGAAAAGACGATTGATTTTGGAATTTGGTCCAAGGTGGAGATTGTTAGGATTTGTCCCAAATTCCTAATTAGAATAGAACTCTAATTCCTATTGAGGAATATATTGGACTTGTCCTCTATATATAGGAGAGTAGGGGTTAGATGTTCTTTGGTCTTGGTCTAGGTCTTTGCATAACGCAATGGTAGTATAGGCACGAGAGAGTTAGGCTTGAGGCACCGCCTCGCCTACGGCTTATGTACCATGTATCTCCACATAATATAGTGATGATCGTCTCGGCCCCGTGGAGTAGGTCATTCGACCGAACCACGTAATTCTTGTGTCTCGTGTTTTACTCGTTTCGATCTTATTTCTCAACAATACCGCTACAAAGAGATTAAGAAAATTACCAATTCGTTCAGCGAAAAGTTGGGTGAAGGCGGCTTTGGAAGTGTGTACAAGGGGAAGCTCTCCGATGGCCGAGTTGTAGCAGTCAAAGTCCTGAAACTTTCCAAGGGAAACGGTGGAGAATTCTTGAACGAGGTTGCGAGCATAAGTAGGACCTCTCATGTCAATGTCGTCACTCTATTGGGATACTGCTTCGAATCCAATAAACGGGTTCTCATTTTTGAGTTCATGTCGAACGGGTCTCTTGACAAGTTCATCCGTAATAGAGCAAGTTGCTCTGGTACCGGAATCGTCCTGGCATGGCAGAAGCTGTATGAGATAGCCATTGGCGTGGCTAGAGGGCTCGAGTACTTGCACCGCGGCTGCAACACGAGGATCGTCCACTTCGATATCAAGCCGCACAACATCCTTCTCGACGATGATTTTTGCTCCAAGATCTCGGATTTCGGGCTCGCCAAGCTGTCAAATGCAAGAGAGAGTATCATGTCATCAATGATGGAAGCCAGAGGGACCATCGGATACATAGCTCCGGAAGTGTTCAACCGAAACTTCGGGAATGTTTCGTCCAAATCTGATGTTTATAGCTACGGGATGCTACTACTGGACATCATTGGTGCAAGACAGAGAGACCACACGGAAGTGGACGACGCAGATGGAACCAGTAGTTCCTCCCTATGTTACTTTCCGAATGGGATCTACAAGCAGGTCGAACTGGAGAAATACGACCTGTATGGTTCACTAACCATGGAGGAGGTGGCGATCGTCAAGAAAATGACATTGATCGGCTTGTGGTGCATCCAAACGATACCATCGAGCAGGCCAGCAATGAGCAAGGTCATCGAGATGCTTGAAGGAAGCATGGAAGCTTTAGAAACCCCGCCTAAGCCTTCCCTCTTTTCTCCTCCTAGGTTACCAGTGGCTTCTTCCACTGCATCCACCACAGAAACGGGTTCATATATATGCCATGAAGCTGACCTGCAATGATTTGGAGAAGTCAACGGTCGTAGCCCGAATATAATTAGGCGAACACCGGGATCGCTAAGATAATTAGACTCAACCTGATCACGTACAGTTATGTACTCTTTTGATCCAGGACATCTGATTAACCCGAAGGCTCCTCTCTTGGACATTTCGTTGAACACACTCTAGGCACGAGCCAGAACAAGCCGTTGAGAACCGGGAAATCCATGGATCGCGAGGGAATTGTATCCGTTGTGATTTGATTAATCTTGTTAAATCACGGACTGGGCCAGCCCATTACTGTTGACGGTTTTGGGCCCATTAAAATGTGTTGATAGTTATTTGTATTTGTTAATCGATGGTATGATAATTATTATATTATTATGTAAAGCACGTTCGGAAAAAAAATTTTAAAAATTTGAAATGAATTAAATAATAATTATATACATAGACAGAGAACCTCACATACGAGGTTGAAACCTCACATACGAGGTTTTGTACATAGACAGGCCCCTGACAATCCGGAAATAGGGCACCAATAGCTCAACCGGCAATATACAAGGCCACCTGTACCAAAAAGGGACTAGTAACCTACATCATTGAATGATTCCGGAAATAGGGAGAGATCTTGGCCTCCAAAAAATTTATCAGTCTCAGACCAAAACATTCATTCACGAGCTCTCAATAGGATATAATGCTAAAGAAGTTCCAGGTTACAGCTCATTGCTTGAAAAATGACACGAATTCTTTGTTCCCATAAGCTCTACATACTTGCACCAAATAAAGTGAACCAACTTTCTCCGGCATACCACCCTAAAACCCATCGAAGAGGTGAATGATGAGCAAATCGTGCGACCAACACACCAGCTAACACCCACCTTTTTAGTGCAGAAAAACATGATCACTTGACTCATCTTTGTATATCATAAAGATATGGATTATTGTAATAAATATATATATCATAAAGTATGGATTATTGTAATAAAAATCTACGCTGGATTCTTACTAATCATCTAATCTGCTTAATTTAATTCGTTATATGCACCTATCATATCGACCAATACAACTCTTCTTTTTTTTCAACTCTAAATTTTATTTTCGGAATCTAGCACTGTGTGACAATATAATGTTACAGATTTTCTTTATTTTTTGCACCATCTTGTCTCTCTCTCCTTGGAACCTTTTGTCCAAACGACAATTTTGTTCCACTTGTTTACGCTTCTTCTATTTCATTTAATAGTAATTTTGTACGCTTCAAGTAGATCGGCGTTGTTGCTTTAGTTCATGTTCATCCCCAACTTCGGAACTACAGATCCTACTGTGAATAACGATTATCCGGAGAGGAAGGTATCCGAAGAGTGCAAGGAGTTTTACAAGAATTATAAGATTTTTTTTTTCGGGTATAGAGATTCTAACACGAAAAGAAATTTATTTGTTTTGATTTGTTCTTTCTGCTTATGTACTGACCATCTTGTTCAACTGACCATCCTTCAGGATTTCCAGAAGCCATTCTGAAGACTTTTATAGGTAGGACTTGATGACGAGTAAAGTACTGCGCTGTTTCAAGGGCTAATCGATGCTTCTGCCAATCTCAGATCATCTTGGTTAACTAATCGCAGGTCTCGGATTCGCGTCGTTAGGATAATGCTCTTCTCTGCTGTGATTCTTACTTCTATGAGCACCAGAAGAGTGTCATCTCATCGGTATATAGCTCATGGTTCAATTAATGACGGGTGTAACATGTATCAGGCAATTGAAATGGCTATAGCCTATAGAATATCCGAAGGAAAAACAGAGGATTTCCAAACAACTTCAACTATGTACATCCAGAATTCCTCATCTGGGATCTGTCGAAACAAAGTGCGGGTCATTAGCTACTAAGATCTTCATAGATTACAGCTCATAAATCTCATTTAACAACTGTTTTCTCTTATGTACTTTGTTTGGTCGGCGAAAGGAGACTAAGATCAACTACTGGTGTTAGGAGTTGTGGTATCACTGCTGCTGCTCCATTTTGCAGTGACAGAAACCGGAGAGAGCGGCGAGGCGCCGTACTTGAGCAATCCAACATCATCCGATGTAGTATCATTGTCCGGTGATCGGTCCGGATCGAGTTTCCCTGCCTGCAATGTTGTGAGAGTCTCCAACACCTCGTCCATCTTCGGCCTCAGCTCCTTTTCACTCTGCAGGCATTGGAATGCCAGTTCCGCTACTGCGGAGATCGATTTACGCACTGTTTCATCTGAACTGAATCCAAGGCTCGGGTCTACGAACTCGTGCAACGCCTGGCTTTGGATCTTGTTGATGGCCATGTTGAAAAGATTGATCTCGTGTCTGTGCCTTGTGATATCAACAGCAGGTAATGACGATATGAGCTCTGCTAGGACTACTCCGAAGCTGTATACATCGCTCTTGTTGGTCAGTTGGTAGCACTGGTGGTACTCGGGATCAACATAGCCGGGAGTTCCTTGTGGAGCAGTAGAAATGTGGGTGACATCCGTCGGGAAAAGGCGAGACAGCCCGAAATCAGCCACCTTGACTCGGAAATTCTTGTCCAGGAGAATGTTGTTCGTCTTAACATCGCGATGGATAATGTCGGACGCGTGGAGATACGTCAATGCTCTTGCAGTCTCCACTGCAATGTTCAATCGCAGTGGCCAGGGAAGCGATCCGGGTCTTGCCTTTACCCCGTGAAGGTGATCTGCAACCGTCCCATTTTCGATATATTCGTAGACTAGCAGCAGCTCGCGGCTGTGACGGGAAGTGCAGCCGTAGAGAATGACAAGATTTTTATGTTGCAAGCGTGTGAGGATGTCAACTTCGTTCATGAACTGCTCTACTCTTCTGTAGTTGTTCTCGTACAAGCGTTTGACCGCCACTTCTCTGCCATCTTTAAGTTTGCCTGTCGGAATCCGAAAGAACAGAACAGAATCAGACAGAACACATCAGCAATTGTAATCCAAAACCTCCATCTTGTATGTTCTTACCATAATACACCGTACCAAAACCTCCATCTCCGAGTTCTTTCCTTTCGTCAAAGTTGTTTGTGGCATCTGCAAGTTCGGTATAGGTGAAGAGAGGGGCTCCCATGTAGCGACTTCCTTTCTCGACATCTGATCTCGAAGATGGGACCGATGAGATGCTTCGCGACGCGTACGACGAGGGGGCGTATTTTCGTCTCTTGCGGAGTTGACAGATGATCCAGGCTAGTGGTATTAGTAGCAGTGCACCTACAACACCTGAAACTATGCCTGCACAGGAAGTTGATGCAAGTATTCAGCATATACTGAAACAAATAAGTATTGTTGGCCAAAGAAAACACATCCATGGAGGATTTTTCACCTATTATTCGCTTCCTTCGGTTCGAATGTTTTCCTGCAACACGCGAAACAAGAATTAGTTAGTCATCACAACATTCACAGCCCATGAAAATTCGGATATTTGGTCTGATGCAACCAATATGTGCAATGCAGTAGCCACAAAAATGGACTGGTTGAGATACCATCGTGGCAAGAGACGGGATGAGTCTTGTCTAGACAGAAACAAACCAATGTCTGATTCTCAAACCCGCAGCGACCTCCGCTTAACTCGCAGGTACTGCAATTCGGTGCAGTCCAGTTCAAGACGAACCCCAAGTCCAAAACCTCGGTATAATTCATGCTCATTAAGCTGCTCACAGATACTATACCACCAGAAGTCATCACAGGGGCATCCACGAACCCCTGACACGATTCGACGAACGAACTATCATGGACCTGATAGAATTCCTTGTGGAGACTGGCATAAGAGACACTGGTGGAGCTGGTCAAACAATCTATAGGATACATATAGTACAAAGAGCTTGGCTTGGTTGAACAGTTATAGAACAAGGAGAGGTTGACATAGCCAGGAAGTATACTAAAAGGTGTCCGATAAAGGCTAATGTTGTGCACATCAAGAGCCGGACATGATTGATGATCATAGGCAGGGGCATTAGCCACAAAAATGGACTGGTTGGTGTAGAAGATGTCCTTAATTCTGTACTCATCCTCGGAAATCGCGAGCACTGGTTCGCGTTCATCGTTGCAGGTGATCTCGAAATTCGGGTAACCGCAGAAGGGATCTTGGATAGAGGATAACCAGAAAGGGTAGCTGATGTTGGGACCATTGCCACAGTTAGCTGGTGCACAAGCATCAAACTTGGTGTTCAATGAGAGAGCCGGATTGGCTAAGGTGGCAATGAGAGTGAAGGTTGTGAGGATCATGTAATTGGTGTGAAGGCTATTGGATCTGGACAAGGTTTTGGGATCCATTTGGTGTGGAAGAAGTGGTGAGAGATTGGTAAGAGGAGAGCCTGAAGAAGAAGCATTTGCAAGAAAAATTCCAAGTAGTAGGTGACCCTTTGAAAGTTGCTTGTGAAGTTTCTTTATGGTAGTTGTTCTAAGAAAAAACTGATCAGGTAACCTGTTCCTTTAGGACAATGTCAACAAAACAAATTCATAGCATCCCGTATCATAGGTGTAATAAATTGACTAATCAAAATACCAATCGAATAATATTTTTGAATGTTAGTAAACACATTTTTTTTCTATGGAATCAACCTCTACCTGGGCCCCATTATAGAATTTTTGGCTAACAAATGTGACCGACTTAGTCGACGACGACGACAGATCAAAATTAAAAAGATCATGAAATTTCTTGGTCTTCTATGTTTACTTGTCCAGTTAAACCTTATCATTGTCGCCTTCAAAATGAAGGTTAATGATCAAGTAATATTTTTGGGGTAAAAATGGTCAGTCAATTATTGTTTACTGATGTTTGTAGTCAGTCTCAGGAGGAAAAAAAGGATTCTGACCCCAAAAAAAAAAGAAAGAAAAATGGGATATATAAACTGGGTCAATCCCAGAACAAAATAAAATAATTAAGTCTGCCTTTTCCAGGCAATTTCTCAGAACGTTTATTACGATGAGAAGCGAATTAGTTTAATAGGCGTTACGAGGAAAACACGGCTGCGTAATAACTTTGCGTCATTGTAGTAACAATACACGTCCTCTCTCATAATTTCATCAAAAAAATTTCAAATTCAAACTAAAATTAATCATCGAGATAATATACAGTTTTAAACAAAAAAAAAATACTAATGCATTAGGAACATATATAAGTTTAAACTAAAGTCAATTCAGTAAGACATATAACATGAGAGGAATCTACTGCCCACCAAAGTTTTTTCTTCATTTCCAAATCCAAATTTCAACTGATACGTTGGTGAAACTTTATAAATAGATAAAAAAATTATTTAGAACATAAAGTTTTCTTTCATGTGCTCTAGAACCAAAAGGCTAATTAACTTTATAATGAGTTTTTTTTTTGCTCTTGGGTATATGCCAAGGTCATTAACTCAGGTGAAAAGAACAAAAGGACAAATCAATTAAGAATATAGTATATTTCACGAAAAGAAGATTATTCTCGATTGGGAACCAGTTTAAGAGAAGATTGTTGAGTTGTACGTGTACCATATTAATTGTGGCAAATAGGTTATAACTGTTTATGAGTAATTTTTGTTAATCAATCAGTTTTAAAATCTTGGTTTGTACATAAAAATTAGAACATAGTATCACATAAAAATTATTTAGGCGACTAAACTAAATTTGAACCAATATAAATTATAAAATATATCTAAATTTTTTTAAATAAAAATTTAACACCGTTTAATTTGAAATCGGTAAAATTAGAACAATCTTGTAAAACGAAGCAACTTGTGTGCACCAACCTAAAATGGCTTCATAACTCATTGATCAATGCCCAGATGGCCACGTACTCCGCTGGCGAGGACCGAGTCAATATTGGGAAAGGCACATTGGAAAAAATAAGTAAAAAACTAATAAGACAAAGAACAAAAGCTCACGCTCCAGGTAACTTCCATCCTATAATTGACTAAATTGTAACCAAGTCTGACTAACCCCGGAGAGTTCTAACTTCTAACAAAGTAATTTTCTGTGATCCTAACACAGCAAAATTTACCGAGGTCTCCTCTAATTAGAGACATTGAAAGCACAACAATATATTAAATATTTATTAAAAAAAATTTATAATATTTTTAAAATTTTATTTTATTTGAATTTAAATTAGTCTAACTTGTTTTAAACTAAGGAAAAACATAGGTAAATTTTTTTTGGATAAAAAGATAGGTAAATTTAACGGCAAGGTGAGAGCACTTACTCTTGACCTCCTCATCACAAATAGGTAAGTAGCCACCTCCAGTAACGTTGACGCAAGAACCTCCGGAACTCCGGCAAGCCGAACAGTCGAAGCCATAGCTGATGTTAAACCCTTCTCTTAGACCTCCCAACATTGTCTCCACCGAAAAACTCTTAATCTCCTCGACGACATTTGTCTGAATAGGAACTTCCACCCTCGTCTCACAATCCTCAACGAGGTCCAAAGCAGAATATTGGAAGTCACTCATCAACAAACCCTGGTTCGCGATGAACCCATCTCCAGAACAACCGAACCGGTAGGATTCCGGGACGAGATCGATGATCTTCTTGGTGCAGTTGTAGAAGATGCTTATGTTTTGGAAGCCGCTGGGATTGTAACTGAGGATGGTCGCGTCCAAGGTGGTGTTCGATGGGTTTATTTGGCAGATTCCATCGTTGGAGAAGTAGTCGTCTCTTGCTATGGTCATGGAGACGGATGAGAGGTTCACTTTTAGGACACGGAAATGTTGTTGGGTGGCGACCATGAGAGGGTACTTGGATTCTTCGCAGTTGAGCTCGAAATCGGGATGGCCGCAGGTGGACGGCCGGTTTCCGCCCCAGAAAGGGTAGGCGAGGTCGTCCAGGAGCCCGCAGGTGAAGGGTTTCTGGCACTTGGCGGTGTATTCTTCTTGGGTGTGAGAGGTTGGGAGGTTGAGAAGGAGAAGCGAGAGGAAGAAGAAGATGATGAAGAAGAAATCCATTGTTTTTTTGGGAGGGAAGTTGGATGATGGGAGAGGAGGATTAATGGGGTGCCAAGTGATTAATTGGGCTCTTTATGTTTTTTTTTTTTGAGAACGACTCTTTATGTTTTCGGTTGATACTATTTTATATCCAAACACTTACGCGATGGATACAGCAGATTTATTAGAATTTTTTAATAGTGACAAACTCAATAAATATTTAATATTATTGTTTTTTTAATTGCGTAAAAAAATTAGTTCATAATTAAACTAAAATAATTTATTTAATAGTTGATTTGAGTGTTTATTAGTACCTGTCTTTTTATGTCGCTATCAGTGATTTTGAGTGGAGGAGTGGGATTTCTTTGATAAGTGTTGCGGAGAAAGTGGGTACAAGAACGTCAAGACTACCCGAGATGGATCCGGAGCGGTCGTCCCAAGGTCGGCCTAACGGAGAGGGTGAAAAAAGAGTGAACCTTAGACGTTCAATCTAAGGGAGAGGGAGAAAAAAGGACTACGGGCTACGAGATAAAAAGTAAAGATAGTTGTTGTTTGATGTGTTGGTCATGTCCGTTCTCTCGCCCGAACCCTTCTTATATAGAGTACCTTGACCTAACCTTCACGCCTTCACAATAGGAAATCCTAAACCGCCTCCAAGACCTTCGGCTCCAAGTCTCAATCCCGAGAGATCCGCTTAAAATTATTTGTTCCTAATATTACGGGATCCTCTCGGCTCAATACAAGCCGTTTTCCTTAAATGAGCAAATCCCATCCTCGGATAGGAAGCTTTCAAAACGTGACGACCAAGCGATCGCGACCTAAAGAGGAACTTACCAAGTTTTGCCAAATATTGAGAATCTCGGCTCAAGTTAGGAAACTATAGATCGTTTTGACCTTCTCAATCTCCCACGCAAAATCTTGACTCAAGTCCGTCATCGCCTAAGACGGACATCTCGTCAGGCCCAAAGTGAATCTCAAAATGGGCTCAAGCTAACGGCCTCCACAATCAAAGTGGACCTATTCTCGGAATTGCCTTCCCGCCTACGAAGGTCAAATGAGCTTCCCGCTCGGGTCCAAGTTGGCTTCTCACCTTTGGCTTCTCGCCTTAGGCTCCTCGCTCGTCTTCTCGCCTTAGGCTTCCGACCTTAAGTTTCTCGCCCGGCTTCCCGCCTTAGGCTTCTCGCTCGGCCTTTTGCCACTCGGCCTCTCCCTCGGCCTCTCGCCGTAGGCCTCTCACTCGGCCTCTCGCCACTCGGCCTCTCGCTCGGCCTTTCGCCACTCGACCTCTTGCCGTAGGCCTCTCACTCGGCCTCTCGCCGTAGGCCTCTCACTCGGCCTCTCGCCACTCGGCCTCTCGCTTGGCCTTTCGCCACTCGACCTCTCGCCGTAGGCCTCTCACTCGGCCTCTCGCCACTCGGCCTCTCGATCGGCCTTTCGCCACTCGACCTCTTGCCGTAGGCCTCTCACTCGGCCTCTCGCCGTAGGCCTCTCACTCGGCCTCTCGCCACTCGACCTCTCGCTCAGCCTTTCGCCACTCGACCTCTCGCCGTAGGCCTCTCACTCGGCCTCTCGCCACTCGGCCTCTCGCTCGGCCTTTCGCCACTCGACCTCTTGCCGTAGGCCTCTCACTCGGCCTCTCGCCACTCGGCCTCTCGCTCGGCCTCCTACCGGCCTCTCGCTTATTTTGAGTCGGACGAGTTTCTCGATAGGACTCGGCCATGTGTGCGAGAAGAGTCCTCGCTTGGTCTCGTCTATGCGGGCGAGAGGGGCCTCTCGCCCGGGCTCCCCGTGAGCGCTCGGCCTCGTCTACGTGGGCGAGAGGGGCCTCTCTCCCGGGCTCCCCGTGAGCGCTCGGCCTTGTCTACGCGGGCGAGAGGGGCCTCTCGCCCGTGCTCCCCGTGAGCGCTCGGCCTCGTCTATGCGGGTGAGAGGGGCCTCTCGCACGGGCTCCCCGTGAGCGCTCTGTCTCGCCCTCTCGCCCGGGCTTCTCATTCCGACGAGCTCGAGCCGATTCCCGCACATCCGGAGATAGACCGTCATCACTCCGAGACATTAATTTCGTGTTCCAACAATAAGAAATTGGATTGTGTGGATTGGACTTGACTGTGCGCAGATTTTCAACTTAAGAAATTTCTAAAAAGACAGGAACTATCGAGGTTGTAGAATTTTACAAGTCCAAGTCTGTCAACTTTTCTAAGTCGGACAAGCTCTAACAATTTCTTAGCTCTAAACGTTAGTACACAAAGTTTGTTTGAATTGAATATTTGAAATAATAATATTGATATAAAATAAGCAATCGACTCGTTCAGCTTAACCAATAGGTATCAATTTCAAATTATTATAAATTCGATAATATTACAGATATATTGAAAGATATTTATCACTATTCAAAAATCATATTTAGCTGAAATTTAGATCCTTCAATTCAACCAACCTTTGCAAAATTGATTGGAATTGTGATGAAGCAATACCGTGGTGGGAAATTAATGGACATAAATGCCACGTGGATCTAAATTGATTCTTGGAAATTTTAGACCATACGACTCCTGGGGTTTTTTATTTTTGAGAAAGATGCGACTCCTGGGGTTCATCAGCAAACGAAGCTTCAAAGAAAAATCCAAGAGATTTACAATCTCCTAATCAAAATTGCGAGTGGTCCCTACTTTTTGCCGTGTCCTTCAGGATACGTTATTGACCAGTTCAAGCTGTTGCTGAATATGACGGAAGTCATATTTTTAAAAGCTTTGAAGAGGTAAAAAGAATAAGAAATTATGTTTTTTTATAAGAACAAATACAAAATTACAGTATACACGTCATTTAGTTAGAAATTATGTTTAGTTGTTAAAGTATGGTCACGTCTGCTTATTTTCTAATTTGTCTTTCAAACTATCCAATAGTCACACTCACTAAGTCAATTTGACTCAATGATGACCACAAGTAACAATAAAATCTTGTAATTAAGTTCTTAACACAGTTAAAATTCTAGTACTAAAACTAGAAACTCATAGTTAATTTGTCCGCTTAATTGTCACCGACAAAAAAGCCTAACACTAACACGCCGACAAAGATAGAGAAATCTGCGAGATTAATTTAGAATTAGAAATCCACACCTGATGCAGGTTCATGAGGAGACGCTCCGGGAGGGACGGGACAAGAGATGGGATAGGCATAAACTTTGTACGAATCTGAATCCGAATCCGAACACAAACAAGTGAAAGTATTCTTATATCCACACACCCCACCGGAGGCCGTACATTTCTCGCACAGAACCATCCCCGCCTCCCACTTCACCTGAAACCCTCTCCTCAAGACATCCAGCACCGTACGGACATCTCCGGATGACCTCCTCCTCATAAGATCCTCGGCTGCTCCGACGAGGACAGGGACCGAAAGATTCCCCCTACACCCACTTGCCTGTCCGTTGGGTAGCCTCATAGTTGTCGACTCCAAGAAGACCTCCCTCGGGGCCGACCCGATCAGGCAGGTGTACTCGTTCGGCGACTGCGTGGTCTCGGTCTCGTCGTCGCAGTTGTACAAAAGCGTGGCAGTTTCGTCATCCGAGGTGAGCGAAAAGAGAGAAGGAGGAAGGTCTTCCAGATTGGTGCCCACTAGGATTTGGTCGGAAGAACAGATGTCTTGCTCGGAGACTATGTCTGTCCTCGCGATCGTCAGGATTCGGTCGTCGGTTTTGATGTCGACGATGAGGTATGACAAGGGGGAGATGGTGAACGTGGCGGATCGCGGGTTGGTGCAGTCGAGTTTGAAGGCCGGATGGCCGCAGTAGCCCGGCAGGCTGTCCGACCAGAAGGGATAGCCGATGCCGGAGAAGTTCCCGCAGTTGAAAGGGTGGCATTTCGACCGGTCCAATTCTGATTCGATCCGATTCGTGGCGGTGCGGATTGGTAAGTGTGAGATGAGGAATAGTAGGAGGAAGATGGAGGAGGTAGCCATTTAGAGGGAGTGTCTTTGAAATGGTAAACGGATAGAGAAGAGAGCGAAGGTGTTCGGAGGATTATTGTATGTATAGATTGACTGCTTCAGAGACTGGAGGTTTAATTTTTTTGATTAATCTAAGTTTGAGTTCGTTGGGCGGTAATAAATGTGGCTAGTGAACAATAACTTCTTAAATTCCAAGCTTGTTAGAGATACTGTCAGGATATAGATGTTGACTTCGTCTTTTGGTACGTGACGAAATTGTATCGATGGGAAGTGGACCTCAACCGAGTAGAAATTAATTGAGTTTGTTTCAGAACAAAAAAATTCAATTAATTTTTAAGGATCGACTTGGGAGACGGGTCAGGAGAAGACATCACATTCAAGATAAATTTGTCTGTCGTTATCTATGTATATTTAAAATACTCTGATATCTCACTGTTTGGATATACCAGCTCTCATGTATTTTTAATAGACCTAATATATAAAGGAGACTTAGATTGTATCTACAATCCTTGGCAGCTATTTGGAGGATGTAGCATGTACGCTAATTAGGGGTTTTTTTTCTGGTTTGCTTTTACCAGAGCTGGTGGTTTGCAGGGGAAAAACCTGGTTTGGGTGTAACTATTATTATTCGTTAACAGAGAATATTTACCCATAAAAAAATAATATATACAGAATGTTTCTCACAGAATAAGAATGTGAAGTATTTCTTTAAAAAATAAGAATGTTAATTTAGAAGGCCAAACCCAAGAAAAAGTTCCTCGAGTTAGGGCCCATTACCTTAAAAAAGTTTAAGGCACGTGAACCAAAAGTTTTTTTCCACAAAAAAATAATCTATGGGCTCTGCTTTGTTGTTTCCTAATCTATGGGCTATCCCTAACGGAGTCAGAAGGAAGTGGTATAATATATTTGCATAAAAAATAATAACCAAATTGTATTTACAAAATGAAAATGGCGTTTATTTAAACCAAATGATATCTCGCACTCGAACGCATAAATTCCATTACCTTTTTTCTTTCTAAATCGGTTAGCAAAAATTTACTAGTAAACATATTGCCAGTCCATTAGAAGGAAGGACCCTAAAATGATATACCTTCATTGCCTAATATATTTAGTATTTTTATTGAGTACCGTTGTTTTATTAATTACTTCATTTTAGTACATCAACATACACATGTCACAATGACTCCTCTGAAATGCTCAAGATAAATATTTTGATGGTTTTTTACTTTTATAACATCAAGCACTTTAATTAGTGTTGCCTTAGTATAATTTATAATTTATACCTACCTTATATATTCACGTCTCAGTTAATAGCTCGAACTCGAGACCTCTAAAATAACGATTTTAATCTACACACAATTAATTCAAACATTCTATCCGGCTAATCAAATCAATAATAGTTATCTAGAAAGTCCAACACCAGGTCATGGCCACAGATATCACACATTCACCAAACAAAGCAGGAAAATTTATTCAATCAATCACCAAGATAGCAACAAAACGAGAGGAAATCAATTAATAAATTAATAAACATTTACATACCTTTACACGAGTTTTGGCCGCTAATTATCTCGCCATCCTCACAAAAGCAGAGCAGCCGATTGGTCGTCTTGTTGGATCCACAATACCCACCGGACGCCTCGCACTTGCCACAATCCGACACGGTTCGCCAATCCAACACGAACCCTTGTTGCAAGGCATAGCTCCATCGACTAATCAGATCGCTATAATTACTCGGGACCGCGGCCCTCATAACCGCGACCATCACGTTGTCCTCGCACGACCCCAACCATACAGGCATATCTGTGGCCGGAACTTCACCGGCCACCTCGATGACGTACGAACCCAACTTGTCCTGACCCAGACAAGATATTGGAATCGGGCTAATCGGCAACGAACCCAGGAACGAAGTGGAGGTACAGTTGAAGTAGAAGCTAAGGTTTATGTTTATGTCGGAATTGGAATCCAACGGAAGGGTGGTTAAGGTGAGGTTGTGTTTGACTCTAGGGCAAGTTTGGTTGGCCACGTTGGTATCTACTAAGGTTACGGTGAAGTTGCCGTAGTCCATGTCCTCGACGTAGAATTCATCGTCGGAGATGGAGATGACGGGTTTCTCGTCGGAGCAAGAGAGGCCGAAGTCCGGGTAGCCGCAGTAGTGATCGGAGGTGGGACCGTAGTCGTGGGCGAGCCAGAAGGGGTACTTTATTGGGGTGCCTCCATCGCTGCAATAACTGGTGGGGCATAGGGTTGAGAGTTTGGTGGAGGATGAGATTTTGAAGTGGAGGGAGATGAGGAAGAGGAGGAAGAGGAAGAGGTGGGAGGTTTTAGGTGGATTTTTTCTCAAATAGGTAAAAAAACATACATATTTTCTCTAAATAGGTAAAAAGTTATACATATTCCCAAAATAGGTTGAAAGATTATTTAATATTATTAAAAAATGAAGAAGGCGCCGTGAGAAAATGGCGCCTCGACTAAAAATGCTATTCACCTGTCCATTCATGTCGAAAAAATTTGGGCAAAAAAAAAATTGTAGTGGAGGCGCCCTAGTAGGTTGGCGCCTCCAATTAAATAATAATTTTTAGAACAATTTTTTTTAATAGTTGTCCATTTTGTATTCTTGAAATAGGAAGAGTTTCTATTAATAAATTTCAGCAAGTACACAATTTAAATTTAGATTAATCAACTGCAAAAATTTGAAAAATTAAAATGTATCCAAAATATAATAGCTTCGACTACTCGACTTGCAGTAGTATAAAATAATACAAACAAGCTAAGTAGATAACTATTTAAAAAAATAAGTGGAGGCGCCAAACAACCAAGGCGCCTCCTTAAAAAAAATTTTTGAGTTTTTTAATTACTTTATCTAATAGAGTTCCCCTTTTTGTAGGAGTTATCTTAAAAATTAAATTTCAAGATAGTAATCTATGTTCTGTTTAAGAGAGTTCTATGTTTATTTGAATAATAATCTTAATCAGATATGGATGGATTGTATTTAATTTTCTATTTATTGCAACTTGATTTTTTTAAATAGTAAATTTGATTATGTACAAATGAACCGGCATAAATTATTATATAAGAGTCCAAAATTTTGTTGAAGCATAATCAAAATTATTATTCAAATAAACATAGAACTCTGTTAAATCAAATATAGATTACTATCTTGAAATTTAATTTTTAAGATAACTCTTACAAAAAGGGGAAAAGAGTTACAAAAATGGGAACTCTATTAGATAAAGTAATTAAAAAATTGAAAAAAAAATTTTAAGGAGGCGCCTTGGTTGTTTGGCGCCTCCACTTATTTTTTTTAAATAGTTATCTACTTAGCTTGTTTGTATTATTTTATACTACTGCAAGTCGAGTAGTCGAAGCTATTATATTTTGGATTCATTTTAATTTTTCAAATTTTTGTAGTTGATTAATCTAAATTTAAATTGTGTACTTGCTGAAATTTATTAATAGAAACTCTTCCTATTTCAAGAATACAAAATGGACAACTATTAAAAAAAATTGTTCTAAAAATTATTATTTAATTGGAGGCGCCAACCTACTAGGGCGCCTCCACTACAATTTTTTTTTTTGGCCAGATTTTTTCGACATGAATGGACAGGTGAATAGTATTTTTAGTCGAGGTGCCATTTTCTGAGGGTGCCTTCTTCATTTTTTTATAATATTAAATAATCTTTCAACCTATTTTGGGAATATGTATAACTTTTTACCTATTTAGGATAAATATGTATATTTTTTACCTATTTGAGAAAAAATCCCGGTTTTAGGTGGTGACATTTTCTGAGAGGAGATGGTGGTTTGGGAGAGTCAAATTTGGAGGGCTTGCAACTTGTATATATACACACACCTTATATATACATGGTGCTCTTTTCTTCCATCGTGGGTTTGCGTTTAACGAGATTCGATGTGGTAATCTCGTATTTGTATATGTGTACGAATTATATATTTTGTCATCGAACTATATATTTAATTAATCGATTAACTAGTTGATTTAGTAAGTATCTGAATATGTCACATGCTGAAACTTATATATATGCATGCGTAAAGCAACCAAATTTCCAATCTTTCGCTTTCCTATTACATCTACTTTCCAAAAAAAGCAAACAAATTCTCAATTTCCTTTTCAGCACTAATCATCAGGTTACTATATGTATTGGACAACAGGTTGCTATAGATATTGGACAATAGGTTTATTTCTTTTATCAGTATTATGACGGATGGCCTCCAAAAAAAAATCCATGTATTCTCTTGTTGACCACCTAAAAAAATATAGTGGACGAATCAACCAGTGATAATTACTCTCAACTCTTTTTATAAAAGAAATATTTGGCATCTAAATACTTAATTACTAAGGCAACTAATCCAAATTATCATACAAAGTAACAAAACTCTGAACAATGTCAAAAATTTTAATACAGTTAAGCTCAAGATCAATATCTTTAAACTGTAATAATGTTTCACTAATTATTGTACATGCACGCGAATTAACCCTTTTGGTGGCAACGAAATTTTTGTTAGGTGGAAAATCTTGCGTATCGTTGTGGAGGACAAAGTGACGTAAACGATCTAATCTGTTACAAGTTGGTATTTTCCTAGTTCAAATTTCTATTTGAAAAGCCCTAGTTGAAGTTTTGGTTGATTTATTTTTCAGATATTTATTCGGTCGATTAATCAAATTGGAGTCGGATAGAATTTTGAAATGGTGAAAAAACTCGTTTCGAATTGTTCGAACTCGAAAATCGACGAGCAGTTGATGTTTGATATTTAATAATTGCATCTGGTTGCCTGTAGGTTCTATGAATCAAATACAAACAGTCAAAAGGAAGGTTTTAATTTTCCACGGCAAAAGGACGATCATGTTAATTAATATGTTAATCGATAATTATCTACCGCTTTTTACTAAAGAATACGTTAATCTACCTTAATTAAGTGGGCGGAGAACAGATTTGCGCCTTTTTTTGAATAAGATATTAAATTAGGACATCTAAGTGATGGTCGCTGCTGTTCCCCGCCATTCTAATTCCTTGCTCATTCTCGTGTTATGTATCAGAACGGCATCCGCAATTGCCTTTCGTGTTCACACCTAGGTAATATGTCAGTGGACGGGAGATCCCGGGTACAGATCAGGATTCAAAATGCAAAACCAAAACCAAAATAGCACAGATAAAGTTAGTAGTGTTTTATAACATACGAGATAATTTAAGTAGGTGTAGTTAAAAAACATTTCTTAATTGCGAGTCACGTAAAACATATGTTAATAGGTCAGAAAATTTAGAATAAAGTAATGGTATTTCAAAATGGAAAACCAAAGAAAATGACAGAATTTTGGTCGTCTATTAGTGTGAGCCAGTGGGACTAACATGTCACACTTCGTTCTAAGAGGTGATTGGACTCTAAGCATTAGCATCTCTCAATATAATAACTTCTTTTCTAATTTGTTATTGATTTTTTTTATAAATCTATGATATTCATAGTCGAACATTGTGCGATTTTATTTAAAGAGCGATAGTCTTATTTAGGAGACGACTCTTTCAATATCGTCCTTTACATTCACAAGACTTAAACACAATGTATTCTCGAGTGAATCTAAGTCTCTTACTACTTCCATATAACTCTCATTTGTTTGCTATTGAAATCTTGTTCAAACTAGATAGCTAATTAGTAATTACTGTTAAGTCTTTTTACTTTAACTAGACATTACAATATTTTTTTGCTGAAAATATATTCATAAATAGATCGTGTTATTGTCATATAGTTACTAAAAGCACATGGCTCATGGTATTCTATTATCATGGTGATTTTTAAATTGAGTCAAAGTCTTCTTTCAAAAAAAAGGGTAAATTATCCTCTAGTCCCTGGTATTTGGACATCCTCTCCCTCGGGTCCCTGCATTTTCAAAAATAATTTTACCGTCCCCCGAATTTGGTTTTAGAAACTCCCGGGTCTCTGGCTAACGTCAGCACAAATTTTTTTCATAGAAATAACCAAAATACCCTTAAAAAAAACTTATCATCTTCAAGGGTATTTTGGTCATTTCTCTTGAGGGTATTTTTGCCATTTCTATGAAAAAATGGTGCTGACGTCAGCCAGGGACCCGAGAGTTTCTAAAATTAAAGTTGAGGGATGGTAAAATCATTTTTGAAAATGCAGGGATTCGAGAAGGAAGATGACCAAACACCAGAGACTGGGAATTAATTTACCCCAAAAAAAATGTTGAGTCAAAGTCACTCATTTCTTACTCTAAATATGAATCTGATTAAATTTTATCCAATTAGGAACTCGAATCTGGATTTTCTTGGATTCAGATTTCTATTGGTCCTTGCATAGCATCAAAATTTGGGAGACACTTTATAAAATTAGTCCGATCTATGCTTCGGAGAAATTCACTTTGATCTTTTTTCTTTAAAATTCATCAATTTGGGACATAGGGTTTTGGAATTTATAGAAATAAATGTGAACTATTGGAACTATAAACAGTGACGATTGATTACGATTATTTATATATGAAAATTGTCACGAGTCATCGATGGCAATTTTTTTCTTGAGTGTAATAATTTTATTAATAAATCTAAGAATAGTATACAATGTAGTAATTTTTAATAATGTTACTTTGAGATTTTCCCACCCAATTTTATGAGTATTGATTTGACAAGGTAACCATCAAATAAACATATAAGACTAATTTTATAACTTCTATTTTAACTAAATAAATTTTGTCACTTTTTTATTGTATGACCAAATATAATCTAAATTAGACGGCCAAACGACTATTCAGATAAGTCCGGCCCCAAACGCTCGAAAAGAAAGAGAATCCGATGAGGATAAAAAAGGCAGAAACTAGCCGTTAACTACCCAACCATCTCAAATTCAAAAGTAGAGCCCAGGTAGAAAGAAACAAAACAAAGGAACCCCACATAACAAAGAATAGAAGGAGAAAGAAAAAAAAAAGCAAACCCCAATTTCTCCCCATCGGCCCCCTCTCCTTCTTCTCTCCCTCTCTCGGATCTCGCCGTTTCCAGCAGTACGGCGCTTCGATTCCGTCTCCTCGTAAATCCGGTGGGTGTTTTTGGAATCTGACTTTGGCTTAATTGGGAATTGTCTCTTGGGGATTCAAATTGGTGGGTGTTTAGTTGCTAACGATAGTAACTTTATATGTCCGTTTGGTGGTTTGGACAAATTGGTGTCTGGGTTTTACTGGGTTTTGGAGCTTGTACTGTTTAAAGTTTCCTTTTTTTAAACTAAGTTCTCTGCTTTGGATTTTGTTCATCGGGTTCTATATTCCCCTGCTTTGTGTTTGTATGCCAGGTTGTGCATTAGTGAGGGAGCTATGACGGTTCGGGCCCCTGGAACGCCAGCGTCCAAGATCGATAGGACACCAGTGACTACTCCGGGTGGACCGGCGTCCAAGATCGATAGGACACCAGTGACTACCCCGGGTGGGCCGAGGTCAAAGGAAGAGAAGATTGTGGTTACTGTCCGGTTGAGGCCACTGAACAAGAGAGAGCAGACGGCAAAGGATCCGGTAGCTTGGGAATGTATTGATGACAACACGATTGTATTCAGACCTCCGCAACAGCAGGACCGTGCAGCTCAACCGGCCTCGTTCGCATTCGGTAACTTATTTTACTGCTTCAGAGATTGTAGGCTAATGCTTTGGATTCAATGCCTTCAGACTGATGGAGGTTTATGTTGTTGTTTCCAGATAAAGTATTTGGTCCGGCTTCTTTGACCGAGGATGTGTACGAGGATGGAGTCAAGAATGTGGCTTTATCTGCATTAATGGGGATAAATGGTAGCGTTTGCTTCTGGTTGTATTTATCTGATTGCTGGTTCATTTGCAAGTTTTTTTAATGTGAATCTGTGTCAAATTATGTTGCATTGCAGCTACGATTTTCGCGTATGGGCAAACTAGCAGCGGAAAGACATACACGATGAGAGGAGTTACTGAGAAAGCTGTTAATGATATTTATGCTCATATAATGAGTGTAAGAACACACCCGAACACGCTTGTGGTTTTATGTCAATGGTTTTGCTTTCAATGACTCGTGTTAGCTTAGCTAAGGGTGAAAAGAAGTTGCTGCATTTGGATGATTTACCATTTCTTTGCGTTCATTACAGAACCCAGAGAGAGAGTTCAGAGTTAAGATTTCTGGGCTTGAAATTTACAATGAGAATGTGAGGGATCTCTTGAATTCTGAATCCGGCCGCAGTCTCAAGCTTCTCGATGATCCGGAGGTACAACGCCTACTCTTTCCAGTTTCTCATTTCTTTGTGTATCCCTTTCCTGTAAGCTGCTTAATCTTTTCATATTCGTTCCGCAGAAAGGTACCATTGTCGAAAAGCTGGTAGAAGAAACAGCTAGTAACGATAAACACTTGAGGCATCTGATTGGTATTTGTGAAGGTACCTTCGAAATCTCTTCGGTTTTAGTTCTCTGGTTATCTTTTCCAAGGTTTTCTTGCAGTAAAATATTTTCCATCTGCTTCTAGCCCAAAGGCAAGTTGGTGAAACAGCCCTCAATGATACTAGCTCCAGGTCTCACCAAATTATTAGGCTGGTAAAACCACTCTGAATCTTGGACTCTGTCTGCTTCATGTTTATATCCCGTCTCATGCTTTAGTTAAGCTGTGAACGTTTTTCTGGTAACAGACAATAGAAAGTACTGTCCGTGAAAATGCAGACCGCGTGAGATCCTTCGTTGCCAGCCTGGTAAGAACCTGGTTCGATAAATGGTCTTTTTTTTTGTACTTCCACAAGGATACTTGTCTGGTTATTTCCATTTTCTACTGACTCCTTATAACCATGTGTCTCAGAACTTTGTGGATCTTGCTGGGAGTGAGAGAGCAGCACAGACTCATGCTGATGGTGCTAGGCTAAGGGAAGGCTGCCATATCAACCTCAGTTTAATGACTCTGACAACCGTGATTAGGAAACTAAGGTAAAGTCTCAGTTCTAACTCCTCCAATAGTCTGGTCAGGCTACTAGAAGATGTGCAGCTGTCTTAATATTGACGAATCGACAGCCCAATATTCTATTTTTGGGATTGCATAGATGATCAATTCTCATTTGAACACTATCTTTGGTGTAGTGTTGGCAAAAGGAGTGGTCACATACCATATCGAGACTCGAAGCTTACTCGCATACTGCAGCACTCACTTGGAGGGAATGCACGTACTGCCATCATTTGCACTTTAAGTCCAGCCTTGAGCCATGTCGAACAATCCCGAAATACTCTCTTCTTTGCCACCCGAGCAAAAGAAGTCACCAACAATGCTCAAGTCAACATGGTATGCATGATTTGCTTATCTCCGTGGTCTATTTCCCAGCTGTCTCAAGCATTTTTCAAACTCTTTTGGCTTACTTTTGTGGATTGATCTCAGGTTGTTTCAGACAAGCAGTTAGTGAAACATCTGCAGAAGGAAGTAGCCAGATTGGAGGCGGAGCTGCGCACTCCTGATCCTTCAAAAGAAAAGGACTTGAAGATTCGGCAGGTGAACTACGTCAATAATTTTTGTTTCTTTGGTATGGCCCTGGTAATCTAAACGCCTAATATTTGCTATCTTATCATGTCATAGATGGAGATGGAAATGGAAGAGCTGCGACGCCAGAGAGATCTTGCCCAGTCTGAGGCTGATGAGCTGCGTAAAAAGCTACAAGAGGATCCGAAGGTTTGTTTGTTCCACCGTCCTTCCTCTGCATTTTGCATATCAGAAAGTTGAAATATCTATGTATACTGAAATTTTCATATAAAATCCAGGATTCAGCTGCATTGAAATCGCCAATCCCATCAGTGAAAAAGTGTCTCTCTTACTCTGATGCTTTGTTCGCAAAACTTGACCGGAAGGAACTGAGCCACTGTGACAAGGCTGGAAAACCAGCACTGCGACAGTCTATGATGAGGCAATCATCAACTGCACCGTTCACCTTAATGAATGAAATTCGCAAGCTTGAACATCTCCAGGAGCAACTCGGAGCAGAAGCAAACCGAGCCCTGGAAGTGCTACAGAAGGAAGTCACTTGTCATAGACTAGGAAACCAAGATGCGGCGGAGACGATTGCTAAGCTTCAAGAAGAAATACGAGGAATGAGAGCCATCCAATCTATTCCACAAGAAGTTGAAATTGGAAGTGTGATAGCTCCTAACAAGAGTGTCAGTGCCAATCTCAAAGATGAGATTACCAGACTTCATTCACAAGGCAGCACGATTGCTGATCTTGAAGAGCAACTGGAGAATGTTCAACGGTCTATAGACAAGTTGGTCATGTCACTTCCAAACAACAATCAACAAGGAAATGGCGAAGCAGCAGTCCCCAAGACAAAGAGTCAACAGAAGAAGAAAAAAGCACTTCCTTTGACTTCAAGCAACGGGGCGAATATGCAGAGTTTAATCAGATCTCCTTGTTCTCCTCTATCCACCTCCAAGCAAGTTATGGAAGCCGATATCGAAAATAGAGCTCCTCAAGTTGATGAAAAATCCGGAAACGAAACTCCAACAAAGAGTGAAGAATGTGGCGAAGTCTCATCAAGAGAGGGCACCCCTGGCTACCGTCGTTCGAGTTCAGTTAACATGAAGAAAATGCAGAAGATGTTCCAGAATGCCGCCGAGGAGAACGTGAGAAGCATAAGGACATATGTGACCGAACTGAAAGAACGCGTAGCCAAGCTGCAATATCAGAAGCAGCTTCTTGTTCGTCAGGTACCCTTAATAAATTGACCCCACATTAATTAATGCAACCATCTGCAGTTTTCTGCTCACCTTCAACTTAAATTCAGTTCCATTTCGCCTTTGTCTCATCAGGTCCTGGAGCTGGAAGCTAATGAGGCAGCTGGCTACGACGAGGAGGAAGAGGACAATGTGAACCAAGAGCCTCAAGTTGCCTGGCATATAACCTTTCTGGAGCAAAGACAGCAAATCATCGAGTTATGGGACGTGTGTTTCGTTTCCATCATTCACAGGACGCAGTTTTACCTGTTGTTCAAAGGTGACCCTGCTGATCAAATATACATGGAAGTCGAGCTCCGTCGCTTGACATGGCTGCAGCAACATTTGACGGATCCTGGAACTGCAAGTTCAGCTCATGTCGGAGATGAGCCTACTATCTCTCTGTCGTCAAGGTCTGCCATCTCTTTCCTTTCGCCTGTTCGTTCAATGGCACACGGCATTTTGTCGTCATATGTATTCGTTTTGCAGCATCAAGGCTCTGAGGAGGGAAAGGGAGTTCCTAGCTAAAAGGTTGAGCTCCCGGTTGACTCTGGATGAGAGGGAAGAATTGTTCATGAAATGGGATGTTCCGATCGAGGGGAAGCACCGGAGGCTGCAATTCATCAACAAGCTATGGACAGATCCTCATGATTCCAGGCATGTACAGGAAAGTGCCGAGATTGTGGCGAAGCTTGTCGGGTTCAGTGAAGGCGGGAACATGTCCAAGGAAATGTTTGAGCTCAACATTGCACTACCAACAGACAAGAGGCCCTGGCTTATGGGATGGAACCAGATTTCAAACATCCTAAATTTGTGAGAACTTGATCATATCCTCTTGATCATATTTCCCTTCTCTTTCGTTCATGTAATATTTTATTTCATTTGAGGTGTACGCCTCCAAGATCTCTGCAATCATTGTGTTGGTCATGGTTTGCAATGTTGACTCCTCAAATCTAAATAAATGAAAAGGCAAGTGCTTCTCCTTTCTCAAAGCACGATGTACCCGTTACACCTGCTAATCTAAGTTTGAGTTAGGTAGGGTCATAAAGGACGGAAGAATTCTTCTTACGAGATTTAAAATAAGCTTTGTTCCAGAGTTCAAAATCGAAATATCTAGTTTAACTAAAAACCCCTACCAGTTAATTTACGAGCTTGGTGGTAAATCATAAGAGAGAGAGATCATTAGACAATCCAACACTTGACTTTATAAGACCTTACCACTGGTTCCCATTACAAACTCCTGTTACAACAGGACAAGTTGACACAAACAATTCTTTTTTGTCGGTAGAAGAGAAGGGCGCAACACGAGAATTTTCCAGTAGGTCACCCATCCTAGTACTATTCTCGCCCAAGCGCGTTTACTTCGGAATTCTAACGAAATCCGGTGCATTAGCACTGGTATGACAAATTTACTACATGCGAACATTACATAAGAGACAACACTAGTTGACATGAGACAAGTGGCCCATCATTATTTCCATATCACACACCATATTAGTGGAAAAGACCACTTAATTGCCACTGCAACTTGCACCACCGCCAAAAGAGTTCTAGCACTTGGGGAAGGGAACTCCACAAGTAGTAGAAACCTTCCTAGCATTTGGTGTGTTGATGAACTTCTTGAGGTTAGGATTGTTGAGGTACTGGCAAAGGCAAGGCTTCTGTTGCTTGATCTTGCTGCAACAGAGACTGGATGGTGGAGTTGAAGATGTTATTGCACTAACACAAGAGCTCAGCTGGGCTGGGCTGCATGTTGCTGCTGCCATTGTGAGCTCTGGTTTGGCCATTAGCAGCACCAGTATAACACCAACAAGTGTCACATAAGATACCTTCATGTTTCAATTGGAATGTAACTTGATAGTGATAGTTTGTGTCTAATTGGATGTTGGGAAGAGAGAGAGAGAGAGGAGAAATGCTGTGTTTGTGGTGCTCTTAAGGCCTTGATCTTGCCCTCTATTTATAGAAGGGAAAAGGGTTAGTGAGGCAAGTAAAAAAAGTTGTGTAGGATATGATTTAGCGAGAGCTATTGTAATTTAACTAAAACTTTATAGTTCGGTCAAATGGATGATTGTTTAATACTAATTTGAAGAGTTTTGTCATCATTCAAAAGTCTTAGTTTACTCGAATCTAGATTAGTTGTTCAGCAAGTGCCCCCGGATATCATGTATTTCAACTAAACTTACCACTTTGGTTGAAATACGAAGACGCTAATTTTTGTGTAAGTTTTGAGTCGAGCATTGTCGAGTCATATTTTAGATTATGATCCTTATAATAGTATTTTTACATTTATGAAAATTACATTCAAAATTTTTCTAAATGAATCTAATTCCTTACCTCTCGTATAGTTCGGTACACAAGTGAGTCTGGTCCTTTCAGCTTTCGGTGATGTTGATGTGATTAATTTCTCATTCTCCCCTTATTAAAGTTCCATGAGTCTTGGGTTACAAAACTTTCTCGCCGAAAAGCAAAGTAATATTTTTGCCTAATCATCATCTCCAAAATAAAAAATAAAACTTTTGCCTAATCATGTATGATCATAAACTGTTAGAAAAAATTGGTGTTGCTAAAGTTTGTTTATAGTGTACCAAATATCGAGCACATAGATCAATGGTTGAAAAATTATTATAATTTATTCAATCAATATAATTAGGACCGAATAGAACTTTACCAAATCATAGACTATCTTCCACCTTCTCATACTACCACCATTTTTTTCAGTAATCAGTTTGATTTCGAGTTAGACAACGCATTCACGGACCGTATTTTATAACATAAAATTCTTAAAATTTTATGCTTGCAATGCTTCTTCCGAAATTCATCAATCATGGAGCCCGGAGATGTGCAAAAAAGTAATCAGCCGAAAGCTGCCCATGAAATAATTTGCAATTTCCGATGCCTATAATGCGGTTTGCAATTATGGGGAACTTATTTTATTTAATTTGACCCAATCATATGGCTCAAATTATAGAAATTAAAGATGCAAATTACAATCTACTTATAAAAAAAATGCTAATCTCAAGCAATCTAAGCGTGATTGTTCGAAATGATTAAAAGTAATACCGCTTTGTCACCTTTCCCCCTCTAATTCCACATATACCGGTTTGGTTTGGCCCGCTAATCATCACCGATTTATCGGAGTTGATTCAATTAGTAAGATAATTATCGGATGAAATTACGAACCGAATTTAATTTGTCGATAATCATTAAACCCTGGTTTTGTGAGGACTTTCGACTGTTTGCAAATGATGCATGAAAAAATTGTAGCAAAGCATGCCTGAAAATTAAAAAGTGAGGAGATCATGATATTGAGGACCTACATAATGATCAAAAGCACTAAATCTTTGACCCAAAGTTGATATTTATAACCAATAAAAAAAATTAAATTTCGTTGAAATTTTTTTATCAACTTTAAGAGTGAAAAGATACTATTAAAAAAATTACCCCTAAATATGACCCGACATCTTGACTATGAATACCGGAAGTATAAAAAAAAGTTATATTGATAATCTCCAATGACCAAATAAGTGATGATACAAAACATTTATTAAAAAAAACCAACCAACTTCACTCTAATCAGAAATGGAATGATTAAACAACAATTTATATCTCAAGCATGCTTAGAGGCATGATGAGGCTACGAGTAGTGCACAGAATGGTTCCGCCGACACGTCAATCCTTTAGTATAACAGCGTTATTATGTCGTCATTTTTGTCTAACAACGTGATAATCTCAATACACGAACTCGAAGACAAAACAGCTCCTTAGCACCAACTACTTGACAAGCTCGGCCGGCTCCGGACATAGCTTCAGAACGACTGGAAGTGGGTAACGAAAATTATTCTGCATAGAATCATACGACAAGAATGAGATCATCTCTTGATGAGGCAAGAAACAGGGCAAGCTCGTTTGTAATGGGACTGCAAAGCAAAGGCGAAGACGAAACTTTTTGTTTACCGGACCCTTTAAGAGTCCCAGACCTGATGCTTAGATCGAATATGAGAAGATGTCGCAGTTCGGTTGTTTCTTGGTCTCGTACTCGAGTAGCATGATGGAAGCAAACTTCGGTTTCTACCTAGCCTACTGCTGAAAAGTAAGGCAGACTTACCAAACAATGTTGTCCCAGTGAAGAAAACCGGCATGGCCTCTGGCATTTGTGAATTTGTATACAGCTCCGGATACTAGTAAACAAGGAAAATATACTGATAACTTAGAACAACCGCGACTGGTAAAATCTACATAAGAAACCAAGAAAAATTAAACATCGTGGAAGGCCAAGTTGGAGGTTGGTACCTTCATAACCACCCAAGACAGGATCTTCTGCCAGCAAAAGGGGAGTATCAAGATCGATGAACCTAATGAAGAACAGAAAAATAAAATGGTTTAGCAGGGTAGGTAATAATCTTAACGGGACGAGTTATTCGCATATGAGAGATGATTACTTGAAACAGCCAAGCCCAGCCGCTAGGTGGCCAGCAAATCCCATGGCCAGCCTGGTCTCGACCATTCCACCGATCATCAGATCCAATCCTGCCACCCTTGCCTCTTCAATAATTTCAAGAGCACCGACTACACCAACTTTGGCAAGCTTAATATTAATCACATCCGCGAGGTTATCCTTTATTATTCTCTTTGCATCAGCAAGATTACGGCAGCTCTCATCGGCAGCAACAGAAACCCCATATTTTCCTTTAGCAATGCGAGTTACATGGCCCAGACCTTCCCAATCATCTCTGTGCACTGGTTGTTCAAAGAGAATCGGAGTGACCCCCATTTCTGCAAGAAGTATGCTGGTGAACATTAAGTTCTATCAACTTGGAGGAGTTGAAGTAGAGTGGCCATGCAATGGATTGAATAGAACCGACTAATGGCAAGTGAAAAAGAGAGGATAACATGGACAAGCTAAAAAATTTCCCGACTAACTAGATCAACAATTGCATTAAGTAACTTTTACCTTGCAACTTTTCAAGAACTTCAATAGCTTCCTCAGGTTTATAACCTTCATTAGCATCCAGAATAAATAAACAATCAGGGTGACTCAAACGTATGGCTTGAAGAACTTCTATGTCGGCACTCAGGTTCTTGCCCACCTTCAGCTTCAAAGTTTTAAATCCTTGTTTGTGATACTTTGAAGCCAATGCCGCTGCTTCGGATGGTGATACAATAGGTATCTGCGCATCTAACGATAATGAGCCACAATCGTGTACATCATACTTCAAACCATCTAACATTCAGAGCATAGTTTTGCAAGCACCAGTAAGGTGCCAACGGCATAAAGTTGGAAATAAATCACAGCGATAGAAGATTTGACAAGTGGCATGCATCATATAAGGGTTGTAAATGATGTGATATCTCTTAACTGTTATGTCCGTAGTTATGGTGTCTGTAGCTCCACCAAATAATCTCCACAAAGGTATGCCAATGCTCTTAGCTGCCGCATCAATCAATGCCATTTCCACTCCTGCCCTAACCTTTAAATGTGAGAGAAACCTAAATTATTGATGAAAACGATCCAACCACAACACGAACAAGACCGTAAAACATGGATCAGAAAGCGGTCGGCGGAACTACAAAGTACAAACAAGAAGGCTTTAAATAGTCTCAACTAAACTGAAGCTACATTTAACGTTCCAAAACACTGAGATGATGATCATGCAGGTTCTAAAAGTTTGGATACTTTTTCCTAACTGGAACAGCGGACCGGGAATCAAAACTCGCAAAGTCGTTCGCAATTCCTCATTGACTGAAACTATTCCCCAATCATCCATTCATCACTGCCAGACAGAGTAACCATGATCTACAAATGCAGGGTAGAACAAAACAACAAAACACTAAGCAAATCGATCGGGTCGGATCATGTTAGAATCTCCGTATCCAACTCAAAACCTTAACGCAACGGGTTGATGATGCTCTACCCTTAAAAATAACCTAACAACAGACCATCATCAATGTCGGACCAATTCAACCATGACAATTAGAACCAACCAACCAACCAAAGCAAACCCACAACCCAAAATCCAACCAACCAAAGCAAACCCACAACCCTAAATCCAATCTTTCAAACACCAAACCCATTCAAAACAGAAGAAAAATATCAAAACTTCAGCCAATACTCACAGAGGCAAACTCATGCCCTGGAAGAACCCTTCCAACCTCCTCCAAGGCCAGGCCCAGGCTCAAAACAGGCATACTCCTAAGCAACCCGCACGCCTCCTCGGCCTTAACCATGGCAACGGGCTGATCCTCGGCCGTGACGAAGGGCAAAATGGGGGATTCACCCCAACCAACACAGCCATTGCTGAGCTCAATCCTGACACCGACATTCTCCACCCTCTCCAGCCTGGAACTGGCTATAGTGAAGGGAGACACCAAGGGCACGTTGAGCGGCCGGCTCTCCGCCCTCTGGACGTCCACCGAAAGGGTCTCCAGGATGCTGGGGAACCCAAAGGTTGGAACTTTGGAAGCTGCCACCTTGAAGATGGAGGTGGGCCTGTTGGGTCTTGTAGGGAGGGAGACATGGTGGTGGTGGTGTCCAGTGGAGAGGGAGAGCATTGAGTGTGGGTTTTGGTGGTGGGTTTAGGGTTTTCTTTGGTGGGTGTGATTGGTTTGAGGCTGAATTTGACATTTCTGTATTGTTTAAGGTGGTCTTGATCTGATCTGAGGGAAGTTGGTGTTTGTTTTTTTTATTCAGGGGAAGGGGGCAAGTTTCTGTTGGACTGCTGTCTGCTTTTGTTGTTTCTTTCCTCTTTCCCGGTTCGGTCTGAGGAGGGTGTTTTGTTTTTTTTTTTCCTTTTTTGGTTTCTGCTTTTAAAAAGGGAAATTATTTTCGAATCTTCCGTATTTCGTGTTTGAAAAATGATCATATTATCTCTTTTATTTGATTTTATTATATTTTCAGGTTCCTAGCTGATATCAGCTTTAATTTTTTTATTTTTGTTATCAAAATGACGAAAATACCATCCCAGAAACACCCACGAACTGCTGGGACACTAAATCACTATTCGATTAACATCCAAAGAACACTTGATATCCACTCGACATTTTAATCCAACATCTTGCCAAGGTAGAACTTCAATTAAATCCAAAACCACTTTCGACAAATGGCACCGTGAGGTCCCGCAGTAGCGGTAGGATTTGGATTCAGTGGGGGACTACATAAAAATTATCCCCATGGTATGGACTAAATATGGGTCTTTAGATTTGATCAAATTCTTTTTTTACAGATCTGATGGTCAGAATCTGTTGAGGGTATTTTCGAGTTTTTATCCAAACATACTCATTAGAGTTCCACCATTTTTCCTATATTTTCGAATTTTTATCCAAACATATGCTGTTTCGACTTTGATTATTGCTGGATTGGTCGATTTCATGTGGTTCTGATGATTTTGTATTTAAAGATTGGAACTTTATTGTTGGTGTTTGGTTGTTGTTTGAACTTAGTGCTTAAAATTCTAGCAAAAATTCATAGATGAATGATACCAATATTAAAGTAGAATGATACCAATATCCTAGAACGATGATACCAATATTCGAGAAGAATGAAACCAATACATTCAAATGGTATATATTTTTACTTATAATGGGATACCAATATTAGAGAAGATGAAAACCAATATCACGGTGGAATGAAACTAATATCATAGTAGTATGAAACCAATGTCATAGTAGAATGAAACCAATATCATAGTAGAATGAAACCAATATCATAGCAGAATGAAACCAATAGCATAGAAGATGGTAACCAATATCCGAAAAAATAGAAACCAATATTTCCATATTTGTATTTTCATAAATCGTATTATTTTGCTGATTTTTTTTTAATTATTTTAATTATTGTATTTCTAATATTATCCCTATTTCAGTGAAAATTACCTATGTCCCCACTGAATTTGAACTCGTCTGCAACCACCCTTTGAGACATTTCATCAAACACTAAGTGATCAAGAAAATCGCACAAAACCCTAATCACAGAATCAAACTCAGCTTTCTTTTACTCCCAACTTCAAACTCACCTTTCCACCCAAAAAAACCCTTCAAACTCACCATTCTACCTCCTTATCAAAAGAAAAAAAAGGGAAAAATAACTCAACTTTCCTACTCAACCAGCATATCCCCTTGGTTATAAATTTACTTTCCGGAGGATCCAGGCGAGATCGAGATTGTTGAGGTCGCCAACGGCGTCAGCCACGGCTTTTGATGCGGGTCTTCTCAGGGCCGTCTCCGATGAAGTTCTTGTTTCCGGTGATGTGGGCCTGCTGTGAAAGCTTCAATGGTTGAAGGGGAATTGCTCTGCGTCGGCATCGCCGTCGGGAATCGTCGGGAGTAGTCGAAAATTAGGGTTCTTCGCAAAGGGGTTTTTTTCTTTTTAGGTTTCTGCTTTGTGATTTGTGAACAAAGGGGGAAAGTTCAAAGAAGTGTGTTTTGTTTTCACAAAGAGTCGGGGAGGGAGAAACTAGAAACAAGATTTTAATTTTTTTTACGAACCCGATTTTTTCGGATCATTTTTTTGATTGAACTATTCGGTTTGACTTGAAATTGTCTAATTCGTAAGGTTGACGTTCTTATGACCAAATTTGGTACACCTTTTGTACCGAATTATGGTCCGACCGTATTTTAAAACCTTGCAAATGATGATAAAACTTTTTTTTCGATTTGATTAATTTTATAGAGTCCGTTTAGACTATTGAATCTAAATTATACCTTTGAACTTTCATCAGTTTTATTGAGGGATGGGAAGAAGCACAAATGACGACGAACCTTTTTTTGATTTGATTTGATTTATGAGGTGTTTCATCGAATCGTTGGACAGATGAGAAAGGTCGCTTGGATCCTCTAATTGTCAAACATTAAAAAAAATTGACTTAATTGCTACGTACTGATAAAAAAAACCATTATACCACGTATTAATAAAATAAAATTTTTTCTAATTCTTTGTAACTTTCATTAATTCAAATCTTATAACTTCCTACATTCCATAAGATAATGGTAACTATCATGTCAAGAAAGGCTTCTTTCTCTGCAAACTGAACATCGATGACCGTGCGAAGAAACCTTCAAAGGCATATATCCCAAAGCCATCCCTTTCTTCATTGACAATGCCTAATTTTCTTCACTGCCAAGCTTGGAATCTTCCATATATACATGGCAATGGCTGTATAGCTTTTCCCCCCTTCAAAACAATACATTAATTAGTCCTCCTGGAAAAAGATAGAAACATGCTGATGTATTCATCGGATTCCGACGCTGATATATTTTCTTCACCTAATTTTTTTTTGGTGGAATGGTAATATTATTTAATTGATATAATATAGGTAGATATCTAATTTTTCTATTAGAATTCTAACTTATAAAACCGGTGTTTACTATGGTTATATTATTAAAAAATTATGTGTAAGGTTATGAAAAATTTAGAGAATATTTGTATAAAATTGGGAGTGTATTTTGAATTTTTTAAATAAACCTTACTATATATATTCAGGAAAACTCCGGAGCTCCCAAGAAATTTATGGGACAAAACGAGTTTCCAACAGTTGGCTTCTACCTTCCATTCCAAATTCAATCAGGCTTTGTTAATTCTCCTCGACATCGCATCTGGAAGAGATCCAACCCTCTTCATCCTGGTATAATTCCCTCGTTTTTAGCATATCAGCCTAGAGGGTTGAGATTATAACTTTGTTAATTACGAATATAATTGATTTATTTATAAGTGTAAAAAAATTACATGATCATCATTTAAGATTTTAATTTAGATATAAAAATTTAACAAAAATTATCAAAACAGATTAATCTTATAACTCATTATTCCGCACGACCTACCCATTTTACCATGACATGCAATTATTGACTGGCACAGGCAATTGTTGGTCTCTACATTTTATCCATAATCGGGAACTACTTCACCTTCTTGAACTTCCTATACCTCAGTAAGAATCTGTCAACTCAATATTATTTGTTGATTAATTGGACTATTAACTAATTAGGTTAATTAACTATATATTTTTTGGCGAGCCTAATGGAAAATGTAATTGTTATTACTTGTTTGTCCCCCAAGGTTATTGTTATGAATTCAGCAACTAGAGAACAAAATGCGCAAAGAACACGGACACAAGAGATAACGTGGTTCGGCCTAGTGTCTACGTCCACGGTGAGAAAGGAGAAATTTTATTGATGGATCCAAGTCACAAAGCAATACAAAACCTTAGGGTAACATATCTTTATATAGAGGCAAACCCTTGGTGTACAAATAACCTATCTAGGTCGGATTAGGAGTCCAAAACCTAGTCAGAATAGGAATAGGAATAGGAATAGGAAATAAGTCTTTCCTATTTCTCGCCATCCCAACAATCTCCACCTTGGCGAGAAATCATCTCGTGGAAGAACCATGAAGCTCCACCCGAACTTCAACAAACTCCACCTTGACAAAACACCGCCCCATGAAGAACCATGAGATCTTGCAAAACCAATCCGACTCCACCGATTCTATCTTGGACCATAGATAACTGCATCAATAAGACCATCTCAACTTTCTCTTCACCTTTTGTTCAATCACTTGGAGCCAGCCCCCAAACTCGAGCTTCTGAGCTTGCTTGGCCTATTCTCTCTAACCTCCATCGAACCCCAACTAGCGAGTCCACTTTCTGAAGCAACCTTGCGACCAATAGACGTACCCTCTATTTTTCGATCAGCCCTATGCTCCGCAACCTCGAACCGCTCTTCCGTTGGACCTTTTTACCTCAAACTAATGCTACTTGCCATAGCATACAAAAGACAACCTTTTGTTCTACTAAGTAGAACCCTCGACATGCCTCGAACTCTACTGTTCGGCTTTGAGTGAGATACCTGATTCGCCCGTGGTGCTACCAACGGATTCGCATTCTCCATCCAAAACCTACCCAACACCTTTGACGTGCATGTCTCTTTAGACAATCATAGCAAAAACTTGCTAACTTTGTCTCTGCGAATCTCAACTCCACTCAAACTATTCATGTCAAGCTTTTGCTCCATTATACGAGAGCTTTTCTCTCCTCTATCGGAACCCAACGATGTGACTCCACTTACAACCGTGTTCTCTACTAACCTATAGGTGTTCCTAGCATTCCTTTCACCCTTCATCACCACCACAGCATCCTTCTTCACCTCCATTAGCCCGCCTACAATATTATAGTTGTACCCACTATAATCCAAGGCTTCTAACGAGATCAAATTTCTCTCCAACTTCGGAACATGCCTAACCCCACACAATTTTTTCTCAACACCATCCCACATCTTGATTTGGATATCACATATGCCAGCAATTCTGCAAGTAGAACCATCACCCATAGTCACCATACCTGAATCAACAAACTTGTAGGTATCGAACCACCCTCTCTTGGGCGTCATGTAGAAAGAGTAAGTGCTATCCAAAATTCAGGAATCAGAATACTTTGGACTTGATAAAATAGAAAGAAGATCACCATCCGACCCGTCCGAATGTGAGGCCACATTCACAGAACCTAATCCTTTTTTCTCACGATCCCGAGTTCTTTTTGGACAATCTTTCTTCACCTGCCCTTTTTCTCTACATTCAAAACAATTTTCTTTGAACCTCCTTGACCACGACTTGGATCCCTTCCTGTCTTTTGCCCCACTACGATCACCATGGTTACCCCTCACAACTAGCCCTTCCGCTTGTTCATCGCCAATTTTCTTTCTTTGATGAAACCCTAGCAGAGCACTTGTGATATCTTCCAACACCATGGACTCCTTCCCCCAAGTTATAGTTGTAACCAAATTTTTGTAGGAGCCAGGTAAAGAATTCAGCAGCAACAATGCCTTGTCTTCTTCCTCGAACTTCACATCAACCTTTCTCAAGTCGCTCACAAGTTGACTAAAACCATTAATGTATTGGCTCAAATCTGAGCCCTCTTTCATCTTGAGCCCGTACAATCTTTGCTTAAGATAAATCTTGTTCGACAAAGACTTAGACATATACCTTGCCTCCAATTTCTTCCATACCTCAGCAGGTGACTCCTCATCCATGACGTGATACATCACATCATCCGCCAAGCACAAGCAAATTATCGCCACCGCCTTGGCCCCCATCTCCTTCCACTCTTGCTCCTCCATCTTCTAGGACGTTTTTTCGAGAGTGCGATGACCATCCCTTGTTGCACGAGGAGATCCTCGACACGCCTTTGCCATAACCCAAAATTCGAAGAACCATCGAACTTCACAAGAGCAAACTTCGCACCGTCCGTCATCCTCCAACTCAAGCTCTTAATACCAATTATTATGAATTCAGCAACTAGAGAACAAAATGCGCAAAGAACACGGACACAAGAGATAACGTGGTTCGGCCTAGTGCCTACGTCCACGGTGGAAAGGAGAAATTTTATTGATGGATCCAAGTCACAAATCAATACAAAACCTTAGGGTAACATGCCTTTATATAGAGACAAACCCTTGGTGTACAAGTAACATATCTAGGTCGAATTAAGAGTCCAAAACCTAGTCAGAATAGGAATAGGAATTGGAATAGGAAATAACTCTTTCCTATTTCTCGCCATCCCAACAGTTATATTATCTTGCAAGTGGTGCCTTTCATGTACGAAAAGTACGAGGACCAAGTCGACTACTTCGCATCTCATCTCATCCGACAAATGAAGAGAGCTTATAGAAATTTCGACTCCAACGTCCTTTATAAAATCCCAAGGGGCCCTGTGAAAGATAAGAAAGTTAGATGATTAATTTGGAATTATTCCAATTAAGCCTAATATATAATTGTTTATAGGTAGAGCTTTGTGGTGTTGGACCCAAGTAATTATAATTTATCTTCTCCGTGTGTACATATCTTCCTGTTGCGAATAATAATTTTCTGCTCCAACACTTCCTAATAACAAAAATGTTTTATTATACGTGTAAAACAAGATCCTCTTTCGTTGAATAAAACAATTAAACAATTTCTCGTAGGAGTCGTTTTCCAGCATAAATAAATGCATAAACACAACATTAATCGGGTTGATAGTTGCAGATGAGCTTTTTTATAAATTTTAGAAGATTTTACATATTTATGTGTCAAGATTTTTGATTGAATACGAAGATTCTAACATGATATCAAAATGGGTTGATCCTATGATGTAGTTCACGCGATCCTGTTTTATTGCACGCCCAATAGACTTCATTTGGTAAACATATTGAAATGATCAATATGCATAATTGCAAATATCATAATTTTGTTTACGAAACATTTACCAACTCCTAATTTTTCTTTGATTAACTCAAAATTAACGCACAGTGAATTATTTGGGGTTCGAACTAAATCAAACTACAAACAATAACAATATTTTCGACCACCTGGAGCTTTGACTTCGGAGGGGTAGAAGGATTCATCATATTTTTCACATGTCATGCTTCTTGCTTCTCACACACCTACAATTAAATGACACAAGCATGAAGTACTAGATGACGAGACCGAGGTTTTTTCTCGCTATAAAAACAGAAAGGAGGATCAGGCGGGCCATTTCCGTTTGAACTCTTGAAGCTGGTGAAACTTACTTAGCGTTGACTTTTGGAGGATCATCGTTTTTTCCCCTTTCTTGGAGAAGAAGCTAGGTTTAGGTTTGCCGACCGAAAAAAAAGCTAGGTTTAGGTTTTGGTTTTGGAGGATCATGTGGCCGTTTAGCAGGAAAGGAGCATCTGGGTTTTCTTCTTCTTCCACGGCTGAGCAAGTCACCAAAGATATCGATGGTTCTGGTCTCATCGCTATTGTTACAGGTCCCTCCCCTATCTTTAACTGTTTTTTTTCATACGCAAGTTCTGTCGAATCTTGTTTAGTAAAATATCAACCTTTTCCGCTAGTATAAATTGATCACTAGAACAACAATTAGTGGTGAAGCCATGAGTTTTTTTAGTATGATCAATCTAATTTTTTAAAATTACATTACTAAAATTTTTTGTTTATTTTTTAGTGGGCTGCATACATGTAAAATTGTCTTATTATTCAAAAAGATTGATGCAAAATTTTGAAAAGTAATTTCTAAGGTATTTTTCTAAGCGAATAGTTTTAGATTATATACGAAAATTCTAATGAGGAGTTTAATTAATCAGGAGCAACTAGCGGGATCGGTAAGGAATCTGCTGGAGTCCTCGCCTTGCGTGGTGTCCACGTAGTCATCGGAGCAAGGAACGTGGAAGCCGGAAAAGGTGCCAAAGAAGCAATTCTGAAAGAGACGCCGACGGCCAAAGTTGACGTGTTGGAGCTGGACCTCGGCTCCCTTGATTCTGTGAGGAGTTTCACGTCGGAATTCCACTCCTTGGCTCTGCCTCTCAACATCCTGATGTAAGAGGCTAGCTGCTGATTCTGGATTATGTGCTTGTTTCATTGGAGCTCGAATTTTGAAAACGTAATTGCGTTAAAATTTGGTAGGAAAAGATTTGCCATCATTTGTGTGGTTTTACCTTTATTCTG
Source organism: Hypericum androsaemum (assembly GCA_963995505.1). Taxonomy (NCBI): domain Eukaryota; kingdom Viridiplantae; phylum Streptophyta; class Magnoliopsida; order Malpighiales; family Hypericaceae; genus Hypericum; species Hypericum androsaemum. The sequence goes on along the minus strand of OZ023194.1, from coordinate 1,104,268 downwards.
CAGTAACAATGCAGCAACAATGGGAAACCCTTTCACGTTGTCCAAAGACAACATAGAACTACAATTTGCAACCAATTATTTAGGTATCTTTCTCATATTTCAAAAGTATTTTGGAAGGTAAATTTTTACACCATAATTATACTTGCCAGTTTGAACCCTGTATTTCTTTAAAATGGTATACTTCTGCCATTAGGCTGAATTCCTTTTGGCGGTATCATGTCTTGTTCAGAAATTACTTACTAATTAGTTCGAAACTTGGATTAATCGGCTTAGTAAGTGTCAGGATACTATCATAATTTAATTGAATGGGAGTTTTCCTGCAGGTCATTTTCTGTTGACTAATCTTCTGGTGGACAACATGAAGAAGACAGCTCAAGATAGTAAAAGGGAAGGAAGAATAATAGATCTATCTTCTGAAGCTCATCGTTTCGGATTTTTCGGATATCCCGAAGGGATTCGATTCGACAAGATTAATGATCAGTCCAGGTTTAGTGCCTATGATATTGATTGACAATTTGCTTCAAGTTATGGTATGTTCATAAGTGTTTTGTTAATTTTTTGGGCTGGACATGGAAATTCTAACATGGTATTAGAACATGTTCATCCAGTGATCCGTTGTTTGATTTCAACGATGAAAGATGCAAAAGAAGCAATGTGTCTGAACCTGACAAGTTTGTTCTTCAACTTGCAGTTATAGCAACTTCAAGGCATACTCTCAGTCAAAGCTTGCATGTTTGTTGCATGCAAATGAGCTAGCAAGACGATTGAAGGTGATTATTCTCTCTCTCTAGTAGCTCAATTTGGAACCCGATCTAATGTCAGAGCGTATTGATCACTTGTCGTTCTATTGTTACACGACATCCATTTCATTACACGTAGTACTCACTTAGCCTTTACAAACTTCGGCATATGATGTTAAGCTCTATTTATAAGCGAAAAAACTATCGTTCGTATTTAAATCGTTAATCAGAAAGGTGTTTTACCACTTGCAGGAAGATGGAGTGCTTGTAACTGCAAATACAGTTGAGCCAGGCTTCGTTGCCACTAATCTCTTCCGCAATACGGGCAGGCTTCAAGGTATATTTGCTTCATGTATTCTGATTTAGGCCCTGTTTGTTTTGCCGGAAAACATTTCCGACTGGAAAGTGTTTTCTATTTCAGCCAGAAAATGACTTCCCGAACTTTTTTACGGGAAGTTAGTTTCACCTTAATTAAGCAGTTTTTCCTATAAAAAACTACAACTTATAGGCAGTAACTGTACTCACCTAAGCTGAACTCCTCTGGTTGAATCTAGGCCTTCTCGATGCGGTTGGCAGACTTGTGGCAAAAAATGTGCAGCAGGCAAGTAAACTATCCATGGAATGTAGGTTTTTTTTTTATAGGTAGAGGGATGTACATTAACTGTGCATCATTCGATAGACGAAATGCGTTGACATAAGAAATCTTGGCTGATTTTCCTGGAGGGTGCTGCAACAACGTGCTATGTGGCGTTGCATCCAAATGTTAAAGGCGTGTCTGGCGAATATTTCGGCGGCTGTAACGTGTCTAAAGCATCTGCGCTGGGCTCAGAAGCCGAGTTGGCGAAGAAGCTGTGGGACTTCAGTGTGAATTTGGTCCAGTGAGCCGTGCCTATTCGATCTGGCTGGGATGTAAAATTTGCAGACAAACAGATGCTTACTGCAGATGGGTGGGTCGTTGTTGAAACATCTTGATGATCTTGCATCGGTCAAGAATAAAATGCCAGAGACATTGTTCTTGTCTTTGCTGCTGTGTTTGCTGTTCTCGTGGTGGTTGTACAGGTTTGTTACCCCAACTCTTGTTAGATATTACTCATTACCCTTATGTTAAACATGTTGCTGACTGTGAATTAAAGTATGTAAATGTATGTGAATTGATACATATTATTGGAACTATCCCTACCATGATTGGTATTTTCTGTAGAAATAAAAATCCTTGTTAGTCCATAAGTCCACTCTGATACTATGCTAGAATTTTCATATTTAGCATATTAGGTTTGTCTTTTGATTCGAAACAATTGAGATTACAATGTCAAGTTACTAATTACGAGTGTAATTGGTCTGTTTATAATTATAAAAAAATTAAATGATCATCGTTTAAAATTTTGATTTAGATATAAAAATTTTAAAAAATTATCAAAACAGATTGATCTTATGACATTATTTCGCATCACCTACCCATTTATCATGACATGCAATTATTGTTTGGCCCAGGCAATTGTTGGTCTCTACATTTTATCCATAATCGGGAACTACTTCACCTTCCTGAACTTCCTATACCTCAGTAAGAATCTGCCAGCTCAATATTAATTGTTGATTAATTGGACTATTAATTAATTAAGTTAATTAACAATATATTTTTTTGGCGAGCCTAATGCAAAATGTAATTGTTATTACTTGTTTGTCCCCCAAGGTTATATTATCTTGCAAGTGGTGCCTTTCTTGTACGAAAAGTACGAGGACCAAGTCGACTACTTCGCATCTAATCTCATCCGACAAATGAAGAGAGCTCACAGAAATTTCGACTCCAACGTCCTTAATAAAATCCCAAGGGGCCCTGAGAAAGATAAGAAAGTTAGATGATTAATTTGGAATTATTCCAATTAACCGTAATATATAATTGTTTATATGTAGAGCTTTGTGGTGTTGGACCCAAGCAATTATAGTTTATCTTCTCCGTGTGTACATATCTTCCTAATGGTTTAGAAATATTTAGTATCCGGTCTACTGGGCCGACTAATCCAAATTCTGACTGACTTAAAAAATGTTTAGTTATACGTGTAAAACAAACTTCCTCTTTCGTTGAATAAAACTATAAACAATTTCTCGTAGGAGTCGTTTTCCAGCATAAATAAATGCATAAACACAACATTTAATCGGGTTGATAGTTGCAGATGAAATTGTTTATAAATTTTAGGAGATTTTACGTATTATTTTTTAAGATTTTTGGTTGGATATAAAGATTCTAAATTGTACGACTTTGTTTGATAAACATATTAAAATGATCATATTGCATATTGCAAATTACAAATAGCATAATTTTATTTAGAAAGTGTAAAACATTTACCAACTCCTAATATTTTCTTGATTAACTCAAAATTAACGAATTATTTCGAGTTCGAACTAAATCAAACTACAAACAATAACAGTATTAAATGACCTAAGCATGAAGTACTAAATGACGAGGCCGAGGTTTCTCGTTATATAAAAAGAGCCCAGGCCGGCCATCTCCGTAGTCTCTTGAAGCTGGTGAAACTTACTTGGCGTTGACTTTTGAAGGATCATCGTTTTTTTTTCCTTTCTTGGAGGAGAAGCTAGGTTTTGGTTTCGGAGGATCATGTGGCCGTTTAGCAGGAAAGGAGCATCTGGGTTCTCTTCTTCTTCCACAGCTGAGCAAGTCACCAAAGATATCGATGGCTCTGGTCTTACCGCCATTGTTACAGGTCCCTTCCCCTCTCTTCAAAGATTTTTTTCATACTCAAACAATGTCGAATCTTATTTAAAAAACTATCAACCTTTTCCACTAGTACATATTGATCACTCGAATAATTAGTGGCGAAGCAATGAATTTTTGTCATTATGGTCAATCCAATTTTTTAAAATTATATTACTAATTTTTTTTTAATTTTTTAGTGAGATCGATTTCATTTTTAGCAAGGTGCATACATGTAAAAATTGTCTTATTATAAAAAAATGATGAAAAATTTTGAAAAATAATTTCCAAGTGTTTTCTAATCCAAAAAATATTTTTCGGAACAAATTTTGTTTAAGATTTGAGATTATATACGGATATTTTAATAAACGGGTTGATTAATCAGGAGCAACTAGCGGGATCGGGAAGGAAACCGCTCGAGTCCTCGCCTTGCGTGGTGTCCACGTAGTCATCGGAGCAAGGAACGTGGAAGCCGGAAAAGATGCCAAAGAAGCAATTCTGAAAGAGACGCCGACGGCCAAAGTTGACGTCTTGGAGCTGGACCTCGGCTCCCTTGTTTCTGTGAGGAGCTTCGCCTCGGAATTCCACTCCCTGGCCCTGCCTCTCAACATCTTGATGTAAGAGGCTAGCTGCTGATCCTGGATCATGTACCTGCTTCATTCAACTCTCTAATTCGGGTTTTGGAAATGCATTTACGTTAAAATTCGATAGGAAGAGTTTTTGTCTTCGTTTGTGATTTTTTCCTCTATTTGCAGTAACAATGCAGGAACTATGGGAAACCCCTTCACGCTGTCCAAAGACAACATAGAACTGCAATTTGCAACCAATCATTTGGGTATCTTTCTCACGTTGTCCAAAAATTAGTTTGGAACTTAAATTTGGTGCTCTATGTTGGTCCGTGGTTCATTGCATGAGAGATTTCCTGCAGGTCATTTTCTGTTGACTAATCTTCTGGTGGAAAACATGAAGAAGACAGCTCAAGACAGTAAGAGGGAAGGAAGAATAATAGATCTATCTTCTGAAGCTCACCGTTACGGATATTCCGAAGGGATTCGTTTCGACAAAATTAATGATCAGTCCAGGTTTAGTGCCTATGATCTTGATTGACAATTTGCGTAGATTAACACATTGATACTCGCAGTGAGTTTGTTTATAAGTGCTGAAAATCTATGAAAATATTTATTTAAGATTCTGAGCCGGATACTGTTATGTGGGGGCGTACGTATCAGCGGAAAAGGAAGAGTTCAAGTTCAATTACGACTCCTGTTTAGCATCTCCTACTACCAGTATTAGTAGTTTATTTCCTGTTCATCGTATTTCCTATTCCATTGGTATTTCCTAATTCCGTTAGTAGTTTGATTCCATATTTCCTATTCTCGTGTATGCGTATTGGCTATATAAGGCCTATGCCCTAAGGTGTTTAAACGTCAATAAATATATTCAGAAACCTCTGCGATTTATCGTTCCTTAGAGTGTTCCTTTTCCGAAGATCCACGACGGGTCGAGGAAGTCGGGGGTCGAAGCGTCACGCTCCTCCCAAACACAACTACGATCTCCGAAGCCGTGGTAGCCATACCAATTTGGTATTAGAGCTCCGGGCGGCGACCACCATGGCGAGCTCCAGTGACAACTCCGGCGACCACTCCGGCGATGTCATGTTGACCCAGATCCTGCGAGCAATTGAAGACAGTAACCGAAAGGCAGAAGAAAATAACCTGAAGCTATGCGACGAGCTCTGGCAAGAGATCGGGGACTTGAACCGCCGCCTGCAGTCGGTGGAATTCCTGACAGAAGAGGACGACGGGACCCACCAGGAGAATCACCCTCCTCCACTGCCGCCGGAACCCAGGGTGGACGGAACCCAGGCCCCGCTCCCGCAACAGATGCCGTCGGACCCCTACTAGGGGGAGAATCACCCGTCGAATGGGGCCCAGCCATCCCCGCTGCCGCAGACAAGGTCCCACGTAAATAACCGACGTGGTACAAGCGGACAAGCTACTGTTTATGGGTACCGTTCGGGTTCCAACCTTGTTGCTTCCCGAATCCCTCCTCCGCAGCGCACAGTGAGTAGCCCGCGGGGTTACACGGGACATCGCCCAACCATCACTTTCCCAGAAGAGGAGCATGAAGGTCGTCCACGGGGATATGGCGGACACCAACCCTCTAATGATTATCCTGAGGAAAGAGAAGAGCGGGGGCAATTTCAAAACACGAATTTTGATCCGGGGGAAGAAAGAGAAGATAGGGGTCAATTTCGAAACACAAATTACTATTCGGAGCGAGGAAGAGAAGATAGAGGCCGATCTCGTAACCCCAATCCCGAGTCGTTTAATTCAGGCCGGGGAACAGGCATTCCGAGGTACCACAAGCTAGATTTCCCAACATTCGACGGGAAAGAAGATCCTCTGGCTTGGTTGAATCGATGCGAACAGTTCTTTCGAGGCCAACGTATACTGGAAGACGAGAAGGTCTGGCTAGCCTCGTACCATCTTATCGGCACCGCGCAAGAATGGTTCTACCAGCTGGAACGAGATACGGGCACACCAACCTGGTCGGAGTTCGTTGATCTGTGTCATCTGTGCTTCGGCCCTCCATCACGAAGTAACCTATTTGGCGAGCTCGCCAAATTGACCTTCCCAGGATCAGTAGAACAATACCAGGAGAGATTCTTATCGCTGATGTGTCGGGTGGACCCCCTCACACCAGCCCAGCAAGTTGACATGTTCACATCAGGGTTGCCCAACCCACTGCGTACGGATGTGGAACTCTTATACCCGGTCGATTTGCAGCACGTAATGAGTCTCGCTCGGGCTTATGAGCGATGGATAAACACAAACGGGCAGCCTACTGTCGAGTCCAAAAATACAACCCGATCACAAGGCTGGAGTCGTACCTCGACACCTATCCCTGTGGGCCCAAAGTTGACCGCCGCCTCTAACCAGGCAACCACAGGACACACCACTCGTCGCCTTACGACAGCTGAATTGGATGAAAGAAGAAAACAGGGTCTGTGCTATAACTGTGATGAACAGTACGTTCGCGGACACCGCTGCCAGCATCTGTTCCAACTCGACATCGTTGACACCGAGGTTGGTGAAGACGATCAGGAGGCCACCGACCTTCCAATGGTATCAATCCACGCCATTACCGGTATTCAGGCAGGAAACACAATGCAGCTGATGGTTTCTATTCGTAACCACAAATTTGAGGCCCTACTTGATTCTGGCTCGACCCACAACTTCCTTAGAGAAGAGGCTACAATGCGCTTGGTTTTACACATTGAACCTCGACCAGGACTATGGGTGGCGGTCGCTAACGACGACCAAGTTACTAGCGGAGGCATGTGTCGGGGAGTTACTGTGTTCATTAGCGAGGAGGAATTTACGATCGACTGCTACACGATTCCACTTGGCGGGTACGATGTTGTGCTTGGAGTGTAATGGCTACGTACTCTAGGGCCCGTCTTGTGGAATTTCTATGATTTGCACATGACACTCTGGCGTGAGGGCCGTCAAATCACATGGTCAGGGATTGCGGCCCCCTCATTCGGCTTACACACCATTCAAGGGGTTGATAGCACTCTGTTCGATACGCTGCTAGAAGAATTCTCTGGGCTTTTCGCTGAACCAACCGGCTTGCCCCCTCACCGCTCCAGGAACCACCGCATTCTCTTATAATAAGGAGCCGGCCCAGTCTCAGTTCGACCATATCGGTACCCCCAATTATAAAAGGATGAGCTTGAACGCCAGTGTGCGGCTATGTTACAACAGGGAATCATACAAGAAAGTAATTCGGCATACTCTTCCCCAGTATTGCTAGTGAAAAAGCAGGATGGCTCCTGGCGCTTCTGCGTCGACTATCGGGCTCTCAATGCCCAGACAGTCAAAGATAAATTTCCCATTCCCATAGTCGACGAGCTATTGGATGAACTTCGGAGTGCGCGATACTTCACCAAACTCGATTTACGCTCAGGCTACCATCAGGTTTGCATGCATCTGGAAGATGTCACAAAGATGGCTTTCCGCACTCATCACGGGCATTTCGAGTTTCTGGTCATGCCTTTCGGCTTGACTAATGCGCCGGCAACCTTCCAAGCACTGATGAACACCTTATTGCGCCCTTACCTCCGTCGCTTCGTGTTGGTTTTCTTTGACGATATACTAATATATAGCCCAACTTGGTCTGAGCACCTACAACATATTAGATTGGTATTCTTACTGATACGCCAACATCAGTATTTCATCAAGCGATCGAAGTGCATCTTTGGCGCATCCTCCGTGGCCTATTTAGGTCACGTCATATCCGCTGATGGCGTTGCTATGAATGACGACAAGGTCCAATCTGTTCTGACATGGCCTGCACCCAAGTCCATCCGAGGCCTCCGCGGGTTTCTCAGTTTGGCGGGATTTTACCAAAAATTTATCAAGGACTTTGGCGTGATTGCGGCACCGCTTACGAAGTTATTGCGCAAAGATGCTTTTGGCTGGTCGGATGATGCGGAGCAAGCTTTTGGGGCCCTAAAAAAGGCTCTTTCAACAGCACCTGTACTCCAGTTACCCGATTTCACACAACCTTTCATCGTGGAGTGCGATGCATCTGGTTCTGGCTTCGGGGCTGTTCTCCACCAAGGCTCTGGGCTGCTAGCTTTCTTCAGCAAACTGATCGCGGCTCGACATGCTAAGCTTGCAGCCTATAAGCGGGAACTCATTGGTCTCGTTCAGGCCGTTCGACATTGGCGGCCTTATCTTTGGGGTCGCATGTTTACTGTTCGCACCGACCATTACAGTTTGAAGTATCTGTTGGACCAACGGCTTTCCATGATTCCCCAACACCAATGGGTCAGTAAGCTCTTTGGTTATGACTTCCAGGTGGAATTTCGTCCCGGTCATCTCAATGTGGTGGCGGATGCTCTCTCGCACCGGGATGCTGATTTTGGAAGTGTTATGGCTATTTCAGGGCCGTCATTCGAGTCCTTTGATGAACTACGCCAGGAAGTATCCAATGACGCAGAGCTGTCCGCCCTCTATAATAAAATCACCGCCGGTCAAATGGAGGCTCCCTGGGGTACTTCAAAGGGCCTTATTCTTTTCGGTTGAAAGGTCTTTGTGCCAGCTTCTTCGTCCCTCTTGCCTACACTCATCCAAGCTGCACATTCGATGGGCCACGAGGGCGTCCAGAAGACCTTTCATCATCTTCGCGTAGACTTTCACATCTCCAAGGATCATGAATTGGTGCGCGAGTTTGTACGGGCTTGCGTAGTCTGTCAGCGCAACAAGACTGAACATCTCCATCCGGCTGGGTTATTGCAGCCTCTTCCCGTGCCCTCCCAGATTTGGTCTGATATCGCCATGGATTTCATCGAGGGGATACCCAAAGTCCATGGCAAGTCGGTTATATTGACAGTTGTTGATCGATTTTCTAAGTACGCGCACTTCATTCCGCTTGGCCATCCTTATACTGCGACGTCTGTCGCTCGTGCCTTCTTTGATGAGATTGTTCGTCTCCACGGGTTTCCTAGCTCTATCGTCAGTGATCGTGATCCGGTATTTACGAGTAACTTTTGGCAGGACCTCTTTCGTATGGCGGGCATCCGTCTTAACCTAAGTTCTGCTTTCCACCCGCAGTCTGATGGTCAATCCGAGGCGACTAATAAGGTGATCGCCATGTATCTTCATTGTTTGACGGGTGATCGTCCACGCGACTGGTTGGCTTGGCTTCCTTGGGCCGAATACTGCTACAATACGTCCTTCCAGTCTTCGTTGCGGGCTCCTCCTTTCCAGGTGGTCTATGTCCGGTACCCCCTTCCTTGGTTGAGTATCAACCTGACTCAGCCCATGTTGCAGCAGTGGACGACATCCTCGGTTCCCGTAATGAGTTCCTTCTCGATATCTGGGAACGTCTTCTCCAGGCCCAGCAGCATGCTAAGCGAGTTTATGATAGTCGTCACCGCGAGGTTCATTACGACGTGGGTGATTGGGTTTGGTTGCGTCTCTTACATCGTTCGGCTTCTTCCTTGCCGGGTCGGGTAAAAGGCAAACTTGGCCCTCGCTTTTATGGTCCTTTCCAGATCTTGGCTAAGGTTGGGGCCATTGAGTACCGCTTAGCTCTGCCCGCTGGTTCTCGTTTGCATGATGTTTTCCATGTGGGGCTCTTGAAGTAGTTCCACGGTGAGCCTCCCACTTCACCGCCCGCTTTGCCCAACATTTGCCACGGGCGCGTTCTTCCTGTCCCTGTCCAGGCACTGCACGCTGCTCTTCGTCGAGATGTGTGGCACGTCCTCATTCAGTGGCAAGGCCTACTGCCGCTGACGCCTCTTGGGAGCCGCTGGACGAGTTTCGCCGCTCTTATCCCGATTTCCAGCTCGAGGACAAGCTATTTTCCGAGGGAGGGAGAGATGTTATGTGGGGGCGTACGTATCAGCAGAAAAGGAAGAGTTCAAGTCCAATTACCACTCCTGTTTAGCATCTCCTGCTACCAGTATTAGTAGTTTATTTTCTGTTCATGTATTTCCTATTCCATTGGTATTTCCTAATTCCGTTAGTAGTTTGATTCCGTATTTCCTATTCTCGTGTATGCGTATTGGCTATATAAGGCCTACGCCCTAAGGTGTTTAAACGTCAATAAATATATTCAGAAACCTCTGCGATTTATCGTTCCTTAGAGTGTTCCTTTTCCGAAGATCCACGACGGGTCGAGGAAGTCAGGGGTCGAAGCATCACGCTCCTCCCAAACACAACTACGATCTCCGAAGCCGTGGTAGCCGTACCAGATACATATACAAATTCTAACATAGTATCAGGGCGAGTTGATCGCGTGGCCCGTTGTAACTCGCACGACCTTGTGTCATAGCTTGTTGGCGGAAGTTAAATCCCGTATGAACTTCGGCAATGCCTCTGAACGGATAAGTTTGTTCTTAATCTTGCAGTTATAACAGCTTCAAGGCATACTCTCAGTCAAAGCTCGCATGTCTGTTGCATGCCAATGAGCTAGCAAGACGCTTGAAGGTAACTCTCATCTCTCCAGTAGCTCAAACTATCATTGTCTTTAAAGTTTAGATAGGTTATTGATGCTGGAGAATCACATATCGAAAGTGAAAAGAATTCCACCTATCATTTTCTTTTGATAAGTAAATATATTGAAGAATAAGTGCAAGTGCACAGCAAAATTACATTTCACCTGTCATTTTTTATTCAAGTAGAATTTGTTACGCTTGGAGAGTTTAAACTGTGGTCAATCAAAGCTAAATTCTCATTTCTCTCTCATACCGTTAGAGAAAATACTCATTGATTTTTCATCTACTAACTGTTTTAAAGTTCTAAATTGAATATGAAGATTCTAGCGATTAAAATCCTAACATCATCGTCTAAATCCTAATTCTAGCGATTGAATATGACAAAGTCCTAACAGTTTAATGTTGAACTGCAAAAAAAATGAAAGCTATCAATTTATGGTGTAAGATATCAACCCAAAATTTTAATAAAATAGATCACGTTAGCAACACTTGTGAAAAAATTCTTCACGCTTACAATTGGCTGTTGGGGAAATTACCCACTTCCCGTGGATCCAATCAACGCAAGCAGAAATACACATACGAACAAACTACAATACCACGAGAAGCACAAAGAAAGCACAAAGAGGGATACAAAAATTTGGTAACCCGGTTCGATTCACAACGATCTACATTTAGGAGCTTCCAAGCCAGGAGAGATTCTACTATTTTCATGCTCGAGCTTCACTCGCTCTCACAACAATGGATGCCTCGCTCGACTCACTCTCCTCCTCTTCTCACCGTGGCTACCCACACTCTTGGGAGCTCACTCTCTTGGCAAGGCCTTTTACTCATACTCTACCCACTATTCAGGCAACTCTCCTTCACTCAGAGAGCACCACCTCCTTCACTCGGAGGTAACCCTTCACTTGGGTCTTCTTCCTCCTCCTCCTTCACTCGGGTCTTCCATATTCTCCTTCACTCTGAGAAGTGGGCAACACTTTTGCCCTCTTCTCTTGGAGGCCATGGAGGGGTATTTATAGTGCACAAAACCTAGGCAACTATTTGGGGTCGGGAGGGGCATTTTAGTCAAGTTACAGTAGCTTTCCCAGCCGAACTGGCGACCGCCAATCAACTGGCGATCGCTAGAGGCCTCTCGCAGAACCCCTTCCTCACCATACTAGCGATCGCTAGTTGGCTGGTGCCTGGCCCGCCAGGCGCCTCAGCTTCACCTCGTCTTTACTTGACGCTTGACCCGATCGCCCGCAATCATCCCAAGGCTCTTCACACGATCCCCGGATGTCCTCAACGTCTTTGCCCGACTCTTAACTCGATTGATTTTCCGAGCGTCCCCGGACTCCGAACCCAATTGATCAACTCTCTGACCATCCTCACGGTTCTTCACTCGAGCCAGCCGAATGCTTCACTCGCACTCAGGCTCCATACCCAACAATCTCCCACCTGGAGACTGACCTCCATACAATTCACCCGTCACTAGGTGACCATCTTCTTCACTTGGCGATCTCCCACCCGGAGACTCACCACATCACGAACCACTAATCACTAGGCGATCCTCATCTGTCAATCTCCCACACGGAGACTAACTACATCCATGAACCACCTCTCATTAGGCGATTCTCATCACTAGGTAATCTCCCACTCGGAGACTAACCTCTTCATCAATCACCAGTCACTAGCTGACCTTCATCCTAATCGACACTTTGGCCTTCCTCTACAAAGCTTGTCAAGTGGACGGGCACCCACTACTTTGTCTTCTCACGTTGCTTTCCAGGATTCCTCATAAGCCTTCTCACAACTCCCACCGGATCTGCTGCCACTGGTCTTGTACACCCCTTTGCAACTCCGCTGTGAAACTACTGTGGGGAACTTGGTTTCACCTTCTCCTCACTGGCCTCCTGGCCATTCAGTACATTCCTGCTCCCACCCGAGTTCGGAGATGTCTCGCTTGACCATCTCACTGCTAGAACCCACATCATCAGCAAAGCTCCCCTCATCCTTCACTTAAACTCGACATCTAGTTTGCTATTCTCATCTGCATCAAACATGAACAAAATACACGAAGATGAGTTAGATCAATCTCCTTCCTACTCCAAGCCACCTCCGGTATCTCACTCTCCAAAAGGACTTGATGGTACTCCATTGATCAAGTAAGCGGTGGTGTTTACTTCATCCACCCTCAACATCTTCTGTAGCCCACACTGCACTATCATGGCTCTGACTTTCCATTGGTCGTCTTGTTCATCTTCTCCACGATGCCATCTTCTTTGGGATTTCAAGCTACTGTCTTCTCCTTGGGACTCTCTATCGCTTCACAGTACTTCTTAAACTCTTAGAGCTTGTACTCTCTGCCATTTTCTTGATCTCAAGCACACCTCAAGATCTTTCTTACTAATAGAGGTCTTGTAGTACGAACCACCTAAGGATGCCACCGGTACTAGTCCCTTCACTTGGACCAATTCAAGCTCCTCATCTTTCTGAAAACTGCTACCTCTCGAAGAGCTCACTCTTCGCTCTCCAAGACCACAATGCACTCAAAGATCGACCTCCATGGTCCTCAAGCTTGGTAGCTTCTCTCTTGAATAAAACATCATCATCCCCTTCTCACACACATGGCCAAGTCGACAATGCTTTTCTGCATCTTCCGTCGCACTCACAAGGCCAATGCTCTCATGGGCATTCCTCATTGCATACAAAGCACCCTTCTTGGTCTTCATACTCCTAGACAAGGACAAGCACACCACATTCATCACTTTCTGGTCTAGGAGCTTCCACTCGTCTATCTTCATATCATCGAAACTTCTCTACGGGCGACTCCACTTCACCCATCATGGTTGCTCTCACCACGGCCTAACCCGGGCTCTGGTACTAGTGTTGGGAAAATTATCCACTTTCCGTGGACCCAATCAACGCAAGCAGAAATACACATACGAGCAAACCACAATACCACGAGAAGCACAACGCTCAAAGCATAAAGAAAGTACAAGGAGAAACACAAAAATTTAGTTACCCGGTTCGATCCATAATGATCTACATCAAAGGGCTTCCAAGCCAGGAGAGATTCTACTATTTTTACGCTCGAGCTTCACCAGCTCTCAAAATAATGGATGCCTCGCTCGACTCACTATTCTCCTCTTCTCACCATGGCTACCCACACTCTTGGGAGCTCACTCTCTTGGCAAGGCCCTTCACTCGGATTCTACCCACTCTTCGGGCAACTCTCCTTCACTCGGAGAGCACCACCTCCTTCACTCGGAGAGCACCACCTCCTTCACTCAGAGGCAACCCTTCACTTGGGTCTTCTTCCTCCTCCTTCTTCACTTGGAGGCAACCCTTCACTCGGGTCTTCCATCTTCTCCTTCACTCGGAGATAACCCTTCACTCGGGTCTTCTTCCTTCTCTACCTCCTTCACTTGAAGGTCTTCTTTCTCTTCTCCATCTCCTTCACTCGGAGATAACCCTTCGCTCGGGTCTTCTTCTCCTCTACCTCCTTCACTTTGAGGTCTTCTTCCTCTTCTCCATCTTCTTTACTCGGAAGCAACCCTTCACTCGGGTTGGGTAACCATGTGGGACATGAGCCACTCTCCTTCACTTGGAGAGCTTCTCCTCTTCTCCTCCGCTCTCTTTTCCATGGACAACCCTTCTTCACTTTGAAGGTCTTCTTTCTCTTCTCCTCCTTCACTTGGAGGAATGGGCACTTGGCCTCTCCTTCACTTGGAGAGCCTTTCTCCTTCCTCCCTCTTCTCTCTTTATCTTTGGAGAAGTTGGCAACACTTTTGCCCTCCTCTCTTGGAGGCCATGAAGGAATATTTATAGTGCACAAAATCTAGGCAACTATTTGGGGTCGGGAGGGGCATTTTGGTCAAGTCACAGCAGCTTTTCTGGCCGAACTAGCGACCGTCAATCAACTGGCAATCGCCAGAGGCCTCTCGCAGAACCCCTGCCTCGCCATACTAGCAATCGCTAGTTGGCTGGCGCCCGTCAGTGCCACTAGCACCCGCTAGTTAGCTAGCGCCCGCCAGGCACCTCAGCTTTGCCTCGTCTTCAATCGACACTTGACCCGATCGCCCGCGATTATCCCAAGGCTCTTCACTCGAGCCACACGACCCTCAGATGTCCTCAACGTCTTCACCCGACTCTTGACTCGATTGATTCTCCGAGCGTCCCCAGACTCCGAACCCAATCGATCAACTCTCGGACCATCCTCACGGCTCTTCACTCGAGCCACCCGAATGTTTCACTCGCACTCAGGCTCCATATCCAACATTGGCAATGCGATAACCTCGACGTAGAAGTTGCTTTACTTGCTCTTACTAACATCAAATTTTTGCCCTCACAAGTAGTGTTAATTAGAAAGGCGTTTAACCATTGCAGGAAGATGGAGCGCTTGTAACTGCAAATACAGTTGAGCCAGGCTTCGTTGCCACCAATGTCTTACGTCATATGGGCAGGCTTCAAGGTATTTGCTTCACGTATTCTGATTTAGGCCATGTTTATTTTTCCGGGAAACATTTCCGACTATAAAGTGTTTCCATTTCAGCCAGAAAATGACTTCCCAAACTTTTTACGGAAGTTGCTTTCACCCTACTTCAGCAGTTTTTTCAATATGAAAAATGCTTTTCGTGAATACGTTTCTAGTCCTGGTGTTATATATTTTAGGACAAATTACTGTGGTGTCCCTCGTGTTATATATTTTTTCCCTCATGTTTCAAAAATTATTCTCCCGTCCCCCGTGTTCCAAAAATCGACATTGACCATCAACATGGCTCCATCGCCTGCAAGCAGGTCAGGTCCTCCGTGTTTCAAAAAAAAAGTTGTTGATGTCAGTCAGGGACCGAGAGTATAATAAAATCAAACACAGGGACGGGAGAATAATTTTTAAAACATGGGAGACAAAATCGTCGATTTAGTCAAATACAAGGGACACCAATTTTTTAAAATAGTTTGCTGAATTACTCTGGTTGAATGTAGGCCTTCTCGATTCGGTTGGCAGACTTGTGGCAAAAGATGTGCAGCAGGCAAGTACACTATCCACGGAATGTAGTTTTTTTTATAGGTAGAGCGATGTACATCAATTGTGCATCATTCGATAGACGAAACACGTTGACATAAGAAATCTTGGCTGATTTTTCTGCAGGGTGCTGCAACAACGTGCTATGTGGCGTTGCATCCAAATGTTAAAGGCGTGTATGGCAAATATTTCGGCGACTGTAACGTATCTAACGCATCTGTGCTGGGCTCAGACGCCGAATTGGCGAAGAAGCTGTGGGATTTCTGTGTGAATTTGGTCCAGTGAGCTGTGCCTATTCGATCTGGCTGGGATGTAAATTTTGCTGATAAACAGATGCTTACTGCAGAACAGTGCAGTATATGCGCTCTTTTCAAGACGGGTCGCGCGTTGTCGAAACATCTTGATGATCTTGAATCACTTAAGAATAAAATGCCAGAGACAATATTCTTGTCTTTGATGCTGTGTTTGCTGTTCTCCTGGTTGTTGTATAGGTTTGTTACCCCAACTCTTATTAGTTAGGGATAAAGACACTTTAGTACCCTGTCATATTGGATATGGATACTTTACACCCTGTGTTTTAAAAATACCCAAAAAGGTACCCTGTGTTTTAAAAATTTTTGTCAAATCTGGGATTTTAATAACAAGAAATGACATGGAAACCACGTGGCAGCGACTTGGAAACAAGCTAATGTGGCCAACAATAAAGATGAGAAAAGTTGAAATAAACCTCGTCCCCTCGTCTTCCTCGTCTCCTCTTCGATGGCGGAGCAAAGCTGACAAGGGCTTAAACCGACAAGCCAAAAGTCCTGGTCCCAAGCCCAAATTCCCTAAACCCTAATCTTATGAAAACTACACTCCAGAAAAAAAAAAGACACCGTCTATTGCACATTTTTTTAATTAGATCTAGACACTTGGTCTTTGAAGGAATGGTTGTTAAGGTAATCAACGTAGAAGTAGGGACCACCAGTTCCCTATTTGAATTTCGCTGCTTCTCTCAAACTCTATGCAAAATGACACCGTTCCGCCTTCCTTCCATTCCGCCACCGAAGAGGAGACGAGAAAGAGGTTTATTTCTATTTTTTGTCTTTATTGTTAGCCACGTCAGTTTTTTTTCCAAGTCACCGCCACGTGGTTGTCACGTCATTTCTGGATATTGAAATCTTAGATTACCCTTATGTTAAGCATGTCGCTGAGTGTAAATTAAACTATGTAAATGTATGTGGATTGATACATATTATTGGAACTATCCCTACCATGATTGGTATTTTCTGTAGAAATAAAAATTCTTGTTAGTCCATAAGTTCACTCTGATACTATGTTAGAATTTTGATATCCGACCTAAAACCATAAAAAATAGATTAGTTTATTTTTCACAATTATTAACAAATCTACTACCGTTACTACCTCTGTAATTAGCCTAATGCAAAATGTAATTGTTATCTTGCAAGTGGTGCCTTTCATGTACGAAAAGTACGAGGACCAAGTCGACTACTGCGCATTTAATCTCATCCGACAAATAAAGACAGCTTACAGAAATTTCGACTCCAACGTCCTTAATAAAATCCCAAGGGGCCCTGTGAAAGATAAGAAAGTTAGATGATTAATTTGGAATTATTCCAATTAAGACTAATATATAATTGTTTATATGTAGAGCTTTGTGGTGTTGGACCCAAGTAATTATAGTTTATCTTCTCCGTGTGTACATATTTTCCTAATAAGAAAATGTTTAGGTATACGTGTAAAATAAGTTCCTCTTTCGTTGAATAAAACTATAAACAATTTCTCATAGAAGTCGTTTACCAGCATAAATAAATGCATAAACACAACATTTAATCGGGTTGATAGTTGCAGATGAACTTGTTTATAAATTTTAGAAGATTTTACATATTCGTGTCTTAAAATATTTAGCTGGGTACAAAAATTTTAACGTGATATTAAAGTAGGTTGATTCCATGCTATCCTATTTCATTACACGCTCGATAGACTTCATTTGATAAACATATTAAAATGATTATATTGCCTATCTCTAATTGCAAATATCATAAGTGTAAAACATTTACCAACTCTTAATTTTTTTTTGATTAACTAAAAATTAACGTGCAGCAAATTATTTCGAGTTCGAACTAAATCAAACTACAAACAATAACAGTATTAAATGACCTAAGCATGAAGCACTAAATGACGAGGCCGAGGTTTCTCGCTATATAAAAAGAGCCCAGGCCGGCCATTTCCGTAGTACTCTTGAAGCTGGTGAAATTAACTTGGCGTTGACTTTTGAAGGATCATCGTTTTTTTTCACTTTCTTGGAGGAGAAGCTAGGTTTAGGTTTCGGATGATCATGCGGCCGTTTAGCAGGAAAGGAGCATCGGGGTTCTCTTCTTCTTCCACAGCTGAGCAAGTCACCAAAGATATCGATGGCTCTGGTCTCACCGCCATTGTTACAGGTCCCTCCCTATTTTTAACCGATTTTTTTCGAGAATCTAATACTGTAGGTCCTATTAATGGAGTATTTTTACATCCTAAAGTTTCAACCTTTTTCGCTAGTATAAATTGATCACTAGAACAACAATTAGTGGTGAAGCCATGAACGTTTTTAGTATGGTCAATCTAATTTTTTTAAATTACATTACTAAAATTTTTTGTTTAGTTTTTAGTGGGGTGCATACATGTAAAATTGTCTTATTATTGAAAAAGATTTGATGCAAAATTTTGAAAAGTAATTTCTAAGCGTTTCTCCAAGTGAATAGTTTTTCGGGTCAAACAAAAACTCTGGAAAATATTTATCGGAACATATCTTGTTTAAGAGATATACGTAAGTTTATTATACAATGAATTAGACTCTATCGACACTTTGTTCTAAGGTTTTAGATTAAATACGAAAATTTTAATCACAAATTTGATTAATCAGGAGCAACTAGCGGGATCGGAAAGGAAACCGCTCGAGTCCTCGCCTTGCGCGGTGTCCACGTAATCATCGCAGCGAGGAACGTGGAAGCCGGACAAGGTGCCAAAGAAGCAATTCTGAAAGAGACGCCGACGGCCAAAGTTGACGTGTTGGAGCTGGACCTCAGCTCCCTTGATTCTGTGAGGAGCTTCGCTTCGGAATTCCACTCCTTGGCTCTGCCTCTCAACATCCTGATGTAAGAGGCTAGCTGCTGATCCTGGATCATATGCTTGTTTCATTCAAATCTCGAGTTCGAATTTTGATAATATAATTGCATTAAAATTTGATAGGAAAAGATTTGTCGTCCTCTGTGATCTTTTACCTTACCTTTATTCTGCAGTAACAATGCAGCAACTATGGGAAACCCCTTCACGTTGTCCAAAGACAATATAGAACTCCAATTTGCAACCAATTATTTAGGTATCTTTCTCACATTTTAAAAGAGTATCATATTTTTTCGGAAAGTAAATTTTTACACAATAATTATACTTGCCATTTTGAATCATGTATTTCTCTGAATTGGTACACTCTTTCTGCTGATTAGGCTAAATGCTCTTTGGCGGTATCATGTCTTCTTCAGAAATTACTTGCTAATTAGTTTGGAACCTGGATTAGTCGGCCTAACAAGTGTCAGAATACTATCACAACTTTGGTGCTCTGTTTTGGTCATTGGTTAATTGAATGGGAGTTTTCCTGCAGGCCATTTTCTGTTGACTAATCTTCTGGTGGACAACATGAAGAAGACAGCTCAAGATAGTAAGAGGGAAGGAAGAATAATAGATCTATCTTCTGAAGCTCATCGTTTCGGATTTTTCGGATATCCCGAAGGGATTCGATTCGACAAGATTAATGATCAGTCCAGGTTTAGTGCCTATGATCTTGATTGACAATTTGCTTCAAGTTATGGTATGTCCATAAGTGTTTCGTTAATTTTTTGGGTTGGACATGGAAATTCTAACATGGTATTAGAACGGGTTGATCCAGTGATCCGTTGCTTGATTTCAACGATGAAAGATGCAAAAGAAGCAATGTGTCTAAACCTGACAAGTTTGTTCTTAACTTGCAGTTATAACAAGTTCAAGGCATACTCTCAGTCAAAGCTCGCATGTTTGTTGCATGCAAATGAGCTAGCAAGACGATTGAAGGTGATTATTCTCTCTCTCTAGTAGCTTAATCTGGAACCCAATCTAATGTCAAAGCGTATTGATCATTTGTCGTTCTGTTCTCACACGACACCCATTTCATTGCACGTTGTACTCACTTAGCCCGTACAAACTTTGGCATATGGTGTTAAGCTCTATTTATAAGCGAAAATACTACCGTTCGTATTTAAATCGTTAATCAGGTGTTTTACCAATTGCAGGAAGATGGAGCGCTTGTAACTGCAAATACAGTTGAGCCAGGCATCGTTGCCACCAATGTCTTCCGCAATATGGGCAGGCTTCAAGGTATTTGCTTCATGGAATCTGATTTAGGCCCTGTTTGTCTTGCCGGAAAACATTTCCGACCGGAAAGTGTTTTCCATTTCAGCCAGAAAATGACTTCCCGAACTTTTTTACGGGAAGTTGGTGTTATATATTTTAAATAGTTTGCTGAATTAATCTGGTTGAATCTAGGCCTTATCGATGCAATTGGCCGACTTGTGGCAAAAAAAGTGCAGCAGGCAAGTAACTATCCATGGAATGTAGTTTTTTTTTTATAGGTAGAGGGATGTACATTAATTGTGCATCATTCGATAGAAGAAACACGTTGACATAAGAAATCTTGGCTGATTTTTCTGCAGGGTGCTGCAACAACGTGCTATGTGGCGTTGCATCCGAATGTTAAAGGCGTGTCTAGCGAATATTTCGGCGGCTGTAACGTGTCTAAAGCATCTGCACTGGGCTCAGACCCCGAGTTGGCGAAGAAGCTGTGGGATTTCAGTGTGAATTTGGTCCAGTGAGCCGTGCCTATTTGATCTGGCTGGGATGTAAATTTTGAAGACAAACAGATGCTTACTGCAGAACCGTACCATATATACACTCTTTTCGAGACAGGTGGCGCGTTGTTGAAACATCTTGATGATCTTGCATCGGTCAAGAATAAAATGCCAGAGACATTGTTCTTGTCTTTGCTGCTGTGTTTGCTGTTCTCGTGGTGGTTGTACAGGTTTGTTACCCCAACTCTTATTAGTTATTACTCACTACCCTTATGTTAAACATGTTGCTGTGTGTGAATTAAAGTATGTAAATGTATGTGGATTGATACATATCATTGGAACTATCCCTACCATGATTGGTATTTTCTATCTGATACCATGTTATAATTTTCATATCCAATCCAAAATCGTAAGAAAATGAATCGGTTTATTTTTCACGCTTATTAACAAGTCCACCACCGTTACTACTTAGCGACGTGGTAATCTCTACGATCTTATAAACTTATTTTACTTTGGAAGGTGAACTGCCATTAACAATGAATACATTATCCTTTGCTTTTACAGCCACCTGAAAGATAGTGCACGTCTGTGTCTTCAGACAGCAAACGACAGCTATTCCTTTAATATGGACAATATAGAATTGGATTTCTTGTCGATCCTGAAGTGGTATAGTACATACAACAAATATGTTTCAAGGCTATGTAGCAATTGTTGGTTAACATGAGCAGGCACAGACCCTTCTGCAGAAAACTCGGGTAACGCGCAGGCTCGGCGAATCCTCAATTGCTATTAGAGCACAATCTTTAACCTCAGCTCAGCTGTCCACCTTTTGTACAGCTGTTTTAGACCCCCAAAAAGTAGCACAGAAGAGGAACATTGTTGTTGCTGGCTGAATCTGTTTCCTATACCATGACAATCTAATGGGATATACAGTCATTTCCATTCCTTGATCCGAGGAATCCTCGGACGCACTGTGTCAGTGAAACTTGGTATGGTTATCGGCCAGTCCACTCGGTCTGATAATCAATGTGATGGAGAGAGTGAGCTCCACTAACAGCGACGGAAAACCATCAGGCTCTGGCGCTGTATCATCGTAGGTTATTGTCTTCCTCCACATGACTTGTCTAAGAACCTCAGTACCTTATTGCCCCAAGTCCTTATTCACCTTGTCGGATTTGACTACATGGTGAATAAGAGTAATTATCCATCTTGAACTTAAAAGGCTGACGGGTAAAAAACTGGAGCTGAGTTGGACTTGCAGGCTCGAGACATTGGATGGTTTTAGACACCACCAGTTCGGTTAGGCAAAGGAGAGCTGGGACTTAGATCTAGAGACGGGCTTACTTTTTCCGGATCCCTCAAGAGCTGCCGAGAGACACGGTCGGCCAACACTGACTGTCCATCGTAATGGTCTATTGTGGACCTACCAAGATGCTTTGCAACAGCATCATTTTCACTATGGAACAGTTCTGAGAATAAATGAGAACCTAGCTGCTTTCCTCTGAAAAGATCCGGATTGGAATCATGATGAGAAGGGGCACTAGTATAGGCGCCGTTTGCAGGTGGTGGAATGCTCCCAAAACCTTCTTGAAAGTAGATAGAATGTTTCAAGTGATTGTATGGGATTGCACCACTGCCGCCAGTTAGAGGGGTCGACGACCCTGAAGTGGTCCTCGGGCTGGATATAGGTGAAGGAGACATCATGCCACTTAGGTGTTGCGGTGATCTTGGATGCAAAATTGGACTTCCAATAGGTGATACAGGGCATGATATATTCCTTGGGATATGTAAATCACTGCAGATTAGAGAATCAAGATTTCAACCTCAAATCTTTTGTTTCGGAAAATGTCAACAATGCACGCACAGAAAGCATGGCCAGGAAAACGGACATGCAAACAAATGCAGGGGATACCAGTAGAGGACAGATAGAGACCTGGAGATGGGACCAGCTTTCGGAAACCGGGATGAATGAACTACAAGTCTCTCTGAATCCGAAGTGGGAAAGCTTCTTGCTTGACTGGTTCCCTGGAAAGAGAACAATAACCAACATCAAAAGTTATACTTTTGACCAGAAAAACAAGAAATCTAATGCTAAGAACATGTTTCTCAACTTCAGGAACAGAATGCCATTAACACTGGAGAGTTCGAAAGATCTTCCAAGGAACCCCTTTACCATTAAGTAACCGAATACCATTTATGACCCTAAAGCGAACAAAATTTCCATGATGGTCTATCTGCTCTGTGAACAATAACCAAGTTTCATATTTTCTTAGAACAAATATAGATCATTTCCTCAAAGATGAAAATCAATTCACAACAAGTGGAATGACATACTTGATCCCCAAAACAGTAATGCAAGTGAAGCAACAAACTTAAAACACTAAGAAAATCTATACCAGAGCTTTGACTCCATTTGCAACTGCATGAGGTGGATCAGTAGGTTCAGAGACCGAAATCGGTCTCTCCAGAGGTGCAGCATACTTTACAAAAGGATGTTCTAGAAGTTGAGCAGCTGTGGGGCGATGTTGTGGATTGCGTTGCAAGCAAAGTTTTACAAAATCCTTCCCTTCATCTGAAAGGTGATCGGGTATAGCAGGAAGATCCTTGCTATTTCCAATTTTAAACATAGCAGCAACCTGAAAGGTAGGGATCATACACGAAAATGATAAGATGTGGGAGCATTTCTTCAAATGAGAATTACTCACTGAACAGACAAGTGTCGGGTGCAATTCACAGCACATTCCAAAAAGATATTGAAAAGGATGAATATGCATCAACAGTGTCGACATACTAACCCATCTTTAACAGTGCTTATAAGCCGGACTTACCCCTTCGAACTGGCTCCACGGTGGTTTTGTCGTAGCCATTTCCAAAACTGTGCATCCAAGACTCCATATATCAACAGCCAAATTGCAACCACTAGAGTTCTTTATGACCTGCATCAGAAATGAAGAGATTATTGAGACAGGTGGTGGAGCGTGCCAATATGGACACAAAGAACAGGAAAAGATTCAAACCTCGGGTGCCATCCAGTAAGGGCTTCCCTTGAATGATAGTGGACATGACTGCCCAGTTATCTGCATTGATGACAAAAAAAAAATTAACAAGGAAACAAAATTTCTTGGGATTGCCCACCAAACTTAGTAGTCCAGTTTTCCGAGTGAAAAATGTAGAATATACACTTACATGCTTTGCCATCCCAAAATCTGCCAGTTTAACACGGCCATTGGGATCCACAAGTATGTTTGCTCCTTTTATATCTCTATATAATGGATCCCAAGTTCAGTATATACTTTAAGTTGCACAAATTAACAGTAGTCACGTTATTAGAGAATAAAGGGAAGTAGATTTACCTGTGGACTGTGTTTTTGGAGTGCAAGTACGCAAGCCCCGACAAAATTTGCTGAGTGTAACTACGAATTGCTAGCTCACCTAATTGTCCATACTCCTGGAGGATTTTGTATATGGACCCACCTGATACATACTCCAAGTATATGTATAATCTATCGCCAATCTGCTCAGCAAATTTCATGATAAGTGACATGTTATAGTAGATTTTCAAAGCCAAAGAAGAAATTTGATCAATGGAACACGAGATAGAAGATCAGAAAGAATGTAAAGCATCACTACTAGCTGAGAGGCAAGCAGATGTACTGGTATATTATTAAAGAAACAGTATAACATACCGCTTCAGAACCATAATATTGCACAATATTTGGATGTCGCAAGCGGCTCAAGAGTGCAATTTCCTGTGCAAGGGACAAGCATCAGAAGTTCGAATAAAGTTATCCGAGTTTAAGGAAGAGAAGCAGATAACAATCATAAATCAAACACTAACCAATCTCATTTCACGAAATTGATAAGATAACTATTTTTCTGGCAGCCAAATTACCTGCATCAACTGCTTGGCACTTTCCTTCGACTTAGCATCATCTGAGAATAAAGTTACCTCCTTCATTGCACACATTTCGCCACTTTCACTACCGAAGTGGAAACGTCAAAAAATTAGACTTGCTATCAATTGACTGACTTCCAAAACCAGAAACCGTCATTATAAAAAGCATAAAATCGAATAAACATGATGGAAGGGTCTTGGAAAACATAGGACAGACCAGCTTGATATTAGCAATGACTTACTCCCAGCTAAATTTCAAACAGAGTATTTTCTCTATTTGAGACAAAGAATACCCGTTCTGGTTTGCAGTTTGTACATGCGTAACAAACAAAAAGCATCTTGATGGGCTGACCACCTAACTATACAGCTTGGAACATGAAACGAGTCGTCTTTCCCCCTAACAATGAATTGTTTTAAAATTTCCTCTCTTTTCCCCATACCTGTTAAAACCAACATACACATGTCCAAAGGTGCCTCTTCCTAGAAGCTTCCCTTTTTTCCATCGTGATCCTGGGCTGATTGGATTCTCTGCCCTACCTGGACTTCGGGGGACAGAAGGAGATGCTGCTGGCGAATTCGAATGAGAAAAGTGAGAAGAATTGGATGTCATAACTGGAGGAAGAGGTAACCGATGGCTCTGTTGTTTCCCATCATCGGACCAGATTGTCTGTAAATCAGAAGTTAACCCTCCCGCCCTTGGATGAATAGGTGTGACAGCACCACTCTGAACTCTCGAGCCAGGGCCTGGGCTGTTCATTCTAGGACTAGGTATGGGAGAACATTCAGGACTACCTCGGCTAGGCTGCCAGAATAATTGGCTTGACATATCGCCACCCATTGAGTTATGCCCAGAATTGTACCCCGAGCCAGGACTGGAGCAATGGCCGGAGCCTAGCAAACTGACGTCTTGGTAGGGTTTCCCAGCCCAAAAGGCAGAGTTTATCAGTTGCTCGTTGCCAAAGGCTCTTATTGGACTTCTGGACGGAC
Organism: Hypericum androsaemum; assembly: GCA_963995505.1. NCBI lineage: Eukaryota > Viridiplantae > Streptophyta > Magnoliopsida > Malpighiales > Hypericaceae > Hypericum > Hypericum androsaemum. The sequence goes on along the minus strand of OZ023194.1, from coordinate 1,079,057 downwards.
TTGACATAGAACTGTCGGGAGCACTGAAAAAAGCGCCATGAGGAGGAACCTGTAGGTTTGGCACATGACCGCCTAAAGGCCTCCGTTTAGGCGATTTTAGAGAAGTGTGATTACCAATAGAAAGGTTGGCCGGTTTTCTTGCCTCTTTTGAATTTATTTGGCCAATTGTGGGAGATTGATCCTTTGTCAATGCACTTCAAGAAAAGGAAATTCATTAGTTATGAAATTAAAGGACTAAATTCAGTAGCCATCAACAATACACATTCAAAAAGAATTACATATTGGCTCACCTAGGAGGGCTGCAAGCGACATTTCGAGCTGGCTGGTCAGAGTCAGTTGCTTGGGGACTACGATGGCTTGAGCAACCATGATCCTCACTATCACTAGAGCTTTCGCTGGAAACTGAAGCAGTTACCAAATCTCCATCCAGATCGGCTGGAGTCGGCCTACTGCCGATGCATGTTGGTCTTGGGAGAGGAAAAAACATGGATGACTTTGAACCTTTCTCCATTCTTGCTTTCGACGACACGTTGATCCCCGAGTCTGTACGCCCCACTGCATCTGGACGCACTCCTCTGCCTGGCAGAGGGAGTGGCTGGGCATGGGGTCTTTCATTGAAACTTTGGCATCTGGATACATGTTTTGATGGCGATGGTGATCTGGACACTGCTCGAGACTGAGAACCCAACTCTGATACCGTGTCACTGCAGCGCCTTTTAGAGCCACCGGACTTGCTATTTACTTTCACATCAGACGTGCTCTTAAATCGCCGCTGCAATGTGTCAATGATACTTTCCTTGCCACCTTTCTTTTTGACGTCCTTGGAGGATGACTTTGGCCACCATGAACGCATATTGTAGAATCTTTAGAGACGCAACTAGACAGCAAGTTACCTACACTAATTCCATCCCCTCTCCAACAAGATTACCATATAAGGTCACAGCAAAGCCTCATCACTAACCGATCCCGAAAGATCTTCTTTATACAGTGTGAATAAAGAACATAATACAATTGAGATCTCTTCACCAGTTTAATTTAATCCAGTAAACCTGCAGATAGAGAGCAAGTTCTATCATTAGTTTCCGAGAGATGCACACTTCTGGCAACACCAAAACCAAGTCAAAAGTAAAAGCTTCGTGGAAAATCAACCATTAGAATACCACTATATATAAATTATTAAGTCATGCCCAACCAAACCAGACCAATCAAGAAAAAGTCGACGCCTTTGACTGATTCTCAAGGCTTCACTCACCTTACAAAGCACCAAGCTTCCCCATACTTTTGAACAAGTCTCCCAAATGACCACACCTTTTTTCTAAATGGAACTGTATAAACAACGGATCAACGACGAAGTAAACACACCAAACACCAAGTCTAATCACAGGTCAACAAGTACCGACCAAGTCCATACACTTCAAATAAAACCCCACCGAATCTCAAATTCACAGATTCCCCCGTAACCACATCTAAATCCACCCCAACTACTTACTCCTCATCTCAAAATTCCAACTTCCCAACTTGAGCTCCAAACCAACCAAGAAGCCAAACAGAGCACTACCCTTTATAGATTACACTAAAAGACTCAAAATTTATCCACCAGATCTAACACCATTAACCTCAAACTCAAACAACCCAGAACGAAACAAGACCAGCTCTGTCAAGTTCTAAATGGTTACCAAAGAAAGACACTTACTTTACACAATTTGGAGCTTAAAAAACTGAGCTTTTGAGTTGTGGGCTTGAAATTGTAGGTGGGTAGTTGCTGGATAAGCTAAAAGTCCAATCTTTTTTCCCAAATCTTCCAGTATATTGAAGCTCTCCTGGGCTGCGAAACACTAGTGTGAATTAAGACCCACCAAGAACCCTATAATTGAAATTCCCTCTCTGATTTTAGAAAAGGGAATGCGAGGAAAGAAGATGGTAACTTGGGCTGGGGGAGTTCCGGAAAGAGAGATCGCGTAGAGAAAGATTTTGGAGAAAAAGAAAAGGAGAAGAAAGAGAGAGAGGGGAGAGAAGAAGAAGTCCTTTTTATTTTATTTTTTTCAGGTAAGAGGAGAGAGAAGAAGAGTCTTGTCTGAATAAGCTTAGACAACTAGTTTGTACGTACTGTTGGAAAATTAACGGGTAATTTGATTTCAGTTTTTAGATCTTTTCCTGAACTTGTAGAATTTTACAATTTCGGAAAAAAATATTATCAAGTTTTTACATAGTTATGTATTTATAAATGAAATTTGAGATGTGTAATTGTGTAAAATATGCTTATATCACTTTTTTAAGGAGTAATCTTACGTTAATAGGGTAATCTGATTTTAAATATATGTGTATATATATATATATATACGCGCGAAAGATAAAGATTTCGTATTTCTGGAAAAGTGACGGTACACTTTAATTATAAAAAGTACTTTAATACAGAAGATAATTGATTCTATAGGTGTATTTGAATTACAGATCTTAATGATTTGTGCCGTTTGGTTTCACCTATTAGGGTGATCTCATTTTTTTCTTAGTTTCATATATATCTGAATAAAGATTCTTATTATAGAATATTCGTATTTTGTAAGGGTCACGGTCATTTTATATAAAAAATGTTCTTTGATCCAAAAGAAAATTGATTCTAAATTTTTTTTGTCCGGATCACTATTTTGGATCACTATTTTCAAGTTCTCGAACTTGAAATATTTTAGTTAAATTAAAACACTTAAGTTAATCTAACCGGCTTGTTGGTGTATGTCCTTGTAAATAACACAAGGAAGTTATTTACACAGTGGGAATTTGTTTAATGATTTAACAACTTACAGTAAAACTTTCCTCTGTATTTATACTATTTAGATTTCTCAAAAAAAATACCAACCAACTTACGAGAAAGTTAGTTGTGTCATGACTAACCATAAATATACCAAAATTTTGCCGGATATAAAATTGATTATCTACCTATTGATTAAATTACTTTTGAAATTTGCATTCAATTGTTAAAACTAACACATCGCTGCTTGTAAAAGCGGTCACCGTTGTCATGAGTTTTTGTTAGATATGAAATTTCCAAAATAATATGATAGTAGGTTGATGTTAATAATCACATCGCTTATTATGCAATAATGGTGGAAAAGTTTATAAGTGTTGAAAATACACAATTCTATGGTTTTAAAATTTTTGGTTAGATATGGAGATTCTAACATGGTACTAGAATAAATTGATCTTATGCCCATTATTAATGCTCGTATGATCCTCATTTCTCGCACGTTGGTGAAATCAGAAGCATGCAATTTTCAGTCGGATGGGTCTCGTTTGAGAGACTGTGTTGAAAAATTCATATTACTTAGTGCAAGACAGGTGGACAAATTTATAATAAATCTACCTACCAAAAAATAAAATTTTCTCCAAAAAATCATGGTTTTAAAAAACGACCCGGAGGCCGACCCGGGATTTCTCCCGTCCTCTGGGTCGGCCGGTCGGACTGGGCGAACCACCGGTCGGACCAAATTTTTTTTATTTTTAAATATTTTAAATAATATATATATGTAGGTTAAAATATACTTATTTTTCATACCAAAAAAAAGTAGACATAATTTTTTATCTCTCCACTCTATAAATCTACTTTATTTATTTATTTATTACTTTATAAATTTGTCAAATCAATTTTTTTTCTTCGAAAACTACAAAAAAAAAGTCAATTTTGCCCATTTTTGTACTAACCGGGTTCGACCGGATTTGGTCCGGTTAGTACGGACCTCGGTCAAAAGCCTAAAAACGACCCGGCCTAGTGCCCGATTCGCAGTCCAACCGGTCGGACCACCGGTCTGACCGCGTTTTTTAAAACCATGCAAAAAATAAGATTTTTTTTAAAAATTTTAGATTTGATTTAAAGATTCTAATAGTCACATTGTTTAATATAAGACTGATGGACAAATTTATAATAAATCTACCTACCGAAAAATAAAATTTTCTAAAAAATAATAATATTTTCTTAAAAATTTTAGTTTTGATTTGAAGATTCTAATAATGGATTCATAGTTCATTATTTTGTCACACGATCATCGTTTGCAAAGTTGGATTCATCATGTTTCCAAAATTTTGCGGCCGGGTAACCAGATCGTGTCACGAATAACGCAATTCGCCTGTGTTTTATATTATTTAAATGACGGGGGCAATAACAGCAAAAGTGCCAAATACATCAACGTCGATAATATCCGTTGCTCTTCAAAAGAATATAAATATATAGTAATTGTTAGGGATGACAATTAGACCCTTACTCTGAGGGTCTACCCTGATTCAGACCCGAAGGGTCCAAGATCCGTTGACTTTGACCGGGTCTAGACCCTGATCCTGCCCGGATCCTGATATTTTAAAAGGATAAGGGCATGAGTATGGATCTATAGGATCCTGCCCGATCCTACCCGAATTTTTTAAATTAATATTAAAATAATATACATGTATATTAATTATTAGACATAATACAAATTCTCAATTTTGTTGGTAGGTAAATATTTTTTATTAAAACAAAAGTTCAAAACAGAGGAAGCGCAAAAGGAAAGATAAGATAAAGGGGCCCGATATTACATCAGTTATAACCCCACCCCGACCAAAACGATCCCTCAACCTCAAGAGGTAAAGAAGAGGGACTTATAAATTCTTGTAGGCAATTAAGAAAGTGATCAGCGATTGATTGTGAGTGATCAAGGCATCCGTTCAAAGGATCCACTCTTGGACATGAAAGAGCACAAAATACAGAGAAACTCATTATCGTACCTCGCCTCATTGAAGATAATACCATTACAAAGCAGCCACATGCCCCAAGTAATAGCAGCAAAAATTACAAACCAAATTCTCAATTTTAACTTACCCAACTTCAACTTTTTTTTGATTTGTTTTTTTGGTTTCTTTGTATTGATATGTTTAATGAATGAAAATGTCCCATTGCTATTTGAAAACTATCAAAAGATAATTTAATTTTTAAAAATTAAATATATTAAAAAAAATACGGACCCGCGAGTCGCCCTGATCTTTCAGATTTTTTAGGATCCAGATCCTGCCTGAATCCTTATTTTTAAAGAGGATAAAGGTAAGAATTTGGTTACACCATTTAAAAAGAGGGTAAGGATCTGGGTCCTATAGATCCTACCCGGATCCTGTCCATTGCCATCCCTAGTAATTGTCAACCCGTTGGCCGTTGCCCTTTTTTACAATGTTTTAAAAACCACGACCCGATCAGCGGTCGGGCCGCTACCCATGACTAAATCTGGTTTGATTTTTTGCATAAAACCCAGTCAGTGGTTCGACCGGCTAAAATTTGGTCGGACCATCCGATCAGGTACTTCCTGTGAACCGGTTCGCCCGAATCAAAAAAATTTGTGTATATTTTTTCCATTTTATTAGATTTAATTTAGAAACAATCTCAATTTCCATGCTCGAAGCGTATACATCACTTTTGGATCACAACAAAATTATGTTTTCAACAATTCTCTATAATATGTCAACTAAATTAAACGAATTGGACTAATATGTCGAACAATAAAACTTGTATAATCATCTTCTTGTACTTCTAGACTTGTTTAATTCATGTTTGAAGACTTTGTTTGGATAAATTGTATAACAAAGTTGCTAAATATTTGAATTTATTTGGTATTTTGTCAATTTTTATACTAAATTAAATTTATTAAACTTATTTAATAATATTAATTTAAAATAGAAGTTCCAGTCTGATCGATGGTTCAACCGGTTGGATCGGTCGGACCTAAAATTTTAAGAATTTCGGGTCACCTTCCGAGTCGGTTTTAAAAATATTACTTTTTTCATGGAATTTTTTAAAATAATTCTTTCACGAGGTGTTTTTTGTTGACTACTTGTTCCCACCATATTTTAACTCGTTCCAAAAACTATCATTTTTCATTAAAAAAATTCAAAAGGAAATACTAGTATTTTTAGTTAAATATGACTAAAATGATAATTATATTTTTGAACTCGAAATTTATAGACGTTTGAGACCTATGTTTTAGCTAGTACATGTAATGACTTTAGTTATGTATTTATAAAAGATACTAGTATAATGTACTCATGTACATTTGATAGTTTTTGGTGGTATTTCACTATTTTTTCTCGTCTTCAATGTTGTCTGTCGGAGGTGGTATACTTGATTAGGATCTGGTATAGTCGAGACAAGAGTTGGACTCTTTCTCCATAAAACAAGATTAGCCGTATTCAGTGCTTACGGGCTGCGGCAATCGTCCCCAAGATATAACGACTAGGCTACTTCCGAGTTCGTAGAACAACGACCCTCGAAGCTTCAGAGGAACCTTGGATATTCGGAACTTTCCGAGAGAGGGAGAGAGAGCCTACAATTGCTAACGAATGCTTATGCAAGTTGTAGTTGGGTGAGATGCAAATGAGGGGAGAGGCCTATTTATAAGCTGCTGGATGGGAGGGAGGCTGGCACTCCGAAGGGGCGCGTCCAATCGGCCAGCAGGCAGACTGGCTACGCTCGTGGCTCTTCGGAGGTATTCTGGAACCCTTCGGTAGGCAGCCCTCCGCTCGTGTCCCTTCGGTGGGCATCTGAGCAGAGGCCTTCGCTCGCACTCTTTCGCGAGGAATCTCGCAACCCTTCAGCTGTCTGGAAGTCTCCGGGATATTCCAGCCCTTCGTGCCTCTTCGTCCGAGCAGCCTGAGTGATTTCCGAGCTTTAGCAAAACTTCAAAGCTCCTCACGACGATATGCACATGCCAAGTGCGCCACAAAGCGCCCATTACGACCTGCGTCCAACGCGCACGTGCGCGTGCTCAGATGGTGCTACGCACCATCCTCGTAGACAGCTTCGGTCAGCTCTTCAGGTGGAACATTTAATATTACACCAGCTTGGAGCTTCTCCTTATAAATAGGGACAAATTCCTTGCGATTTTCGATGTGGTAATAGTTCTCCCATCCTCAGCTTGAGCTTTTCAGCTTGGGCCTTCCAGCTTGCATTAATTATGCATTTATTCCAACGTTCAATTCGGTTGTCTTGGCTCTGTTACTTTCCCTGTATACATGCTCAGGGGGAAAAAAATTCAAAAAACATGTTTTTTCCACATTGACTTCAAGTCAATTATGAGAATTATTGGCTTTGGAACGATTAGGAACAAAGTAGTGCCACTAACGTAAATTGTATGCACTAGTGCTGATCAGGCGAATATAAATTGTCTAATCGTATAGGTAAAAAATTTGAATTAACACCAACAGGAAAATTACTCTCTAATCCTTCAGTTTTGCTTAAATATACTCAAAAGTCTCTCCTGTTTGCAAAATACACTCCGACATCTCCTTATTTGATTTTATTATACTTTTAGGTCCCTAAATAAATTTTTTCTTTTTTTATCATTGAAATGACGAAAATACCTTTAGAACAAAAAAAAATGGTGAGATCATATCTTCTTCTACCTCATCACCATCATCTTTTCATCGATCTTGGAAGTATAAAATTCAATTGAATCCCCAATCCTCAAAATTCAATCGAAACTTAAATAGAAATACATCATGCGCTTCGCCTCCTCCATCGGCTCAGTCGACCTTGCCACCATCTCCGACGGCTTCGATGACGCCGACTTTCAGTCATCCCCCGACATCGATGACTAAAGTTCCATCCAAGTATCTCGACAAGCATCTCTTCGACGACGACGACTACGGGGTCGACCTCTTGGAGTTTACCAGCCTTGACGAGGGCGTCCCAGCGCTCCTCGGGGAGAATATAGCCGTTGTGCTCGACATCGATGGCCTGGAAAATCCGGTACAGCTCGAGCTCCTTATTTTCCATGTGGTGCTTAAACTCGGTGTAGGCGACGCGGCTGTCACAGTCAGAGTCGCAAACCCTAAGCAAGTCCTTGGCGTACTTGTACCCGGCGGGAATCTGGAGCGCTGACAAACCCTCCTCAATCTGGGCGTAGTCCAAGTACCCGCCTCTCTCTCTCCTCCTTGCTCTCCCTGAGGGCCAACAGCACGTGGTCCATCGTCACTGGCCCCGCCGCCGCCCGGAACCGTGACGACGATGGGCATTTAGGGATTTTCAGGCTGGAGATATTCTTAAGCAGTGAGGAAGAAGAAGGGAAGCGTGGGAGATATGAAGTAGTAGGAGGAAGGTTCTCGTTATTGAGAAGAATTAATTGGAGGTCTGTTCATGGTTATTAATTTCAGATTTTATTTCTCGGCTTGATTACTTCTCTGTGTCAATTTCAAATCTTCTTCTTTGTTTAGTTTTAGTTTCCACGGGGTTTGGAGGAAGGAGGAACGAATGAAGAAGAGATGATGATATTTTGGTCATTTCATTGATAAAAATAAAAAAAATAGCTACTAACGTGCGCCAGGAATCTTAAAGTATAATAAAATCAAACACGAGAAACGTCAGCGTGTATTTTACAAATATGTGAGACTTTTTAGTATATTTAAGCAAACTCGAAGGACTGGAGAATAATTTTCCCAATATTTAAATCAACTTACAAAAATGTTATTTTTCATCGGATTTTAAGTTTGAATTTTTTAGAATACAACAATCTTAACTAGTTACTTTAAGAGGTTTGTTATATTTAAAAGTCTTACTAGGTCGAACCTACATTAGTGGATTCAATGAGTATCTATATAATACCATCTGTTTTAAACAAGTGAATAAACCCACAAAAAGGGGGAGTGCCTATGAATGGTAGATATGACATAATTAAATTTAAAAAATTATTTAGTTGACACTATACTATTGGAATGAAATCCATAACCATAATTAAATTTAAAAAATCAGAAAACATGAGAAAAAAATCATATGAATATATCACAAGAGAGTGAAAGTAATTTTATCACACACAAAACTAAAACCAAAATTTAGTCTTATTTTTGTTGAAAAAATAGTCAATAATAATTGTCAACTAGAGAAAATATATTTTCGATTAGACATTTTTAAATCGGTTTGGACAAAAAACATGGTGTTAGTTGGAAATGACAAGTATCGAATCGAAAGAGATGTCAGAAACGATTGAACCGTGAAAGGGGAGGTGTACCTAGCCTAGCCTAGCCCTACGATTTGCCAAACAATCCTTCGTCTCACCCACCTATCCAATCAATCTTCTCATCAAAACTTGTCCCTGCCCTGCATCACATAACATGTGTTACATAAATTAAAGATTATAATATATTTTCATCCCTCAACTATGGGAAAAATATACTTCAAAAAAAAAACTAGGTTCAAGTGTTCAAAAACAAGCATTTTCGTCTTCATGTTGGGAAAATTCGCACACGGATCTCTGTATCTTGATAAATGTCGTTACGAATATGAATGAAAGTAGAGACGGATAGAAGACACCATACATACTAAACATACGTGATTCGGTCATAATGTGAATAGTACAGTAGATACAAGAAGACTAACTAATGCTTCATCCATGTTACCTTAAAGTCCCAAACCATAGGTCAAAGTCAATTAACTCATAATTCAATCTTTTTATTCTTTTGATACTTATAACTCAATATTTTATTTATAACAGACATATAACAATTCAATATCAGATAAATATTAACTACATAAAAATTTTCAAACGAGTTAGAAATGTGTACAATTTAACAAGATCTCGCATTTTACTTAGTTACATGACAAAAAAAAACCATAAAATTCTTATGGCATGATGTATCCAACATAGATCCAATTGTGGGATTGGGAAAAACATACACACTTGAAATTGGTGTACGTATAGACATACATTTTAAGAATTGGAATTCTTTTTCTTTTTTTGTAGATTTACATGGCATAGAAAAATATACATGTGGAATTTCGTTGTAATTCTCCTTGTCCTTGGGAATTTAAACTATTCCAAGTTTTTTACTTGAAAAAGAAAGAATTAAATTGATATATAAAGTTCAGGTTGGTATATAAAGTATGGGCCTAGAATTAGTGTTGCTGGGAGTCCATTAGTATATTATGGACGACGTGAAAGGAATTGTGCGCGTGATAGAAAAGTTGTAATATTAGAGATTGCATAGGAACAATTTTAAAAATTTCTATTTAAAGCAACTTGTAACATTGTCTAAATACTTGTACCATTGTTGGTCGCGTGTTTTATAATTGTTAGTCGGGTGTTGTACCATTGTCTGACATTTTTTAGGTAAAATATCGAAAATATCTATGTATCCGGCCCCAACAAATCTCAATCGTATGATTAAATCTAGGCATGTCTTTTCCTTCGTCCAATGATCCAGATCGCACTCCGGATAGTGCCGCACTCTGTATTACCGGTAGTATCAAATCCAACCCCATAAAGTATAGTTCCAAAAAGCCCATCTACAAATAGGATGAACTATCCAGTTTTTGGCCCTCGGGTCCCAACAAAAAAGTGGTATATAGTCTTTTTCTGCTTGCTCTCATTTTCTATCAAGACTAAGACTCGAACTTTGACTAATCGAAGTTCTCTCATTTTTTGCTTGCTCACATTTTCTCTCATTCTGGTAGGTTTTTTGGTATTAGGTGATTTCAAAAAAATGATGAAAATAAAAGAGAAAATTATCAAAAAATTTAGCAAATAATACGAGGAGAGGTTGGAAATCGTTGACGTAAATTTCATCTGATGGTCATGGACCGACCATTCTGGAATTGGCCCGCTAAAAAGCTGGGAAGCCCATCCTTGCGTTGATGGGATAGGCCCATCTAATTTGTTTGGACCATAAAATACTGGCCCATTTAACCTGCGATCGCGGAGTTTTTTTTATAACTAAATTTTTGTCATGACCAGATTTAAACCATGTTCGGTCCCACTTCACCCTTTCCTTATACTCCACCGTTCCGTTCGGGAGTTGATTAGTGGAACGTGAATAATTTTTTTTGTACAGAGTGCGTAGAGATCTTAAATTTAAGTTTTGTGAAAATGTCAATCGAGTTCGTAAATTTTACAAAGCCACCATTTTATGGTGCGCTCTATTTTATTCTTTTCTCTCTTAAATTTACTTATTTGTGAGATCAATATTTCTAATATTATCATTTAATATTGAATGATCGAAATAGAATTACTCCAGGTTTAGGGTTTAGCGGACGACGTGGATCTAGTTGTCTGAAAGAGGGATCTGGATTGAGTACGGACGTTATAAAATTTCCGTGCAGTTTGGAATGCCATATAAGCCGTTAGATGGCTCTAAAAATAAGCATCCTAGATCCAATGGTTAAAATTGACGCGGGGGTATGTTCGTCCTTTACCTCTCTACCTTGCCTTTCTCTCCTTCCTCGCTCTTTAAGCCAGTTCTCTCTCCCCTCTTCACTTATTAAATCTTTTCCAGTGAAGGAGTGGCAAGCTCGACGATGACAGATCCCGGCGACTGGATCCGACGATGACAGATCCCGGCGACTGGATCCGGCGATGACAAATCACGGCGATTGGATCCTGCCAACGACGACGAGGTGAGGTGGGGCGACTAGATCCCGCTGACTTTATCCCCTTCCCTTCTCTTTCTTCTTCCCCTCTCGTGCCCGACAACGACAACACCTTCCTTGAGAAAATCCGCTAGTCTGACCTGGCGATGGAGTGACGACGAGCCTGTGTCGTTGTGCCCCACCGTCCCGCTCATGACCAGTCCGGCGAGGTGGGGAGGATGACCTGAAATTGCTCCTCTCCCTCCTCCTCTCCACCCAAGCAAAAAGACATCTACCCTCTCCTCCCCTTCCTCCGCCTCCTCCACTGCCACGCCCCACCGCAAGCGGCACAACCTGCATAAGCGGAAGCAGCTGCCCCCTCCTCCACTAGAGTAGGAGAAGGAAAAGGAGTGTGTGAGGCTAAATTTGTTCTGCATATTTTTTAAAGAATTGTTGAGATATAAATAAGTTTCTTCTCTAATTTTAAGGTTGTTTTCGATTGTTTTATTTTTCTTCAATTGGCTCATATTAATTTATGGGATTGATTTATGGGATGGATTTAGGGGATGGATTCATGGTTCCTTCTTTACGGTTTCTTTTCTCAGCTACTGGGTGTTATTTTGCTTCTGCTCCAGTGAATTTCAAGGTTTTAATTGCAGAGGGGCCTAGTTGTATTACTGTGATCTATGTTTATTTTTTTGGTGGATTCTAGTTTAAATTTTTTTTTGGGTGGAAGGATTCTAGTTTAGTTTAGTGGTGAATTTGGTAGTTTTGGTTTTGTTGCAGTTTGATGTGTAGAAGTAGAATCATATTTTAGAACAAAGTCACCTTTAAGAGTTGGTCTTTGCATGCCCGCGTTATGAGAATGGCAGGTCGGGGGTTACGAGAATGGCAGGCCTAATTTACGAGAATGGCATGCCTGGGTTGCGAGAATGGCATGCCCGTGTTACGAGAATGGCATGCCTGGGTTACGAGAATGGCATGCCCGGGTTACGAGAATGGCATGTCCAGTTACGAGAATGGCAGGCCCAATTTATGAAAATGGCATATCTGGGTTACGAGAATGGCATGCCCGGGTTGCGAGAATGGCATGCCCGGGTTGCGAGAATGGCATGTCCAGTTACGAGAATGGCATGTCCAGTTACGAGAATGGCAGGCCGGGTTACGAGAATGGCAGGCCGGGTTTTGTTGCAGCTTGATGTGTAGAAGTAGAACCATATTTTAGAACAAAGTCACCTTTAAGAGTTGGTCTTTGCATGCCCGCGTTATGAGAATGGCAGGTCGGGGGTTACGAGAATGGCAGGCCCAATTTACGAGAATGGCATGCCTGGGTTGCGAGAATGGCATGCCCGTGTTACGAGAATGGCATGCCCGGGTTACGAGAATGGCATGTCCAGTTACGAGAATGGCAGGCCCAATTTATGAAAATGGCATATCTGGGTTATGAGAATGGCATGCCCGGGTTGCGAGAATGGCATGCCCGGGTTGCGAGAATGGCATGTCCAGTTACGAGAATGGCAGGCCGGGTTACAAGAATGGCATGCCCGGGTTACGAGAATGGCATGCTCGGGTACGAAAAATTCCACACCCGATTACGAGAATGGCATGCCCGGGTTACGAGAATGGCATGCCCGGTTGCAAGAAATGTCACGCCCGATTACGAGAATTCCAAACCTGAGTTACGAGAATGGCATACCCCAGGTTACGAGAATGGCATGCTCGAGTTATGAAAAATGCCAGGCCGGCGGTGTGAGAATGGCATGCCCGGGCTACGAGAATGGCATGCTCGGGTTATGAAAAATGCCAGGCTGGCGGTGTGAGAATGGCATGTTTGGTTAATATTTTATAAATTTTATAATAATATAAAATTAAATAATTAATTAAATAATATACTCGGTTATTCTTAAATGACATGCCTGGTTACGAGAAATAATATGTCATTTAGACATAAAAGACAAAAAATCTATAATATATTAATAAAAGGAAAAAAAATAATGAATTAACAAAAAAATCACCTTTATTTCTCCCCACCTCACGTGCATGCCACCTTTATTTATCTTTTACGCGCGTCACGTTTTTACTCCTCTGCCCTTGTTATTTTAATCTATTTACAAAACTGCCATTCATTGTCTCTTTGATCCAAATGGTCCGGAAATTTGTCATTCCGGGCTCAATCTGAGCCCCTGAAAGAGATGCGGTCCATGTGGATCTAGCGGACGACTGTGGATAAGTTGCAAATCGGATGAGGAAAGGACTTCCGTTCCACGTCCAAACAGCTAAGTACATATAGCCAATCTTTTTTTTCGGCTCCTGCAATATTATGCAATAACTTTAACCATCCACCTTTTTCAATTTTACACGAGAGACATACTTGCTTTTTTTTCGGGGAAATAAATGGCATCTCCGTCAATTTGTTTTCTTAATTATAGCTCTAAATTTTGGATGGCCTAATTATTTTATGGGTTCAATTCAATCTTTTGTGATATATATATAAATTCATCTAAAGAAAAACGTAGGTTATTTTGAGTAGATTCTTTAAAAAACTATCAAGAGGGGATCTCTTATTGGCGTGCCTCGGCCATTATTTTTGTCTTGAATGGTGATTTTTTTATATGAAGTAATAATATTTGAATCATTAATTTTTATTAAAACATAGTATAAAAAAGTGAACTTTGTATATCTCACCATAAAATTGTTACTTAGTAAGTAAAATCACAATTATTGACTATATCAAATTATACTTATTAAACCCCTCAAAAAAATTATACTTATTAAAGAATCATTGTAAAATTTTCCGTTCTCCCACAACAAGTTAGTTTATATATATATATATATATATATATGAGTATTTTTGTAACGAGATTCAATTCCGAGATCTCCGAAAAAAATAAAAGATGAGGAAAATATACATGCCATGCACTTGTGCAATATGAACAACATCGTATCATATCCCACGTGAAGGATAGAGGCTAAACCACTGACCACGACAAATGTTGGATCTAAATCCTCCAAATCGAATCCTATAAAATATCCAAGCAACGTGTTGGGTGACTGTAACACGTGTATTTTATTGGAAAAATTACCTACTTTTTCGTGGATCTAACTAACACAAGCGAAAATACATACGAGTAAATTACAAGAAACACAACGCACAAAGCACAAAGAAAGCACAAGGAGGGACACAAAATTTGGTTACCCGATTCGATCCACAATGATCTACATCCGGGGGCTTCCAAACCAGGAGAGATTCCACTATATCACGCTCGACTTCATTTGCTCTCACAACAATGGATGCCTTCACTCGGCTCACTCGAATACTTTTTGGAACTCTTGGGAGCTCTCACTCTTGGCAAAACTCTAGGCTTGGGCTCTACCCACTCTTCGGGCAAACTCTCCTACACTCGGGGAGCACTACCTCCTTCACTCGGAGTGGCTAACCCTTCTTCTTGGCAAGGCCCTTCACTCGGGCTTTACCCACACGTCGGACAACTCTCCTTCACTCGAAGAGCACCACCTCCTTCACTCGGGGTGGCTAACCCTTCTTCTTGGGTTTGCCCTTCACTTGGAGTTCTTCTTCTCCTCCTCCTTTACTTGGAGGCAACCCTTCTTCTTGGGTCTTCTTCTTCTCCTCCTTCACTTGGAGGTCTTCTTGCTCTTCTCCATCTCCTTCACTTGGAGTCAACCCTTCACTTGGGTTGGGCAACTTTGGGGCACATGGGCCACTCTCCTCCACTTGGAGAGCACCTCCTCTTTCCGTCTTCTCTCTTTGCCATGGACAACCTTCCTTCACTTGGAGGGTTGGGAGACCCTTTCTCTAGGGGTTCACACCTCTAGGGGTTCACACCTTCTTCTCCTTCTCCTCCTTCACTTAGAGGAGTGGGCACTTGGCCTCTCCTTCACTTGGAGAGCCTTTCTTCATCCTCCCTCTTCTCTCTTTCTCTTTGGAGAAGTGGGCAACACTTTTGTCAACTTTCTTAGGAGGCCAATAATGGGTATTTACAGAGGCAACAACCCTAGATGGGTTATTGGGTCGAGAGGGACATTTTTGTCCCCGCTTTGGCTAAAGTCCGGAGCTAAAAGCGGGCTGTCCGGTGCCTCTTCTTGGCTTCTTCATCTCTTCGTTTCAGTTCCGTTTCTTGATCCGATTGATCCTCCCGAGCACCGCATCACTTCGATCAACTCTCGGACCATTCTCACGGCTCTTCACTCGAGCCACCCGAATGCTTCACTCGCACTTAAGCTCCATACCCAACATATTTTTTCACATTATCGAATCCCATAAAAATCAAAAATAAATTTCGGAACAAATAATTAGGCAAGTGGGTATTCTTCAATTTACACGAATCATCATCATCCATCTCTATCTAACAATAAATAGGAGGCCAACGAAGGTGACCAAGATGGTGGAAGGGAAGCCGAAGATGAGGTGGCTCGAGAAGGACAAGTCGTGTCCGACGTGTGGGACCCGGCGAGCCTGTTCGGCGACGATCATGTTGGCGGCGGAGCCGATGAGTGTGAGGTTGCCGGCCACCGTGCTAACCCATGCTAGAATTATCCACGATTTTGTCACGTAGGTTGATGAAATTATTGCTGCTGATGCCGCCATCCGGGTACCAAGCAGGAGCACTGAGACAAAATGAAGGAATAGATTTAAATTCGGATATATTCAACAATTATGATTTCACAATTTTTCTAGATCTACGGTTGGTCTTATAAGATTCACTTAAGTAATGAAATGCGAAAAAAAAATCTAATAAATGTTTAACAAGTATTTTTTTGAAACCTCTTACTTAAAAAAATAACGGCTTCGTTAGTTGATTTAATATCTCTTGCGTAAACTTATTGTGACTATGGTTTTTTACATAAATTAAAAAAATTGTCACATGTCACAATTTTCTAGATCTACGGTTGGTCTTACAAGATTCGATTATGTGAAGTAAACCTGTTTTTTTATAATTGGTATCCGGATATACAATGGTTGACTAATCAATATTAGAATTGAGTATATCTTTTAAAAGGTGAAAAAATTATTTCAAAAACTCAAAATTGAGATATCTTAGTTAAATTAAAATAAGGTCATCGTCAAATAATCTAAGTGTTTGTTGGTGTAAAGTAAAATTAGTATGACTATGATTTTTTAAATAAATTATAAAAATTGTCACATGTCAAAATGGGAGGTTAACATATACATACATATTCGCTTATAAAAAAACTTAAACATTACATATTTTATCTTTAATCAACTAAATTCTTGATTTCGAATATTTGGACAAAGGTTTTCTGTGGTCGAATCTAAATTAGTTGGTATAACAATTGTTAGATACCAACTTGTTTAAAAAACATATTTTATCTCTTACCATAGAGCCAATTTCTTTTTCTATATCAGGAGATGAGGAATTGGTAGTCCAAGCTTACCAGTAGGGACATTAGAGATCACGTTGGAGAGGATCAAGATAACAATTGAGAGGACAGCAATCCCACTGGATTTGTCTATCTGGGAATAAGGCTCCAATAATTCCCACAATTTGCCTGGGATTCCAGTCTCCTCAAATCCATCCATTGTCATAAACATCCCACAGAAGAACACCAAAAGTGAATATGACACCTGAAACCAGACATTCAAAACCAACCCCAATTTAAACATAATCATAACAGACTATTGTCGGGTTATATTTAACGAACTGCTGATGCTCCCATTAGTATAATCATAGTTTATTACTACTTACAATTGCTCAATTGCCTCCTCTTACTAGAAGAGTTAGGTCGGGTCAGGTCACGAGTTCGAATCCCGTCACCCTCATTCCCGTTGTACTGAAAGAAAAAGCCAGCTAGCTGGCTGTGGCACTTACCTTCTCCAGGCAAGGATGAGCATCCTTGAAGTCAATAACCACAAGGACAAAAGCAGCAGTAATGGTGGTCCACGACATGTTCAACCCGAAAAGAAGAGCAACCAGCATCACGATGGTCACTAGGTACACGCTGCCCTTCCACATTAGTCCTTTCCATTTCGGCAATTGGATCGGCGAGGAGCTTACTTCAGGGCTGATGAGGCCGTCCTCAATGAGAGGACTCTGCAATTCCGGAAAGCCAATGCTGCACTGATCGCCGTCCTGAGGCGTCACCAAGTCGTTCCAGTACGTGCAGAGCAGCAGCCCTGCGTTGAGGAGCAGGCCAGCCACTGTCGCAGGGAGTATCTCGAGCAGGAACGTGGCAAACGAGATCCCGCCACTGGTGGCAATTACAAGGTTCTGAGGGTTGCCAATTGGGGTAGCTGCAGAGCCAATGTTGGCACTACATGCTAATGCTAACAGGAAAGGCTGCGGCTGGAGACGGTGCTTCCTCGCCAGCCGCAGCACGAATCCTGTTAGCACAGTACAAGAAGTGTCATTGGTGAAGAATGCACTTGTGATGCCTGAAACCAGACAGACCCTAATCAGCAAGTCCTTCGGTCCCTGGCTCTTCCATGCCAGAAGCTTCCCCAAATACTTGTAAGCATCTGCTCTTTCCAAGTAGGCACTCACAATCATTGTACCTGTTAGAGCAGCGGAAGCGTAAATATGGATGTATAGAACATTTATAACAAATAAATAGTAGCGAGAAATAGGAAGAACGAGGACACTACCAAACAGGAGTCCGAGGATTGAGAGATCGATTGAAGCATAGGCCTCATCTGGGGTTACCACTTGGAATACAACCATAAGAACAGAGCTCAGGATGGCCCCTGAGGTCATTCCAATTGGAAGAACTGGTATTGAAGGGAAAACTGCGGTGACCCAGAAGACCGCAAAGGCCAATGTGCCTAGCACCAGTGTGGCCCAAGAAGCCATTTTCAAAGATTCGAACCCGAGACTACAATCTCAAATCTTTGTTGGTGGAAGTAAGATGGTGGCTAAGCTACTATTTATATACTTGTGCAAGTGAACTCTGGGCCAGGTAGAGACTAAAATAGGTTGACCCTCCATTGTTGTTGCTTCCTACATGTTCTTTACGCTGTAAGAATTAGGATTGGCGCGGAGGAGATGGAACCAAAGAAAATATATCCAAATGCCAACTGATATAACCTTTGAGTGTCAATATATTGGATTTTCAATTTTTCATGGTGAGGAATTTAAAAGAAAAGAGAGGTGCTAAAAGGGTCGTAACCCAACGGCACTAGGCGTTCTAAATATTTAGGAGATCCGGGTTCAAACACTGACGTGTATCATGGTGTAAAATTTACTCAAAAAAAATTGTAATGAACTATATTTTAAATAGTTGCGTGAAGCCTAAATGTGTTGATCCCATGTTCTTGTTCCTCATATTAATGTCTCAACTTGGATAATTAAATGAGAAATTGTATTGTATTAGAATTTTCATATCTATTATATTATAAATAATTTTATCACAATTGTCATAATACGAGTGTAGTGCGAGCGATAACGGGTCGCGAATCTGTTCTGATTAGGGGTAAAAATTCAGATAACCTAAATTTGAATTATTCGAGTTTGTCATTATCCGAACTATTCAAATTGATTATTACACTATCCAAATCCGAGACCGAATAGTGAATTATCTAAAATCTAAATTTTTTACTAATATGGATATTTTTTTAGAAAGACTAATATGGATAATCCGAATTATCACAATTACAACATGAAATGCACAAAATCATGTTAGAATTTACGTATCTAATCCAAAATCTTAAGAACCTTAAAAAAAAATCTCAAACTTTAAGACAATAGGTATTCGGGTCTTTTTGACTTATAAATACATAAATCATACTTGCAATTAAAAATATGATAATCTCAATATTCTAAAAAAGAGAAATATTTTAATTACATTCCTCCCTTATTCTTTTTAAGTCAATACTTCCCATTAAACTTGGATCAATTTAATGATTTAAAAATTAATATTTTAGTTTAGTCAAGAGATCTTGAGTTAAAATATTTGGAAACACAATAGTATTAAGTACTTGTTGGTAGAGTTTTACCACTTTTAAAATATCTTATCATACTCGAATCTGGATTAATCAACAAGTAATGTACCATAGTATAAACTAAAATTTTAACAATTCAAAGAGCTTTCTGATAGAGATAAGGATGAAGATATATGATAGAGTAATAGTAGTAGTTTAATTAATTATCTATAGTAGTTGGATTAGTATTAGTAGTTTGATTTATGATAGGATTCTACTTAATAGGTTTGTTTTAGTTCATTATAAATAGGACATAAGCTCTATTATTTTAGATGGTTGAATATTGATATTGAAAATTAAGGTTTACCCTTAAATATATGTCATTTTTTGGTATTTGTAGAATCAATAGATCGATACTCTATCGCATTTTCTGGGTATTCTCAGAATCAACGAATTCCCTGCATCAATTGTTATCAAGAGCCGCGTTCGTTCCTCGTGGTGTTCGATCTAATTGATCGGAGTTCATTCTATAAAAAAAAATTAAAAAAAGGCAAAATCCGTTTAAGGGATTTTGGAGGAGACCCCGCCGGCCAGCCATCGACGCTCACCGCCGGCCGCTAGTCGCTTCTCCACCTCCGCCGTCCAACGTCCACCACCGGATTGTAGTCGGCTGCCGCCGCCGCTGCTAGTTTCGGTTTGAATAATTTTTTTCCTTTTCAATTTAGGGTTTTGGCGATTTGGGGTATTTGGTGATCGGCAGAATTTTCCAGAGGGTAAATTACAGTTTGGTCCCAGAAACTTTTCTAAAATTACAGATTAGTCCTTCTGAGCTTAATTGAAGATGTTTGATTTTATGGTGTCTATGGTGCATATTCTTACTTTGTGTAATTTTTCTGATCTCGATTGGGAAATTTTGAGAAGAGATTTTGTGAAGTGGCTTGTCAATATGGAGATATACTTTGATGTTCACAAGCTTGCGGAGCTGGATAAAGTTGTATTTGTCAAACAACGATTGCGAGGTGATCTTATGGATTGGTGGTCTGGATTAAATCTTCGACGAAAATATTGTGGTAAGCAAAAAATCTCTCGATGGTCTAAGATGAAAGAGAAGCTGATTTATGAGTTGTTTCCGCGAGATGCTTATGAAGTTTGGGCTGCTGTTGATGACAAGCACCATCGCTTTTGGGAACAGTACACTCTTCAATATGATATGATGTTCCAGGAATTGCAAATTAAGATGCATGAAATACAAGCTAATTTTGAAGATTTGAAGCAGCTGATGGCTGAGACCTCGAGGAATCAACATACTCCACAATCGCCTGAAGAAGTTGAAGAGGATTTGGTAGGGGAAGAATTTGGTGAATCCTCTGAAGACTTATTTGGTGACCCAATTTATGACTCCTATTCCGGTGAGGAAGACTTATTTGGTGAACTAATTTATGACTCCTATGAGGAGGACGAGGTTAGAGACGTTGTGGCTGGTGAGTTAATGGGTGTGCATTTATCCAGGTTGCCAAGGTTTATGAGATTGAGTAAGTCGAGCACATTGACTTTCTTAGAGTTTACGAGTTTGAATACGTTGAAGCTTCTCCTCTGCTGATTATATGGAATAGGCTGAAGGAAGTAGAGCAAGCTGCTCGACAAAGTGAGTTCATCATGGTCTTTCATCTGGAGAATATTCGCGGTTGCCTAGGTTCCAAGTATTTGTTCTCCTGGAATTGACGATACCAAGTGTCACCACGTCGATCGAATGTGTTAAAAAGTGCCTGCATTAAGATCTCCAACTAGCCGACCACACCAAATTCGAGGACAACTTTCTCCAACCGGGGGAGAATGATGGAGATAAGGATGAAGATATATGATAGAGTAATAGTAGTAGTTTGATTAATTATCTATAGTAATTAGATTAGTATTAGTAGTTTAATTTATGATAGGAATCTACTTAATAGGTTTGTTTTAGTTCATTATAAATAGGACATAAGCTCTATTGTTTTAGATGGTTGAATATTGATATTGAAAATTAAAGTTTACCCTTAAATCTATGTCATTTTTCGGTATTCGTAGAATCAACGAATCAATACTCTATCACGTTTTTCAGGTATTCTCAAGATCAACAGATTCACGATCTTCTATCCACGTTCTCATGTATCACTTTCAAGATGAAACTCAATGACATCTGCACATGGATTCCTTGATCCAAAGTCTGATGTCGTAGCTGTAGCGGGTGGCGACACTGGGACCGTCCGAGCACGAGCACGCGCGAGCGCAGGTTGGCCACCGAAGAGGCACGACGGGCTGGAACTTCCAGAAGGCCGAAGGGCTGCGAGATCCATCGCGAAAGGGCGCCAGTACAGCCTGGGCGCGCCTGGAAGGATCCAGAAGCCACCGAAGGGCCACGAGCGTAGCCAGCCAGCCTGCTGGCCGAGCGGACGCGTCCCTTCGGGGTGGCTGCCTCCCTGCCTCCTCCAGCCTATAAATAGGCCTGCCCCCTGCCATAATTCCTTATCCCAGCAGCAAGTGCATCTCCGAGCATTGTTGTCTTCTTCTCTCCCCCGTTCTTCACTTAAAAAATAAAGGTCCGAAAGTTCTGGGTATATAAGAGTTCGCCCGAAAGTTTTGAGATACGTGTGCAACGGTCTTGGAAATGCCCTAACAGTCATTGTATCTTGGGGATGATTGCCGTAGCCCGTACCGCACTGAAATATACGGGGCAATCTCGTCTTACAGAGAAAGTGTCCAACATTTGTCTCGACTGCCGAAGATCCTAATCAAGTACACCAACCCTCCGAAACAACAATCGTAAGACGAGATTGTGTACTTGAAGATGGCATCAACAAGCTCAGCGGTCCCGGGAATTGTCCACGCCGAAAGGCCGGCCAAGTTCAATGGTACCGAGTTCAAGAGGTGGCAACAAAAGATGTTGTTCTACCTGACGACGCTCAACCTGGTCCGATTCTTGAAGGAAGAGGCTCCGAAGGTGGCGGAAAATGAGGCAGATCAACAGAAGATCAACGCCCTTAATGCATGGAGTCATAGCGACTTCCTATGCCGGAACTACGTCCTGAATGGACTAGACGACACGTTCTACAATGTCTACGCGGAAGCCAAAACTGCTAAAGAGCTGTGGGATTCACTCGAGAAGAAGTACAAAACGGAGGATGCCGGGACGAAGAAATTCATCATCGGACGATTCCTCGACTTCAAGATGGTGGACTCCAAGAAGGTCATCGACCAAGTGCAAGAGTTGCAGCTGATCCTTCACGAGATCCAAGCCAAAGGGATGCAACTCAGCGAGTCCTTCCAAGTAGCTGCAATGATCGAGAAGCTCCCCCCGCTCTGGAAGGACTTCAAGAGCTACCTCAAGCATAAGATAAAAGGACATGGGCCTAGAAGACATTATCGTGAGACTTAGGATCGAGGAAGACAACCAAAAGTCCGAAGTCAAGCAAGGCAAGGCCAACCCTGAGACCACCGTGCACCTCGCCGAGGGAAAAGGTAGCAAGAAGAGGAAGAAGTCCGGGGATAAGCAGGAGAAGCAAGAGCCTAAGAAGAAAAAGAAGATCAAGGGCGACTGCTACAACTGCGGGAAACCCGGACACATGGCTAAGGACTGTCGCCAGCCGAAGAAGGATGACCAAGGAAAGGCTAACCTGGCTGAAGACTTGTCCCAGATGGATCTGTCAGCCGTGGTATTTGAAGCCAACCTGGTGGACAATCTGAGAGAGTGGTTCGTGGACATTGGAGCTACCCGCCACGTCTGCTCGGACAAGGAGATGTTCTCGAACTATATTCCGATCACCGGTCGAAAGCTGTTCATGAGAAACTCCGCAACGTCCAAGATCGTCAGTCTGGGTAAGGTGGTCCTGAAGCTGACCTCAGGAAAGGAACTGATCCTCAAGGATGTGCTGCATGTCCCGGACATCCGCAAGAACTTAGTTTCTGGCTCACTGTTAAGCAAAGCCGGTCTTAAGCTTGTATTTGAGGCTGATAAGTTTGTACTGACCAAAGCGGGTCAATTCATAGGAAAGGGTTATCTAGAAAGGGGGCTGTTTAAGATGAATGTAATAACTGTACATCGCACATTTAACGGTGAAAATAAAGTTAACGCTTCTTCTTACTTGGCCGAGTATTCTAATTTATGGCATGGTAGATTAGGACACGTAAATTTAAACTCGCTAAGAAAGTTAGTAAGTTTAAATTTATTATCGAATCTAGAGTTCAACCCATCCGATAAATGTGAAGTATGTGTGGAGGCTAAAATGACCAAAGCACCTTTCTATTCGGTGGAAAGAAGTACTACGCTTTTAGAGTTAATTCATACAGACACTTGCGATATGAAACACGTGCAAACTAAAGGCGGGAAGAAATACTTCATCACGTTTATCGATGATTGTACGAGATACTGTTACGTATATCTCCTAAAGGGCAAAGATGAAGCTCTTGATGCCTTTAAGAGATATAAGAATGAGGTTGAAAATTAACTCAGCGTGAAAATCAAATTGATCCGAAGTGATTGAGGAGGAGAATATGTAGCTCCGTTTGAGGAACTCTGTCAAGAACATGGCATTATTCATCAGACGACTGCTCCATACTCACCTCAATCGAATGGCGTAGCTGAACGCAAAAATTGAACTCTTAAGGAGATGATGAACGCTATGTTGATTAGCTCGGGCTTACCCCAGAACATGTGGGGGGAAGCTGTGCTCTCAGCTAACCACATTCTAAATAAATTACCACACAAAAAAAGGGATAAAATCCCATATAAACTATGAAAAGGAAGGAAGCGTTCCTACGGTTACCTTAAAGTGTGGGGGTGTCTAGCAAAGGTCGAAGTACCTAAGCCTAAGCAGGTAAGAATAGGACCCAAGACTATTGATTGCATCTTTATCGGATATGCGCAAAATAGTAGTGCTTATGGATTCTTGGTGCATAAATCTGAAAACCCTGAGATAAACACGGGAATGGTCATAGAATCAAGGAACGCAACGTTTTTTGAAGATAGCTTTCCTAATAAGGAAAGAAAGGAAGCAAGTTCGAAGAAAAGGGCTCACGAGACTACGCAAGGGTCAAATCAGAAAGATGATGAACCTAGATGTAGTAAACGGACGAAGGTAACCAAATCTTTCGGTCCAGATTATCTAACCTATGCGTTAGAAAATGAACCCAGGACAATCCAAGAGGCATTGTCTAGTCCAGATGCTCCTCTCTGGAAGGAAGCTATCAATAGTGAGATAGAATCCATTATGCAAAACCACACGTGGGAAATCGTAAATCTCCCACCGGGCTGCAAACCTTTGGTAGCTAAGGGGTTCAAACAGAAGGAGGGATATGATTTCTTTGAAACGTATTCACCGGTCACAAGAATCACATCAATTAGAGTACTCATAGCTGTTGCAGCACTCTATAACCTCGAGATCCACCAAATGGATGTAAAAACAGCTTTCCTAAATGGAGAACTGGAAGAGGAGATATACATGGAGCAACTTGAAGGGTTTGTGGCTCCCGGTCAAGAGCATAAAGTGTGTCGACTAGTCAAGTCACTATACGGGCTAAAACAAGCGCCAAAACAGTGGCACGAGAAATTTGACAGAACAATGTTGTCGAATGGATTTAAGATCAATGAGTGCGATAAATGTGTTTACATTAAGGGCACACCTGAAGCTTACGTAATTGTATGTCTCTACGTAGATGACTTACTAATTATGGGAAGCAATAAAGAGGTTATTATGAAAACTAAGA
This sequence comes from Hypericum androsaemum, assembly GCA_963995505.1. NCBI lineage: Eukaryota > Viridiplantae > Streptophyta > Magnoliopsida > Malpighiales > Hypericaceae > Hypericum > Hypericum androsaemum. The sequence goes on along the minus strand of OZ023194.1, from coordinate 1,054,080 downwards.
ACATGTTAAAGAACTATTTTGACATGAAAGATATGGGTCAGGCAGACGTCATACTAGGAATAAAAATTTCTAAGAAAGCTGACGAAATTATCTTGACGCAATCCCACTACGTGGAGAGCGTGCTCAAGAAATTTGAAGCTTTTGACAAACCTCCGATTAAGACTCCAGTAGATTTGAATCTACACTTAGCCAAGAATCGAGGGAACCCAGTATCTCAACTGAAGTATGCGCAAATTATCGGGAGCTTGATGTATTTAACAAACTGCACACGTCCTGATATTGCGTACTCAGTTAGTAAGCTTAGTAGATTCACAAGTAATCCAGGGAAGGATCACTGGCTAGCTCTAGAAAGGGTTTTACGGTATTTAAAATATACCATAAACCATGGCATACGTTATGCTAAATATCCAGCTGTATTAGAAGGATACAGTGACGCAAACTGGATATTTGACACTAAGGACTCCAAATCCACGAGTGGATATGTATTCACCATAGGAGGAGGAGCTGTGTATTGGAAGTCCTCTAAATAAACGTGCATAGCTCGATCCACCATGGAGTCAGAGTTTATAGCACTAGACAAAGCTGGGGAAGAAGCTGAATGGCTCAGGAACTTCCTAGAGGATATTCCGTGCTGGAGCAAACTGGTGCCTCCCGTATTGATACATTGTGATAGCATGTCTGCAATCGGGAGAGCACAAAGTACATTGTACAACAAAAAGTCTCGACATATCCGTCGGAGACACAATACCGTTAGACAGTTGATCTCTAGTGGGGTGATCACCATTAATTACGTAAAGTCCAAGGACAACTTAGCGGATCCTTTTACGAAAGGAATCAATAGAGATCAAATGTACAACGCAGTAAGGGGAATGGGATTAAAATCCACACACTAAAGAACGTCCATAGCGGTAACTCAACCATGATGAGTGGAGATCCCACAAACTTGGTTCAATGAGACAACTAAGTTATGGAGGGTTCAGTTAATCACCTGGAACCTATCTCATTCTCAGAAGCTGCCCAGGTATTAACCTGCAGAGGGGTGGTAAGGTTAAGCATTACGCTTTTAATGATTTCTATACCTTGATAAAGGTTGAGTATGGCAGGATACTCCTGATAGGAGATCGCCTATGTAAGTGTGAAGTGAGGCCGCTTCAAATGGAAAAAACACTTATGAATCCAAGATACGGTCCATGGCCGAAACAGACACAACGTGAGAACCCAAATATACTAGGGTTATTATTGTGTAAATATTATTGTCTTGGTTTACGCCAAAAGCTGACTGTTCAAAATATCGCGTTCACCGAGCAGCGAGTAAATCCGATAACATATTACTAGAGAAGGTTCAAAGCCGCAAGCTACCTATCTCGATGCAATAATAACACGTCAGAACTTTCGATTAGAGTCTGCATGCATTGGTCATCATTCATCTGGGGGATTGTTGGGTTTGTGAATGAAGGCCCAAAAGCCCAAAGGCCCAAAGGGAAGATGGAAGGTTGCAATCCCACATTGAATAGAGCAAGGAGGATTTCCTTGTTTATAAGGAATTCCTCTCCTTACCTCTCAACTTGATTGACTACCCAAAAGGCTGACCCACCGCTAGCTGCGAGGACGGTGCGAAGCACGCGCACGCGCACGCGCACGCGCACGCGCACGCGCACGCGCACGTGCGTGTGCGCATGGCGCATTGGACGCAGGTCGCAATGGGCGCTTTGTGGTGCACTTGGCACTTCGCACGTGCGCATCGTCGCGAGGAGCTGGAGGAGCCTTAAGTATTTTGCCCGGGTCCGAAGAGAGCTGCGCAACTACCGGAGTGACGAGAAGCTGCGAGCGCCTTCAGGTTGGCCACCGAAGAGGCACGACGGGCTGGAACTTCCAGAAGGCCGTAGGGCTGCGAGATCCGTCGCGAAAGGGCGCCAGCGCAGCCTGGGCACGCCTGGAAGGATCCAGAAGCCACCGAAGGACCACGAGCGCAGCTAGCTGGCCGAGCGGACGCGTCCCTTCGGGGTGGCTGCCTCCCTGCCTCCTCCAGCCTATAAATAGGCCTGCTCCGTGCCATAATTCCTTATCCCAGCAGCAAGTGCATCTCCGAGCATTGTTGTCTTCTTCTCTCCCCCGTTCTTCACTTAGAAAACAAAGGTCCGAAAGTTCTGGGTATATAAGGGTTCGCCCGAAAGTTTCGAGATACGTGTGCAACGGTCTTGGAAATGCCCTAACAGTCGTTGTATCTTGGGGACGATTGCCGTAGCCCGTACCGCACTGAAATATACAGGGCAATCTCGTCTTACAGAGAAAGTGTCCAACACTTGCCTCGACTGCCGAAGATCCTAATCAAGTACACCAACCCTCCGAAACAACAAAAACCACAAGATATTAAATTATGATTTTCAAAACAACAAAAACCACAAGATATTAAATTATGATTTTCAAATATAAGCCTTCATGATTTCAATTTCGAACGTCTAGCTTAATTAGATCAGTATAAGCTACATTTCAAATTCATATTTGTCCAAAGTAATAACAATTCACCAGCGCATCTTAGATCATAAAACGCCGTCGTTTTGACTAATTCTGGGCCTTTGCTGTGCTTTCCTTGTATTGTAATGAACATTTCTCTTTGTCAAATGAAGTGGGTTTGACTTTGTACAATAAGCTAGCTAAGCAGGAATACCTCATTCTAACTCCAAAATTGAGGGGCTCACAGTATAAACTGAGGAGCATCCTAATGGATTTCGAAGTTCTGCAACAGATCAAAGGATCCGGTGCCCATTTTGACCGGCAGTCCAAGGCAAATCCTTGCAGATGGATTCTCCAAGGTGTCAATCTGCCCGTGCAGCGCGGCCTCGACGATGAATTTGGAGGCCGTCCCGAAGGACATTTTACTAAACGGAGATGCAGATTCTTTGATACCTCCAAGTCTACTCATCGGCCGATACTCGCTTGAATGCGTCATGTAGTCGGCAATGAGAGACAAATGCCGGGTGCTGACTGATATCCCGTACAATCTGAATACATGGTTTACCTCCCTCATGATTGTTTCTCTGGCAGCTTCTACTCCATATGTCTTTAGCATCGCATGGATGTTATTCGAGTATATATACCTAACGTCGAGCTCATCTTGCATCCGCCAAAACGTGTTGAAATCTATGCCTGTAGCATGCAGAGCTGGAATGTCTTCTTTATCTGCAGAACTGATGTCAATTCTTTTCTTCGGATCATCGCCGTGGTAGATTACTTGGCTCTCATTGCAATCAATCACTCGACACTGTTCGATCATGCCAGGGTTCTGGATATACACCTTCTTGGCTGCCTTCTCTGCTATCTGCATTCAAAAAACTTTTTTTAGAGGCTACACAGAAGAAGAACATCGACTGAATCAAAATTAGAGGAACTGTCTTTTTAAGCTTGCAGTTAAAACTTCTCCGAAACAAGCAAACTGGATGCCGAAGATCAACGAGAAACTTCAAAACTCGTACCTCAGCCAAGAGAATACGTGGTTCATCAGGGAACTTGAAATGGATCTCAAAGTGCATATCTTTTGCTTGGACAAAGATTGCTCTATCGGTCTTCTTAATAACCCTCTTCCTTCTGTCAAAGTTTGTCTTCATTGTCTTCCTTCGATTTGCTACCGGTGAAGGAACCTCATCTACCTTATTCTTAAGACTTGGGCGACAAGCTACTAGCTGCTTTTCTGCGGGTCACATTTCCTACCTTATCATCAGCATCTGTCACTGCCTCATCATCATCATCAATGTCGCTTTGAGACCCAGTTGATTCTTCACCACCTGACTCTTGTTCAGTCTGTTCCCCTCGAGCATCATCATCATCGTAGTCCATCTCATCTGTCGCTTGCACTTTTCTCTTCTGCGCATCTAAACCAAGATCTTCTGCTCCATCATTTTGATCGTCAGTTTCAACATTTACTTTTTGAGAAGATTCATTTCCAGCAGTGTCTTCATTGCCTTCACCTGAAGGCCCTGAAGGTGATTCTGACAGTTTCGTACCGCTGATTTTAGACAGCAAAACAAGATGAGTTTGAACAGCATCCTCCAATTCTCTCGCATAATCCACCTCCAATTTTTCTTCCCATTTCTCGATCCTTATTTTATCTTTTTTCGGATAGTGTGCCGGCCTATAAAGCTTCATTTTAAGCTTATATACACGGTAAGTAAGACCATCCTGAATGGCGATTGGCATCACAACGACCTCCATACTTTCTGTCACATCTGCAACAGTAATTTTCTTCAGCTTGTCGGCAAGACGATCAGCAGCTTTCCTGATCATGACAGACAAGTCATCAGTAAATTGCAAGGTCACCTGGCAAAAATTCTGCAATTTGCAAGGAATAGTAAAACATTTGCTATAAGTCTACGTAGGTCCCTTCATAACTGGATGCCTACGGTACTTGATTTTTTTTTCTGATTCAGACACTTGTCTTGCAAATTCTTAAAAGCAAGATGATGCCTTTCTTCAAATTGCTATACGCAAGCAAGTCGACCAAGCAATCAGCAATACAAAGTGTCACATGGAAGTAGACTTACTTTTTGCTCCCTCTTATCAAAGGGCAGGTCATTATAGGAGTCTTGATGTCACTTGAAGCAGTCATCAAGATTTCCTGAAGCCGCGGGATACCAAGAGTGACATTTGTTTCACTTCGTCCAGCAATATGGAAGGTATTGAGCCTGAAATTAAGAATATTTGGTACAGAAATACCAAAGAAGGCAAATTAAGAGCATTTACAGAACTCGAGAGCAAGAACTGTTGTTTCAACATAGCCTACGAGAGTTGACATATATACATTAGAACCACTAGAAATGCATAATTGGTGGAAACACCAGAATGAATGAATAAACTTGTAGGGCACACTGCTTTAGGAAAAGATGAAAAACAAAACAGACCTGCCTCTCTTTCATTAAACCACTGAATGTGACAAGGTTCATTATGGAATACTAGAAAAGTATAGTGGGTTCAGATTGTTTTCTTTCTTTTTTTTGTGAAATGGGTTTTAAATGCACTCATTGTTCATATTGCAGACCATGACTAGGGTTCCAGTTCCCCGAAGTATGAATCAGATAAAGAACATCTGACATCTCACTACTCTTTCCCAGGTCTCCCATTGTAGGTGTGCAAGTGTAATAAGCTCACATTATTCCAGAACTTGTTCATATCTTAGGCAGTTATCTGAATACAGACATGATGTAAATGTGACAAAAAATGTGTTTTTTATTTAAAAAAAACATACAGTGGTTCACCAACAGACTGAGCAGCAAGTACGCCAACAGGCTCTCCAGGCTGTGCAAGACTGAGGAAGAACTTTTGCTTCACTAGATTATAGAAATCCTCGTGTTTCACAAAATTGGAAGACATCCGCTTACTTAAGGAGAAATTCTTCATGTACTGCTTAGCTGCTTCTTCCAGATGGGGAGGCAATTTCTGAATATACTCATTCATTGCACCAGCTCCCCCAACCCTTTTTTCGGAAATTATTTCTTGATTCTGAAAATAAACACAGCATGGGTGAAATATTGATAATAGGATAACAAATTGGCTCTTCCAAAGTCAATAAAAGAGTTCTCACTGCTGCAAGTGCATCGAAGTTTGCAACAAAACTTGTCTTATGGACATCCACGCCATCTTCTCCATATTGAAATTGAATTATTGATCCATCAGCATCACGAACAGTATGGTCATAGCTTACTTTAAGGCCCTCCATGTTTTTTATAAGACACCTTTGCAGATATCCAATACGAGATGTTTTAACTGCTTTGTCAACCAACCTACAAAAGAGTCAACAAAACATAATTGAATAACACTAGCTGGAGAAAAAAATTACAGGCAAACCTAGGTCTTTGAAGGAACGGTTTGGAGATCACGAGATACAATGCAACAAGTATTAGCGCTAACAACGATGATGCAGAAAAATAATAGAGATGAAAGAATTTATCAGGTGGCATAAGCAACTGTCAACTGTGGACCCAGTAGCTTGCATTGGCAGGTTCGAAAAAAACCGACTCCTTTAAAATTATTACTTCGAGTACCATCTGCTGACTATAGTATTCGAAGGATACTTAACAGACCTATAAAACACAACCAAATTTGAAAATTGCACACAAATGTAATTACACGTGTTTGCACGGTGTGTGCATCTGCACAAGCATGTATGCGACCAACTCAGTGGACGAATGTGCTAGTCCATATAGCCTACTCCATCTTGTGGGACATAACTCAGTTTTCAATTTTTTAGGAGCAGCTCAAATTTTTTGTTATTTGTGTTTATACATGCGCACGCACACACACACACACATATCTAGATTAAATATAAGAATACATGTAGCAACATGTGTATGCATTTATGTATTTATTTATCTTGGCACCACCACATGGAACTAGGATTTTTAGAAATCTCATGTGCAAATGAGGGATAGTAATTCAATTTTTAAGCTAACAATTAATGATTAGGTTAAATTATATATTACCCTTCACGACCAGCCATGCAATGAAAATAGTACTCCTGTGGGCGAAGACCTGTTAGAAACCGATCACTGATATAGCCCCCAGCACGAGGTTCCCAATCCCATGGATGAAAGCTGGGTAAGGTTTTTCCAGAAACCATCCTAGGAACTCTTTTGCCTTCCAATTCTTGTTGACCGAGAAGGGATGATATTTGTTGGAAATTGACCTGAAAAAACGATAATGCAATTGGTGGATGCCAAATAAAACAAAAAACCAAACCAACAGCTCCTACAATGAACAAGCGGGAAAAGAAAGAGTTAAGTTGTAGCCTGCAGGACAAATTTTGAAGACATGATATAGCTTCCAAGCCTTCCTTTTATAGTTGAGGCAAAAAAATTGCGACTAATTCTTTCCTTCCCTTCCAAAACGATATGAACACAGAAACCGGGGAAACATGCAAATAGAAAAGGCCTATTTTACCCTAAAGAGCAATAGCACCTTAGAAACGGCTCACAAAATCTTGTAATTCAACTGACAACCAATAAGTGTACAACCAAAAAGACAAAGGATACCAACAATTCCTGTGTGAAATGAGTACAATTAACCAACCAGAATAATTTTCACAAGACGCAATTTACAAGAAACTGTTTTCCAGTATGTGTGAGTTTACCGTGCCGCCTTTAGCCCCAGAGGCAGTCATGAGTAATATGCAATTCTTTCCCGATGGTTTTAACAACCCATCTGATAACAATTTTCCAATAGTTTTGGAGCTTGTGATGCCGTTAAGTTCATTACTCATTTGTCTGTCGAGAAAGTTCACGGCAGACTCTCCATCGGCCCGAATAATTCTTTCAATATTTAGTTGCAGCTCTGCTGGGCCTGCGCACAGAGACAACTGGCTATTAAAGAGCCCATGCAGAAGGCTATGATAGGAAAAGAACGTTGCTTCTACTCGTAGAAAACTAAGGAAAGCATCAGTCGTAAAATATCTGAACTAACATAAGTCCCAAAAAAAATCATCTGAACTAACAGATGTAAAATGACAAGAACGTACTTCCATAGTAAAGTATAAAATACATGGCATCATCCCCAAACAAGCACAAGATACAAAACATCACAGACAAACAAATACTTGATCAACAAACTAGTTCATAATTTTTTTGCCACATTAAACAAATTCATAAAGTTGATAAATAAGATCCAAGGTAGCATAAAATTGTTGTTGCTGACCAAGCGTAACTGCTTTCAGTCTTCTACAGATGGATCATTGCTTTATTCATGCAAAATATATGCACAAAAGGTAGAAGACATAAACTCTGGCTGTAGAGTAGTGCATTATTTGCGTCCATCACTGGATTTGCAATGACAATCTGCAATCACCGCCACCTGGTCCCATCTCTGATTGATGATGATGAGAAGCAAGAAGGGGTAGGTGCCTTCATAAAAGAGAAAGACTGGCTGGCGGTTTCATTTAAGTGTTTATTAATCATCTAATTTTATCCTTAAATTGCCAGTCATTTTGGTAGGGGAATTTAAATGGATCATCTCGACTCCAACTACACAAGGTTCTACTTTTTGCTTGTTGACAAGGGCTGGATCTAAATTCAGCCAGTTTAAACTAGAGCCCGGTTGGACAGGCATTTTTTTCATCAAATTCACCACCAGCAATCCAGCCCACTACAATTCAAAGAAATACCCAAGCATCACACGGGATCTAAATGCATGCCAACAGTTCATCCCACGTTCAAAATCCTACCACCTCAGTTAATAACAATTAACCGTAACCCTGAATACTTTTCTAAGCTCTAGCAACATGCAAGGCTAGAGTTTATACCTATCTGGATCTTTTCATCCTTGACTCCAATGAAGCGCTTATGCACCGCGGTACCAGCCTCTCCACATTTTTCAAATACTTTATTCCTTTCAATATCCATAGTTTTCACGATCAAAAAATCGTTAACCCCACAAGTGAATCCATGAGTCTACATTGAAAATTCAAAGAATCAGAACTGTCAATCCATGCAAGACTTTTTTCCAAAAACAAAAACCAAGAAAATGAAATAAAAAAAATGATAACAAAAAAAAAGAAGTAAACAGACCTGTAGATATGCAGTAAATAGACGACTAAATATGGAGAGCAAATGACCAGCAGTATTTGAGCCAAAGAGTTCTTGAACTGTATGCACCAAACCATATTCACGGAACTGAGCTTTGTCTATCACACCACGAACAAGATCATTTGTTCGCACCAACAGCATATCTTCATGAGTATTTACATCGGAGGTGCATTTATCCCTGTCTTTTAGTTCATCACTTGGCTTAGTGACACTGACCTTCGTTTTAAAAAAGTCTTCTGAAATCTTCCCAGATTTTTCGACAGTAAATGGTGGATATCCCCTCAAGACATGATTTAATATAGCGGTGACTACCTTGAAGGCACGGGTTGATGAAAATGAAAGATCGTCAATCAAGAAGCAAGGTCAATGCTAACATTTATAAAATTGTCAGGCGCATTATACTAAGCAGAGAATGAGCATCAAGTTCATAATACAAGGCTGAATAAGAGATACAAAATTCCAGATATAAATAGTATAATACTATTATATATGTGAGGCATAAAAATATCATGGACAAGTTCCTCGCCGCATACCTGCTTCCCAGTCCACAATGGAGTGGGTTTGATAATGGCAGGCTGATAGATCTGCATCTCATCTTCCAAGCATGATAAAATAACCTTCTCATCCAATCGTCTGCTGAAAGAAGTCGATCTTGTGGAAGATACCCCAGACACATATAGTAATTGGGCATACTCTTCCAAGTTAAGAAAGGTGTTTCTCTTCGTCAGAAGAGTGGCACTAACTATGTGGTCCTGGTAGTTAAAACAATGCAGTAAAACTGAGTTGTTGAAAGCTAATAAATAAAATGGCTAAAGAAGAACAGCGCAAGTAATGCTTGGCTAAGGATTAATTGGAACCGGAATCAATGATCTAAGTGGTTCTCCATTGGAAGGTCTTGCATATTGATAATTTGCATTAACAATATTATAAGCTTCAGCACGAGAAATCTCATCTTGTGGAAAATGCACATTCATTTCATCCCCATCAAAATCTGCATTGTAGGTACTAGAAAAAAGAAGGCATCAATTAGAAGACCAAATACGAGCCTGATCACAGGACATACAACAGTCAGAGAGACACCTATTCATATATTCCTCCACTCTCTAGAGAATTGCATTCAACAAAATGTTCACAATGTTAAATTAATTTCTCTGGATATATAAACAAATAAAGCAAGAGATATAATGGTGCCAATTACTACCTGCAATTTGCATAGTGCATTCGAATAGTCTTCTCCCCCTTCAATACCCGGACTACATGTGCCATTATACTTGGTTTGTGAAGTGTAGGCTGCCACAAAAAAATATAATGAACAAGAAAGAAGCAGATCTCTCAATGATAGAATGGAAGAGAAGTTTATCCTAGGTTATAAACGAAGCCTGTGTCCCAGATACATAAGTGGATAGGTTTTAAATGAAACGAGATGTTATATCCTAGGTTAATTTCTAAAGGAGTCCTAACAGCAAAAAATACAAAGTTTTACACAGAATGGCGGCAGTAATATGGGTTGAAAGCCATATAACTGGCATGTGAATCTGAGATCAATTAGAGATGGTGTCCAGTCTAAAAGCTGTAAACACCATAGAACATATAATAAATGTAGGAAAAAATTGGGCAGATATATCTAAACCACCAAATATGGCCCTTGTTTATGACCAAACACATCTATAGCAAGAAAAAAGAATGAAACATGTGTATTGCCACCAAGGATAATGCAAAAAAAAGGAATTTCGTACCTGTCGGTTTACTAGAACAACATCCCCATCGCGCAAATGACGGTACACAATCTTTCCTTCGTATTCATGGTCAGAACTCTTGCCAGGTTGTGTAGCTCCTCTTGAAGAAGAAAATTTCCTGGATATGGAAATGCGCCCTTTCCTATTTGCTGGCAACTTGTTGACAGACGACTTTTCAGAATAGTGAGTAGCACCAGGGTGAACTTCAGATCCATTAACCACAGCACTACTCAACTTAGCCACGTTCCACGGAGTAACCCTCTACAAGGATTCAAGCATGAAACAAGCAATTCTTCAGCACACTTAAGTATATTATTTAACAAAGGGTTTAGCAACCAAAAGCACACGAATATTATCTCTGTCAATGAGGTGATGTTACTTGTCTTTGACTAAAATTAAAGGCCCTGAGACCTATACGAAAAATAAATCTTCTAGTCAACTGATTGCAGAAGATAAAGAGTGAAAACTGCTGCGAGAATGGGGCCTGATTTAAGAATACCCCACAAAATACCTCAGTGGTGAAATGCCAAAACATTGAAAAAGGATAAATAACCATGAAAAAAGGCTGCACTTTAACCAAAACATTGTAGAGAATGAAAGAAATTAAAGAAGTCTTACTTCAGGATAAGTTAACTTCACTGCAAAACAAGGAGGTATTCCGATTTCATTGACACCTAGATATGGATCTGGTGATATAACAGAACGACATGCATAATTGACTCTTTTTCCCATCATTTGCTGACGAAAGAGGCCTTCCTTCTTCTCAAGCAACTGACAAATTCCAGAAGCAATGTCCCTTTGACCAGAACCTACAATTGAATGAGCAAAGTGCATTTTAGTTGTACGAACAAGGTTGCCAAAGAGTACATACATGTTAGGGAAAATCACAAACTTAACATATAGAAAAGGTTATTAAGGAGACGCAACAGCTTGACATAATATAGACCGGTAGGGTAATTCCTTTAAATTTTGGTCTTCTGCAAAAACATTTAAACTTTCAACAATAAGAAGTGTCACCCCTTACTGACAGAAGATTTACTTCAACTTGAGTACCTCAGATGGCAAAAGTTCTCGGCATAATGACATGCATAAAAGGTTGGAATTATAACATCAGTTATATAGAGCAGACAGAGAAGATTATCATCACCCTTAGCAGTTTTGCCATCAAAGAGAATATTTATGGATTGCTGAAGTCTCAACCATCCTCCAACTACTTTTGACTGTTCTTTATTATCAACAGCATTTCCCAGGGCCACATTTGATTCCAACACTTGGGCCAACAGCATTGTTTGAGGATGGTCCATCATCTTCGAAGAATCACCGGCTTTGGCTGGAGGCCTAAATTTGATTGGAGGAACGAGAATTGCCTCGAGGAAAAACATTGAAGCTCCAGCATTTTTCACACCAGAACTTGGCTGCTGAATGTCAGTGAGAAATGAGAAGAATGGAGCTTCATTCTCCCATAGCAGCTCTAAAATTCCTTTAACCTGTTGCAGGCAAGCAATTTAAAAAGGGGGAATGCAAGGAACGACAAAAAAAACAGAACGCTTCAACTTGAGTACCTCAGATGGCAAAAGTTCTCGACTTGATAAACTTCTCTGCTTATTGAACTCATGATGCACTGAACTGTCTTTTTCCATATGCCTATTCGAGGTAGATTTTTTCTTAGAGCCAACAACTTCATCTTCTGCATCAGTTGTCTCTTCCAGAACTCCAGCTAATCGCTGGTGGCTGCTTATAATATTTGATCTTATATCAATCCCTCTCATATCACTCTACACAAAATGAGGTGAACTATGCATCAAAGAGAATGAAAATGGAGTATAACACCAAGTATTCACAAACTTTTAAAACATGAAAAAAAAAAAAAGAAAAAAACCGTACCATGTGAAACCATCCGGCAATTGGTTTCGAGATGGAAGGATTCACCCTCGCACAGTTTTTACACTTCTTAGGTTGGATCTTAAAAAAATTTCTCAAAACAGACATAACCTCAGAGAACTGAATTGAGGTCCATTCACTATTTTTCTCCCCATCATCGTGTCGTTCCTTGGGCAAAGCAGTATAGAAAGATTCATGGCTAGTATCACTCTCCTCCGGTTCTAGCTCATCAGATGGCAACATAGAATTCAACTTCTTAGCCCCAACCACATCACCTCTTGCAATGAGTTCCATTTGGGAAACAAACTTCTCAACCTTCACATTCAGACATTACAATTAACAAAGAACAGACCGAGAACAATCTGAATATCACCTTCAACAAATTAATTTTACCTGCTGAGGGTACATTCTGAACTGGTGGCAGAAGAAACATGTACACTTCATAATCTTCGAGAGCACATCAAACAGCAGCGGGTTGTAAACCGGCAAAACAAGGTCAATATGGCCACAGTGCCCGGGGCAGTTAGCGTACCGCTGGCCACACCTCTGGCAGCTGCATCAAACTCATTTGCTCATCACACTCCAGAACAAAACAGAACCAAAATGGTGGGGGGACAGAAGCTTACGTCTCGCGGTCATTGTATGGGCCGAGGGATGGGTCATAGAGCCCACCGTGTAGGGGTATTCCCGTCTTATGATCAAGAAAATACCTATTCGTGACCTCCACGAAGCTATGCCTCCTGACCTCCTCCGTTGTCAGAAAACTGAACTCCACTGACCCAACGGACTGCGTTGGGACCTGCAAATTAACAAATAACTTACTATCCCAATCCTTACGAACTCGAACTCGAACTCGAACTCGAACTCGAACTCATAGCCGAACCTTGAACAAATTTCAAACAGGTTTGGCCACAATGTGATTACATTGCAAATCTCTCTCTAGTGTCAACAACAACTAGCACTCAAACTAACTTATTACTAAAAAAAAAAAAATCAACTTATTACAAGGACGGGCAAATAGCTGAGCAACCCAAAAAAAGAAGAAAAAGAGGTAAACCTGATTCATCGATAATTAATTCTAGGACGAGCAGGCCGGAGGCGGGTGTTGGCCGTTCGGTGTCGGAGGTTTTCGTATTTTGGAAATTGGGATTGGGAAATTGGTATTTATAGGTTAGGGGTCACTGGTATTGTGGGCCCATTGTTTTTTATGGGCTTGTAGTCTTATTGGGCTGGTTGTTTTTAAATAGAATATTTCAGATATTCAATATAATAAGTTTAGGGTTAAAAACTTCCATAAAGTTTGTTATATTGTATTTAGAAGTCCAGTTATTAGTTAATTAATTTCTTAATTTTGAGAAATCAAATTTGATATTTTCTAAGATCAATTTTTATCTCAGATAACACCTAAAATTACCAAAAATAATCCTCATTCACCTTATAAAGCATATTAATCTTCACTCCACATTGTACAAACCAAGTACCCATGTAGTGACGTTCTTAAGCCAAGTTAAAGATTAAACGCGTATGGAAATTAAATTATGTTAAAGAGATAGATATTGGATTATAATTAAAATGAATTCGTTAAATATTATTTTATAATGTTCGATTATAATAGCATAAATTAAAAAAAAATCTTAAACACAAGGTCATGCCACCGTGGTGGCGCACTATAAATGCTAGACATCCTCCTTACGAGCTTGTCGGTATTGAGATAAAAACAAAGGTTCCATAGTCATGGTGGTGGTGGTGGTTCCAGGCTATTTATTAGACGTACATCGATAAATATCAAGTTACCTTCTGAATTAATCGATATTAAATTGATTGATCATTCAATGGATTATTTGATTTGTGACGATGACGAGAGAGCTCGTAGTAACTCGAATATGTTATACCTTAAATTATGTGCATAAATATTTTCTTCTGAAATCTCTTCTATTCATAGTCGAGTTTTGTTGGATCCTATTTAAAGGGCGATTCTTTCTCGATGAGGATGGGGTAGACTTAGTTTTTCTTTTATTTTAATGTAACGCCCCGTGATTTGATCGACTGTCTCCACAGACCAACACATGTCTTTTCTAGCGTGTTTTGTCCTCACTCACACGTATCCCGGAAAACTTCCCAGGAGGTCACCCATCCTCATCCTACTCCCGGCCAAACGCGTTTAACCTTGGAGTTCTCTTAAGATGGGTGCCGGAAAAGAAGGTGCACCTTGTTGGTATGGATAGTACCAATCAAATCACTTAAGCGTTTCAGACAGAACAGATCGGGGTATCACATGCACCCCTCCTTAAATATGCGACGTCCTCGTCGCGCCAGATACAGACAGTCCCAGAATCCCTCGGTTGCATATGCGCCCCGTGATTTGATCGACTGTCTCCACAGACCAACACATGTCTTTTCTAGCTTATTTTGTCCTCACTCACACGTATCCCGGAAAACTTCCCAGGAGGTCACCCATCCTCATCCTACTCCCGGCCAAACGCGTTTAACCTTGGAGTTCTCTCAAGATGGGTGCCGGAAAAGAAGGTGCACCTTGTTGGTATGGATAGTACCAATCAAATCACTTAAGCATTTCAGACAGAACAGATCGGGGTATCACATTTAATGTGGTGGTGATTTTTTTTATGGTGGTTGGGGTTATTATGTTATAATGATTTTAGAGTTTTAAAGTGAATGAGAGGTATTTTGGTACTCTCGAGTGTCATTTGAGATAAAAATTGATGCCATGGACTAACAAGTTTAATTTCTCAAAATTTAATGACTAATTAACTAAAAGCTGGACTTTTCAATACAATATATCAAATCTAAGGAATTTATGAGTTTTTTTCTATAATTTTATCATCCGACTGAAAAACAATATTTTGTCACAGTGCTTTGGCTCGGGCCAAACGTGTGGCTAGTTCTGGAATATTTTGTCACAGTGCTTTGGCTCGGGCCAAACGTGTGGCTAGTTCTGGGCCTTTTGAAGTATCAGACGGCCCACCTTCCGATATTCACTTAACCCCTGACTGAAGCCCCTACCTAGGGGTGAATTTGGTGCAATTTTGTAATATCGGTGTGAAAATTGACATTGCACCATATTTTTTATTTAAAAAAATTAAACTGTCGGTGTAGCGGTTTTGTCTTAAACCGTAATGAAACGGTGTGGTGCTTGAATAGGCGGGCCTGCGGTTTTAAACCGCAGATAAATCTCTTTTAAAAACCCATTCTAGGCCCAAAAACTTAAAGCCATTCGAGCATCCACCAAGCCCATTCGCAGCAAGCTACAGCAAGCAAAAAAAAAATACCTACAGCAATCAAAGCAAATTGCCAAATTCCAACATCAATGTCTTCCTTGTTTGAACAATAACAAACATCCACAAAGCCGAATGGGGAGGACATAAGTGAGAGAGGTCGGAGGGAGAGGCAGAGGACTCCGGTGGAGGTCGCCGAATTTGGAATTTTCGATTAGGGTTTTTTCGATTTGGGAATTTAGGGTATCGGAAATTTAGGGATTAGGAATTTAGGCCAGAGGGAGAGGCGACGGACCCCGGTGGTGGTCGCTGGTGGGATTTCTATGCCTTGGTGGTTGCCGTCACTTGCCGGTCGGATTTCTCTAAACTCTGGAGGACCGGAGGGAGAGGAGCCAGGAGAGGGAAGGGGAAAAAAAGTAATATCGAGGAGAGAGAAATGGCCAGGGAAGGAAGAGAAAAAACTGATTATATATATACATACTATGTAACAAAACGACGTCGTTTATTATATCAATCGGTGTACGGTTTTGCAGTGCGGTGCCGCCCCGACTTGTGTAGTTTCGGTGTGAAACTGCACCACCGAACCGCTTCAGCATGGCGGTGTGGTTTTTGATCGGTTTATGAAGTGCGGTTTGCAGTGTAGGTCAGTTTTTGGCTCAGCCCTACCCCCTCCTAAATTTAAATTCGAAAATAACTTAGATCAATCGGTAAAGAGTTCTGGCTAAATAAGAGACATCGAGTTCTAAAAATAAAGTTGAAACAAAATTTGGTAAGATGTGCTTTGCCAAAATTTATAGTTCATATAACAAATAATTTAATAATATTTTGGAATAGAGAACGTAAATCAGTAGAAGAGAAATCTTTGTACCCTCGGCTGGAAAAGATCTTAGTACTTCTGGTATTATCGACAATACTTTTTTTTTGGGTGCAATTTTTCCCAAAAAAACTTACCGTATGAGAGTTATGAAGAGGTCGACGGTCATAAGATTGCGAGATCTTTTATCCAATGTAAATATATTTATAATAAAATTCTACTTATTAAAAAAAATCATGTAGAACCCACTAAACATTTTATGTATTCGGGCCTCCGTGTCAAATTTTCGGTCTAAACTCAAAGGGCTTATAGCCTAGCGCCACAAAGCGTTGTAAAATTTATCTTTAAAAAAAATTCGGTCTAAGAAACATCTTTCAAGTTTTCACTATACATCAACATTTGTGCAGAGCCAGAATGCAACAAGCAATTTTAATTCTGAGGAATCCTCTAGCAGATGGGCTCATCATCTAACGAGGGCCAGACCAATTGCAGTAACAACAAGAGTAGAGGGAACTGGCATGAGACATAGTGGCGGGCGAAAATCGATGAGAACCAACATCCTCAACGGAAACAATTTCCGCAGCAGCATCCTCCAAGTCCTTCGGAGCATAGTTGAGCACCTTCCAATACATTGCCATGAGGATCATCGCATTGATCACCACAGAAGTCCGAACACGAAGCTGCCGAACGAGATCTTACTCTGCACAGCTATAACAAGGTTCTGAGGGTTCCCAATCGGGGTAGCAGCCGAGCCTATGTCCGCGTCGGACGCGAGCGCCAGCAGGAACGGATGAGGGCGCAGGTTGTGCTGCCTCGCAACCTTCAACACAAACTCTGTAGGACGACACAAGACGTATCGTCCGTAAAGAATGCGCTCGAGATTGCAGACACGAGGCAAATCCGACATAGCAGGTCCTTGGCTCCCCTGCTCTTCCAGGACAGCAACTTCCCCAAGTACTTGAACATGTCTGCCCTCTCTAAGTACACACTGACCACCATTGTCCCGAACAAGAGGCCGAGGATCGGGAGATCGATCGCGGAGTAGGCTTGATCGGGCGAGATTATCCGGAACAGGACCATGAGCATTGTCCCCAGGAGGGACCCTGAAGTCCTCCCGATCGGCAGGAATGGGACAGCTGGGAATACTACAAGAACCCTGAACACTGCAAAGGCTATTAACACTACTTTTACAGGCGAAGTCATCATCGCCATGTCGGGATAGAACCTGGATTAGTTGATCCGAATACGGAACAGCATTAACAACCCACAAAACACCAACTTGCATGAGCTAGCCTCTCACGGTACTAGGACTGGGACTATATAATAAGGGACGATGAGGATTAATTGGTCTCCTTTGGTTTTGGAATTGGAGGTGGTCTCTGTTGGCTATGAGTTAACTGTCACGTCCCTATTGCTAGCTAGTGTTTAGTGGCTTGTTACTTAGTGGGATGTTGATTTCCTATCATTACGTAATTATGTTGAGTGGGTCATTATGTCAATTTCCATTCCCTAAAAGCTAGCTGATTAACAGCTTGCACGTGTCCAGTCATGGGTTAGTGGTGGAGTGTCACCATTTACCTAGGACAGTTAGTTATTGGTCAGTAGTATATAATGTTGGGTCAAATAATTGTAATGGGTATCTCATTATTAATCATGGGTATCTCATTATTAATCAATCATTCTCATATTTCCCCCCTTTTCTTCTCTTTGTCTCTCCCTATTTTTCTTCTCTTCCTTCCCAAATTCTTCCTCCCTTAGAATCTTTTCTACCAAAGCTGTAACAGTGGTATCAGAGCCATACCCATGGCCACTCGAGCAAAAACTACCGAGGAAAAAGTTGACAAACTCGAGAGCACTATGTCCGAATTAACTCACGAGTTCACCACTCGGCTTCACGAGACCTGGACCCGTATGGACCATGAGAGCAATCGGCGGTTCGACGAGCTGAATTGCACGCGCTGGTGGACAAACCGTAGCATGCAGAGCTGGAATGTCTTCTTTGTATGCAGAACTGATGATGTCAATTCTTTTCTTCGGATCATCGCCGTGGTAGATTACTTGGCTCTCATTGCAATCAATCACTCGACACTGTTCGATCATGCCAGGGTTCTGGATATACACCTTCTTGGCTGCCTTCTCTGCTATCCTCCAATTCTCTCGCAAAATCCACCTCCAGAGTTTCTTCCCTCCCATTTCTCGATCCTTATTTCAGCATTTTTCGGGTAGTGTGCCCCGGCCTATAAAGCTTCATTTTAAGCTTATATACACGGTAAGTAAGACCATCCTGAATGGCGAATGGCATCACAGCGACCTCCATACTTTCTTCTGTCACATCTGCAACAGTAATTTTCTTCAGCTTGTCGGCAAGACGATCAGCAGCTTTCCTGATCATGACAGACAAGACAAGTCATCAGTAAATTGCAAGGTCACCTGGCAAAAATTCTGCAATTCGCAAGGAATAGTAAAACATTTGCTATAAGTCTATGTAGGTCCCTTCATAACTGGATGCCTACGGTACTGGAATTTTTTTTCAGATTCAGACACTTGTCTTGCAAATTCTTAAAAGCAAGATGATGCCTTTCTTCAAATTACTATACGCAAGCAAGTCGACCAAGCAATCAGCACCTGGAAGACTGCCGTCATTCTGTGTAAAACTTTGTATTTTTGCTGTTAGGACTCCTTTAGAAATTAACCTAGGATATAACATCTGGTTTCAATGAAAAGCTATCCACTTATGTATCTGAGACATACAGGCTTCATTTATTAGTAATCCCTTTGTCCGCTAAACTTCTCTTTCATTCTATCATTGAGGGATCTGCTTCTTTCTTGTTCATTATTTTTTTATTTGTGGCAGCCTACACTTCACAAACCAAGTATAATGGCACATGTAGTCCAGGTATTGAAGGGGGAGAAGAATATTCGTATGGACAATGCAAATTGCAGGTAGTAATTGGCACCATTATATCTCTTGCTTTATTTGTTTATATATCCAGGGAAATTAATTCAACATTGTGAACATTTTGTTGAATGCAATTCTCTAGAGAGTGGAGGAATATATGAATAGGTGTCTCTCTGATTATTGTATGTCCCGTGATCAGGCTCGTATTTGGTCTTCTAATTGACGCCTTCTTTTTTCTAGTACCCACAATGCGGATTTTGATGGGGATGAAATGAATGTGCATTTTTCACAAGATGAGATTTCTCGTGCTGAAGCTTATAATATTGTCAATGCAAATTATCAATATGCAAGACCTTCCAATGGAGAACCACTTGGATCATTGATTCAGGTTCTAATTAGTCCTTAGCCAAGCTTTACTTGCGCCGTTCTTCTTTAGCCATTTTATTTATTAGCTTTCAACAACTCAGTTTTACTGCTATTGTCTTAACTACTAGGATCACATAGTTAGTGCCACTTTTCTGACAAAGAGAAACACCTTTCTTACCTTGGAAGAGTATGCCCAATTATTGTATGTGTCTGGCTTATTTTCCAAAAGATCAACTTCTTGCAGCGGACGATTGGGTGAGAAAGTTATTTTATCATGCTTGGAAGATGAGATGCAGATCTATCGGCCTGCCATTATCAAACCCACTCCATTGTGGACTGGGAAGCAGGTATGTGGCAAGGAACTTGTCCATGATATTTTTATGCCTCATATATATAATAGTCTTATACTATTTATATCTGGAAGTTTGTATCTCTTATTCAGCCTTGTATTATGAACTTGATGCTCATTCTTTGCTTAGTATAATGTGTCCCAGTCCGACAATTTTATAAATGTTAGCATTGACCTTGCTTCTTGATTGACGATCTTTTATTTTCATCAACTTGTGCCTTCAAGGTAGTCACCGCTATATTAAATCATGTCTTGAGGGGATATCCACCATTTACTGTCGAAAAATTTGGGAAGATTTCAGAAGACTTTTTTAAAATGAAGGTTAGTGTCACTAAGCCAAGTGATGAACTAAAAGACTGGGATAAATGCACCTCCGATGTAAATACTCATGAAGATAAGCTGTTGGTGCGATCAAATGATCTCGTTCGTGGTGTGATTGACAAAGCTCAGTTCGGTTAATATGGTTTGGTGCATAAAGTTCAAGAACTCTTTGGCTCAAATACTGCTGGTCATTTGCTCTCCATATTTAGTCGTCTATTTACTGCATATCTACAGGTCTGTTTACTTTGTCATTTTTATTATCATTTATTTTTTATTTCATTTTCTTGCTTTCTATTTTTGAAAAAAAGTCTTGCATGGATTGACAGTTATGATTATTTGCATTTTCAATGCAGACTCATGGATTCACTTAACAAGAAAATGATCTGAAAGTAAGTAGTTAGTGGAAAACATCTACATTGGAGCTATATAACTATTGACTACTTTATCGTGAATTAAAATTGTCGAGGTGCGTTCCATTCTCTTCTTCCAGTACAGTGTGCACAATTTCCTTTTTGGTCCCTGCATCCTCTTCAATCTCAGGTTTAGTACTCCCCTGTTCTTCCTCTTCTCTGACGGGCTTTTCTTCTTCTTGGGCCTGCTTTAAGTTGAGCCCACTACCTGTTGCTTTGTTCCTTTTCCCGCCAGTGCAACAGTCCTCCTTCTCCATGGTTATTCTTCCTTTCTTCTTCTGATTTCTTTCTTCCATGGAGAAAGATGCAAGCTGATTTAATACCCCCTCGCAAGCTGGACTGTGGATCACTCTCAGTCCAAGCTTGAGCATATTTCCATTGAACAAAGAGGGACGAACAGCTTTGGTAAAGACATCGGCTACCTGATCTTCCGTGGGTACATATATGACTCGAATTAATCCAGCTTGTATCTTTTCCCGAATCAGATGACAGTCTATCTCAATGTGCTTTGTTCTTTCATGAAACACTGGATTCTCTGCTATGTGGATAGCTGATTGATTGTCACAATAAATCGAAGCTGCATCAGTTTGTATAATTCCCAAGTCATTCAATAGGTAGTGAAGCCATTGTACCTCACAACCTATAGAAGCCAAGGCCCTATATTCAGCCTCGGATGAAGATCTTGATATAGTTGGTTGCTTCTTTGATTTCCAGGAGATCAAAGAATTGCCAAGGAAGACACAATACCCTGTTGTTGACCTTCTTGTGTCCAAACAACCTGCCCAATCAGCATCACAATATCCTTTCAATCTCAGGTCTGATTCCGCAGCAAAATACAACCCCAAACTTGGTTGTTTTTTCAGATATCTCAACACTCTGTGTACTCCTTTTCTATGCATCACATTTGGATTCGAAACAAACTGACTCAGGTGGTGAACAGCAAAAGAGATGTCTGGTCTCGTATTAGTAAGATAAATCAGCTTTCCAATGACCTTCCTGTACCAGGTTGAATCCTTTATCAACTCAATTCCATCTTCAGAAGAACTCTTCTTCATGTTTTGCACAATTGGAGTCTTCATGGGTTTACAATTCAGAAAACTCAAATCTTTGAGCAACTCGACAACGTACTTTCGCTGACACAAATGAATTCCAGCCTTTGATCTGGCCACTTCAAGGCCAAGAAAGAATTTTAGCTCTCCCAAGTCCTTAATTTTCAATTGTTGATCAAGATATCTTTTGATCTGGTTGATTAAATCCATATGGTTACCTGAGATAATTATATCATCAACATAGATCAACAAGCAAACAAAAGAAGCCTTCCTGGTGAGAGTGAAGACAGAATAATCAGACTTTGATTGTGTGAAACCAAAGGCCAGTAGTAGAGAGGACAATTTGGCAAACCATTGCCTTGATGCTTGCTTCAAACCATAAATAGATTTCTTCAATCGACAGACTTGTTCCCCCCCGGCACTCCAACCAGGAGGCAAGTCCATATATACCTCTTCCACAAGATCTCCATGGAGAAAGGCATTACTGACATCCATCTGTTCAAGGAACCATCCTTTGGCTGATGCCAAAGCTAAAACAAGTCTGACAGAAGTTAATTTAGCCACGGGCGAAAATGTTTCTAAGTAGTCAAGACCAAGAGCTTGTGTGTATCCTTTAGCCACCAAGCGAGCTTTATATCGTTCTATAGTCCCATCAGAACGTTGTTTGATCTTGTAAACCCACCTACAACCAATAGGAGATTGATGAGAAGGAAGAGGGACTACATCCCATGTGTTATTAGCCAAGAGAGCTTGCATCTCAGCTTGCATAGCATCCCGCCAACATTGCGATTGAGCTGCTTCCTCATAAGATTGAGGTTCATGGAGAGTGTCCAAAGCCATAGTAAATACTTTATGGAGGCCAGCAAGATTGTCATAAGATAAAACAGCGGAAATAGGATGGAGAGTTGATACCTGACCAGGCAAAAAATGAGTGACCTGCTGAGTTGACAAACAACCAATACTAGGATAGAGGTAGTCTTGGAGGTAGGTGGGTGGTATATGTGTTCTAGTGGATCTGCGGAGGGGAGGAGAGGAGGGCGTTTGTAGAGGTGGGGAAACTGGAGAAGATGACGTAATAGAGGGAGAAGGTAAGGGAGGATCATGAGAAGGGAGCACTACATCGGAATCTGTAGGAAGCTTGTGTTGAAAAGGAAAGTAGTGCTCATAGAAAGTGACATCTCGAGAGAAAAATGTCTGATGTGTAACCAAATCATACAACTTATAACCTTTTAAACCAGGTGCGTATCCGAGAAACACACACTGTCTAGCACGAGGATCAAACTTAGCTTGTCGTGGGATAGTTGCTGCATAACATAAGCAGCCAAAAACGCGAAGATGATCAAGTTTAGGAGGTTTTTGGTGAAGAAGTTCGTATGGTGTTTTGTCTTGGAGTATGGAGGAAGGAGTAAGATTGATCAGGTAAACAGCATGGAGGATACATGCGCTCCAAAAGGGCAAAGGTAGGAAAGATTGGAATCTGATTGCCCTGGCAACATTGAGTATATGTTGGTGTTTGCGTTCAACGCGACCATTTTGTTGTGGGGTATGAATACAAGTGATTTCATGCATGATTCCTCTATCATGAAAGAAGGAACTGAGGAGAAACTCTCTCCCTTGATCACTACGGATCGTTTTCACTTTGGCTTGGTACTGAGTCTCAGTCAGATTGCAGAACTGATGAAGGTAATGTTGAGCTTCTGATTTGTGTTTTAATAGGTAAACCCAAGTAGCTCTAGTATGATCATCAACAATGGTAAGAAAGTAAGAGTAACCATCATAAGAAGGGGTGTGGTATGGACCCCAAATATCAATGTGAACCAGCTCAAAAGGAGCAGTAGCTCTATTGATGCTTAAGGGAAAAGTACTACGCTTGTGTTTGGCAAAGTGACAAGAGGGACAATGAGTAGCACAACTGATAGATACATCAGAATTTAGTTGCTTCAAAATAGCAAGTTTAGAGCCAGGTAAATGCCCCAATCTACAATGCCACAAGTCAATATCATGGTGGATAAAAGGTGGTTTGACAGAGAGAACTGCAGGTGAGGTGGATGGGGAAGGTCGAGGTGTTTGGTTGATATAGTATAGGCCGTTCATCTTCTCAGCAGAACCAATCATCCTCCGCTGGGTGAGGTCCTGTATTTGACAAGAGGAGCCACGAAAAATCAGTGAGTAAGGCTTTGTATCTGTCAATTTACTAATCGAGATCAGATTGAAAGCAAAGCCAGGTACATGCAGAACATGATGCAAAGTTAAGTCATCTGTCAAAGTCACAGTTCCTATGTGCATTGCTTGAATCTTCAAGCCATTAGGCAAAGTCACATAAGTATGAGCTATGAGAGAGTAAGAAGAATACTGATCAAGACTAGAAGCTACATGTGTAGCTGCTCCAGAGTCCAGAATCCAGGGAAGTAAGCTTGGCACATTCATAGGAGATTGCAGATTAGAGATGATACCTGCAGAATTATAATTGTTTGAGTCCAGTAGCTGCGCCACAGTGGTGGTATTATATGAACCTGATGGTGTACGCATGGAGGAATCCACGTTCTTGTTCTGGAAAGTGGCCAGAATGCCATTAAGTTGTTCTTGAATCTGATTGAGCTGAGAATAAGGACTTGGAATAGCAGGTTCAATAGAAGAACATGTTTCTCTTACTGAATTCACTTGATTGAATCTGGGTTTCATGTTAGCTCCTGATGGATAGCCATGTAGTTTATAACATTTGTCAACTACGTGACCCGACATATTGCAATGAGAACAAATTGGAGCTCCAGAACCCGGGGGATAACCATGAAGCTTGAAGCATTTTTCTGCAACGTGTCCTGTCATGCTGCAGTGGGAACATATGGGTTTTCTGGTTTGATTCCCAGGTCGCTTGAAGTTTCCTGATTGTGCAGCAAAGACAGGAACATCTACAGACTTGACAACAGAATTAGGAGGTGGAACAACAATATTGAGTTGCCTTTCATGTTGTCTTAGTAGATAAAGTACTCTACTCATCATTGGTAAGGGATCCATGACCAAAATCTGTGTTCTAACAGATGAAAAGTTATCATTTAACCCAATAAGAAAACCAACAATCAGATCCTGTTGTTGGTAACTTTTCACCAAGTTCATAGCTGCACAAGTAGTAACGGATTCTGGAGCACATTCACAACTAATGAGAGGCCTAAACTGAACCAATTTTTCCCAAATACTCTTATACTTAGTATAATAATCTTGCACAGACAAAATACCCTGAGAAAGAGAGTTAATCATGCGTTTTAACTCAGCAACTTGAATCAAATCACTTCCTCCAAACCTTTCTTGGAGTTCATCCCAAACATCAGCAGCAAACTCATGCCACTGCAAGTTGTCCACAAGGTCTGCATCTATTGACCTCATAATCCAACTAAAAACCATAGTATTACATCTCCTCCAAGCAGAATAATTAGCATCACCATTCAAAGGCATCACAATACTCCGATCTATAAAACCAAGTTTGTTCTTTGATTCAAGAGACATTTTCATAGATTTACTCCATGAATGAAAGTTATCACCATTTAGAAGAGGTGTAACAAGAACAGTTGCAGGACTCTCACTTGGATGTAGGTAATAAGGACTTGCATTATAATCAGTTACAGGAACAACATCTGCCATTGTAGAGAGGAAGGGAGAACGAGGAACACCAAAAAAATAGAGTCAAGAAAGCTGCATTTGGTTGAGCTCTGATACCATAACAAGAAAATGATCTGAAAGTAAGTAGTTAGTGGAAAACATCTACATTGGAGCTATATAACTATTGACTACTTTATCGTGAATTAAAATTGTCGAGGTGCGTTCCATTCTCTTCTTCCAGTACAGTGTGCACAATTTCCTTTTTGGTCCCTGCATCCTCTTCAATCTCAGGTTTAGTACTCCCCTGTTCTTCCTCTTCTCTGACGGGCTTTTCTTCTTCTTGGGCCTGCTTTAAGTTGAGCCCACTACCTGTTGCTTTGTTCCTTTTCCCGCCAGTGCAACAGTCCTCCTTCTCCATGGTTATTCTTCCTTTCTTCTTCTGATTTCTTTCTTCCATGGAGAAAGATGCAAGCTGATTTAATATCACTTGTGGGGTTGACGATCTTTTGATCGTGAAAACTATGGATATTGAAAGGAATAATGTATTTGAAAAATGTGGAGAGGCTGGTACCGCGATGCATAAGCGCTTCATTGGAGTCAAGGATGAAAAGATTCAGATAGGTATAAACTCTAGCCTTGCATGTTGCTAGAGCTTAGAAAAGTATTCAGGGTTACCGTTAATTCTTATTAACTGAGGTGGTAGGATTTTGAACGTGGGATGAACTGTTGGCATGCATTTAGATCTCGTGTGATGCTCGGGTATTTCTTTGAATTGTAGTGGGCTGGATTGCTGGTGGTGAATTTGATGTAAAAAATTGCCTATCCAACCAGGCTCTAGTTTGAACTGGCTGAATTTAGATCCAGCCCTTGTCAACAAGCAAAAAGTAGAACCTTGTATAAGATGGTCAACAAGAATTGGAAGGCAAAAGAGTTCCTAGGGTGGTCAGCTTTCATCCATGGGATTGGGAACCTCGTGCTGGGGGGGCTATATCAGTGATCCGTTTCTAACAGGTCTTCGCCCATAGGAGTATTATTTTCATTGCATGGCTGGTCGTGAAGGGTAATATATAATTTAACCTAATCATTAATTGTTAGCTTAAAAATTGAATTACTATCCCTCATTTGCACATGAGATTTCTAAAAATCCTAGTTCCATGGATTGATGTGCCAAGATAAATAAAAGCATACACATGTTGCTACATGTATTCTTATATTTAATCTACATGTGTGTGTGTGTATGTTTGTGCATGCATGCATTCATCCACTGAGTTGGTCGCAGATGCACACACACCATGCAAACACGTGTAATTACATTTGTGTGCAACTTTCTAATTTGGTTGTGTTTTATAGATCTGTATTTGCTTTGGTATATCCTTCAAATACTATTGTAAGCAGATGGTACTCGAAGTAATAATTTTAAAGGAGTCAATTTTTTCCGAACCTGCCAAGGCAACCTACTGGGTCCTCAGTTACTTATGCCACCTGATAAATTCTTTCATCTCTATTATTTCTTGCGTTGCTTTATTTTTCTGCATCATCGTTGTTAGTGCTAATACTTGTTGCATTGTATCTCATGATCTCTAAACCGTTCCTTTAAAAACATAGGTTTGTCCATAATTTTCTTCTCCAGCTAGTGTTATTCAATTATGTTTTGTTAAAACATCTCGTATTGGATATCTGCAAAGGTGTCTTATAAAAAATAAGGAGGACCTCAAAGTAAAGCTATGACCATACTGCTCGTGATGCTGATGGATCAATAATTCAATTTCAATATGGAGAAGATGGCATGGATGTCCATAAGACAAGTTTTATAGCAAACTTCGATGCACTTGCAGCAGTGAGAACTCTTTTACCGACTTTGAAAGAGCCAATTTGTTAACCTATTATCAGTATTTCACCCATTCTATGTTTATTTTCAGAATCGAGAAATAATTTCCAAAAAAGGATGGGGGAGCTGGTGCAATGAATGCTTATATTCAGAAATTGCCTCCCCATCTGGAAGAAGCAGCTGAGCACTACATGAAGAATTTCTCCTTAAGTAAGCAGGTGTCTTCCAATTTTGTGAAGCACGAGGATTTCTATAATCTAGTGAAGCATAAGTTCTTCCTCAGTCTTACACAGCCTGGAGAGCCTCTTGCTTAGCTGTGTCCAGCAAAAAAATCAATCCTAAAGGTAGTTGATACTAGTAAAGTATGTATTCATATTAAACTTTTATGAATGCCAGATTGTGTTAATGTAGTTTGTCTAAATCAGTTGTTCAAGATAATATTCAATCATACTTGGGAAATCCTCTCACTAATGCCTCTGAACCCATTTCACCAAAAAAAAGAAAAGAATCTGAACCAAATATACTTTTCTAGTGCTCCATAATGAACCTTGTCACATTCAGTGGTTTAATGAAAGAGAGACAGGTCTGTTTTGTTTTTCATCTTTTCATAGAGCAGTTTGCCCTACACGTTTATTCATTCATTCGGGTGTTTCCACCAATTATGTATTTCTAGTGGTTCTAATGTATGTATGTCAACTCTCGTAGGCTATGTTGAAACAACAGTTCTTGCTCTCGAATTCTGTAAATGCTCTTAATTTTCCTTCTTTGATATTTCTGTACCAAATATTCTTAATTTGAGGCTCAATACGTTCCATCTTACTCGACGGAGTGAAACGAATGTCACTCTTGGTATCCCGCGGCTTCAGGAAATCTTGATGATTGCTACAAGTGACATCAAGACTCCTATAATGACATGCCCCTTGACAAGAGGGAGCAAAAAGTAAGTCTACTGTCATGTGACACTTTGTATTCTTCCAGTTAGACCTGTCCATTTTTAGAATCTGATTCGTGATTTGATTCGATTCATTTTATTAAAAATTTTATTCGATTCGTTAATAATTTGATTTGCTAATAATTTGATTTGACTTCATCCAAAATTTAATACGATTTAATATTTCTAAAATTCGTCGAACCGGCAAATTTAATTCGAATTCGATTCGGCAAATTATGAAAAAACAAAATAAAAAATAGGACAACGTCCATCACTAGTCTACTCTCACCTGACCCCATCATATTGACTTGGAATATAACAACAAGTTCTGACGCGTCAATTTTTTTTCATCATTAGCTTATATAGACATATAGTTCGTAGGTGTCGGTTTTTGTACCTCATTAAGTCCTGTCCCATATCCTTCTTTCAGCGGGTCAATTTTTACATCATCAACTTTTATAGTTGTCAACTCTAATGAGTTTTTGTATTTTTTTAAGTTTTTAATAAATTTGAAAAAAATCAAAATCTTTTAAAGAAAATTTCATAAAATAATTTGAGAAATGCAAAAAATAATGACATTTTTACTACTATTTCATTTTAACCTGAACTAGTCTATTTATTCAACTTTATGGAGATTTACTACTTTACAAAATAAAAGAAATTTTATGCAACCATTTTTACATTTTCATCTAGTTATTTATGCAATTATCAAGTCGTTAAGATATGTGTAAATTTTTGCAAAATATCTAGTTATTTTTTTGGTTTTTATTTATTTTTAAATTTATATTTACTTCAAAATACTATAAAGACTACATTCCAATCTTGAAAATTTACACAATTAATTTAAATCTCAATTCTTTTTCTAAAATATACAACTTGAGAGGTCTCCAATATATGCAACCCAGAATATTCACTAAGGTCTCTACGTAGCTAACTTAATTTTGTACATTAAGTGCAAGCTCAACTTATAGTTTATTTATTTTTCCCAAAAATATTAAACCCTAAACCCTATTTTGAAATATTTCAAAAAATTAGAATTTTTTTGATGGTACATGAGTTTTTTTGATGGTATTTCACTATTTTTTTTCTCGTCTTCAATTCGTTGTCTTGGCTATGTTACTTTCCCTATGTAAATGCTCAAGAAAAAAAAAAAATCAAAAAACATGTTTTTTCCCACATTGACTTCAAGTCAATTATGGAATTATTGGCTTTGGAACTTTTAGGAACAAAGTAGTGCCACTAACGTAAGGAAAGGGAATAATTGTATGCACTAGTGCTGATCAGGCGAATCTAAATTGTCTAATCGTATAGCTAAAAAATTTGAATAAACAACAACAAATATTTAAATCAACTTACAAAAATGTTGTTGTTTCACAGGGTTTTAAGTTTTAATTTTTAAGAATAGAGCAACATTAAATAATTATTTTAAGAATTTTTTTATATTTAAAAATCTTACCGGGTCGAACCTACGGTAGTCGATTCAATGAGTATATCTATATAATACCATCCGTTTTAAACCGAAAAAGTGAATAAACCCACAAAAGGGTTAGTGCCTATAAATGGTAGATATGACAAATTTGTAAAGCAATATTTCGGCAAATTGTGCTCTTGCAATTAATTTGTTCATATTTTTTCTATATGATAAAAGAGAAATGGAAGATTCTCAAAAGATTTGGCAAATAATACGACGAGAGGCTGGACCTAGAGAAAAGTTCAAATTTACATTGAATATACTCTTTATAAGTTAAAATTCCATGGAATTACCTTTCAAAAAAAGAAGTTAAATTCCATGGAAGTCCGCACCACTAACACGTAGTTTAAAAATATTAGTTTGAATGATAAAAATTTATTTAGTTTTTTATAGAAGAAAAAAATTATTTAGTTGACACTATACTATTGGAATGAAATCCATAACCATCATTAAATAAAAAAAATCAGAAAACATGAGAAAAAAATCATATGAAAATATCACAAGAGAGTGAAAGTAATTTTATCACACAAAAAACTAAAACCAATTTTTAGTCTTATTTTTGTTGAAAAAATATTCAAATAATAAATGTCAACTAGAGAAAATATATTTTCGATCAGGCACTTTTAAATCGGTTCGAAAAAAAATGGTGTTAGTTGGAAATGACAAGCATCGAATCGAAAGAGATGTCGGAAACGATTTGAACCGTGAAAGGGGAGGTGTACCTAGCCTAGCCTAACGATTTGCAAAACAATCCATCGTCCCACCCACCCACCTATGCAACCAATCTTCCTCATCAAAACTTATCCGTGCCCCGCATCTAGACATGACCACGGTTTGAATTCGAACGAATTCAAATCGAGTTGGTACGAATTCGAGTTCATCAAAACTTTAAACCGTATGCAATTATGAACCTTCAAATTCGAATCAAATTTGAATTGAATTCGAATCGAATTCGATAATTTTTAATATTGAATAAAAAATTCAAAAACTTCCAAACTTTCATAATTTTTTGGGAAAAGTCTACTTTAGTACCCTGTGGTATCGCAAAAAATCAAGTCAGTACCCTATGGTTTAAAACGTATTAATTGAGTGAAACTTATTGTAATTAAAATCAATTAGAGGCCCGGATAGCTGCCCGAACCCTTCCCAACCTGTCCGAACCCTGCCCGACCAACTTGGCTAGCCACATCACCAAAATTTGATGACGTGGCACCACGTGGCTATCTTTTCTCTTTCTCCTCTTCTCTCTCTCCCCTCCTCTTTTTCTTCTTCTTCTTCTTCGTTTCGACCCGCCATTAACGAGGAAGCTTTGAAAGCTTCGATCTCTCCATCGGAGGCATACCAGTCATCACCGCCGGTACCACGACGTCACCCAAAACGAGGCGAGCACGTTGGTGGTGCTCGAACTCTGGGAATCGGCGCGTGGACAACAGTGTTGTTGAGCTGCAGACCGAGTCTAGAAATGGCTCGACTACACCTCGTCGCTCTCGTCGATTTGACGCTCACCGCCGGCACCACGATGTCGCCCGAGACGAGGCGAGTTCGACAGTGGTGGCCTACCTTGGTGACTTGGCGTGTGGCACTCGGGGTCGTTGAAGAAGAAGAAGAAGGAGGAGGAGGGGGAGGAGGGGGAGGGCGGAGGCAGAGGGGGAGGGGGAGGGGGAGGGGGGATTTGGGCAGCTGCCCAGACCTCTAATTGATACGTTTTAAACCACATGGTACTGACTTGATTTTTTGTAATACTATAGGGTACTAAAGAAAACTTTTTCCTAATTTTTTTTGACAAAGTTCAAAAATTCCTATTTTTTGAAATATTTCAAAATATGGTTTAATGTTTTTGGGAAAAATAAATAAACTATAAGTTGAGCTTGCATTTAATGTATTAAATTAAGTTGGCTATGTAGGGTTTAGGGTTAAGGTTAATGTTATGGTTAGACCTTAGTGAATCTTCTGGGTTGCATATTTTAGAGAAAGAATTGAGATTTAAATTAATTGTGTAAATTTTCAAGATTGGAATAGAGTATTTATAGTATTTTGAAGTAAATATAAATTTAAAAATATATAAAAACAAAAAAAATAACATGCTTTTCCCGATTGGACGCAAAAATTTACACATATCTTAACAACTTGACAATTGCATAAATAACTAGATAAAAATGTAAAAATGGTTGCATAAATTTTTTTTATTTTGCAAAGTAGCAAATCTACATAAAGTTGAATAAATAGACTAGTCCAGGTTAAAATAAAATAGTAGTAAAACTGTCTTTATTTTTTGCATTTTCTCGAATTATTTTATGAAATTGTCTTTCAAAGATTTTGATTTTTTTCAAATTTATTATTAAAAAAAAATCATTAAAGTTGACAACTATAAAAATTGATGATGCAAAAATTGACCTCTTGAAAGAAGGAGATGGGATAGGACTTGATAAGGTACAAAAACTGACAACTATGAACTATATGACTATATAAGCTAATGATGAAAAAAAATTGACGCATCAGAACTTGTTGTTCTATTCCAAGTCATTATGATGGGGTTAGGTGAGAGCAGATTAGTGATGGACGTTGTCCTATTTTTTATTTTGTTTTTCATAATTTACCGAATCAAATTCGATTTAAATTTACCGGTTTGACAAATTTTAAAAATATTGAATCGTATTCAATTCATTTTTGGACGAATTCAAATCGAATTATTAACGAATCGAATCAAATTTTTAATGAAATGAATCAAATCGAATCGAATCACGAATCAGATTCTAACAATGGTCAGGTCTAATTGGAAGAATGCAAAGTGTCACATGGGAGTAGACTTACTTTTTGCTCCCTCTTGTCAAAGGGCAGGTCATTATAGGATTCTTAATGTCACTTGAAGCAGTCATTAAGAATTCACGAAGCCACGGGATACCAAAAGTGACATTCGTTTCACTCCGTCGAGCAAGATGGAAAGTATTGGGCCTGAAATTAAGAATATTTGGTACAGAAATAACAAAGAAGGAAAATTAAGAGCATTTACAGAATTCGAGAGCAAGAACTTTTGTTTCAACATAGCCTACGAGAGTTGACATACATACATTAGAACCACTAGAAATACATAATTGGTGGAAATACCTGAATGAATGAATAAACTTGTAGGACAAACTGCTCTATGAAAAGATGAAAAATGAAAAGATGAAAAATGAAACAGACCTGCCTCTCTTTTATTAAACCATTGAATGTGACAAGGTTCATTATAGAGCACTAGAAAAGTATATTTGGTTCAGATTCTTTTCTTTCTTTTTTGGTGAAATGGGTTCAGAGGCATTAGTGAGAAGATTTCCCAAGTATGATTGCATATTATCTTGAAGTGAATCCATGAGTCTGCATTGAAAATTCAAATAATCAGAACTGTCAATCCATGCAAGACTTTTTTTCAAAAACAGAAAGCAAGAAAATGAAAAAAATAAAATGATAATAAAAATGACAAAGTAAACAAACCTGTAGATATGCAGTAAATAGACGACTAAATATGGAGAGCAAATGACCAGCAGTATTTGAGCCAAAGAGTTCTTGAACTTTATGCACCAAACCATATTAACCGAACTGAGCTTTGTCAATCACACCACGAACGAGATCATTTGATCGCACCAACAGCTTATCTTCATGAGTATTTACATCGGAGGTGCATTTATCCCAGTCTTTTAGTTCATCACTTGGCTTAGTGACACTAACCTTCATTTTAAAAAAGTCTTCTGAAATCTTCCCAAATTTTTCGACAGTAAATGGTGGATATCCCCTCGAGACATGATTTAATATAGCGGTGACTACCTTGAAGGCACAAGTTGATGAAAATAAAAGATCGTCAATCAAGAAGCAAGGTCAATGCTAACATTTATAAAATTGTCAGACACATTATACTAAGCAGAGAATGAGCATCAAGTTCATAATACAAGGTTGAATTAATTTCCCTGGATATATAAACAAATAAAGCAAGAGATATAATGGTGCCAATTACTACCTGCAATTTGCATAGTCCATACGAATAGTCTTCTCCCCCTTCAATACCTGGACTACATGTGCCATTATACTTGGTTTGTGAAGTGTAGGCTGCCACAAATAAAAAATAATAAACAAGAAAGAAGCAGATCCCTCAATGAAAGAATGAAAGAGAAGTTTAGCGAACAAAGGGATTACTAATAAATGAAGCCTGTATGTCTCAGATACATAAGTGGATAGCTTTTCATTGAAACGAGATGTTATATCCTAGGTTAATTTCTAAAGGAGTCCTAACAGCAAAAATACAAAGTTTTACACAGAATGATGGCAGTAATATGGTGTTGTAAGCCATAAAACTGGCATGTGAAGCTAGCTTTGCAATAGAGCTCACTACCTGAGATCAAGTAGAGATGGTGTCCGGTCTAAAAGCTATAAACGCCATAGAACATGTAATAAATGTAGGAAAAAATTGAGCAGCTAAGCTATCTAAACCACCAAATATGGCCCTTGTTTATGACCAAACATAGCTATAGCAAGAAAAAAAGAATGAAACATGAGTGTTGCCACCGAGGATAATGCAAAAACAAGGAATTCCATACCTGCCAGTTTACTAGAACAACATCCCCATCGCGTAAACGGGAGATTACTTGCACATACATATTTTATCTTTAATCACTCAGGTCTCGAGTTCGAACATTTTAAGAGAATTTTATGACCCTATAAAAAAGATCAGAATGTAGATTAGTGAGTGTAGTTATCATAGAGTCCGACTAATCTGAATGCAGATTAGTCAATCTCTTGGTTAAATTTTGCAACATTTTGGGTGTGGGTGTCCGGATACATGTGATCTAAAAACTTTTTTTTTCTCTATAGTTATCATAGAGTCAATTTCTATTTCAGGAGATGAGGAATTGGTAGTCCAAGCTTACCAGTAGGGACATTAGAGATCACGTTGGAGAGGATCAAGATAACAATTGACAGGACAACAATCCCACTGGATTTGTCTATCTGGGAATAAGGCTCCAATAATTCCCACAATTTGCCTGGGATTCCAGTCTCCTCAAATCCATCCATTGTCATAAACATCCCACAGAAGAACACCAAAAGTGAATATGACACCGAAAACCAGACATTCAAAACCAACCTTAATTTAAACATATATTAAAAAAAAATTTAAACATAGTCATAACGGACAATTGTCGGGTCATATTTAACGGAATGCTGATGCTCCCGTTAGTATAATCATATTTTATTACTACTTACAATTGCTCAATTGCATCCTCTTATTGGAAGAGTTAGGTCGGGTCTAGGTCACGAATTCGAATCCCGTCACCCTCATTCCCGTTATACTGAAAGAAAAAGCCAGCTAGTTGGCTGTGGCACTTACCTTCTCCAGGCAAGGATGAGCATCCTTGAAGTCAATAACCACAAGGACAAAAGCAGCAGTAATGGCGGTCCACGACATGTTCAACCTGAAAAGAAGAGCAACCAGCATGACGATGGTCACTAGGTACACGCTGCCCTTCCACATTAATCCTTTCCATTTCGGCAATTGGATCGGCGAGGAGCTTACTTCAGGGCTGGGGAGGCCGTCCTCAATGAGAGGAGACTGGAATCACAAGGTTCTGAGGGTTGCCAATTGGGGTAGATGCAGAGCCAATATTGGCACTACATACAAGTGCTAACAGGAAAGGCTGCGGCTGGAGACGGTACTCCTTTGCCAGCCACTGCACGAATCTTGTTAGCACAGTACAAGAAGTGTCATTGGTGAAGAATTCACTTATGATGCCTGAAACCAGAAAGACCCTAATCAGCAAGTCCTTTGGTCCCTGGCTCTTCCATGCCAGAAGCTTCCCCAAATACTTATAAGCATCTGCTCTTTCTAAGTAGGCACTAACAATTATTGTACCTGTTAGAGCAGCGGAAGCATAAACACGGATGTATAGAATAGTCATAACAAATAAATAATAACGAGAGATAGAAAGAACGAAGACACTACCAAACAGGGGTCTGGATTGGGCACGGAATGCTCAGATTCCGAACCGTTCGGAATGAAGACGCGCGGGGACTTTTTTGCAAACGCGCTAAAATTTCGGGACCAAAATGAAAAAAGCCACGCACAAACGCAGGCCGGATACAAATGCCATTATCACGTGACTGCGCATGCCAGTATCACATAACTGTGCATGCCACTATCACATAACTACGCATGCCAGTGTGACCTTTTTGCAAAAATGCTAAAATATGGGGGACCAAAATGAAAAAAACCACGCGCGCCATTATCATCAACGGGACTTGCCACTGTCACAAAATACACATGCCATTATCACATAACTGCACTTGCCATTATCACATAACTACGCTTGCCACTGCGGTCCCCTTTCACTCCAAACCGTACGGAATCGATTCCTTCACTCCGTGCTCAATCCAGACCCACCAAACAGGAGTCCGAGGATTGAGAGATCAATTGAAGCATAGGCCTCAGCTAGGGTTACCACTTGGAATACAACCATAAGGAGAGAGCTCAGGATGGCCCCTGAGGTCATTCCAATTGGAAGAACTGGTATTGAAGGGAAAACTGCAGTGACCCAGAAGACCGCAAAGGCCAATGTGCCTAGCACCAGTGTGGCCTAAGAAACCATTTTTAAAAGTTTGAACGCCAAACTACAATCTCAAATCTTTGTTGGTGGAAGTAAGATGGTGGCTAAGCTACTATTTATATACTTGTGCAAGTGAAGTAAGGGGTTGTAACACAACGGCACAAAGTGTTGTAAATATTTAGGAGGTACAAGTTCAAACTTTGGAGTAGTGAGAATTAAGACCCACCAAGAACATCCTGTAATTATAATTCCCTCTCTGATTTTAGAAAAGGAAGGAGAGGAAAGAAGATGGTGACTTGGGCTGGGGGAGTTCCGGAAAGAGAGATCGCGTAGAGAGAGTTTTGGAGAAAAAAATTATTAAATTTTTAACATAATTATTTATTTATAAATGAAATTTGAGATACGTAATTGTGTAAAATATTCCTATATCACTTTTTAAGGAGTAATCTTACGTTAATAGAGTAATCTTACGTTAATACGTAATTGCGAAAGATAAAGATTTCGTATTTCTGGAAAAGTGACGGTACACTTTAATTATAAAAAGTACTTCATTACAAAAGATAATTGATTCTTTAGGTGTATTTGAATTACAGATCTTAATGATTTGTGAAGTTTGGTTTCACGTATTAGGGTGATCTCATTTTTTTCTTAGTTTCATATATATATCTGAATAAAGATTCTTATTGTAGAATATTCGTATTTTGTAAGGGTCACAATCATTTTATATAAAAAATGTACTTCGATACAAAAGATGTGAGAAACTAGATCGAAACGAGTAAAACACAACACACGAGATTTACGTGAAAACCCTAAGACGGGAAAAAAACCACAGGCAAAGGAGAGTAGTCCAATATGTGAGTCCAATCGGTTATAAGATCTCCGTGAGAGTTTTCTCTACCTCACAACTCTCGACTACACAAATAAGACCTAGGCACAGGTCGATATATATAGGAGATTATTACCCTATTCTAAATAGGAATAGTAGTACTAATTTGTCTAGAATTTGAGACAAACCCTAACAAATCTCCACCTTGGACCAAATTCTATGACTTCAACATCAACGCTGCTCCACCTTCACCATCAGCCCCTAAGGGCAATCAACATCAAGCACAAACACTTACCAAGTCCAAGCAATGCTCAAACTTAGTACCAGAAAGCGGCTTCGTCAACATGTCTGCAGGGTTGTCCTGGGTACCTACCTTGCTCACAACAATGTCACCTTGAGCAACATGCTCTAAAATGAAGTGGTACCTCACATCAATGTGCTTCATCCTCTCATGATACATAGCATCCCTCATGAGATGGATATCACTTTGACTATCACAGTACACAATACTGACCTGCAGCTTCTCACAGATTTCATTGAAGAAACCTTTCAACCAGATAGCCTCCTTCACACCTTCAGTAATAGCCATATACTCTGCCTCAGTGGTTGACAACGCAACTGTGACCTGTAGACAAACTCTCCAACTGATAGCATAACCTTCAAGAGTGAAGACATATCCAGATAAGGACCTGAACTTATCAAGGTCTCCAGCATAATCTGAATCAATGAAACTAACAACACCATCACTGGTGCTTCCAAACTGTAGACACATACCTTTGGTACTATTCAAGTACCTCATAATCTACTCTAGTGCTCTCCAATGACCTTCTCCAGGATTTGCCATAAATCTGCTAACGACACTCACAGCATAGGCCAAATCTGGGCATGTACAAACCATAGCATACATTAGAGAACCAACATCACTGGAGTATGGAACACCAGACATGTAATCGATCTCACCAGCTAACTGTGGAGCTAAAGCGGACGAAAGTAAAAAATATGTACCAAGAGGAGTACTCACAGGATTACCAGTCACATCAAAACTGTCAAGTACCTTTTCAATGTAACTCTCCTGACTCAGAAATAATTTTCTTGCTCCTCTATCTCTGGCAATCTCCATGGCAAGAATCTTCTTAGCAGGACCCAAATCTTTCATCTCAAACTCGCTCCTCAACAGAGCTTTGAGCTTCCTCACATCTCTTTTGTCACTGGTAGCAATTAATATGTCATCCACATACAGGAGCAAATACGCTTGAGAACCATAGCATAGCCTTTTCAGGTAAACACAACTATCATACTTGCTCCTCTCATAACCATGAGAAATCATAAAGGAATCAAACCTTTTATACCACTGCCTCGGAGACTGCTTAAGGCCATACATGGACTTCTTCAATAAGCACACATGGTCTTCTTTGCCTTCAACATGAAAATCCTCAGGCTGTGCCATATAAATCCGCTCCTCAAGCTCTCTATTCAAGAAAGCTGTCTTCACATCAAGTTATTTAAGCTCCAAATCCTGCATAGTGATAACACCAAGAAGAGAACGAATCGAGGTATGCTTCACAACTGGTGAAAATACCTCATTAAAATCTACACCAGGAATCTGATTATATTCTCTAGCCACTAGCCTAGCCTTGTATCCAGGCTCTTCAACTCCAGGTATACCATCCTTCTTCTTGAATACCCACTTGTAACTGACAACCTTCTTATCTTTAGGCAGCTTAGTAATCTCCCAAGTCTTGTTCTTGTGAAGAGATTCCATCTCTTCCTCCATAGCAACCAACCATCTAGCAGAGTCTTTCGACTTTATAGCATCTGAGTAACTAGACGATTCTTCACAGCTATCAACTTCTTCTGCCACATTCAAGGCAAAAGTAATAAGATCTATGGAGGCCTAATAATTCTTCTGGGTCTGTCTCTAGCAATAGAATACGCTGGCTCCCTCTCAACTGTGCCAACATTCTCAGCTTCATCAAACAACCCACCATGAGTAGGATCATGGCAATCAACATCACGAAAAGGAACTCACTTCTAGATCAGCATCAAACTCCACCTGCACTTTTGACTTTTACAAGTCCACACTTGGAGCATTGGAAATACCAGGTGAAGAAATATCCTCTCTCTTACTCAGCATATCTGTCTCTTTGAAAATAACATTCCTACTTAACAAGACCTTAGACAGCTCGGAACACCACAACTTGTATCCCTTCACTCCAGAAGCATAGCCAAGGAAGATACATTTCACAGATCTTGGCTCTAACTAACCATTATTCACATGAGCATAGGCAGGACACCTAAATATCTTCAAATCAGCAAAACTAGGAGGATTTTCAGACCATAATTCTTCATGTACCTTACCATCAAGTGATGCATGAGGTGAACAATTGACAAAGTGATAGACAGTGGAAGCAGCTTCAGCCCAAAATGACTTAGGCAAACCAGCATTTGACAGCATACAATGAATTTTCTCCAATAAAGTTCTGTTCATTCTTTCAGCAACTCCAATCTGTTGAGGTGTACCAGGGATTGTCTTATACCTGTCAATACCCTCATTCTTGCAAAACTCATCAAACCAACTAGAGCAAAACTCTAATCTATTGTCGGTATGGAGATGCTTGACATCTCTCCTAGTCTGCTTCTCAATCATAGTCTTCTACTGTTTGAAAGTGACAACTTGAGACGGTCCCCAAAGATCAGAATGAACATAGTCAAGTATTCCTTTTGTAGTGTGCACACCTTTCTAAAAACTAACTTTCTTCTACTTGCCAAACACACAGTGCTCATAAAGTTCCACCTTCTCAATACTCTGTCCACATAATAATCCTCTCCTATTCAGCTCGGTCATGCCTTTCTCGCTCATGTGACCAAGTCACATATGCCACAACGAGGTATTCTCAGACTCTATCAATAAGCCAGATGCAGCAGCAGCAGTCCCTGTAACTATAGAACCATGCAAAACATACATATTTTCAACCTCCTTCTTGGCCTCATATGCACAAATAAATTCTTACTCACACGAAGAACTCCACCTTCTCCGGTGTACCTGTACCCAATGAATCAATGGTACTCAAAGAAATTAAGTTCCACTTCAGATCAGGGATATGTCTCACATCCTTCAAAGTTCGAATGACACCATCATGCATCTTGATCTTCACTGTGCCAATACCAATAACCTTGCAGACAAAATTATTTTTCATGAGAATATTACCCTCCGCACGTTCATATGTAAAAAACCAGTCCCGGATGGGGCACATATAAAACGTACAAGCATAATCAAGGACCCAAGCAGCATCAACCTTGGATTCCCATCAATCTCAGATAAAAGATCTCCATCAAATTCTTGCTGAGTGCTGGTGGCAACACTAGCACTGTCGCTATCAGAACTTTATCCTTTCGGAGCACTAGACTTTTCGTCCTTCTTCTTGTTCTTCAACTCTGGACAGAACCATTTAATATGCCCAACCTTATGAGAATTGAAACAAGTTTTATCCTTATGCCTTGCCCTTGATTTGCTCCTACGCTTCTTCCTTAAACCAGACTTATCATTCCTCTCCTCAGACCTCCCTCTCACAACCAAGCCAGTCCCTTGGCTATTTTCAGAGGAACTCACATTGTGCTTATCAATTCTCTCTTTCTCCAAGAGCGAATCATGAACATTATCCCAACTCAGAGTATCATGGCTGAACCACAGAGTATCCCTGAATTGCTGATAAGAGGCAGGCAACGAGCACAATAACAATAAAGCTAGATCTTCATCATCATACTTCATATCCAGAGATCTAAGATCAGCCACTATATCCTTAAATTCATTAAGGTGGTCGTGAACAGACTTATCTTCTTGTATCCTGATAGAAAACAGTCATTGCTTCAAGCACAGTTTGTTGGTCAAACTCTTGGGCATGCACAACTTTTCAAGCTTTGCCCACAATTAGGAAGTTGTCGTCTCCTTCAACACTTCTCGCAAAATATCATATGACGAGTGCAACTGAATCTGACTCATAGCCTTACGATTCTTTGACGCTTTCATCGCAGCATCCCAACTCGAAGGCATCAACTTTTCATCAAGTAGAGTCTCATCCAGCTCTAAATGTGTCAGAATAGCATGCATCTTCACATGCCACAAGAAAAAAATTGGTTTTTCTCATCAACTGAGGGATCTCGTACTTCATAGAAGTCACCTCAAACCCAAAAAATTAGCCCAAAATAGGTTAGAAACCAAAATCAGCCAAAACTGTTGACTTTTGGTCAACCAGTCAAACCGTTGGCCAAGTCAACTCGAATTAGGGTTTTTCAACCCAAAACTTCCAAGAGCGACGACTGAGCGGCGGGACCACCACGGCAGGCGATGAGTGGGCGGCGACGGCTCTGCTATGACGAGCGTGGTCGGAGGACACGGTGACACATCGGTGGATGGCGGCGGCGTCAGGATTCGAGAGTTCTTTCTCTCTCCCCAAAACCCTCCTCTTTCCCCGATGACAAGAGAAACGACGATCGGTGGAGCTTCTCCCGGCGGCGATGGTGCGTAGGGGCGGTCGCCTCGGAGAGGCGACAACGGCGATGATCAGGTCTGCGCCTCCTTCTCTCCCGTCAGAGTTCAACAACAAACTCCAAACTTCGACGATCGAGAGTATTTGCATCTTCTCTCTTCAAGCTGCGACGAGATGATGACAATGGGGCTCGGCGGCCCGCGGGCGGGCTGGCAATGGACGCGGCTCCGGGCGACGGACGGTGACGACGCTGGGATGCGGGGGGCAGTTGGTCGCTGCTTCTCTGCGACGGCTCCAAAGGGTTTTGAGAAAACCCAAAATCCCTTTTTTTTCTTTCGTCGAATACTCTTATCTCAGATCTGGCTCTGATACCACTTGTGAGAAACTAGATCGAAATGAGTAAAACGTAACACACGAGATTTACGTGAAAATCCCAAGATGGGGAGAAAACTACGGGCAAAGGAGAGTAGTCCACTATGTGAGTCCAATCAGTTATAAGGCCTCCGTGAGAGTTCTCTCTAACTCACAACTCTCGACTACACAAATAAGACCTAGGCACATGTCGATATATATAGGAGATTATTACCCTATTCTAAATAAGAATAGTAGTACTAATTTGTCTAGAATTTGAGACAAACCCTAACAAAATAAAATTGATTCTAAATTTTATTTTGGTCTAGATCATTATTTTTAAATACTCGAACTCGGAATATTTTAATTAAATTACAACACTTAGTTAATCTAACCGGCTTGTTGGTATATGTCCTTGTAAATAACACAAGGATGTTAATTACATAGTGGGAATTTGTTTAATGATTTATCAACTTGCCAAAGTGAAACTTTCCTCTTTATTTATACTATTTAGATTTCTTCAAAAAAAATACCAATCCAACTTACGAGAAAGTTAGTTGTGTCATGACTAAACATAAATATACCAAAATTTTGCCGGATATAAAAATTTGATTATCTACCTATTGATTAAATTATTTTTGAAATTTGTATTTTATTGTTAAAACTAACACATTGCTACTTGCTAAAGCTGTCACAGACAAGTTATCTTGAGATTCTTTTGTTAAATATGAAATTACCAAAGTGATATTATAGTAGGTTGACATTGAGAATCACATTGTTTAATGCAATAATAGTGGACAATTTTATAAGTATTGAAAATCTATATTTTTATTGTTTTAAGGTATTTGGTTGGATATGGAGATTCTAACATGGTACTAGAACGAGTTGATCTCATGTCCATTATTGATACCCGCTTGACCCTCATTTCTCGTACGTTGGTAAAATCAATGCACATGCAATTCTCAGCCGGATGAGTCCCATTTTAGAGACCGTATTGAAAAATTCATATTGCTTAGTGTAAAATTGGTGGGCAAATTTATAATAAATCTACCTACCAAAAAATAAGATTTTCTATAAAAAAAATAAGAATTTCTAAAACAAAAATTTGGTATTATTTGAAGATTCTAATAGTCGACTCGTAGTTTTATTTTGTCACACGACCTTCGTTTGCAAAGTTGGATTAATCATGTTTCCAATATTTTGAGGCCAGCTAACCCGATCGTGTCACGAATAACGCAATTTGCCTGTGTTTTATATTATTTAAATGACAGGGGGATATCAAATTAAACGTGTAATTTTTTTGTCTACGGAAATAACAGCAAAAGTACCAAACACATCAACGTCCATAATATCCGTTGCTCTTTAAAAGAATACAAATATATATTAATTGTCAACCCGTTGGCCGTTGCCCTTTTTTTCATGGAATTTTTTAAAATAATTCTTTCACGAGGTGTTTTTTTTTAGAGGGGATCACGAGGTGTTTTTTGGTGACTACTAGTTCCTACCAAATTTTGACTCGTTCCAAAGACTATCATTTTTCATTAAAAAAATTCAAAAGGAAATAGTATTTTTAGTTAAATATAACTAAATAAGTAATTATATTTTCAAACTCGAACTTGAAATTTTTAGACGTTTGAGACCTATTTTTAGCTAGTATATATAATGACTTCAGTTATGTATTTATATAAGATACTAGTGTAATGTATTTATGTACATTTGACTTTTTTTTAATGGTGTTTCACTATTTATAAGATACTATTTTTTTCCCACATGGACTTCAAGTTATGTATTTATATAAGATACTAGTGTAATGTATTTATAAATAGTGTAATGTATTTATGTACATTTGACTTTTTTTTAATGGTGTTTCACTATTTATAAGATACTATTTTTTTCCCACATGGACTTCAGTTATGTATTTATATAAGATACAAGTGTAATGT
This sequence comes from Hypericum androsaemum, assembly GCA_963995505.1. Taxonomy (NCBI): domain Eukaryota; kingdom Viridiplantae; phylum Streptophyta; class Magnoliopsida; order Malpighiales; family Hypericaceae; genus Hypericum; species Hypericum androsaemum. Next base: position 1,010,455 of record OZ023194.1, on the reverse strand, counting down.
ATTTATGTACATTTGACTTTTTTTTAATGGTGTTTCACTATTTATAAGATACTATTTTTTTCCCACATGGACTTCAAGTCAATTATGGAATTATTGGCTTTGGAACGTTTAGGAACAAAGTAGCGCCACAAACGTAAAGATTTGGCAAATAACTCGACGAGAGGCTGGACCTAGAGAAAAGTTCAAATTTGCATGGAATATACTCTTTATAAGTTAAATTCCATAGAATTCCGCACCACTAACACGTACTCTAAAAATATTAGACCCAATAATAAAAATTTATTTAGTTTTTTATGGAAGAAAAAAGAATTTAGTTGACACTATACTATTAGAATGAAAACCATAACCATGATTAAATTAAAAAAATCAGAAAACATGAGAAAAAAATCATATGAAAATATCACAAGAGAGTGAAAGTAATTTTATCACACAAAAAATAAAACAAAATTTGTTGAAAAAATATGCAAATAATAAATGTCAACTAGAGAAAATATATTTTCAATCAGACATTTTTAAATCGGTTCAAAAAAAGAACATGGTGTTAGTTGGAAATGACAAGCATCGAATCGAAAGAGAAATCAGAAACGATTGAACCGTGAAAGGGGAGGTGTACCTAGCCTAGCTCAGCCCAGCCTAGACCAGCCCTACGATTTGCAAAACAAACCTTCATCCCACCCACCCACCTATCCAATCAATCTTCCTCATCAAAACTTGTCCCTGCCATGTATCTAGACTTGACCACAGTTCGAATCGAATTCGAATTAATTCTTTAATTTTTAATATTTAATAAAAAATTCAAAATCTTCCAAATTTCTTAATTTTTTTGACAGTTCAAAATTTTCAATTTTTTGAAATATTTCAAAATAGGGTTTAGGGTTTAACATTTTTGGAAAAAATAAATAAACTATAAAAAGAGCTTGCACTTAATGTACCAAATTAAGTTGCCTACGTAGGGTTTAGGGTTAAGATTAATATTATGGTTAGACCTTAGTGAATCTTCTGGGTTGCATATATTGGAGACCTCTCGAGTTGCATATTCTAGAGAAAGAATTGAGATTTAAATTAATTGTATATATTTTCAAGAATGGAATGGAGTATTTATAGTATTTTGAAGCAAATATAAATTTAAAAATTAATAAATAACAAAACAATAACCTGCTTTTCCCGATTGGACGCAAAAATTTACACATATCTTAACGACCTGACAATTGCATAAATAACTAGATGAAAATGTAAAAATGGTTGCATAAAATTTCTTTTATTTTGCAAAGTAGCAAATCTACATAAAGTTGAATAAATAGATTAGTTCATGTTAAAATGAAATAGTAGTAAAACTGTCTTTATTTTTTGTACTTTATAGAATTGTTTTTTGAAATTTTTTTCAAAGATTTTGATTTTTTTTCAAATTTATTAAAAACTAAAAAAATACAAAAACTCATTAAAATTGACAACTATAAAAATTGATGGTGTAAAGATTGACCCGCTGAAAGAAGGAGATGAGATGGGACTTGATAAGGTACAAAAACTGACAACTATGAACTATATGTATGTATAAGCTAATGATGAAAAAGATTGACGCGTCAGAACTTGTTGTTCTATTCCAAGTCATTATGATGGGGTTAGGTGAGAGATGACTAGTGATGGACGTATCTCTATTTTTATTTTATTTTTTCATAATTCACCCAATCGAATTCTAATTAAATTCGCGAGTTTGACAAATTTTAGAAATTTTGAACCGTATTCAATTAGTCTTTGGATGAATTTGATTCAAATTTTTAACGAATCAAATCAAATTTTTAATGACTCGAATCGAATCAAATTTTTAATGACTCGAATCGAATCGAATCAAATCATGAATCAGATTCTAACAATAGTCAGGTCTGGGGCCAGGTGAGAGAAGACTAGTGATGGACATATCCAAATTTTTATTTTATTTTTTCATAATTTGTCGAATCGAATTCGAATTAAATTTACCAGTTTTACAAATTTTAGAAATCTTGAACCGTATTCAATTCATCTTTCGACAAATTCGAATCAAATTTTTAACGAATCAAATTATTAACGAATCGAATCGAATAGAATCACGAATCGAATTTTAACATTGGTCAGGTCTACATGCATCACATAACATGTGTTACATAAATTACAGATTATAATATATTTTCATCGAATAGATTATGCCATTTTTGAACAAATTAAACTACCATAGTTAGAGCAAAGCGATGCAACATGCTCTTAGATCTAAGAAGAAATGGACGTTAGTGAATGGGACAGTTTCACCACCTGATGTTGAAGATGATAGTTATCTAGAATGGGAAGGGTGTTATCCAGTATACACCTATTTCCCTGTGCAAGTATGTGGATAAGAAGAAGGGATCCTCTGATTGTGAGTATGTGAAGTATGTCAGGCTACATCTTTAACAAGATCAAGTGATTAAGTTTCTAATAGTACTTAATGAGTTGACACAGTGAGATCACAGATCATGTTGATTGATCCATTGCCTTCTATAATAAGAATTTTATATCTTGCTTTACAACATGAGCAACAATTATTGTCCTCTAGTAGTGCTAATGTTATTGTTGGTTTAGCTAAAACTAAGGAATTTATGAACTCTGTCAAGTCTTCGGGTACTTATAAGAGGAATTGGAATGATCAAAAGAAGCCAGTTTGCACTTATTGTGGGAAGGAAAGACATATTGCTGATAAATGCTCTCGAAAGCATGGTTTTCCACCAAATTTTAAGTTCAAAAGAGGATCCCAGTCTGGTTCTGGTAATCAATCTTTTACTGGCTCTAATCAGATAACAGAGCAGAGTGCATATTATACCAAGAATTCTCTCATGATGGTCTTCAGATGATGAATCAGGGACTGGAGAAGATAGATTTAACATCAGACTAGTACCATAATCTCATTGCTTTAGTCTAGCAGTCCTCTATCATGCCTAGGAGTTCAGTTCTTAGCTGTTCCTCAGGGCCTATTTTGCCTTCTGAGAAGGCTTCACCTCATTCTTCATCCAATCAATTCCATCCTCCAGCTTTTACAGGTCAGTCTCCTAGTATTTCTCTTCTAGTCTGTGTCAATTTAGCTTCTTCCAGCACTTGGACTGTCGATTCTGGTGCATCTAATCATATAGCTTATTCCAAGTCCCACTTTATAGAATTTCATCCTATATCCAATGTTATTATCACGCTTCCCAATAGGCAGCATATTGTTGCTACTCATATTGGCACAATTAAGCTCTCCCCACATCTCTATCTCTTCAATGTTCTATTAGTTCCTTCTTTCACTTTTAGCCTTCTTTTTGTTAGTAAGCTAACCTCAACTTTTCCTTTTCAATTTTATTTTCAACATGACAAATGTCTTATCCAGGACCCGTGAAAACTCAAGGCTTATACCTCCTAAACCCAGAAACCCTCAGAAGATGACCACCATACCCACTACCTTAGCAGCTCCATCATTTTGTATTCAAGAGATAGATCTCTAGCATCACAGACTTGGACATATACCATTTCCTGGACTTCAACAAGTTGTAGCTACAGATCTTGCTGTAATTTTTAAAGGCAATAAGCATTGTGAAACTTGTCATTACTCTAGACATAAGAGGCTACCATTTCTTCTTAGTAGTTCTAATGCTTCTGAGATATTTGATCTTGTGCATATTGACATTTGGGGCAAGTACAATAAGCCTTCTTATGATGGATATTCTTACTTCCTTACCTTTGTGGATGATCATTCTTGTTCAGTTTGAGTTTATATGCTTAAAGATAAGTCTACAACTAGATTGACTATTAAGCAGTTTTATGCTATGATTGCTACTCAATTTGGAAAGAGTATCAAAAGGATTCGGACTAATCAAGGAAAAGAGTTTCATATGAATTTTTCAGTTCAAACGGGATTGTGCATAAACAGAGTTGTGTTTATACCCCACAACAGAATGCTCGAGTAGAAAGAAAACACCAAAATATCTTGAACATGGCTCGTGCATCAATTATGCAATCTCATCTACCCTTGGTTTTTTGGAGTGAAGCTGTTCTTCATGCTACTTACCTCATTAACAGACTACCAGCAACCACCTTAACTAATCTCACACCTTTTCAAGTGCTTCATGGAAGGAAACCTGATTATAAACATCTCTGAATTTTTGGCTGTCTCTGCTACGCATCTACCACTACTGTCAATAGGCATAAGCTTGCTCCACGGGCTAGCCAATATGTATTTCTGGGAATACCTGAAGGAATCAAATGATATAAGCTTTATGATCTAGACACACATCAGGTCATTGTGTCTAGAGATGTGATCTTTTATGAGACAATCTTTCCATTTCATCAGCAATCTACTTATCAGAAAACCTATAATCAACTTGTGCCTCTTCCATCTCCTCCTTTGGTTCACCCTACTTCTCCGGCTAACCTTGATTCTCCACTTTCTTTTGGGACTATTCCAATGCCTCATGTTGATGTTATACTAAAGGATTCTCTTTCATAAGTTCATATTTCACTAGAGAATGCAGACACCCATCTACCTTCACCACCTTCACCACACCCTCATCCTACCTCATACCTCAACCTTCCTCTCAACCTATTCCTATCACAAGATCTACCAAACCAAAAACCTTACCTACTTACTTACAAGCCTATGGGCATGGAGTTCCACAGTACACTGCATAACAATCATCTTCAGGTCAGTGTTCTTCTCTGTCTAGTGCTCCTCGATCTTGTACTACCTTATATCATATCCAGTCTTTTTTTACTTTATCTCATCTCAGGCCTAGTTTTCAGGTTTTTAGTATTTCAGTTGCTAGCCATAAAGAACCTGAGTCTTATGAACAGGCCGTGAAAGAGGAATGCTGGCTTGAGGCTATGAATCAAGAGGTGCAGGCTCTTGAACAAAACCATACTTGGATACTTGTTGATCTCCCTCCTAGTAAGAAACTGGTTGGTAGTAAATGAGTTTTTCGCATCAAACTCAAGTCAGATGGCAGTGTGGAGTGCTACAAAGCCAGGCTTATAGCAAAAGGGTATACTCAATCTCTAGGCATCAATTACTTTAAAACTTTTAGTCCAGTTGCAAAGATGACTACCATTCGATTGCTTCTTGCTATGGTTGTTCCTCATGACTGGCATTTACAACAATTGGATGTTAATAATGCCTTCTTGTATGGTGAGTTAGATGAGGAAGTATATATGCGATTACCTCAGGGCTTGCAGGTTTCTCCAGCTGATCAAAGCAAAGTTTGTAAGCTCAAAAAGTCTCTCTATGGACTTAAGCAAGCTAGATGTCAGTAGTTTGCTAAGCTGACCTCTATCCTACTCAGTTTTGGATATGTTCAATCTCCCTTTGATCACTCTTTTTTCTCACTTATTTCTGCTTGTTCAATCACAGTTCTTCTTGTGTACGTTGATGACATTATAGTAGTTGGCAACTCTATTAATGTCATCAATGCCACTAAGTCTCATCTTCAAGTTACTCTTAAGCTCAAAGATTTGGGCTCGATGAAGTACATTCTTGGCCTTGAAGTGGCTAGGAATGCTTCTGGTCTTTATATTTCCCAGAAGAAATATGCTTTAGAGATTCTTCAGGATGCTAGTTATCTTGGCTGCAAACCAAGAAAGTCTCATGTTGATGTGAATTGTAAGTTATCTGCTGAATCTAGTACTCCTCTTGATGAGCTTGCCTATGATGCTGATGGTAAGCCAATCACCATGATCACTGATCACTGTGGATAGAAAAGAAATTGCTGAAGATTCTACACATTACAGGCTTCTAGTTGGTAAGCTCTCTTATATCTTACAGCTATATCCTAATATTAGCTTTATTGTGCAACAACTTATCTAATTTCTTACTCATCCTTGTGATACACATTTACAAGTTGCTTATCATGTTCTCATATCTTAAGCACTCTCCTGGCAAAGGTCTTTTCTACTCTGCTGTTGCAGATGATCAATTGAAGGCCTATTCAGATAGTGATAATGGTAGATGTGAGGATACTAGGCGATCTGTTACTAGTTTTTGTGTAACTCTCTTATTTCATGGAAGGCCAAAAAGCAGGATATAGTATCTTGTTCCTCGTTTGAGGCTGAGTGCAAGGCTTTAGTCGCTGTTACACGTGAGGTTCAATGGATTTCTTACCTTCTTACTCATCTGCGAGTTGCTATGAATGGACCAATCTTAATTTATTATGATAATAAGTCTGCTATCCACATTGCTGAGCACCCTGTCTTCCATGAACGCAACAAACACATAGAAATTGATTGCCATCTAGTTCGTGAGAAAGTGCACACGGGTTTAATCAAACTCTTTCATATGAAGACTGAATTTCAATTGGCTGAATTAACAGTCAAGTAATCAGCACTGGAAGAATACAAGGTGTCACATGGCAGTAGACTTACTTTTTGCTTCCTCTTATCAAAGGGCAGGTCATTATAGGAGTCTTGATGTCACTTGAAGCAGTCATCAAGATTTCCTGAAGCCGCGGGATACCAAGAGTGACATTCATTTCACTCCGTCCAGCAAGATGGAAGGTATTGAGCCTGAAATTGAGAATATTTGGTACATGAATATCAAAGAAGGCAAATTAAGAGCATTAACAGAACTCGAGCGCAAGAACTGTTGTTTCAACATAGCCTACGAGAGTTGACATATATACATTAGAACCATTAGAAATGCATAATTGGTGGAAACACCCGAATGAATGAATAAACTTATAGGGCAAACTGCTATAGGAAAAGATGAAAAATAAAATAGACCTGCCTCTCTTTCATTAAACCACTGAATATGACAAGGTTCATTATGGAGCACTAGAAAAGTATATTGGGTTCAAATTCTTTTCTTTTTTTTTTGGTGAAATGGGTTCAGAGGCATTAGTGAGAAGATTTCCCAAGTATGATTGCATATCATCTTGAACAACTGATTTAGACAAACTAACTTAACACAATCTGGCATTCATAAAGTTTCATATGAATACGTACTTTACTAGTATCAACTACCTTTAGGATTTATTTTTTTGCTTGACACAGCTACAAAAAGAGTTATCTGATTACATGGAAGCAAGCAAAAGAGGAAAGTATTTATTGCTAATGGGTTAAATGCACTCAATGTTCATATTGCAGACCATGAATGGGGTTCTGGGTTAAATGCACTCAATGTTCATATTGCAGACCATGAATGGGGTTCCCGTTCCCTGAAGTATGAATGAGATAGAGGACATCTGACATCTCACTAGTCTTTCCCAGCTCTCCCATTGTAGGTGCGCAAGTGTAATAAGCTCACATTATTCCAAAACTTGTTCATATCTTAGGTAGTTATCTGAATACGAACATGATGTAAATGTGAAAAAAATGTGTTTTTATTTAAAAAACATATAGTGGTTCTCCAACAGACTGAGCAGCAAGTACGCCAACAGGCTCTCCAGGCAGTACAAGACTGAGGAAGAACTTCTGCTTCACTAGATTATAGAAATCCTCGTGCTTCACAAAATTGGAAGACATCAACTTACTTAAGGAGAAATTCTTCATGTAGTGCTCAGCTGCTTCTTCCAAATGGGGAGGCAATTTTTGAATATACTCATTCATTGCACCAGCTCCCCCATCCCTTTTTTTGAAAATTATTTTTTGATTCTGAAAATAAACACGGAGTGGGTGAAATACTGATAATAGGATAACAAATTGGCTCTTCCAAAGTCGGTAAAAGAGTTCTCACTGCTGCAAGTGTATCGAAGTTTGAATAAAACTAGCTGGAGAAAAAAATTATGGGCAAACCTAGGTCTTTGAAGGAACCGTTTGGAGATCATGAGATACAATGCAACATGTATTAGCACTAACAACGATGATGCAGAAAAATAAAGCAACGCAAGAAATAATAGAGATGAAAGAATCTATCAGGTGGCATAAGTAACTGTCAACTGTGGACCCAGTAGTAATTACACATGGTTGCACGGTGTGTGCCTCTGTTATTAACTGAGGTGGTAGGATTTTGAACGTGGGATGAACTGTTGGCATGCATTTAGATCCCGTGTGATGTTCGGGTATTTCTTTGAATTGTAGTGGGCTGGATTGCTGATGGTGAATTTGATGTAAAAAATTGCCTGTCCAACCGGGCTCTAGTTTGAACTGGCTGAATTTAGATCCAGCCCTTGTCAATAAGCAAATAGTAGATCCTTGTACAGGATGGTCAACAAGAATTGGAATGTAAAATAGTTCCTAGTATGGTCAGCTTTCATCCATGGGATTGGGAACCTCGCGCTGGGGGCTATATCAATGATCGATTTCTAACACGTCTTCGCCCACAGGAGTATTATTTTCATTGCATGGCTGGTCGTGAAGAATTGAAAAATTGAATTTTGCTAGCTTAAAAATTGAATTATTATCCGAGCTCCTCCTAAATAATTGAAAACTGAGTTTTGTCCACCACAAGATGGAGTAGGCTATATGGACTAGCACATTCGTCCACTGAGTTGGTCGCATACCTGCTTCCTAGTCCACATTGGAGTGGGTTTGATAATGGCAGGCTGATAGTGTTGGAGAATTGGTTTATTAACCAAGGAAGAGATGGCCCAATACAAGTGAGTGTATTGGGCTTTGGCCCAAATATTTAATTAGAGGGAGAATCCTAATTAAATATAATAACTAAGTAATTAGTGGGCAACTTTGAGCTAATTTAATTGAAGGTCACACCAATTGATTTTGGGTGTTTGTGAGGTCAATACGAAGCTCATTGATAGAGCTTCGTAACGATATATAACACTTGCGAAAATCCAATTCTCGGGGTGAATAAAAATTGGCTTTAAAGTGGTATGGTTGTTATTAAAATAAGCACAATCCCACATTGGTTAGCGCACCATGCTGAGACAAGTTTATAAGGGACTAGAAGTCTAGCATGGGTAAACTGGTGGAGAAGGGAGAGGCTTCTCGCGCCGTCCGTCCGTCCGTCCGTCCGGCTCGGCTCGGCTCGGCACGCACGCACGCACGCGCGCGCGCCCCGCCCCGCCCCGCCCCGCCCCGCCCCGGACCGGGCCGGGCCGGGCCGGGCCCGGGTGCGGGATTGTGGGTTTGTGGGAATTGTTTCAGGGCCTTATCTTTTTAGAACTGGGCCGGACTTGTTGTAGCGATCCTAGGCCCAAAAAGTCCTCTGGGCTTCTTGGACTTCCGTTTGGAATTCGAAATTTAAATTCAAGCCAATAAATGGGATAACAGCCTAATGAATATGGGGGTTTTATGGGTCTTGTAACAGCCCATTTAATGGGTGGGTTAATGGCCCTATTAAATCCGAATTTGGCTGTTGGAGGTCCAAGGCTGCCTATAAAAGGAGCCCACCTCCTTCATTCCAAATCATCCCAGCTCACACTCTTCCTTGAGCTCTCTACTTCTCCCTCCATAGCATAGCATTTCTCACTTTCATTTGTGTCGGAGTTCTAAGGCTACGAAAGGTTCGAAAGGTGTACGAAAGTGCTTCCTTTGTACACGAGGTTGGGCGTTGTACCTTGGGAACTCTCTTACTCACGGAGGCCTGAAGCATATAGGCGGGTAATAAGAGTTTAAGGGCACACGGTAAAACTGTGGCCTCGTCCAGGATTGCATCCGAAATCCCTAGCTCGAAGAAGACGGTTGTACACACTTACTCACAAGTGTGATTGTGAGCATACCTCTAAACTCTTCTCTTTATATGCTTACGATTTATATTTGCATACTCGTATTAAACCATTATTTACTAATATTTGTTTCAACAATCTTAAACTCTTATTATTCATAAATATTAGTAGATTATGGTGACTATTTAAAAAATATATATAAGATTCGCCTACGTACTTTAATCATCTTTTCGAGAACGATTAATTGTCTACTGGGTTGTTCATGCAATTAATAATTTTCACGTTGCAGTTTTGAATTTTAATTGTATTTGCTCACTGGTAAGATAATTAATAGAGTTATCGTTATAATTTATTTCACCAATTGATTATAATCTTGTAGCTCGGGGTAAGTATTTACCTGTTACGATCGTTACTGATCATTCAAAGTGCAGAATATTGTGGGGTTCGAACCAATTAAGTACTAGTTTAATTGGTATTGTTGAAACTGGTTTCTTACTAAATTCTATATTTTTTAGATGGCTGATAACAACTCTCCCCCACTCAACAACTCCGGTGCGACGAACACCGATAACGACAACTTGAACGAGGAGGTTCCTGTTGTGAGGGCTAGCGGCGCTGAGGCCGTAATGCCGGGTCATAGACACCCAATGCCACTGCCGTACTCTCATCTTGAGAAACCGGAAAAGTTCAAGAGTGGAAATTTCAAGAGATGGCAACAAAAAATGTTGTTCTACTTGACCGCCTTGAACTTTAGCCGGTATGTCAAGGAAGAGAAACCCAAAGAGAATGTGAGTGATCCGCATCAAACTGCGATCCACAGCGCATGGGTACATGAAGATTACCTATGTCGCAACTATATATTGGGTTCTCTCGACGATTCGCTTTACGGCGTCTACTATACCAAAGAAACGTCTAAGGATCTTTGGGAATCGTTGGAGCACAAATATAAAGTTGACGACGCCGGTGCAAAGAAATTTGTGGCCGGGCGCTTCCACGACTATCGGATGGTCGATGGAAAGAGCGTTGTGGAACAATGCGAAGAGTTGCAATTGATCTTTCATGATCTTGCAACGGAGGAAATGGCCATCAATGATGCCCTCCAAGTGGCGATGGTAATTGAGAAATTACCACCATCTTGGAAGGACTTCAAGATGTACCTCAAGCACAAGAGGAAGAAGATGACTCTCGAGGACCTTATCCGAAGGTTGCGCATCGAGCAAGACAACCGAAAGGTTGATAAGAAACCAAGTGGCATGGTTGCTAAGGCCAATGTGGTCGAGACCGGGGGGAGCTCCCGTGGGAACAAGCGGAAACGCTCAAATGACACCAAGGGAGATGCTCAGAACAAGAGCTTTACTGGTGCCTGCTTTGTTTGCAACAAGACCGGCCATCGTGCCAAAGATTGCTACAAACGTCTAGCCGCGGAGGGTAAGAAGACGGCAGGACCAGGCAAGGGCAAGAAGAAGAAGCCCGCCAATGCTAACATTGCGGAGGCTAGCTTGAGCTCCGACCTCGATGAGATGCACCTCACGGCCGTTGTGTCCGAGGTGAACCTCGTGGGTGGGAACTCGAAGGAATGGTGGGTGGACACGGGGGCTACCCGCCACATTTGTGCCAACAAATGGATGTTCAAGACCTATCAACCGGTCGATGATGAGAACTGCTACATGGGAAATTCTGCAGTCTCGAAGGTTGAAGGCAAGGGGACGGTCATGCTGAAGATGACCTCGGGCAAGGAGCTGACCTTGACTGATGTGCTGCATGTGCCCGAGATTCGAAAGAATCTTATCTCCGGAGTGGTGCTCAACAAGAGGGGCTTTCGGCTTGTGTTCGAGTCCGACAAGGTCATCATGTCCAAGGGAGGGATGTTCGTTGGCAAGGGTTACTTGACCAACAATCTTTTTAAGATGAGTGTAATGACTTTAGCTCCCAAGGCAAAGTCTAGTGATAAGATTGATGTGGGTGCCGCCAATAAGGCTAGCACGAGCAATAATGTAATGAATGTTGCCGATAAGGCCAATGAGAAAGTGAAGGTTGCTTATTCTCGGGATTCGTCATATTTGTGGCATGGTAGACTGGGTCATGTGAACTATAAGTCTTTGCAAAGGCTAATATCACTTAACCTACTACCAAAGTTTAACATCCATCACAAACATAAGTGCGAGACTTGTGTTGAGGCCAAGTACGCCAAAGCATCTTCCCACTCGATTGAGCGAAGGACGGAACCGTTGGATTTAATCCACACCGATGTATGTGATTTAAAATACGTACAAACGCGTGGCGGTAAAAATTATTTTATAACTTTTATCGATGATTGTACGAGGTATTGCTATGTCTACTTGATGAGAAGTAAAGACGAAGCAATAGACATGTTCATTCACTATAAGAATGAAGTTGAGAACCAACTTGGCAAGAAGATCAAAAATCTTCGAAGTGACCGAGGTGGTGAATATGAATCTCCATTTGCACAAGTTTGTGCCGAGAATGGAATCATTCATCAAACCACGGCGCCTTATTCTCCCGAGCAAAATGGAATTGCGGAAAGGAAGAATAGGACGCTTAAGGAAATGATGAATGCGATGCTTATCAGTTCCGGATTACCAAGGAATTTGTGGGGGGAAGCGGTGCTTTCGGCCAACTATGTGCTCAACAGGGTACCACATAAAAAGTTGGCTAAAACACCTTACGAATTATGGAAAGGTCATGCGCCTAGCTATAAGTTCCTAAGAGTTTGGGGATGTCTTGCTAAGGTTCCGATCCCACCTCCTAAAAGGACAAGGATAGGACCCAAGACGGTGGATTGTGTGTTTATCGGTTATGCACAAGATAGTGCTGCATATCGATTCTTCGTACACAAGTCAGATAACTCTGATATCCACGTAAATACTATCATAGAAGCTAGGGATGCTTCATTCTTTGAGGAAACCTTTCCTCACAAAGCTCGAACTGGTGTTGACCGTCAAGTTGACCAAAGTGGAAGCAATGTGGGGGGAGAGAAACCTCAAGATGAAGTTGAAGAGCCTAGGCGTGGGAAAAGGGCTAGAAAAGAAAAGTCTTTCGGATCAGATTTCCTAACATATCTGTTAGAAAAGGATCCAGTAACCTACAAAGAAGCAATGTCTTCTACAGACTCTGCTCTTTGGAAGGAAGCGGTGAATAGTGAGATAGAGTCTATCTTACATAATCACACTTGGGAACTAGTAGATCTACCTCCGGGTAGTAAACCACTAGGCCATAAGTGGATCTTCAAAAAGAAGATGAAGCCTGATGGTACAGTGGATAAGTACAAGGCGAGACTTGTTGTTAAAGGCTACAAGCAAACTGAGGGTGTTGATTATTTTGACACATATGCTCCTGTCTCCAGGAAAACGTCTATTAGGTTAGTCATAGCCTTGGCGGCTTTGTTTAACCTAGAGATCCATCAAATGGATGTGAAGACGGCCTTCCTTAATGGAGATTTGGAAGAGGAGATTTACATGGAGCAACCCGAAGGGTTTGTGGTTTCAGGTAAAGAACATAAGGTGTGTAAACTTGTAAAATCCTTGTATGGACTAAAACAAGCACCTAAACAATGGCACGAAAAGTTTGATAGTGTAATGCTATCTAACGGGTTTCAGATAAACCAATGTGATAAATGTGTCTACGTGAAAGGAGATGATAACGACTATGTGATAGTTTGTCTCTACGTAGATGACATGTTGATCGTGGGTAATAATGATAATATCAAAATTACCAAGAAAATGTTGTCACAAAATTTCGATATGAAAGACTTGGGACAAGCTGATGTAATACTTGGGATGAAAATCACTAAGACTTCAGAAGGTTACGCGCTTTCCCAAGGTCACTATGTCGAAAAGATACTTGACAAATTCGATAAGGATAGCAATGTAATTGCGAGAACTCCTATGGAAGTGGTGTCGAGTCTCTGCAAGAATCGCGGAGAGAGTGTGAGACAACTAGAATATTCTAGAGTTATAGGCAGTCTAATGTACCTCATGGACTGTACTAGACCAGATATTGCAAACTCGGTTAACAGATTATCGAGATATACGAGTAATCCCAATTATGAACATTGGAAAGCGATAGTTAGAGTCCTTAGATATCTAAGGTACACTGCTAACTTTGGATTACACTATACGAGACATCCAGCCGTTCTGGAAGGGTATTCAGACGCGAACTGGATCTCGGACTCCAAGAATATAAAATCCACTAGCGGATACATATTTACATTTGGAGGAGCAGCGGTCTCGTGGAGATCATGCAAACAAACTTGCATTGCTAGATCAACTATGGAATCAGAATTCATAGCGTTGGATCTTGCAGCTGAAGAGGCGGATTGGCTCCGAAGTTTCTTGGAGGACATTCCGATGTGGTCAAAACCAGTGCCTCCCATTAGCGTGCACTGTGATAGTCAATCAGCTATTGGAAGAGCACAAAATAATGTGTATAATGGAAAGTCTAGACACATACGTCGTAGACATAAATCCGTGAGAACGTTATTGAGAACGGGTGTGATATCTTTAGACTATGTAAAGTCAAAAGAGAACATCGCGGATCCGTTAACTAAGGGTCTAACGAGAGACCAAGTTGAGGTATCATCGAGGGGAATGGGATTAAAGCCCACGAAATGACCTAAACCCATGATGGCAACCCAACCTGGATCGTAAATCCTGATCTGCAGGTTCAAAGGGACAACCGAATTGTGAGGCTAGGGTCGAACAAAGCACTCGAGAAATTGAGTTCCTTGCCCATTCCTGTGATGGAAGAGTGATAGACCTGTCCATGTGAAGGTTAAGCTTTAAGCTTTTAATGATCCTTATACTTCGAGTATATATATAAGTGGGGTATGGCAGGATACTCCTTATAAGAGATCACCTATATCGAATGTGAAGGGGCCGCTTCTATGAGATGAGTTAAGGGCTAAATCTCTAGAGCATTCGATGATGTTTCCAAGGCAGTCCAGGGCCAAAATGGACAACAACGAAAGAACCAAGTAGTGGTTTGAGAAGGAGTTGTGTGAGTACCTTTGTCTTGGTATACATGAAACGCCGAACAGTTCAAGGCATCGCGTCCACTGGTTGGCAAGTATATCCGAAGGTATTTCACTAAGGAAGGTTCAAGGCTTTCAACCACCGTTCCTGATGCAACAAATTCTCGCAGAACTCCAAGTTGCATGTAGCATTGGTAGGCTCATATTATATATAAGCCAATTTGCATTCATGTGGGGGATTGTTAGAGAATTGGTTTATTAACCAAGGAAGAGATGGCCCAATACAAGTGAGTGTATTGGGCTTTGGCCCAAATATTTAATTAGAGGGAGAATCCTAATTAAATATAATAACTAAGTAATTAGTGGGCAACTTTGAGCTAATTTAATTGAAGGTCACACCAATTGATTTTGGGTGTTTGTGAGGTCAATACGAAGCTCATTGATAGAGCTTCGTAACGATATATAACACTTGCGAAAATCCAATTCTCGGGGTGAATAAAAATTGGCTTTAAAGTGGTATGGTTGTTATTAAAATAAGCACAATCCCACATTGGTTAGCGCACCATGCTGAGACAAGTTTATAAGGGACTAGAAGTCTAGCATGGGTAAACTGGTGGAGAAGGGAGAGGCTTCTCGCGCCGTCCGTCCGTCCGTCCGTCCGTCCGGCTCGGCTCGGCTCGGCACGCACGCACGCACGCGCGCGCGCCCCGCCCCGCCCCGTCCCGTCCCGGACCGGGCCGGGCCGGGCTCGGGCTCGGGCTCGGGCTCGGGCTCGGGCTCGGGCTCGGGGTGCGGGTTGCGGGATTGTGGGTTTGTGGGAATTGTTCCAGGTTCCAGGGCCTTATCTTTTTAGAACTGGGCCGGACTTGTTGTAGCGATCCTAGGCCCAAAAAGTCCTCTGGGCTTCTTGGACTTCCGTTTGGACAAGCCCACACTCTGGAACCTTCTTCACCTTCAAGCCAATAAATGGGATAACAGCCTAATGGCCCTATTAAATCCGAATTTGGCTGTTGGAGGTCCAAGGCTGCCTATAAAAGGAGCCCACCTCCTTCATTCCAAATCATCCCAGCTCACACTCTTCCTTGAGCTCTCTACTTCTCCCTCCATAGCATAGCATTTCTCACTTTCATTTGTGTCGGAGTTCTAAGGCTACGAAAGGTTCGAAAGGTGTACGAAAGTGCTTCCTTTGTACACGAGGTTGGGCGTTGTACCTTGGGAACTCTCTTACCCACGGAGGCCTGAAGCATATAGGCGGGTAATAAGAGTTTAAGGGCACACGGTAAAACTGTGGCCTCGTCCAGGATTGCATCCGAAATCCCTAGCTCGAAGAAGACGGTTGTACACACTTACTCACAAGTGTGATTGTGAGCATACCTCTAAACTCTTCTCTTTATATGCTTACGATTTATATTTGCATACTCGTATTAAACCATTATTTACTAATATTTGTTTCAACAGATAGATCTGCATCTCATCTTCCAAGCATGATAAAAAAACCTTCTCACCCAATCGTCTGCTGCAAAAAGTCGATCTTGTGGAAGATACCCCAGACACATACAGTAATTTGGCATACTCTTCCAAGGTAAGAAAGGTCAGAAAAATTGCACTAACTGTGTGATGCTGGTAGTTAAAACAATAGCAGTAAAACTGAGTTGTTGAAGCTAATAAATAAAATGGCTAAAGAAGAACGACGCGAGTAAAGCTTGGCTAAGGATTAATTGGAACCTGAATCAATAATCTAAGTGGTTCTCCGTTGGAAGGTCTTGCATATTGATAATTCGGATCGACAATATTATAAGCTTCAGCACGAGAAATTTCATCTTGTGGAAAATGCACATTCATTTCATCCCCATCAAAATCCGCATTGTGGGTACTAGAAAAAAGAAGGCGTCAATTAGAAGACCAAATACGAGCCTGATCACGGGACATACAATAATCAGAGAGACACCTATTCATATATTCCTCCACTCTCTAGAGAATTGCATTCAACAAAATGTTCACAATGTTGAATTAATTTCCCTGGATATATAAACGAATAAAGCAAGAGATATAATGGTGCCAATTACTACCTGCAATTTGCATAGTCCATACGAATAGTCTTCTCCCCCTTCAATACCTGGACTACATGTGCCATTATACTTGGTTTGTGAAGTGTAGGCTGCCACAAATAAAAAAATAATGAACAAGAAAGAAGCAGATCCCTCAATGATAGAATGAAAGAGAAGTTTAGCGAACAAATGGATTACTAATAAATGAAGCATGTATGTCTTACATACATAAGTGGATAGCTTTTCATTGAAACGAGATGTTATATCCTAGGTTAATTTCTAAAGGAGTCCTAACAGCAAAAATACAAAGTTTTACACAGAATGATGGCAGTAATATGGTGTTGAAAGCCATAAAACTGGCATGTGAAGCTAGCTTTGCAATAGAGCTCACTACCTGAGATCAAGTAGAGATGGTGTCCGGTCTAACATTGAATACTTTTCTAAGCTCTCGCAACATGCAAAGCTAGAGTTTATACCTGTCTGAATCTTTTCATCCTTGACTTCAATGAAGCGCTTATGCACCGCGGTACCAGCCTCTCCACATTTTTCAAATACTTTATTCCTTTCAATTTCCATAGTTTTCACGATCAAAAGACCGTCAACCCCTCAAGTGAATCCATGAGTCTGCATTGAAAATTCAAATAACCAGAACTGTCAATCCATGCAAGACTTTTTTTCGAAAACAGAAAGCAAGAAAATGAAAAAAATAAAATGATAATAAAAATGACAAAGTAAACAAACCTGTAGATATGCAGTAAATAGACGACTAAATATAGAGAGCAAATGACCAGCAGTATTTGAGCCAAAGCGTTCTTGAACTTTATGCACCAAACCATATTCACCGAACTCAGCTTTGTCAATCACACCACGAACGAGATCATTTGTTCGCACCAACAGCTTATCTTCATGAGTATTTACATCGGAGGTGCATTTATCCCCGTCTTTTAGTTCTATCACTTGGCTTAGTGACACTGACCTTCGTTTTAAAAAAGTCTTCTGAAATCTTCCTAGATTTTTCGACAGTAAATGGTGGATATCCCCTCAAGACATGATTTAATATAGCGGTGACTACCTTGAAGTCACAAGTTGATGAAAATGAAAGATCGTCAATCAAGAAGCAAGGTCAATGCTAACATTTATAAAAAGGCAAATTACCCTCACGTCCCTGAGGTTTGGTCACCCTCCCCCTAGAGTCCCTGACTTTTGAAAAATGATTGTCCCGTCCCTAAGTTTTGATGATAATAGACTCTCGGGTCCCTAGAGCCGGAATATTCCTTTTTCTCCGGTGAACTCCCACCTGAAATGACCAAAATATCCTTCTACTAAAATAAAAAAAACCCTCTTTCCTTCCCCTTCTTCTTCCTCCCATTTCATCTTCTTCCTCCCACCTTCAACCAAAATCATATTAAAACTCAAAAATAATCTAAACAATTTTAATAGGAACCAAAACTAATTAGAATGAACTAAAACTAAATAGAGATAATAAAAATTTTAAAAACCCTAAAATTTTCCTCCGCCACCGTGTACCTCTCTTCCTCTTTATGCCTTGATGAATGAAAAACGATTAGAAGCTCCCATTAATCAAAAACTCATAATCCCCAACAAATCATTACACAGAAGAGAGAGGGCCAAACACTTCAAACCCAGAAGAGAGGGCCAAACATCCAAAATAATAAAACTCAACCCAATCCAGAACTATGATTCATCACCTAAAACAAAACAAAACACAGAAAACCTAAATCCAAAGTCTAACCCCCAATCCAAAGTCTAACCTCCCATCCTCGACGCCCTCGGCGACCACCTCCTCTCATTCTCGATGCCCTCGGCGACCCTCGTCGACGACCTCCTCCCATCCTCGACGCCCTCGGCGACCCTTGTCGACTACCTCCTCCGCATCCTCGACGCCCTCAGCGTCACCCGCTGCTGCTTTGTCGCTGCCATCGCAAAGCCCAGAATCCCTCCAATCGCAAATTTGGGTCCGGAGCTTGATGGTGGAGGAGAGAACGGCAACCTCGATGAATGGATGTTTGCTCTTTGATGCCGAAAAGAAGAACCTGCTGACCATTGAGAGAGGCCAATGACCTCGACGACGTCGTCAAACTCTGAACCCCAATTTCCCTCCAATCCCCCACTCAATTTTTTGCTTTCGTTGAAAGAGGCCAATGATTTGCCCATTCTGGTTTCGATTGATTTCTTTGTGTTGGTTTAGTTCTTTTTGTTGATTTTAATTTTTAATTCAAAGAGTTTGATTTATAGAAAGAAGATGAACATGCTTAGGATTGGAAAAGAAGATGGTTTTTAGTTTTTTTTTTGTTATAACTTTTTTTTTTTTAGTAGGAGGGGCATTTTTGTCTTTTCAAGTGGGAGTTCGCCGGAGAATATAGAATATTCCGGCTCCAGGGACCCGAGAGTCTATTATCATCAAAACTTAGGGACGGGATAATCATTTTTCAAAAGTCAGGGATCCTAAGAGGAGGGTAACCAAACCTCAGGGACGTGAGGGTAATTTGTCAGATACATTATACTAAGCAGAGAGTGAGCATCAATAAGCAGATCCCTCAATGATAGAATGAAAGAGAAGTTTAGCGAACAAAGGGATTACTAATAAATGAAGCCTGTATGTCTCAGATACTTAAGTGGATAGCTTTTCATTGAAACGAGATGTTATATCCTAGGTTAATTTCTAAAGGAGTCCTAACAACAAAAATACAAATTTTTACACAGAATGATGGCAGTAATATGGGTTGAAAGCCATAAAACTGGCATGTGAAGCTAGCTTTGCAATAGAGCTCACTACCTGAGATCAAGTAGAGATGGTGTCCGGTCTAAAAGCTATAAACGCCATAGAACATGTAATAAATGTAGGAAAAAATTGAGCAGCTAAGCTATCTAAACCACCAAATATGGCCCTTGTTTATGACCAAACTCAGCGACAGCAAGAAAAAAAGAATGAAACATGTGTATTGCCACCAAGGATAATGCAAAAACAAGGAATTTCATACTGGTTTACTAGAACATCCCCATCGCGTAAATGACGGTACACAATTTTTTCTTCATACTCATGGTCAGAACTCTTGCCAGGCTGTGTAGCTACTCTTGAAGAAGATAATTTCCTGGATATAGAAATGTGGCCTTTCCTGTTTGCTGGCAACTTGTTAACAGACGACTTTTCAGAATAGTAAGTTGCACCAGGGTGAACTTCAGATCCATTAATCATAGCACTACTCAACTTAACCACTTTTCACGGAGTAACCCTCTACAAGGATTCAAGTGTTAGGAATTTAGTAACTTAGAGAACAAAACGCGCAAAAGAACACAACACAAGAGATTACGTGGTTCGGCCTAATGCCTACATCCACGGGAAGAAAGGAGAACTTTTATTGATGGATCCGAGTCACAAAGCCATACAAAACTCTTGGGTAATATGCCTTTATATAGAGGCAAACCCTTGTACATCAAGTAATCTATTTAGGTCGAATTAGGAGTCCGAAACAAAACAGAAAAATAATTTCTCTTTTACTTATTCTTCGCCAAACTCAACATCAAGCATGTCAGCGGAGAAACAAGCAATTCTTCAGCACACTTAAGTATATTATTTAACAAAGGATTAAAGCACACAAATATTATCTCTGTCAGTGAGATGATGTTACTTGTCTTTGACTAAAATTAAAGGCCCTGAGACCTATACGAAAAATAAATCCTCTAGTCAACTGATTGCAGAAGATAAAGAGTGAAAACTGCTGCGAGAATGGGGCCTGATTTAAGAATACCCCACAAAATACCTCAATGGTGAAATGCCAAAACATTGAAAAAGGATAAATAACCTTGAAAAAAGGATGCACTTTAACTAAAACATTGTTGAGAATGAAAGAAATTAAAGAATTCTTACTTGAGGATAAGTTAATGTCACTGCAA
The DNA here is from genome assembly GCA_963995505.1 of Hypericum androsaemum. Classification (NCBI taxonomy): domain Eukaryota; kingdom Viridiplantae; phylum Streptophyta; class Magnoliopsida; order Malpighiales; family Hypericaceae; genus Hypericum; species Hypericum androsaemum. The sequence continues at coordinate 989,915 of OZ023194.1, read as the reverse complement.
AACAAGGAGGTATTCCAATTTCATTGACACCTAGATATGGATCTGGTGATATAACAGAACGACATGCATAATACATATAGCGAATCTTTTTTTTCGGCTTGATTATGTGGAACGGCACCTGCAATATTATGCAATAACTTTGAACCATCCACGTTTTTCGATTTTACACGAGAGACAGAGACTTGATTTTTTACGGGGGCGGATCCCCAAAAAAAATGGCATCTGGATTAATTTATTTTCTTAATTATAGGTCTAAATTTTGGATAGCCTAATTATTTTATGGGTTCAATTCAATCTTTTGTGATATATATATATATATATATATATATAAATTCATCTAAAGAAAAACGTAAGTTATTTTTAGTAGATTCTTTAAAAAATTATCAAGAGGGGGTCTCTTATAGGCGTGCCTCGGCTCTTGGAATAATTTTATGGTGATTCTTTATAAAAAGTAATAATATTTGAATCATTAATTTTTATTAAAACATAAGATAAAGAGTGAACTGTGTACATCTCACCATAAAATTGTTTACTTAGTAAGTAAAATCACAACTACTGACTATATCAAATTATAAAATTATATACTTATTAAAGAATCATTGTAAAATTTTCCGTTCTCCCACGACAAGTTGGTTTATATTTATATTACACATGAGTATTTTTGTAACGAGATTCAAATCCAAGATCTCCGAAAAATATAAAAGATGAGGAAAATATACATGCCATGCACTTGTGCAGACATAGTACCATATCCCACGTGAATGATAGAGGCTAAACCACTGACTGTAACATCCAAGCAACGTGTTGGGTGACTGTAACACATGTATTTTTTTCACATTATCGAATCCCGTAAAAATCGAAAATTAATTTCGGAACTAATAATTAGGCAAGTGGGTATTCTTCAATTTACGAGAATCATCATCATCATCATCCATCTCTATCTAACAATAAATAGGAGGCCAACGATGGTAATCAAGATGGTGGAAGGGAAGCCGAAGATGAGGTGGCTCGAGAAGGACAAGTCGTGTCCGACGTGTGGGACCCGGCGAGCCTGTTCTGCGACGATCATGTTGGCGGCGGAGCCGATGAGTGTGAGGTTGCCGGCCACCGTGCTAACCCATGCTAGAATTATCCACGATTTTGTCACGTAGGTTGATGAAATTATTGCTGCTGATGCCGCCATCCGGGTACCAAGCAGGAGCACTGTGACAAAATGAAGAGATAGATTTAAATTCGGATATATTCGACAATTATGATTTCACAATTTTTTAGATCTATGATTGTCTTACAAGATTCACTTATGTAATGTAACCTTAATTTTTTTATACCAGTTAGTATCCGAATATTCACAGAGTTGACTAATCCAAGTGACTATAGTTTTTTCAATAAATTTAAAAAATTCTCACATGTCAAATGGGAGATTACTTGTACATACATATTATATATTTAATTACTCAGGTCTCGAGTTCGAACATTTTAGGAGAATTTTACGAACTTATAAAAAAGATTCGAATGTAGATTAGTGAGTGTAGTTATCATAAAGTCCGACTAATTTGAATGCAGATTAGTCAATCTCTTGGTTAAATTTTGCAACATTTTGGGTGTCCGGATACATGTGATCTAAAAACATATATTTTTTCTCTATAGTTATCATAGAGTCAATTTCTATTTCAGGAGATGAGGAATTGGTAGTCCAAGTTTACCAGTAGGGACATTAGAGATCACGTTGGAGAGGATCAAGATAACAATTGACAGGACAGCAATCCCACTGGATTTGTCTATCTGGGAATAAGGCTCCAATAATTCCCACAATTTGCCTGGGATTCCAGTCTCCTCAAATCCATCCATTGTCATAAACATCCCACAGAAGAACACCAGAAGTGAATATGACACCTGAAACCCGACATTCAAAACTAACCTTAATTTAAACATATATTTTTTTAAAAATAGGTAATTTAAACATAATCATAACGGACAATTGTCGGGTCATATTTAACGGAATGCTGATGCTCCCGTTAGTATAATCATATTTTATTACTACTTACAATTGCTCAATTGCATCCTCTTACTAGAATAGTTAGGTCGGGTCAGGTCACGAGTGCGAATCCCGTCACCCTCATTCCCGTTGTACTGAAAGAAAAAGCCAGCTAGCTGGCTGTGGCACTTACCTTCTCCAGGCAAGGATGAGCATCCTTGAAGTCAATAACCACAAGGACAAAAGCAGCAGTAATGGCGGTCCACGACATATTCAACCCGAAAAGAAGAGCAACAAGCATGACGATGGTCACTAGGTACACGCTGCCCTTCCACACTAGTACTTTCCATCTCGGCAATTGGATCAACGAGGAGCTTACTTCAGGGCTGACAATGACTACATTGGGGAGATCGGTACTGGTTAGAAGGCCAATGCTGCCCTGATCGTCGACCTGAGGCATCGCCAAGTCCTTCCAGTACGCACAGAGCAGCAGCACCGTGTTGAGGAGCAGGCCAGCCACTGTCGCGGGGAGGATATCGAGAAGGAACGTGGCGAATGATATCCCGCCATTGGTTGCAATCACAAGGTTCTGAGGGTTGCCAATTGGGGTAGCTGCAGAGCCAATATTGGCACTACATACAAGTGCTAACAGGAAAGGCTGCGGCTGGAGACGGTGTTCCCTCGCCAACCGCAGCATGAATCCTGTTAGCACAGTACAAGAAGTGTCATTGGTGAAGAATGCACTTGTGATGCCTGAAACCAGACATACCCTAATCAGCAAGTCCTTTGGTCCCCGGCTCTTCCATGCCAGAAGCTTCCCCAAATACATGTAAGCATCTGCTCTATCCAAGTAGACACTAACAATCATTGTACCTGTTAGAGCAGCGAAAGTGTAAACATGGATGCATAGAATACTCATAATAAATAAATAGTAACGAGAGATAGGAAGAACGAGGACACTACCAAACAGGAGTCCGAGAATTGAGAGATCAATTGAAGCATAGGCCTCAGCTGGGGTTACCACTTGGAATACAACCATAAGAACAGAGCTCAGGATGGCCCCTGAGGTCCTTCCAATTGGAAGAACTGGTATTGAAGGGAAAACTGCAGTGACCCAGAAGACCGCAAAGGCCAATGTGCCTAGCACAAGTGTAACCCAAGAAACCATTTTCAAAAATTTGAACTGAAACTACAATCTCAAATCCACCAAGATCTTTGTTGATGGAAGTAAGATTGTGGCTAAGCTACTACTTATATACTTGTGCAAGTGAAGTAAAGAATTGTAACACAACGGTACAAAGCGTTGTAAATATTTAGGAAATACGGGATTTAAACTCTCACAGTAGTGAGAATTAAGACCCACCAAGAACACCCTGTAATTAAAATTCCCTCTCTGATTTTGAAAAGGAAGGCGAGGAAAGAAGATGGTGACTTGGGCTGGGGGACTTCCGGAAAGAGAGATCGCGTAGAGAAAGATTTTGGAGAAAAAAATTATCAAATTTTGAACATAATTATTTATTTATAAATGAAATTTGAGATATATAATAGTGTAAAATATTCTTATTTTTAAGGAGTAATCTTACGTTAATAGGGTAATCTGATTTTTAATATATATATATAAAAATTTCGTATTTCTGGAAAAGTGACGGTACACTTTAATTATAAAAAGTACTTACATTACAAAAGATAATTGATTCTATAGGTGTATTTGAATTACAGATCTTAATGATTTGTGAAGTTTGGTTTCACGTTTTAGGGTGATCTCATTTTTTTCTTAGTTTCATATATATCTGAATAAAGATTCTCATTGTAGAATATTCGTATTTTGTAAGGATCACAATCATTTTATATAAAAAATGTACTTTGATACAAAAGAAAATTGATTCTAAATTTTTTTGGGGTCTAAATCACTATTTTCAAATATTCGAACTCGAAATATTTTAATTAAATTATAGCACTTACTTAATCTAACCGGCTTGTTGGTATATGTCCTTGTAAATAACACAAGGAAGTTATTTACATAGTGGGAACTTCTTTAATGATTTAACAACTTACCAAAGTAAAACTTTCCTCTGTATTTGTACAACTTAGATTTCTCCCAAAAAGAAAAACCAATCCAACTTACGAGAAAGTTAGTTGCGTCCTGACTAACCATAAATATACCAAAATTTTGTCGGATACAAAAATTTGATTATCTACCTATTGATTAAATTACTTTTGAAATTTGTATTCAATTATTAAAATTAACACATTGCTACTTACAAAAGTGGTGACAGACAAGTTATCATGAGATTCTTTTGTTAAATATGAAATTACCAAAGTGATATCATAGAAGGTTGACATTGAGAATCACATTGTTTAATATAATAATGGTGGACAATTTTATAAGTATTGAAAATCTACATTTTTATTGTTTTAAGATTTTTGGTTGGATATGAAAATTCTAACATGGTACTAGAACAAGTTGATCTCATGCCCATTATTGATGCTCGCATAACCCTCATTTCTCACATGTTGGTGAAATAAGAGCCCATACAATTTTCAGCCGGATGAGTCCCATTTGAGAGGCCGTGTTGAAAAATTCACATTGCTTAGTGCAAGAGTAGTGGACAAAGTTGAAGATTCTAATAGTCGACTCGTAGTTCATTATTTTGTCACACGACCATCGTTTGCAAAGTTGGATAAATCATGTTTCCAATATTTTCCGGCCAGCTAACCCGATCGTGTCACGAATAACGCAATTCGCCTGTGTTTTATATTATTTAAATAACAGGGGGATATCAAATTAAACGTGTAATTTTTTGTCTACGGAAATAACAGCAAAAGTACCAAATACATCAACGTCCATAATATCCGTAGCTCTTTAAAAGAATACAAATATATATTAATTGTCAACCCGTTGGCCGTTGCCCTTTTTACCATGGAATGTTTTAACATAATTCTTTCACGAGGTGTTTTTTAGTGACTAGTAGTTCCCACCAAATTTTGACTCGTTCCAAAGACTATCATTTTTCATTTAAAAATCAAAAGGAAATACTATTTTTAGTTAAATATAACTAAATAAGTAATTATATTTTCAAACTCGAACTTGAAATTTTTAGACGTTTGAGACCTATGTTTTAGCTAGTATATGTAATGATAAAAGTTATGTATATATATAAGATACAAGTGTAATGTACTCATGTACATTTGACTGTTTTTTATGGTATTTCACTTTTTTTTTTCTCGTCTTCAATTCGGTTGTCTTGGCTCTGTTACATTCCCTATATACATGCTCAAGAAAAAAAAACATGTTTTTTCCCACATGGACTTCAAGTCAATTATGGAATTATTGGCTTTGGAACGTTTAGGAACAAAGTAGTGCCTGTTAGAGATGTCAAGAAATTAAAGAGGAAACGATTTGTGAGTTTATTTCCTATTCTATTCGGACTAGCTTTTGGACTCCTAATTTGACCTAGATAGCTCACTTGATGTACAAAGGTTTGCCTCTATATAAAGGCATGTTACCCTAAGGTTTTGTATGGCTTTGTGGCTCGGAAACTCATCAATAAAAATTCTCCTTTCTCTCCGTAGACGTAGGCATTAGGCCGAACCACGTTATCTCTTGTGTCCGTGTTCTTTGCGCATTTTGTTCTCATGGTTGCTGAATTCCTAACAAGTGGTATTAGAGCTAAGGTTGGAGGATGTCAGACGGCGCGAAGTTTGCTCTTATGAAGTTCGATGGTTCATCGAATTTTGGGTTATGGCAAAGGCGTGTCAAGGATCTCTTCGTGCAACAAGGGATGGTCATCACGCTCTCAGGGAAGAAGCTTGAGAAGATGGAGGAGCAAGAGTGGGAAGAGTTGGAGGCCAAGGCGGTAGCGAAGATTCGCTTGTGCTTGGCGGATGATGAGGAGCCACTAGCTGGGTTGTGGAAGAGGATCCAGGTCAGAGTCAAAGAAGTTTAATGGAAGTGGGTTCAAGTGCAGAGAAGGACACATGAAGGGAACTATCCAGGACGAACTAGGGATTAAGACAACGAGGAGGGATCGGCATCTACAACTATGGCCATATATTCAGACAGGTCGGATGGTGATTGGCTTTCTGTCTTATCAAGTCCAATGCATCCTGGTAATCTCTTTTCATTAGAGACCTTGGATTATAACAGTGATAGTTATAAAGGTAGGCTAATAAAGATAGAGAAGGATGTGATGGTAGGGATGAAGGATGAAAGAGAATACTTACAGGTTAGTGAGGTACATTGTTATAGGTTGAGTCACATCAATGTGTCTGAAGGAGTTGGCAAAAACTCAGGTCATATGAGGTTGGTTCGTATGAGGGAGTAAAGGCTTGACATGGATGGTTTGAGTGCAGTTGGGATTCGCGGAGACATGGATAGCAAGCTATGGTTGTTTCGTAGAGATATGGTTGACAAAGAGCCATGGTTGTCTCGGAGAAGCATTATTAGCTGGGCCCTGCTATGGTTGTCTAAAGGGACGTATACGTCAAAGGTATTGGGTAGGTTTTGCATGGGGAATGTGAAGCCATTGGTAGCACCACGGGCGAATCAGGTATCTCACTCAAGGCCGAACGATAGAGTTCGAGGCATGTCGATGGTTCTACTTGGTGGAACAAAAGTTTGCCCTTTGTATGCTGTGGCATGTAGCATTGTATGAGGCAAGAAGGCCCAGCGGAGAAGCAGTTTGAGGTTGTGGAGCATGGGGCTGACCGAAAAATAGAGGACGCGTCTATTGGTCGCAAGGTTGCTTCAGCAAGTGGACTTGCTAGTTGGGGTTCAATAGAGATTGGAGGGAATAGGCCAAGCAAGCTCGGAAGCTCGAGCTTGAGGGCTGACTCCATGTGATTGAACGGAAAAAGGTGGTGAGAAAGTTGAGATGGTATTATTGATGGCGGTGTATCTATGGTCAAGGTGGAGCTGGTAGAGTCGGTTTGGTTTCTCAAGTTCTCATGGTTCTTCATGTGGCGGTATTTCATCAAGATGGAGTTTATTGAAGTTCGGATGGAGTTTCATGGTTCGTCCATAGGATGATTTCTCGCCAAGGTTGAGATTGTTAGAGATGTCGAGAAATTAAAGAGGAAACGATTTGTGGGCTTGTTTCCTGTGGCTCGGAAACTCATCAATAAAAGTTCTCCTTTCTCTCCGTGGACGTAGGCATTAGGCCGAACCACGTTATCTCTTGTGTCCGTATTCTTTGCGCGTTTTGTTCTCATGGTTGCTGAATTCCTAACAGTGCCACTAACGTAAAGATTTGGCAAATAACTCGACGAGAGGCTGGACCTAGAGAAAAGTTCAAATTTACATGGAATATACTCTTTATAAGTTAAATACCATGGAATTGCACACCACTAACACGTACTCTAAAAATATTAGACCCAATGATAAAAATTTATTTAGTTTTTTATAGAAGAAAAAAAATTTAGTTGACTAATGCTATTGGAATGAAAGCGATAACCATCATTAAATTAAAAAAAACAGAAAACATGAGAAAAACATCATATGAAAATATCACAAGAGAGTGAAAGTAATTTTATCACACAAAAAATAAAACCAAATTTTAGTCTTATTTTTGTTGAAAAAATATTCAAATAATAAATGTCAACTAGAGAAAATATATTTTTAATCAGACATTTTTAAATTGGTTCAAAAAAAGAACATAGTGTTAGTTGGAAATGACAAGCATCGAATCGAAAGAGAAGTCAGAAACGATTGAACCGTGAAAGCGGAGGTCTACCTATCCTAGCCTAGCCTAGCCTAGCCGAGCCCTATGATTTGCAAAACAATCTTTCATCCCACCCACCCACCTATCCAATCAATCTTCCTTATCAAAACTTGACCCTGCCCTGCATCTAGACCTGATCACGGTTCGATCGAATTCGAATTAATTCTTTAATTTTTAATATTTAATTAAAAAAACAAAAACTTCCAAATTTTCATAATTTGTTTTGACAAAGTTCAAAAATTCTAATTTTTTGAAATATTTCAAAATAGGGTTTAGGGTTTAACGATTTTGGGAAAAATAAAAAACCTATAAATTGAGTTTGCACTTAATGTACCAAATTAAGTTACCTACGTAGGGTTTAGGGTTAAGGTTAATGTTATGGTTAGACCTTAGTGAATCTTCTAGGTTGCATATATTGGAGACTTCTCGAGTTGCATATTCTAGAGAAAGAATTGAGATTTAAATTAATTGTGTATATTTTCAAGAATGGAATGGAATATTTATAGCATTTTGAAGTAAATATAAATTTAAAAATAAATAATAACCAAAATAATAACCTGCTTTTCCCGATTGGACGCGAAAATTTACACATATCTTAACGACATGACAATTGCATAAATAACTAGACAAAAATGTAAAAATGGTTGCATAAATTTTATTTTATTTTGCAAAGTAACAAATCTACATAAAGTTGAAAAAATAGACTAGTTCAGGTTAAAATAAAATAGTAGTAAAATGTCTTTATTTTATGCATTTTCTCAAAAAAAATTTGAAATTTTTTTTCAAAGATTTTGATTTTTTTTTTTCAAATTTATTTAAAACTAAAAAAATACAAAAACTCATTAGAGTTGACAACTATAAAAGCTGATGATGTAAAAATTGACTCGTTGAAAGAAAGAGATGGGATGGGATTTGATGAGGTACAAAAACTGACAACTATGAACTATATGTCTATATAAGCTAATGATGAAAAATTTGACGCGTCAGAACTTGTTGTTCTATTCCAAGTCATTATGATGGCATTAGGTGAGAGAAGACTACTGATGGAAGTATCCCTATATTTTATTTTATTTTTTCATAATTCGTTGAATCGAATTCGAATTAAATTTGCGGGTTTGATGAATTTTAGAAATCTTGAACCGTATTCAATTCATTTTTGGACGAATTCGAATCAAATTATTAACGAATCACGAATCAGATTCTAACAATGGTCAAGTCTAGGGTCAGGTGGGAGAAGACTAGTGATAGACGTATCCCTATTTTTATTTTATTTTTTCATAATTCACCGAATTGAATTCGAATTAAATTCACTGGTTCGACAAATTTTAAATATCTTGAATCGTATTCAATTCGTCTTTGGACGAATTTGAATCGAATTTTTAACGAATTGAATCAAATATTTAACGAATCAAATCGAATAGAATCACGAATCAGATTCTAACAATGGTCAGGTCTACCTGCATCATATAACATGTGTTACATAAATTAAAGATTATAATACATTTTTATCAAATAGATTACGCCATTGTTGAACAACTCAAACTATCATAGAGCAAAGCGATGCAATGCGCTATTAGATCTAAGAAGAAATGGACGTTAGTGAATGGGACAGTTCCACCACCTGATGTTGAAGATGACAGTTATCTAGAATGGAAAGGGTGTAATAACATGATTATTAGTTGGCTCATGGCCTTTGTTGAGCCTTCCATAGCTCATAGTGTTAATGGCTTAGAAACTGCAGCGAAAGTGTGGAATGATCTGAAAGAACGGTTTGAAACTGGAGATTCCATCCAAATAGCAAGGTTGCAGATGCAACTATGTACTCTGAAACAATGAGCTTTATCTGTTACATATTATTTCACATCTTTTCGTACACTTTGGGATCAGTTTATCCAGTATACATCTATTTCCATGTGCAAGTGTGTGAATAAGGAGAAGGGATCCTCTGATTGTGAGTCTGTGAAGTCTGTCAGGCTACATCTTCAACATGATCAAGTGATTAAGTTTCTAATAGGACTTAATGAGAACTTTGATACATTGAAATTACAGATCATGTTGATTGATCCATTGCCTACTATGAGCAGAACTTTATATCTTGATGTACAAAGGTTTGCCTCTATATAAAGGCATGTTACCCTAAGGTTTTGTATGGCTTTGTGGCTCGGAAACTCATCAATAAAAATTCTCCTTTCTCTCGGTAGACGTAGGCATTAAGCCGAACCACGTTATCTCTTGTGTCCGTGTTCTTTGCGCATTTTGTTCTCATGGTTGCTGAATTCCTAACAAGTGGTATTAGAGCTAAGGTTGGAGGATGTCAGACGGCGCGAAGTTTGCTCTTATGAAGTTCGATGGTTCATCGAATTTGGGGTTATGGCAAAGGCGTGTCAAGGATCTCCTCGTGCAACAAGGGATGGTCATCACGCTCTCAGGGAAGAAGCTTGAGAAGATGGAGGAGCAAGAGTGGGAAGAGTTGGAGGCCAAGGCGGTAGCGAAGATTCGCTTGTGCTTGGCGGATGATGAGGAGCCACTAGCTGGGTTGTGGAAGAGGATCCAGGTCAGAGTCAAAGAAGTTTAATGGAAGTGGGTTCAAGTGCAGAGAAGAACACATGAAGGGGACTATCCAGGACGAACTAGGGATTAAGACAACGAGGAGGGATCGGCATCTACAACTATGGCCACATATTCAGACGGGTCGGATGGTGATTGGCTTTCTGTCTTATCAAGTCCAATGCATCCTGGTAATCTCTTTTCATTAGAGACCTTGGATTATAACAGTGATAGTTATAAAGGTAGGCTAATAAAGGTGGAGAAGGATGCGATGGTAGGGATGAAGGATGAAAGAGAATACTTACAGGTTAGTGAGGTACATTGTTATAGGTTGAGTCACATCAATGTGTCTGAAGGAGTTGGCAAAAACTCAGGTCATATGAGGTTGGTTCGTATGAGGGAGTAAAGGCTTGACATGGATGGTTTGAGTGCAGTTGGAATTCGCAGAGACATGGATAGCAAGCTATAGTTGTTTCGTAGAGATATGGTTGGCAAAGAGCCATGGTTGTCTCGGAGAAGCATTATTAGCTGGGCCCTGCTATTGTTGTCTAAAGGGACGTATACGTCAAAGGTGTTGGGTAGGTTTTGCATGGGGAATGCGAAGCCATTGGTAGCACCACGGGCGAATCAGGTATCTCACTCAAGGCCGAACGATAGAGTTGGAGGCATGTCGATGGTTCTACTTGGTGGAACAAAAGCTTGCCCTTTGTATGCTATGGCATGTAGCATTGTATGAGGCAAGAAGGTCCAGCGGAGAAGCAGTTTGAGGTTGTGGAGCATGGGGCTGACCGAAAAATAGAGGACGCGTCTATTGGTCGCAAGGTTGCTTCAGCAAGTGGACTTGCTAGTTGGGGTTCAATAGAGATTGGAGGGAATAGGCCAAGCAAGCTCGGAAGCTCGAGCTTGAGGGCTGACTCCATGTGATTGAACGGAAAAAGGTGGTGAGAAAGTTGAGATGGTATTATTGATGGCGGTGTATCTATGGTCAAGGTGGAGCTGGTAGAGTCGGTTTGGTTTCTCAAGTTCTCATGGTTCTTCATGTGGCGGTATTTCATCAAGATGGAGTTTATTGAAGTTCGGATGGAGTTTCATGGTTCGTCCACAGGATGATTTCTCGCCAAGGTTGAGATTGTTAGAGATGTCGAGAAATTAAAGAGGAAACGATTTGTGGGCTTGTTTCCTATTCTATTCAGACTAGCTTTTGGACTCCTAATTTGACCTAGATAGCTTACTTGATGTACAAGGGTTTGCCTTTATATAAAGACATGTTACCCTAAGGTTTTGTATGGCTTTGTGGCTCGGAAACTCATCAATAAAAGTTCTCCTTTCTCTCCGTGGACGTAGGCATTAGGCCGAACCATGTTATCTCTTGTGTCCGTATTCTTTGCGCGTTTTGTTCTCATGGTTGCTGAATTCCTAACAGTGCCACTAACGTAAAGATTTGGCAAATAACTCGACGAGAGGCTGGACCTAGAGAAAAGTTCAAATTTACATGGAATATACTCTTTATAAGTTAAATTCCATGGAATTGCACACCACTAACACGTACTCTAAAAATATTAGACCCAATGATAAAAATTTATTTAGTTTTTTATAGAAGAAAAAAAATTTAGTTGACTAATGCTATTGGAATGAAAGCGATAACCATCATTAAATTAAAAAAAACAGAAAACATGAGAAAAACATCATATGAAAATATCACAAGAGAGTGAAAGTAATTTTATCACACAAAAAATAAAACCAAATTTTAGTCTTATTTTTGTTGAAAAAATATTCAAATAATAAATGTCAACTAGAGAAAATATATTTTTAATCAGACATTTTTAAATTGGTTCAAAAAAAGAACATAGTGTTAGTTGGAAATGACAAGCATCGAATCGAAAGAGAAGTCAGAAACGATTGAACCGTGAAAGCGGAGGTCTACCTATCCTAGCCTAGCCTAGCCTAGCCGAGCCCTATGATTTGCAAAACAATCTTTCATCCCACCCACCCACCTATCCAATCAATCTTCCTTATCAAAACTTGACCCTGCCCTGCATCTAGACCTGATCACGGTTCGATCGAATTCGAATTAATTCTTTAATTTTTAATATTTAATTAAAAAAACAAAAACTTCCAAATTTTCATAATTTGTTTTGACAAAGTTCAAAAATTCTAATTTTTTGAAATATTTCAAAATAGGGTTTAGGGTTTAACGATTTTGGGAAAAATAAAAAAACCTATAAATTGAGTTTGCACTTAATGTACCAAATTAAGTTACCTACGTAGGGTTTAGGGTTAAGGTTAATGTTATGGTTAGACCTTAGTGAATCTTCTAGGTTGCATATATTGGAGACTTCTCGAGTTGCATATTCTAGAGAAAGAATTGAGATTTAAATTAATTGTGTATATTTTCAAGAATGGAATGGAATATTTATAGCATTTTGAAGTAAATATAAATTTTAAAATAAATAATAACCAAAATAATAACCTGCTTTTCCCGATTGGACGCGAAAATTTACACATATCTTAACGACATGACAATTGCATAAATAACTAGACAAAAATGTAAAAATGGTTGCATAAATTTTATTTTATTTTGCAAAGTAACAAATCTACATAAAGTTGAAAAAATAGACTAGTTCAGGTTAAAATAAAATAGTAGTAAAATGTCTTTATTTTATGCATTTTCTCAAAAAAAATTTGAAATTTTTTTCAAAGATTTTGATTTTTTTTTCAAATTTATTTAAAACTAAAAAAATACAAAAACTCATTAGAGTTGACAACTATAAAAGCTGATGATGTAAAAATTGACTCGTTGAAAGAAAGAGATGGGATGGGACTTGATGAGGTACAAAAACTGACAACTATGAACTATATGTCTATATAAGCTAATGATGAAAAAATTTGACGCGTCAGAACTTGTTGTTCTATTCCAAGTCATTACGATGGCATTAGGTGAGAGAAGACTACTGATGGACGTATCCCTATATTTTATTTTATTTTTTCATAATTCGCTGAATCGAATTCGAATTAAATTTGCGGGTTTGATGAATTTTAGAAATCTTGAACCGTATTCAATTCATTTTTGGACGAATTCGAATCAAATTATTAACGAATCACGAATCAGATTCTAACAATGGTAAAGTCTAGGGTCAGGTGGGAGAAGACTAGTGATAGACGTATCCCTATTTTTATTTTATTTTTTCATAATTCACCGAATTGAATTCGAATTAAATTCACTGGTTCGACAAATTTTAAATATCTTGAATCGTATTCAATTCGTCTTTGGACGAATTTGAATCGAATTTTTAACGAATTGAATCAAATATTTAACGAATCAAATCGAATAGAATCACGAATCAGATTCTAACAATGGTCAGGTCTACCTGCATCATATAACATGTGTTACATAAATTAAAGATTATAATACATTTTTATCAAATAGATTACGCCATTGTTGAACAACTCAAACTATCATAGAGCAAAGCGATGCAATGCGCTATTAGATCTAAGAAGAAATGGACGTTAGTGAATGGGACAGTTCCACCACCTGATGTTGAAGATGACAGTTATCTAGAATGGAAAGGGTGTAATAACATGATTATTAGTTGGCTCATGGCCTTTGTTGAGCCTTCCATAGCTCATTGTGTTAATGGCTTAGAAACTGCAGTGAAAGTGTGGAATGATCTGAAAGAACGGTTTGAAACTGGAGATTCCATCCAAATAGCAAGGTTGCAGATGCAACTATGTACTCTGAAACAATGAGCTTTATCTGTTACATATTATTTCACATCTTTTCGTACACTTTGGGATCAGTTTATCCAGTATACATCTATTTCCATGTGCAAGTGTGTGAATAAGGAGAAGGGATCCTCTGATTGTGAGTCTGTGAAGTCTGTCAGGCTACATCTTCAACATGATCAAGTGATTAAGTTTCTAATAGGACTTAATGAGAACTTTGATACATTGAAATTACAGATCATGTTGATTGATCCATTGCCTACTATGAGCAGAACTTTATATCTTGATGTACAAAGGCTTGCCTCTATATAAAGGCATGTTACCCTAAGGTTTTGTATGGCTTTGTGGCTCGGAAACTCATCAATAAAAGTTCTCCTTTCTCTCGATAGACGTAGGCATTAAGCCGAACCACGTTATCTCTTGTGTCCGTGTTCTTTGCGCATGTTGTTCTCATGGTTGCTGAATTCCTAACAAGTGGTATTAGAGCTAAGGTTGGAGGATGTCAGACGGCGCGAAGTTTGCTCTTATGAAGTTCGATGGTTTATCGAATTTTGGGTTATGGCAAAGGCGTGTCAAGGATCTCCTCGTGCAACAAGGGATGGTCATCACGCTCTCAGGGAAGAAGCTTGAGAAGATGGAGGAGCAAGAGTGGGAAGAGTTGGAGGCCAAGGCGGTAGCGAAGATTCGCTTGTGGCTCTTGAAATATGGTCTCTTGGAATTACCCCTTCAATGGCCTTCATTGAGCTCTATTTTCCTACAAAATATGATAATGGGTAGAAATCCACTCCCGAACATAAATGTACTAAAATGATCATAAGACTTGGCATGACATGATGAAAATAACTTAAATCATGACTAAACACGCACAAAACATATGACAAATCATGTGCTTTCACACACTCATCATTAAGCTCTCCACACATCTCTATCTCTTCAATTTTCTATTAGTTCCTTCTTTCACTTTTAACTTTCTTTATGTTAGTAAGCTAACCTCAGCTTTTTCTTTTCAATTTTGTTTTTAACATGACAAATGTCTTATCCAGGACCTTGTCAGTATGAAGGTGATTGATAGTGCTGTGAAAACTCAAGCCTTGTACCTCCTAAACCCAAACCAAGAGATAGTGATGTCCACCATACCCACTACCTTAGCAGCTCCATCATTTTGTACTCAAGAGATAGATCTCTGGCATCATAGACTTGGACATATACCATTTCCTAGACTTCAATAATTTGCAGTTATAGATCCTACTGTAATTTCTAAAGGCAATAATCATTGTGAAACTTGTCATTACTCTAGACATAAAAGGCTATCATTTTCTCTTAGTAGTTCTAATCCTTCTGAGATATTTCTATTGAGCAGTTTTATGCTATGATTGCTACTCAATTTGGAAAGAGTATCAAAAGAATTCTGACTGATCAAGAAAAAGAGTTTCATATGACTGAAATTTATAGTTCAAAAGGGATTGTGCATGAATAGAGTTGTGATTATACTCCACAACAGAATGCTCGAGTAGAAAGAAAATACCAAGATATCTTCAAAATGGCTCGTGCATTAATTATGCAATCTCATCTACCTTTGGTTTTTTGGAGTGAAGCCGGACCTTTCCTCCCTCACCAACCTAAAGGCCCTCTTCCTCGACCATAACCGCTTTACTTTTTCAGTTCCGTCATCCCTCGTCTCCCTCCACCGACTTAAAACCCTAGCCTCTCTTATAACCTCCTCTCCGAGGACCTCCCCGCCTCCATACTCTCTCTCTGCCACCTTACCACCCTCGATCTCCGGTTCAATCGCTTCGCCGGCTCCCTCCCCGCTTTCAATCAGTCCTTACTTGCAGCCTTCAACGTCTCTCACAACAACTTCTCTGGCCCCATCCCCATCGCCCCCGCGCTCCTTCGCTTCGGCGCCTCCTCCTTCTGCTGCAACCCCAGCCTCTGCAGCAAGATCGCCTATTTTTTTGGTTAAGAGTTGAAAGATTGGAGAAGGGTAATATCGATATTTCCACCGTGTCGGACCAAAAAAGGATGTTTGACAGGTATATGACCAAGTTAGTCGCAAGGTTGATACTACAATCCTCATTTGTCTCTTCTTCTTCTTCTTCCACATTAAGCTCCTCGGCCTTCTCATCACTTCCATTTTCATCATCACTAATATGAATAATAATAAACTCATTTCTTTCAACATAACCTTCACCCTCATTAACAACGTCATCACTATCCTCCTTCATAGCATCGTCGTCGTCGCTACAAGCCTCATCCTTCTCCTTGTCTTCTTCTTCTTCCACGTTAAGCTCCTCAACCTTCTCATCATTTCCATTTTCAGCATCACCAATATCAATTAACTCATTTCTTTCATTATCAACTTCACCTTCACCCTCTTTCCTTTTCTCTTTATCCACCATATGACAGAGTATAATTAAATTGCAATCGGAAACGTGATCTAGTCCGTCTTGCTATTCCACCAACACTACAAACCCCACTGAACCTTTGCTCTCTACTTGCACCATCATCCCCTTCCCTTTCCCCATCTTCATCGTCGCCAATAATAATTATCTCCCTTGTATCAACATCCCCGCCTCCCACTTCCCTTTCCCCTACATACACACAGTCATTTTCACCATCGTCACATTGCAACAGAGAAGTTGACCTAGTCATTTTCTTCCTAGGAGCAGAAAATTTCATATTAGAGAAAAGTTGACCTAGGCATATTTGTTCAGAATGGTTTCTTTCTTCCGCTGTTTGTCTAAGAAAAGCACAGGCAAGTCATCTTCTTCGTTCATGAAGAATACAGAATATATATAATACATGGAAAAGCAAGCGTCTAATTCTTTGCTCAAACATCCGATGTTCCCATTTGTATTTGAGCTTGCGGTTGCGTTTTTGTTTGTGTTTCCAGGCTGCGATTCCGTTTCCTGTTTTCTTTCATCTCGCCGTAGAAGTAAGAAGCGAAGCCCCAGAGAGAGAGACCCTTCTCCGCCTGAAAGCTCTCTTGGTAGAAGATGACGGCCACGACCTCCGTCACCGGAAGAAGGACCGCTATTTCGATGGCGGACAGCAACGAGGATGCGCAGAACAGACCCCGATCGCTCCCTAGAAGAAACACTGCCAAATGATTGCACTCCACACCAGTATGACGTAGTATTTGGTTTCCCCTAGTCCAAATTCTCGTGCTTCTCTTGAAATTACCTGTCAAAGATAAAGGGGTACGAAGACTGGACAGAATTTCGGAAAAATGGTACTCCCTTTAACGGAAAGGTAGAAGAAGTTGCCTTGAAATTGGATTCAGGGCGTCCCAACTTTTAGGTACACCTCTAACAACGACAGGCTTCCACTTGCGCAACTTGTTCGCGACCCATCACTCGTTTGGCATGACTCAAGGTTAACGTAACCAAAAAACACCAAGTATATTAAGAGGAGTTCTTTTCTTTTTGGTTAAGAAGAAGAACCCGTCACACGTTTGTTCTCATATCACTCTACAACAAGATGAGGTGAACTATGTATGCATCAAAGAGAATGAAAATGGAGTATAACACCAAGTATTTGTAGATCACAAACTTTTAAAAAATTAAGAAAAAAACAATACCATGTGAAACCATCCGGCAATAGGTTTCGAGATAGAAGGTTTCACCCTCGCACAATTTTTACACTTAGGTTGGATCTTAAAAAAATTTCTCAAAGAGACATAACCTCAGAGAACTGAATTGAGGTCCGTTCACTATTTTTCTCCCCATCATCGTGTCGTTCCTTGGGCAAAGCAGTATAGAAAGATTCATGGCTAGTATCACTCTCCTCCGGTCCTAGCTCATCAGATGGCAACATAGAATCCAACTTCTTAGCCCCAGCCACATCACCCTCTTGCAATGAGTTCCATTTGGGAAACAAATTTCTCAACCTTCACATTCAGGATAATGTGGATGCGATCCGAACTTCGGTTTGAGTCTGATCGATTATTTGATTCCGTTTGATGGGGTTAGGGTTTATGTGTCGTATTGACGTAGAACAAATTTGTGGTATTCGATCCTTTTTTTTTTAATAAGTAAATATTATTTAGAAAAGAGCACCCACAGCAAAATTACAAACAAAACCACCCCCAACGGCAAAATTATGGCCAAAACAGACAATCAGGGAAAAAAGGAAACTAGGGGGGCCTGAGACGAGAACTATACAGTCTCAAGAACAATCACATACAGGCATCAAAGAAGAGAAAGAGAACTTGGCCTGCCAGGTCCGGGGCAGAATTCGACCATAACACCCATTCTTTAATCCGGAGGGAGGCGGTATGATTAAGAAGCTGTTGGTCAAAAGGCCCCTCGTCAAATATGACTCGATTTCTCGAATTCCAAGTAACCCAAGAGACGGTCCCAAAGATTGCGAACCAAATTTTCTCAATCATGCCACCTAGGCCTCTGCATAACTCCATCCAAGACGCGAGCGAAAGGGGAAGAAAGGGATGCTTCAGTTACCAAAGTTGTGGCGAAATCAAGTCAAGAGGCTGAAGCGCCCAACCCCCCCCCCCCCCCCTGCCGCTCCCTCCCCCAACCCACGTGGCTGCCAGAGGGGTTGGTCTCTACGACCACCCCTCCGGTTTCGCTATGTCTTAATTAATGCTTCCCTCGGCTAGGGCTTCAAGTTCCACCACTGTCGCTGCTGTTCCGATGTCTCCAACGGCCTCGTTGAGACCCTCAGATGGAGGTTTTCAGCCGCCGTCGATTAATCACTGCCCTTCGCTAGAGATGGATCCGAAAGTTCTCATGGCGCTTCAATCCAGCATCCTTCCTCTCCTTCACCAGTTCTACACCTCTCTTGCCCCATTAGTCGGTAACCCTTCACAGGCGCTGGCTCATGGGTTGACAAAGGGTGTGGGGCAGGCTGCGGAGGGTGCGAGGCCTACACCTTCAGGAGATGTACAAGCGAGCAAAGATGGGGTTGCAGAGACTACTGTGACACCGACTCCTATGGCTCCAGCGGAGAACGCCATGAAGAAGATGTCCTACGCGGCCGCGCTCCACCCGCGATCTGACCGGGTCCAAGAAGGTACGTATATTAAGCCATTCTTCGATGGCGAGCATATGGTCGTTGAATTGGATGCAGATAGATCATCAGTTTGTGCAAACTTTGGGAAGCGTGCTTTGATTGGAAGGTTAGTGTTGCCGAGAGGCGCCAAACCTTGCTCAACATTTGATTTGAAAGCTGCTATCTCCAAAGTTTGGTCTGTGCAATCGTGGAAGTTGCTTCCTCTTGGCCTGGGGTACTTTGGTTTTCAGTTTGAGAATGAGCACGATAAGGACATAGTTTGGAGCTCTTCAGAATGGAGACTTCCTCAGGGATGTCTCTACTTGCAGCCATGGGTACCCTATTTTAAGCCTACGAAGGTTTCCTCTTCTTTTACGAAGGTATGGATTACATTAGGGGGGTTGAGCATGGAGCATGTCGCTAATGATATCATATTCGGACTAGCTACGGCCATTGGTAAACCCATTCGATCAGACTTGACTGCATTAAATAGGTTTAATGGTGCTTTGGTACGGGTTTTGGTGGAACTAGACATGTCCAAGCCTCGTCGGAAAGAAGTTGTATTGAAGCTTAAGGAGGGCACGATCTTAGTTGATGTGGTGTACGAGAATTTGCCTCTTTTCTGCGAGCATTGCAAAATCATTGGTCATGATTTAGACTCTTGCCGAAAACTGCACCCACGGTTTGAAGCTGAAAGCAATAGACATGAATTTGCTAGGGAAAAGCAGGCGATGGAGGATCAGGGTCCCAAGAGGTCCGTGGGAAAGCAGGTGTGGCAACAAAAGAATGAGTGCTCCCCTAGTTCACCAACCAGCATTGAAGTTGAAGAGTGCTCATCTCTTGCCCTTATTACTGTATTGGAAAACTTTGTGCAACAGGTAGTACGCGAAGAGGAGGATCAAGAGGATGGTGATTCGGTGGTACTTCATGTCCCTGATGTCCTTTTTGTGCATGGTAATGCTTTCGATGTTCCTGGTGATGATGCGAGGGAAGAGGGTGAAATTCTACCTGGTGATAAATGCTCTCCATTAAGTATAGGTCAGATTGTGGTTTTGAATGATTTGGTCCAGTTGATGGTACTTGATGAAGTTCCTAAGCAGTCTCTAATGCCAAGTACAACTAACATAGAGGGGGATTGTGGTGTAATGATTGAGGAGGTTTCGCCCTCCCAAGATACAGGTCAGGCATTTTCAGGCCCGATTATAATAGAGCCGTTGACGCCAGCTTCACATGTGACTGACTCATCGGGTTCTAAGCCTAGGTCAGCATCGGCCAAGAAAAATGGGCGCAAGAATGGCCCTTCCTCGGCTGAGTTATTGGCATCACTGTCTCCTGAGGATTTGGCAATGGTTGAGGCTAGGAGGGCAGCATATGTTGCAGCATGCGGGATTTTACCTACTCGCTCATTCGGTTCAAAGGGCTCCAAGCATAAGGGTTTGAAGCCGGGTTTCCTTGGCAAGGGAACCCCAATAATACAGGGACCGTCCCCATCTATTTTGGGCAGCGGCTCTGCTTTACCTACTATAGATCTCATGCCTATCCCAGGTCAAGAGGGCAATGGGGTTGTTATTTTTTTTGACAACGATGATCTTCCGGACTCGTTGAAGTTCATGGGTTCGATTACGAAGAAGATGAAGAACAATTGGGCAGACGAGGCAGATTCACAGTCGAACTTGGAGGACTCCCAACTACCACCTGCCAAGAACACTCGCTTTCAAGTGAGGAAGAAGACTGGGACTACCTATGCCAGTAAGGATCTACGTTGGCTGGAGTATGAGGTGGACTTTTGATGCGCCGCGGCTGATTTATCATCCTGGACTACCCATGTTGTGGGTACCCCTACACATCTTCCTCTAACTTGTCCCCGCGGGCTAGGAAGAGGAACGCGAAGAAATAGAAGAAATGATCGCTTTAGATCATTGTTTCCTTCATCGGCTTCGCTATCCCTCAAGTTTGTAGGGTCGAGTTCTTCTTTATGGCGATAGGCTTGCTGTTTTGCGGTTTCCTATTCGGCCTTTGTGTTTGGCTTCTCTTCTGTTTCCTCTTCCCCTTCTTGTAACTTTTTCGTTTCTTTGAGTAATAAAGTTTCTTTTCGCCAAAAAAAAAACCAAGGGCCCCTGCAATGCAGGAGAAGATGCTCGTCCGTTTCGTCCTCAACACCGCACAACGGACACAAACAATCCCATTCGTTCAAGCGATTCATACGAATGAAGTTGGTTCTAGAAGGCAGTCTTCCCTGAATAGCAAGCCACAGAAAGCATTCCACTTTCAGAGAAATTCTACCTGACCAAACCACAGCCAGGTTGCTTGTAGGATGTTGACACTGAACAATTCTATTCCGAAAGAAGCTTGTGCTGAATTGGTTGGTCGAGTCGTGAATCCATATTATCTTGTCCCTCCCCCTATGCAGAGGAGCCGCAGAGGATAAACGATCCAACAAGGAGGATAGGCCCGCCGCTTCCCAATTGAACAGCTCCGTGGCTTGACGGGCAGCCCTTAAAAGTTGTTTTCCCGGATTTATTCACCATATCTTCCCAGAAATCTTGCAGGATAATTGACTGTGCCCAACTTCCAGCAGAAACCCCGACAAAAACTCATAGGACATCAGGGAGTTATTATGAGCCAGCCTTGCAATCGTCGACCAAACCCCACTACCACTTCCCAATGGATAAGAGAGGTTACCAAGCTGTTGATGGTCATGAATACCACGGACAACTTTTGCATCACCCGAACAATCAGCCTTCATCCCGGGCCGTCAGATTACAGAAAGTATCCTTATTGCAAATGAAGTAATTGCCTTGGTGAAAGCTAGAAAGGAGGAGGCGACCCTGTTCAAGATTGATTTCTCTAGCATTCCAGCTAGAGAAAATCATGGAGAGGGAGACCGGCAGGGCTTTTTGTTTGATCTTTAGTATCTCATCGTGTCGGGCCTTGTTCGTGTTCGTTATATAGTGCTTTTTTGTGTTTGTTTTGGTGGTGAACAGATGCAGATCTTTGTGAAGACCATCCATCACCCTTGTAGGGGTATTCCCGTCGAAGGATCAAGCAAATACTTATCCGTGACCTTCACGAAGCTATGCCTCCTGACCTCCTCAGTTGTCAGAAAACTCAACTCCACTGACCCAACGGACTGCGTGCGTTGCGCCGCCCTGCAAATTAACAAATAACTTACTGTATCCCAATCCTTACCAACTCGAACTTGAACTCGAACTCGTAGCCGAGCCAACATGGACAAAAAAAAACATAAACTTCAACAGGTTTTTCCAGCAATGTGATTACATTGCATAATAGCTCTCTAGTGTCAACAACTAGCACTCAAACTAACTACTTATTAACAACAACAAAAACCAACTTACTACAAGGACGTGCGAATTTCAAAAACAAAGAAAAAGAGGTAAACCTGATTACATTGCAACTTGTTCGTTCGGTGTCCGATTCTTTTTGTAGGTTTTCTTATTTTGGCAATTGGGATTTATATAGGTTAGCGATTTGGAACCTGATCGGGGTCGTTGCGATTTGCAACTTGTCAGCCAACTTTTTTTTAAATACCAATTATATCCCTTAAATTCACCCTCTCCAACTTGTTTGTCCCGAGAGATTGATCAATACTTATCTGTTCTGATTGATCGATTTCTTCAAACAATAGATACTTATAACTATTTTGTTCTAATTATCTATTCGTATCCTCCGAAATAACAATATTTTGTCCGCTACGTTGGCTCGGGTCAATACTTGTTCTGGGCCTTTTCAAGTATCAGACGGCCCACCTTCCCGTGTCCCAACAGCGACAGGTTCCCGGCCACGGTGCTCACCCATGCCAAAATGAGCCACGCCCTCTTCTCGTCCGCTGCAGATATCGTCGACGCGGACGCTGCCACCTGCCCTCCGAGCAGCAGAACTACGACGCCGACGAACAACATTGACAATTGACATCAAGAAAGATAGTAAAGCACCTATAGTCTGTGACTACCGAATACTAGAAAAAACACGAAAAGTACATACCGGTAGGTACATTGGAAGCCAGATTCGACAGCACGAGAATGACGAGGCCGAGTACTGCTACCCCGGAAGCATGGTTGATTTTCGCGTACGGCTCCATAAGGTCCCAAAGCGTGCTTGGGATTCCGGTCTTGATGAATCCATCCACCGTGATGAACATTCCAAAAGGTTGGCTTTTGGTTTTTTGTCCGAGTGGTCAGAATGCTTGTTAATAGAACAATCTCTTTTACTGGACGACAACGAAAACCTCGCGAGACTAATAATGTCGATTTTTATAGTTACTAAAATGAAAATCGACTATATCACAAAATTTTGTATTTTTCGTATTTCTAGCTCATGGTTGATTAAATTAAATAACCCACATCCGCGTTAAAGTTTTAAAAAAAGTCTTTATCTATTTTTACAGTTACGATCGACTTAAATCTAAATTGGTCAAATAAAATCTGGATACTGTTAAAAAAAATTTAATACAAATATCTCCACCATTATATTTGTAAACCAACCATTCCATGTTAACTCAAGGCTTTAGCATTCAAGTGGCATATCTTTTTAATCAGGCCAGTCAACACCGTTGCACAAGTTAGTGGGCCGGGTTTGTATTTTAATTGGGCTCTAACTTTTGTCAATGAGATTTATTTTGGGTACTACAATTTAAATATGGTAACGGCCCAATGCGAATGTGTGATCATATGATTAATGTCAAGACCAAAAGATTTTGCCATAATATCGGCAGCTTAATTATTGAGAGAAAATTTAGAATAAACACAAATGGAAGGTCCGGAAACAGAAATTTTTAGTAATATCGTGTGTTTTAAAAGCCCAAATGTCTAAGTTGTATTTTCATTATGTGTACCTTATACACTTAAGAAAATATTATTCAATAAAAATTTAGTACTATATTCAATAGCTTCTAGCGGTAATGTAATTAATTCACAGAGACACGTATTTATCAAATCTCCTAATGATATTTTTACGCCAAAGGGCATGTAGCCTAACAAATCATGGCAATTGGAAAGTGTAATAGTGTAAAAAGTTTACCTCTCAACATATTTGGGTGTTGTTTTTGTTTAATCATAAGTTTCGAGTTCTAGTCGTTAGGACGCATCAATATTAAATATTTGTTGTAAGAGGTTTAAATGTCTTATCATATTCAAACTTAGATTAATTGACGTTATGATGTTTAAATATCCGGTAAAAAGTTTATGTTTACGCGTTTGACGCATATGGGTTTGTAGTTTAGAATTTATCAAAAAGTCCGGTAGTTTCCGGGACACATCTTTCAAGTTTTCACTATACATCAACATTTGTGCAGAGCCAGAGTGCAACAAGCAATTTTAATTCTGAGGAAGAAACCTTTTGAACATCCTCTAACAGATGGCTTATCATCTAATGAGGGCCAGACCAACTGCAGTAACAACAAGAGTAGAGGGGACTCCAAACTGGAGATGCCTCCAGAAAGTTAAGTTGTAGCCAAGACTGGGAGCCCTTCTGGCTTGCTCACACACTATCAAGTTCGCAGCAGACCCCAACAGCGACAGGTTCCCGGCCACGGTGCTCACCCATGCCAAAATGAGCCACGCCCTCTTCTCGTCCGCTGCAGATATCGTCGATGCGGACGCCGCCACCTGCCCTCCAAGCAGCAGAACTACGACGCCGACGACGAACAACATTGACAATTGACATCAAGAAAGATAGTAAACCACCTATAGTCTGTGACTACCGAATACTCGAAAAAACACGAAAAGTACATACCGGTAGGTACATTGGAAGCCAGATTCGACAGCACGAGAATGACGAGGCCGAGTACTGCTACCCCGGAAGCGTGGTTGATTCTCGCGTACGGCTCCATAAGGTCCCAAAGCGTGCTTGGGATTCCGGTCTTGTTGAATCCATCCACAGTGATGAACATTCCACAGAAGAATATCAGAAGAGAATAAGAAACCTGATCAGATGACACAACTCAGATTGGATTAGTACTAACATTTTGGAAGAATCAGAACAATAGAAACTTAATTGTTACCTTCTCGAGAGACGGCCGGGCGTCCTTGAAATCAAGAATGACAAGCGTAAGAGCGGCAGTGATCGCTGTCCATGACATGTTCAGACCCATAAGCAGAGCCACAAGCATACCGAGGGTGACCAGATAAATACACGCCTTCCAGGCCATCCTTTTCCGCCTTGCAAAGGAGTCTTCCTTTCCATCAGCCAATCCATCAACAACATCATCATCAACCCTCTTCGAAGATACGTTTTCCTCCTCCTTAAGAGCCGCTCCATCGCCCGTCCCTGCATCTTTGGATGCATTCGAGCTTATTGCAGGCTCGTCAGGAGCAGGGGAGGCACAGTGAATGTCGTTGTCATGTGCATTCATCCGGTTCCTCAGATTCTCGACATGGTTTTCCGGTGAGTCCAAGGAACTGGCATGAGACATCATGGCGGGCGAAAACCGATGAGAACCAACATCCTCAGCGGAAACAAGTTCCACAGCAGCATCCTCCAAGTCCTTCTGAGCATAGTTGAGCACCTTCCAATACATTGCCATGAGGATCATCGCATTGATCACCACTCCCACAACCATCGCAGGGAGAAGTCCGAACACGAAACCCCCGAACGAGATCTTACTCTGCACAGCTATAACAAGGTTCTGAGGGTTCCCAATTGGAGTAGCAGCCGAGCCTATATTCGCGCTGGACGCGAGCGCCAGCAGGAACGGATGAGGGGGCAGGTTGTGCTGCCTTGCAACCTTCAACACGAACTCTGTCAGGACGACACAAGCCGTATCGTTGGTAAAGAAAGCGCTCGAGATTGCAGACACGAGGCAAATCCGACATAGCAGGTCCTTGGCTCCCCTGCTCTTCCAGGACAGCAACTTCCCCAAGTACTTGAACATGTCTGCTCTCTCCAAGTACACACTTACCACCATTGTCCCGAACAAGAGGCCGAGGATCGGGAGATCGATCGCGGAATAGGCTTGATCGGGCGAGATGACCCGGAACAGGACCATGAGCATTGCCCCCAGGAGGGATCCTGCTGTCCTCCCGATCGGCAGGAATGGGACAGCTGGGAATACTGCAAGAACCCAGAACACTGCAAAGGCTATTGACCCTAACACTACTTTTACAGGTGAAGCCATCGCCATTTTACCCGACTTAAATTGGATTAGTCGAACCCGAAACAAAACACCAACAAGAGACAGTACAAGACACCAGCCATCTTTACACGTTATTTGGTTTCCTCTGGTTTTGGGATTGGAGGTCTCTGTTGGGGTATGAGCGAATGCCTAGTGCTCCCCTTGATTCTGCAACTGTTCAATAAAGACTGCTTGGATTATTCGTTATTTAGATTAAGTAAAATGCTTTATTAGAACAAAGAAAAAATTACAACCAACGAACAGCAAACACAGCTACAGGTAAATATAGAAGCCTAAAGCATAACACACCCACAGAACCAGGAACCACGAGTGAAAACACAAGCTACCTAACTCTCAAGGAGTCCCAAAATAATTCTAACTCTAGATTACCAAAGTCGTTGAGGGTCTTAGACCACAATTGATTGATATAACTTTGAAGCCGGTCTAATTGTAATATTGAAAATAAATGTTATCAGATTTTAATTTTGAATTAAACTATAACAAATTTATCAATTTACTTGTTCGTTACTCTTTAGTTTTTTTTTTCTTCTTTGGCGGCCGTATAAGAAGAGAAGATAAGATCACGCAACTTCTAAAAGAATTTTTTTTAACGTAAATTATTACAATATAATATTATCAAAATTTTAAACTTTGAATTTCTTAAATATTTACAAGTGCCCTTGGATTATAACCTTTGACAACTTCTAAGAGACTTCAGAGGCAGTCCCTATTGTGACACGTCATCTGGACACTTTCCGCAAGATGAATCCCGCAAATGTTAAAATATTGTTAGTCGGTGCAATCACTTTGTGATCCAAAATGTTGGCTTTTGGTTTTTTGTCTGAGTCCGGACGAATGGTCAGAATGCCTGTTAATAGAATAATCTCTTTTTACTCTCTAAAAAAAACACTCTTTTACTGGACGACAACGAAAACCTCGTGAGACTACTAATGTCGATTTTTCTAGGTACTAAAATGAAAATCGACTATATCACAAAGTTTTGTACTTTCTCGTGTTTTTAGCTCATGGTTGATTAAATAACCCACATTCGCGTTAAATTTATTAATGAAAATATTTACCTATTTTTGCAGTTATGATCAACTTAAATTTAAATTGGTCAAATAATATCCGGATACATGCGGTATTTTTTTTACAAATATATTCACCTTTATATTTGTAAACCAACCATTCCATGTTAACTCAAGGCTTTAGTGTTTTTTTAGGGCAAATTATTTTCAGGCCCCTCGTGTTTGGTATATTTAAGGCTCGCCCTCCTGTATTCTGATAATTGATTAAAAACTCTCCGAGGTTTGGTTTTATTATACTCTCAGGCCCCTCGCTGACGTCAACGATCAATTTTTTAGGTGAACTGACATTTGTACCCTTGTAAAACATTTAAAAATAAATTAATTTTTCTTTCTTCTCCCTCTCATTCTCCGCCGACCATCTCCGGCAACACCAAAGCTTGGAGTGGCTCATCTCCGAACCCAAGATATGGCCACGCCCACCATTTCGACCACAATCCGTCGACCCACCTTCCCAAGGAGACCAGAGTAACCCAGCACCGGACTCACCTCTCACGGCCAGGCCGGCGTGAGAGCCCAGCTCCTCAGTCTGGGTCGGTGTTCGCCCACCTCGACCCAGCATCCCTGTCGAGGAGAGAGAGAAAGGTCGAGGAAGACGAGGTTTCTGTTCGATTCTCAACGACGGCGTCATCACGGTTGAGGTTGTTGCCATCGGCGTAAGAGCAGGGCGTCGGTTGAGGTTGTTGCCATCGGCGTAGGAGGCAGGGCGCCGGAGACCACGGCCACGGACTCGACGATGTCCTTGTTAGGGAGATCTGCCTTGGGTGGGGCACAGAGGAGGTCGATGTTGTTATTATATGGTCGTCGTCTTGGTGGTCGCCGGGGCGAAGGAAGAGGTAGTTGACAAAGTCGAGGCGGAAGAAGAAGAGGAGGGCGAGGACCGGAGAAAATTTTGGGTTTTTATTTTGATGTCGCCGGAAAATTTTTGTTTGCTAGAAAAATGATCGGAGGTTTTTGTTGACCAGACCAAGGGTATAATGGTCATTTTAGTAATAAAATAATAATATTTTTACTGCCGACGTCAGCGAGGGGGCTGAAAGTATAATAAAACCAAACCTCGGAGAATTTTTAATCGATTACCGGAATACAGAAAGGCGAACCTTAAATATACCAAACATCAGAGATCTTAGAATAATTTGCCCCTTTTGTAAAGGGGTATTCAAGTGGCACATCTTTTACATCAGGCCAGTCAACAACGTTGCACAAGTTAGTGGTCCGGGCTTGTATTTTAATTGGGCTCTAACTTTTGTCAGTGAGATTTATTTTAGGTGAAAAAATTCACAAGTCACTGAGTTTTAAGATAATGTACTCAAATATTCTTTTCTTAGTAAAATAGTCCATAAATTTTACGAAATTGAACTAATTAATCCGTCTCACCAATTTATTTAACAAATTTAATCAAATTAAAATAAAAAATTATCAAAATACCCTTGATAATTACCCCAACCAAACCCGAAATCGGATTCAATCAATCATTTGATCGTTCTGATTACGGGTGTGGCAGTCTTGCTTGCCAGCGCCACCAGGGCAAGGCAAAAAATGAAGTTAACAAAATGGCAAGACGTCGGCCATATCTACTCCACCGCTTTCGGGCTTGCCTCTGCGGCTGCTGCGAGATCTCTGGCAGGAAGCACAAGTTACGAGCGACGCCCGATGCCGAGAACTGGTTGAGCCGGTTGCCGGCGGGAGCGCCGATAAGATACTTAGGCCGCCGGAACCAGGCTCGCGCTTTTAATTACAACCGATTCCGCACACTAACCTGGAAGTTAGGGGAACCTTGAATCCGCTTCGACACCGGCTGATTTCACGAAGCGGTTGATACCGGAGCACTGGTCCGGGGTGAATATCTTCCACCACTTGACGGAGCCGTAGAGTGGCACCACCGCCGTCATCACGTGGTAGAAGTCTGACAACGTTATCATGGTTGCTGCTTAATGTCAATCTAGTGCTTCGAGAAGATGACAGAAAGAGAGGAAGATGACGGGAACTGCGATATCCAATAATATTTGTTTTTACTATGGTCTCAGGTTTTTTAACACTAGGATGGGGTAAATTGGGTAAGGTTATTTCGGTAATCTCATATTGTAATTTAATTAAATTTATAAATAAATTGGTGAGAGGGACTAATTAGTTCAATTTCTTAAAATTCAGGGACTATTTTACTAAATAAAGGACCTTTGAGTACATTATCTTAAAACTTAGAAACTTTTGAGTTTTTTCTTATTTAAATAGCATAACGGCCCGACAATATCCGAATGTGAATGTGTGATCATTCATATGATTAATGTCAAGACCAAAAGATTTTGTCATAACACCAGCAGCTTAATTATTGAGAGAAAATTTAGAATAAACACAAATGGAAGGTCCGGAAACAGATTTTTTTAGTAGTATCGTGTGTTTAAAAGCCCAAATGTCTAAGCTGTATTTTCATTATATGTGTACCTTGTATACTAAAGAAAATATCATTCAATAAAAATCTAGTACTATATTTAATAGCTTCTAGCGGTAATTAATTCACAGACAAATATTTATTGAATCTCATAATGATATTTTTTACGCCCAACTGTACAAGGCCTAGTCAAAGTAAAAAAAATCCAAAGTTCAAATCATGGCAATTGACAATTGTAATGGTGTGAAAACTATCTTTCAAAAGTTGTCACTATACATCTGATCAATTTTGAACATCCCGTAGAAGATTGCTCGTCATCTAATGAGAGCCAGACCAATTGCAGTAACAACAAGAGTAGAGGGGACTCCGAACTCGAGATGCCTCCAGAAAGTTAAGTTGTAGCCAAGACTGGGAGCCCTTCTGGCTTGCTCACACACTATCAAGTTTGCAGCAGATCCCAACAGCGACAGGTTCCCGGCCACCGTGCTCACCCATGCCAAAATGAGCCACGCCCTCTTCTCGTCCGCTGCAGATATCGCCGACGCGGACGCAGCCACCTGCCCTCCGAGCAGCAGAACTACGACGACGAACATTGACAATTAACATCAAGAAAGATAGTAATCAAAGAGGTGATTAGATGGGAACAATCTACTTTTGTGGAAGGACGTCAGATCACGAAGGGAGTTATGGTCGCTAATGAGGTGATCAATTGGCTTAAAAGAACTAACAAGAAGGCAGTATTGATCAAAATCGATTTTGAGAAAGCTTTTGATAGCGTCAATTGGGAGTACTTAGAGGAAATTCAAGTGGCTATGGGGTTCGGGGAGAACTTGCAGAGGTGGATTAGTGGGTGTGTTATGGAGGTGAGTTCCTCCATTCTTGTCAATGGCTCTGTAACCAAGCTTTTCAAATTAGAGAGGGGCTTATGGCAAGACGACCCGCTTTCACCTTTCCTTTTTCTTATGGCGGCTGAAGGGCTTCGAGGTCTTATTAGAAAAGTTGTTGACATTGGTCTGGTTGAAAGTTTTGGGGTTCCGAGAACAAGTTTGAAGCTTAATATTTTACAATTTGCGGATGACACTCTCCTTTTCAGTAATCCCTCTCCTGTAAGCCTCCTCAATCCCAAGTTGATATTGATGTTGTTCGATCTCACATCTGGTCTTCGGGTTAATCTTGGTAAAACTTCCATTATTCCGATCAATTTATTTGGTGCGGAGGAGCTTGATTCAATCCGCAAGTGGGGAACTAGTGTTGGGGAAATTGCCTATTAAGTATCTTGGTCTTCCTTTGGGAAATAACATGAGGCAGAGATCTGGTTGGAGAGCGGTGCTTGACGCTATTGACAAGAGACTTGGAATTTGAAAGGGAAATTTGCTCTCTTTTAGGGGGGTCGTGTTACACTAATCAAGTCTGTGTTATCTTGTCTTTCGATTTATTATATGTCCATGTTCCTTCTCCCTAAAAGAATTTGTAAAGATATTGAAAAAAGACTGCACCATTTTCTTTGGTCCGGGATCGTGGATGTGGGGAAGGCTGCTTTGGTTAAGTGGGTTTCATTATGCCAACCAAAAGATATGGGTGGATTGGGCCTTGATTCGATGATGCTCTTGAATAAATCCTTACTTTTTAAATGGATTTCGAAGTTTTGCTTGCAGGAGAATTCGTTATGGTCTCAGGTTGTGGCAGGAGTTCATTCTTTTAAGTTGATTTCTTCATTATCGATTCTGATTGATAAGCCAGGTAGCAATTGGGAGATTATCAGTAATATGGCTATGGAGGGTGATATATTGAAGGGTGAATTTAGTGATGGGATTCAGCTAAAGTTGGGTGATGGTTCGACATTCTTCTTTTGGGACGATATCTGGCTAGGGGATGTCTCTTTTCGTGAAAAATTTGGCCATTTACATATGTTATCTACCCAGAAATCAGCAAAGGTGGCGGAATGTGGCTTTTGGTCTGATGCAGGGTGGACTTGGTCTCTTCTCTGGCGAAGATCGCTAAGGGTTTTTGAGGAGGAAATGGAGATGCAGCTTCTGGATCTTCTTTTTGAAGCTCAACTGGTTTCAGACAGGAAAGATGCCTTTATTTGGCGTTGGGATGATGGTGGTTATACTGCAAAGTCTAAGCGACGACACAGGAGAGAGTTGAGCCATATTGTTACTCCTATTTCGGAGGAGTTGGGTAAGATTTGGAGGGGCTTGATTCCGCTCAAAGTCAAATGTTTCATGTAGCTAGCTATGCAAGGTCGGATCCAAACTAGAGATGTCATGATTAAAATGATGAGGATTCAGGCCTGAGAAGCCCTCTGTCCATTTTGTTTGGATTATGAAGAAACAGCTAAACACCTTTTGTTGCGTTGTCCTTTTGCCCGTTCCGTTTGGGATCACTTTGTAAACAAAAATGGGTTAGCTTGGAGCGGTTTCAACTCCTTGAGCATGGCACTGTCGACTTGGTCTGGTTTACAAGGTGGTGGAATGTTGGGGAAGGTTTGGTATTCGTTGTTCGGTGCTATTATTTGGAGCCTCTGGTTGCATCGGAACTAAGTCATATTTGAGGAAAAGTAATGAGATTTTGAGCTTCTCAAACATTCGATCTACTATAGGACGCGCAAGTGGTTGCTGTGGACTCGGACTTTACGTGATATTGGCAACCAAAATCTTGATTTGTATTGGGACTCATTGAAAGTAAGGTAACTTTTGCTTGTTGGAATCGGGTTGTCTTCCGGGTTAGGATTAAAATATTTGTAAATAACCAGTTTATTCGCTATTAATTTTTTCCTCACGAATCAGGGAGGAAAAGTTCGTAGTAGATTCAGGTAGATCTTTGTAGACTCTAGGTTTGTTTTATTTTTCTTTTCGTTTTATTCGAATAATATTTATTTACCTAGCAAAAGAAAGAAAGATAGTAAAGCACCTATAATATGTGACTACCGAATACTCGGAACGTGGGAAGCACATACCGGTAGGTACATTGGAAGCCAGATTCGACAGCACGAGAATGACGAGGCCGAGTACTGCTATCCCGGAAGCGTGGTTGATTCTCGCGTACGGCTCCATAAGGTCCCAAAGCGTGCTTGGGATTCCGGTCATGATGAATCCATCCACAGTGATGAACATTCCACAGAAGAATATCAGAAGATAATAAGAAACCTGATCAGATGACATAACTGAGATTGGTTTAGTACAAACATTTTGGAAGAATCAGAACAACAGCAACTTAATTGTTACCTTCTCGAGGGACGGCCGGGCGTCCTTGAAATCGAGAATGACAAGCGCAAGAGCGGCAGTGATCGCAGTCCATGACATGTTCACACCCATAAGCAGAGCCACAAGCATACCGAGGGTGACCAGATAGACACACGCCTTCGAGGCCATCCTTTTCCGCCTTGTAAACGAGTCTTCCTTTCCATCAGGCAATCCATCAACAACATCATCATCAACCCTCTTCGAAGATACGTTCTCCTCCTCCTTAGGAGCCGCTCCATCGCCCGTCCCTGCATCTTTCGATGCATTCGAGCTTATTGCAGGGGAGGCACAGGGAATGTCGTTGTCATGTGCATTCATCCGGTTCCTTAGATTCTCGACATGGTTTTCCGGTGAGTCCAAGGAACTGGCATGAGACATCGTGGCGGGCGAAAACCGATGAGAACCAACATCCTCACCGGAAATAAGTTCCGCAGCAGCATCCTCCAAGTCCTTCGGAGCATAGTTGAGCACCTTCCAATACATTGCCACGAGGATCATCGCATTGATCACCACTCCCACAACCATCGCAGGGAAAAGTCCGAACACGAAGCTCCCGAACGAGATCTTACTCTGCACAGCTATAACAAGGTTCTGAGGGTTTCCAATCGGCGTAGCAGCCGAGCCTATATTCGCGCTGGACGCGAGCGCCAGCAGGAACGGATGAGGGGGCAGGTTGTGCTGCCTCGCAACCTTCAACACGAACTCTGTCAGGACGATACAAGCCGTATCGTTCGTAAAGAACGCGCTTGAGATTGCAGACACGAGGCAAATCCGACATAGCAGGTCCTTGGCTCCCCTGCTCTTCCAGGACAGCAACTTCCCCAAGTACTCGAACATGTCTGCTCTCTCCAAGTAGACACTGACCACCATTGTCCCGAACAAGAGGCCGAGGATCGGGAGATCGATCGCGGAGTAGGCTTCATCGGGCGAGATGACCCGGAACAGGACCATGAGCATTGCCCCCAGGAGGGACCCTGCTGTCCTCCCGATCGGCAGGAATGGGACAGCTGGGAATACTGCAAGAACCCAGAACACTGTAAAGGCTATTGACCCTAACACTACTTTTACAGGTGAAGCCATCGCCGCCATGTCGGGATAGAACCTAGATTAGTCGATCTGAATACGGAACAGCAGAGACAGTACAAAAAAACCAACTTGCATGAGCTAGCCTCTCACGGTACTAGGATTGGGACTATATAATGAGGGACGATGAGGATTAATTGGTCTCCTTTGGTTTTGGGATTACACCAAATTGTATGTAGCGTGTTTCCTTGTTCAATTTAATAAAATATTTGGACCGAAACTATTTCATATCTGATATCTATTCCTAAACACGGATATTTGTGTTTGAATTAGGCCAAAACACAAAATTGTCATCGCTTAGCTCATCGAATTGAATGTACATGCTACTATAAAAGTTGGCTGACTTTTCTCCCTTAAGAACAAGAGTCGACTGACTTTCGAGTAAGTGGCCAATGGAAAAGAAGTTTCTGAAATGGAGCCATGTAGTTTTTGCTGCATCAATCGCCCATCCTTGAAACTTTCCAAGGAGAGAAAGAGAGGAGTGTTAATGAGGTGGAAAATGATTATGAGGTGGAAAATGATTAATTGGGCTATTTATGCTACTATTAAATTTTATTAAAAATCGCATCAATTCGGCTAAAAAATTTATGTCCAACATAAAAATAAAAAATTTAGGGCGATAAAAAATTTAAGTGTGTGATGATAATCTCAACACCCTTTATATAATTGTTTTAATTATGAAATTTTTAAATAACGGAAATTGTTGAAGTGTAGAATTGTACAAGTCCAAATCTGTCAAATTCTAACAACTTTTCTTCTCTAAACATTAGTACAGAGTTGTTTGAATTGAATAGTTGAAATAGAGGGGAGAATTAATGCGACGTGGAACTAAACTCCTTCCGTGAAATTTTTGGTATAGCTTTTTTCCTCCTCCCCACTTTGTGCAACGAAGTTTCAAAGAAA
This sequence comes from Hypericum androsaemum, assembly GCA_963995505.1. Lineage (NCBI taxonomy): Eukaryota > Viridiplantae > Streptophyta > Magnoliopsida > Malpighiales > Hypericaceae > Hypericum > Hypericum androsaemum. The sequence continues at coordinate 955,106 of OZ023194.1, read as the reverse complement.
AAATCCGAGAGATTTACGATCCCATGTTCAATTGCGAGTGCTCCTTATTTTGCCGCATCGTTTAGGATACAATATTTAGCTAGGTCAAGTCGTTGCTGAATATGACGGAAGTCATATTTCACTATACCATTTAAATTTGAATAAAAAATACCAACAAAAAGTTTTCTAAACCACATGATATATTTATACCGTAACTAGCGATGGGACCCGACTGCCCAAACTAGCAGTCGGGAGCTAGGTCCTCACAATTAGCGATCCGATCCTGACTTCCCGCAACTAGAGAGATCCGTCCGCCTCATTGCAAGTAGCAATCGGCCCGCCTTCTTGTACTAGCGATCGGCTTCCCACTCTTTGCAACTAGCGACCGTCGCTACGTTCTCCCACCTAACGTCCATTTTCACTCGACGCCTTCTTGGACCTCGGGTGACACTATTCCCATTTTCAACTTCAGAGATTCACTAAACTACCTAAATCAAGTGTTAGGATCTCCCTATCCAATCCAAAATTTTAATGCAATGAGTTGGTAGATTTTTCACACTTATAAACTTGACAGATTATACTGGTTTTGACTTCATCAAAGTGCAAGAAATGGAGTCGTACGAGTTCAACAATGGACACGAGATAGCTCTGATACTATGTTAGAATCTCCATGTCCAACCCAAAACCTTAAGGTAATGAGTTGGTAAATTTTCTATCCCCCACTCGTGTTTTAATCGATGTGAGATTTTTAACATAGCTGATCAATAAAAATTGATTAATATAACTCTGAATTGTAATATTGAAAATAAATGTTATCAAATTTTAATTTTGAATTAAGAATTTTGAATTAAACTACGACAATTTTATAAATTTACTTGTGCGTTACCCTTTCTTAGTTTTTTTTTCTTCTTTGGCGGCCGTATAAGAAGAAGGAAGAGATGATCACGCAAGTTCTGACAATGTCGCGGTTGTTTTGTTTTCGAATGTCAAACTTCCAAGAGACTTCAGAGGCCGTCCCTATTTTTTTTTATACGTAAAATATTTATTACCCATCAAAAAGTTATGTCAATGTGCACAAGTGCACTACACCTAACGTATTGTTTAATACGATAGTTCTCTTAAAAAGGCTGAAGAAATTTACTAATCTAGATAACATAAGTTACCAAAATGACATAAATCTCTTAAGCCTCAGCCTCGGCATTGCATTCTTCAATTATTTTGAGCCAGTCGACTTTTAGAAAATTCGAGCTATCTCCATCTCATAAGGCAAATAATTTCTCCGCTATAATCTTAACCTCCGCTCTGACAAGTCCCTATAGTGACACGTCTCTGGACACTTGCCGCAAGATGAATCCCACAAATGTTAAAATATCACCTCCTTAAATATGATCGATATTGCTCGACTAGGAATATCATAATTATATTGGCGTAAAATGCATGTTACTATATTATTGGGGTCACACCCCATTATGTCCATTTAGTTCATTTAATTGGACATGATAATGAAGATGCCCACAAATTAAGGAGAAGAAAAGATGGACATGATGATGAAGATGCCCACAAAGTAAGGAAAAGAAAAGATGGACATGATGATGAAGATGCCCACAAATTAAGGAAAAGAAAAGATGGACATGATGATGAAGATGCCCACAAATTAAGGAAGAAAACATGGAGGATTTTATGGAACATTTGTTCCATATGAACTTTCCTCCTCTATAAAAGGGGAGATGATCTTCCATGGAAATATCATCCACAAAATGAAGAAAAACTCAAAGTAGAGAGTTTAGAGAGAGAAAGATAGTTTCCAAGTTCCAAAGAGAGAGAGCTTGAGGTAAAAATAGAGTGAGTGAAAATTCTCTACTGTAAAATACGAGTGAAACACGAGAGTGGGATAACTCGGGGTATCGGGCAGTGAGGATATTTTTACCACTGTAATTTCTCTATTTACTAGTGGATATTTTTCGGAGCTGGTCCCGTGGTTTTTCCCTCTGGTATTTAGAGGGTTTTCCACGTAAATCTTGGTGTTCCCTCTTGGTGGTATTTTTCTTCCCCATCTACTTTTGACCGTGGTAATTATTAATTACCGGGGTAAATTTTATTTACCACTTCCGCTGCACGAGCCAAATTCCCAACAAGTGGTATCAAAGCCTTGGCTTTGTAGCTGAGATCTTTGGGTGTTGAAGATGGAGGACAAGCCTGTCGAAAAAGCCATCAAGTTGACTTCGTCAAATTATGCCGTCTGGAAGACTCTGATGACGGATGTTTTATACTGCAAGGATCTTTTTTATCCTATTGAGTTAAAAGGTATAAAAGACGATGCAATAGCAGATGCTCTCTGGAACAAGATGAATCGCAAAGCCTTTGGGTTAATTCGACAGTCGATTGACCCCAGTCTTATTCACCACGTGGCTGACGAGACGGATGCATTCAAGCTCTGAGAGAAGCTGGAAAATCTGTTTGAGCAGAAAAATACCATTGACAAGGCTTTTCTGCTCAAACGACTTATCACAGCCACATACCGTGATGGACAAAATGCATCTGAGCATTTGAGTACGTTCCAGGAGTTTGCAAATCATCTAGTAGCAGCAAAGGTTCCGCTAGACGATGAGTTGCTGGCTTTGATGTTGCTGAATTCTTTGCCGGATAGTTGGGAAACACTAAAAGTTTCTCTGACAAACTCAACTCCAAGTTTGACATTGTCTATGGTCAAGGATAGTATCCTGAATTAAGAAACTCAGAGAATAGAGAATGGCATAATGAGCTCTAGCAATGAGGCCATGGTCACAGAGAACCGTGGGAAAGGCAAGTTTGAAGGAAGATCCCAATCGAGAGAAGGACTGAAGTGTTACTATTGTGGCAAAGAGGGGCACTTTAAAAGAAATTGTAGACTGTTCAAGAAGAAGCAGGGAGGCGAGCAGAAGAATGAGAATGACCAAAGAGCTACCACATCTACACTAGAGGAGGTGGCACTATTTTCTTGTGAAGAAGATATTTGTTCGGTCAGTGATCTGTACACTGAATGGGTCATTGATTCTGCTGCATCATACCATGCAACTCCCCATAAGGAGATGTTCACCTTGTACAGAGAAGGAGACTTTGGCAAGTTAGAATGGGAAATAGCAGTTTTGCTAATATTGTGGGAGTTGGTAATGTTTTGGTCAAGACAGATGTTGGCCATAAGTTAACATTAAAAGACGTCAGACATGTTCCTGATCTGCGTCTGAACCTGATATCTATACATGCCCTGGATGTGACTGTTTTCCATAGCCATTTTGGCAATAGACTGTGGAAGCTGACTGCAGGAGATCTAGTTACAGCTAGAGGAAAGATATCTGGCACACTTTACAAGACTCAAGTGAAGCTACTTGGAGATGAGGTGAACGCAGTAGAGGACTCTACCTCACCAAATCTGTGGCACAAGCGGCTTGGACACTTGAGCGAGAAGGGAATGAAAGCATTACGGTCCATTATTCTAATCGCCATAGGTACAAAACTACAACCTTGTGATTATTGTATCTTTGGCAAGCATCATAGAGTTCCTTTTGGCAAGACTGCTAAAAGGAAGGAAAGTTTTTTAGAACTTGTGCATTCTGATGTGTGTAGTCCCATTGAAGTGGAGTCATTAGGTGGTAGCAAATATTTTCTCACTTTCATTGATGATGCATCACGGAAGTTGTGGGTGTATTTTTGTAAAAACAAAGACCAGGTGTTTGATCACTTCAAGAAGTTTCATGCCATGGTGGAAAGAGAGAAAGGTGCGTCCTTGAAGTGTATCCGGTCAGACAATGGCGGGGAGTACACGTCAAAAGAGTTTGAGCAGTATTGCGCAAACTATGGCATCAAACATGAGAAGACAGTTCCAGGCACCCCACAGCACAACGGTGTTGCAGAGAGAATCAACAGAACCATTGTGAAGAAAGTGTGATGCATGCTCAAAACGGCTAACTTGCCTAAGCCATTCTGGGGGGAAGCAGTATGTGCTGCCCGCTACCTAATCAATCGGTCTCTATCAGTTCCGCTAAACTATGACACCCCAGAGAGAGTGTGGACCGGTAGAAGTGTTTCTTTCTCATATTTGAAGGTGTTTGGATGCAAAGCTTTTGTACATATACCAAAGGAACGGAGACAAAAGCTAGATGACAAAACAGTTCCCTGCATATTTCTTGGCTATGGAGAAGAAAACTTTGTATACAGACTGTGGGATCTAGAGAGAAAGAAAGTCATCAGAAGCAGATATGTAGTGTTTCATGAAAATGAGACATGTTCAACCCCAGTAATAACAGAGGCAAGGATAGAGGCTGGTGGTGGAATTGATTTGGCACCGGAATCTTCTCCAATGACAACTGGTGGAGAAGATGCAGATCAATCTTTTCGGGTGGGTGCTGAATCAGAAGAGAATTCTAATCAGGGGGAGCAAACCCCTGAGGTCGGCGAAGTAACCTCAGAATCTCAGGAGGATGAGCAACTCAGAAGATCAACAAGACAGAGGATGTTGTCAACCAGATACTCCAGTTCTGAGTATGTCCTTGTCACTAGCGAGGGGGAGCCGGAGAGCTTTGAAAAAGTCCTGGAGCATGAGGACAAAGCTCAATGGATGGAGGCTATGCTTGAGGAATTGAGTTCTTTGAGAAAGAACAGTACTTATGAGCTTGTGGAATTACCCCAAGGAAGGAAGGCCTTGATGAACAAATGGGTATACAAGCTGAAATGAGATGGTGATAATCTTGTTAAATACAAGGCTCGGCTAGTGGTGAAAGGTTTCAGCCAGAAGAAAGGCATTGACTTTGATGAAATATTTTCACCAGTCGTAAAGATGTCCTCCGTTCGAGTAGTACTCGGACTAACTGCCAGTTTGAATCTGGAGTTAGAGCAAATGGATGTCAAGACTGCTTTCCTCCATGGCGATTTGGAGGAGGAAATCTACATGCAGCAACCTGAAGGTTTTCAGGAGAAAGGGAAGGAAGATCTGGTGTGCAGGTTAAGAAAGAGCTTGTACGGCCTGAAGCAAGCTCCTAGACAGTGGTACAAGAAGTTCGACTCATTCATGATGAGTCATGGCTACACCAGGACAAACACAGACCATTGCGTTTACATCCGTAGATTTCATGATGGTAAATTCATAATTCTTTTGTTGTATGTGGATGATATGCTAATCGTTGGACAGGATGCTGAGATGATAAAGAAGTTGAAAGAAGATTTATCAAAGTCCTTTGACATGAAGGATCTTGGTGCAGGAAGGCAAATTCTGGGCATGCAGATTATTCGTGATCGACAAGCTAGGAAGCTGTGGTTATCCCAGGAAAGATACATTGAGAAGGTACTAGAGAGATTCAATTCAAAGAATGTGAATCCAGTAAGTACACCTCTTGCTGGCCAGTTTAAACTCAGCAAGAAATCATGTCCTACAATAAAGGAGGAGAAGGAAGACATGGCAAAGGTTCCATACTCCTCAGCAGTTGGGAGTTTGATGTACGCCATGGTGTGCACACGTCCAGATATTACTCACGCAGTTGGTATGGTGAGCAGGTTTCTCTCTAACCCGGGGAGGCAACATTGGGAGGCTGTAAAATGGATCCTAAAATACTTACGAGGCAGTTCAAAAATTTCTTTGTGCTTTGGAGGCTCAGAATCAATCTTGGAGGATTTTTCAGATGCAGATATGGCGGGAGATATTGACTCCAGAAAATCAACTTCTGGATATCTGTTTACTTTTGCAGGGGGAGCTGTGTCATGGCAGTCGAAACTGCAGAAATGTGTTGCCTTATCTACAACTGAGGCAGAGTATATTGCAATGACCGAGGCAGGAAAATAGTTGCTTTGGTTAAAGAGGTTCCTTCAAGAGTTGGGTTTGGAGCAAGATGAGTATGTGATTTACAGTGATAGTCAAAGTGCTCTAGACCTGAGCAAGAATGCCACATATCATGGTCGCACTAAGCACATCGATATTCGGTATCATTGGCTCCGAATGGCCATTGAAGAGCAGGAGATGAAGTTACAAAAGATTCATACAGACAAGAATCCTGCTGATATGTTAACAAAGGCAGTGCCTCGTGAGAAACTCCAATTCTGTGCTAGGTCATCTGGCACTGGGGTTCATCATTAAGCTCAACCAGAAATCTCTCTCTCAATGGGGCGTGAGGGGGAGAATTATTGGGGTCACACCCCATTATGTCCATTTAGTTCATTTAATTGGACATGATAATGAAGATGCCCACAAATTAAGGAAAAGAAAAGATGGACATGATGATGAAGATGCCCACAAATTAAGGAAGAAAATATGGAGGATTTTATGGAACATTTGTTCCATATGAACTTTTCTCCTCTATAAAAGAGGAGATGATCTTCCATGGAAATATCATCCACAAAATGAAGAAAAACTCCAAGTAGAGAGTTTAGAGAGAGAAAGATAATTTCCAAGTTCCAAAGAGAGAGAGCTTGAGGTAAAAATAGAGTGAGTGAAAATTCTCTACTGTAAAATACGAGTGAAACACGAGAGTGGGATAACTCGGGGTATCGGGCAGTGAGGATATTTTTACCACTGTAATTTCTCTATTTACTAGTGGATATTTTTCGGAGCTGGTCCCGTGGTTTTTCCCTCTGGTATTTAGAGGGTTTTCCACGTAAATCTTGGTGTTCCCTCTTGGTGGTGTTTTTCTTCCCCATCTACTTTTGACCGTGGTAATTATTAATTACCGGAATAAATTTTATTTACCACTTCCGCTGCACGAGCCAAATTCCCAACATATATAATAATGATTCTCTTACATAACAAATTATAATGTTTGAATTACTAAGTTTTTAGTAAAACCTTTGAAAGAAAGGGAGTATTATATGTTCTATTATTTAGTATTACATACCAAATCATAAAATATTTTCCTATGTTATTGTCCGCTAGTATTAAAATGAGTTAATGATTGGATTTTGATGATTTGTGAGTTAACCTGTCAAGTTGATGACATTTTGTTACCATCAGAGGCCAGCCACGTACGCGTGGTTTATTTTTTTGATAAGTAAAATTTATATTTACCAAACGAAACTGTACAAAGCTATAACTATGTACACCAAAACTGCCCTCCTACGGAGCGACAGAAATCACGAAGCATCCCAACCTACTAACCTAGGGTCTGGATTGGGCACGGAATGCTCAGATTCCGAACCGTTCGGAATGAAGACGCGCGGGGACTTTTTTGCAAACGCGCTAAAATTTCGGGACCAAAATAAAAAAAGCCACGCACAAACGCAGGCCGGATACAAATGCCATTATCACGTGACTGCGCATGCCAGTATCACATAACTGTGCATGCCACTATCACATAACTACGCATGCCAGTGTGACCTTTTTGCAAAAATGCTAAAATATGGGGGACCAAAATGAAAAAAACCACGCGCGCCATTATCATCAACGGGACTTGCCACTGTCACAAAATACACATGCCATTATCACATAACTGCACTTGCCATTATCACATAACTGCACTTGCCATTATCACATAACTACGCTTGCCACTGCGGTCCCCTTTCACTCCAAACCGTACGGAATCGATTCCTTCACTCCGTGCTCAATCCAGACCCACTAACCTAGTTAAAAAAAATAGGTTGGGGTGTACGCGTTGTTTATTACACCGACATGATTCGTGGTTTCTTCAGTATTTTGAATTTAAATTGATTGTGACAAAATTATTCGTAACAACTTGATTGTTTGCGAGTCGAACTAGTTGTTAGTAGTGGTGCAATCACTTTGTGGTCCAAAAGGTTGGCTTTTAGTTTTTTGTCCGAGTCCGGACGAGTGGTCAGAGTTTGTTAATAGAACAATCTCTTTTACTGGACGACAACGAAAACCTCGCGAGACTAATAATGTCGATTTTTATAGTTACTAAAATGAAAATCGACTATATCACAAAATTTTGTTATTTTTCGTGTTTCTAGCTCATGGTTGATTAAATTAAATAACCACATCCGCGTTAAAGTTTTAAAAAAAGTCTTTATCTATTTTTGCAGTTATGATCGACTTAAATCTAAATGGGTCAAATAAAATCCAGATAGTGTTGTATTTTTTTTAATACAAATATCTCCACCATTATATTTGTAAACCAACCATTCCATGTTAACTCAAGGCTTTAGCATTCAAGTGGCATCTCTCTTAAATCAGGCCAGTCAACACCGTTGCACAAGTTAGTGGGCCGGGTTTGTATTTTAATTGGGCTCTAACTTTTGTCAATGAGATTTATTTTGGGTACTACAATTTAAATATGGTAACGGCCCAATGCGAATGTGTGATCATATGATTAATGTCAAGACCAAAAGATTTTGCCATAATATCGGCAGCTTAACAAATTATAATGTTTGAATTACTAGAGATCGGCTTCCCACTCTTTGCAACTAGCGACCAGTCGCTAGGTTCTCCCAACTAACGTCCATTTTCACTCGACGCCTTCTTGCACCTCGGGTGACACTATTCCCATTTTCAACTTCCACATTAAGAGATTCACTAAACTACCTAAATTAAGTGTTTGAATCTCCATATCCAAACCAAAGCTTTAACAGCCTGTTTGGAACCATTTCGTCTGGAAAAGAATTCTATTTCCAATTCCTACTGATAATAGAAAAGAATTTATTTCTCATTTTCTTGTTTGGTATCATAAATTAAATTTTGAGAATTAATTTGCTACTTTACATAAATATCCTTATAACTAGCAAGTGATCCAAGGTGAGATAGAAAAGTCAATAGAAACCAACTTGCAATAGACCAAACCATCTCTAATATCATCACTGCCACAATTCACAATCACCACAACTGCCTGAAAGTTAAATTAACTGGAACAAATATATGAAGCAGCAACTAGAATCTGTGGTACAAGCAGACTAAAATTTGGTACAAGCAACAACTAAAGAATAGTCATAAGTAGCAACTAAAATCTGGTATAAGCAGCAACTAAAATCTACTACCAAAACGTTAAGCAAAGTGGTAAACGAGAAACAGGTACAAGCAGATCAAACACATCAATCGATTCACACATTGGACCATGAAAACACCACTAAGATATGCCTAATTGTTTATCTTCTTCGATAACCACTTAGCACGGATATCTCGCGGTATGGCAAAAAAGATCTTACACGTCTTGGATCAAACATAAGATAATTAATGAGATGATCAACCAAGAAAGGCCAAAACTCTCATAAACTTATAGCTACGAATTTGTGGAGAACCCTCATTAAAAACATTGAAAAAAAATCTGCCCTTCTTATGGCATCGATCTACAGACACACGGTAAGCAATGTCACCCCTCACTGATAGAAGATGATTTACTTCAACTTGAGTACCTCAGATGGAAAAAAGTTCTCCATCCGATAAACTTCTCTGCCTAGTGAACTCATGATGCACTGAACTGTTTTCTTCCTTGTGCTTCTTCGAGGTACAATTTTTTCTTAGAGCCGTCAACTTCATCTTCTGCATCAGTCGTCTCTTCCAGAACTCCAGCTAATCGCTGGTGGCTGCTTATAATATTTGATCTTATATCAATCCCTCTCATATCACTCTACAACAAAATGAGGTGAACTATGCATCAAAGAGAATGAAAATGGAGTATAACACCAAGTATTTTGTTAGAGATGTCGAGAAATTGAACAGGAAAAATTTGTGGACTTGTTTCCAATTTAGTTCGGACTCTTGTTTTGGACTCCTAATTCGACCTAAATAGATTACTTGATGTACAAGGGTTTGCCTCTATATAAAGGAATGTTACCCAAGAGTTTTGTATGGCTTTGTGTCTCAGAAACTCATCAATAAAAGTTCTCATTTCTCCCCGTGGATGTAGGCATTAGGCCGAACCACGTAATTCTCTTGTTCCGTGTTCTTTGCGCGTTTTGTTCCCTAGTTGCTGAATTCTTAACAAGTGGTATCAGAGCTAAGGTTGAAGGATGTCTGACGGCACGAGGTTTGCTCTTGTGAAGTTCGATGGTTCATCGAATTTCAGGTTATGGCAAAGGCGTGTCAAGGATCTCCTCGTGCAACAAGGGATGGTTATCTCACTCTCGGAGAAGAAGTCCGAGAAGATGGAGGAGCAAGAGCGGGAAGAGTTGGAAGCCAAGGCGGTAGCGAAGATTCGCTTGTGCTTGGCGGATGATGAGGAGCCACCAGCTGGGTTGTGGAAGAGGATCTAGGTCGGAGTCAAAGAAGTTCAATGGAAGTGGCTTCAAGTGCTGAGAAGGGCGCATGAAGGGGACTGTCCAAGACGAACTGGGGATCAAGACAACGAGGAGGGATCTGCATCCACAACCATGGCCACATGTTCAGACGGGTCAGATGGTGACTGGCTTTCTGTCTCATCAAGTCCAATGCATCCTGGTAATCTCTTTTTGTTAGGGACCTTGGATTATAGCGGTGATAGTTATAAAGGTAGGCTAATGAAGGTAGAGAAGGATGCGATAGTAGGGATGAAGGGTGAAAGGAAATACCTACAGGTTAGTGGGAAATATTATTGTAGGTGGAGTCACATCAATGGGTCTGATGAAGTGGGAAAAAGCTCAGGTCATATGAGGTTGGTTCGTATGAGGGAGCAAAGGCTTGACATGGATGGTTTGAGTGTAGTTAGGATTCGCGAAGACATTGATAGCAAGCTATGGTAATTTCGTGGAAGCATAGTTGGCAAAGAGCCATGGTTGTCTCGGAGAAGCTTTGTTAGCTGGGCCCCGCTATGGTTGTCTAAAGGAACGTCGACGTCAAAGGTGTTGGGTAGGTTTGGCATTGGGCATGCGAAGCCATTGGTGACACCACGGGCGAATCGGGTATCTCACTCAAGGCCGAACAGTAGAGTTCGAGGCATGTTGAGGGTTCTACTTAGTAGAACAAAAGGTTTTCCTTTGTATGCTATAAAAAGTAGCATTGGTTTGAGGCAAAAAGGTCCAGCGGAAAAGCAGTTCGAGGTTGCGGAGCATGGGGCTGACCAAAAAATAGAGGGCGTGTCTATTGGTCGCAAGGTTGCTTCAGCAGGTGGACTTGCTGGTTGGAGTTCGATGGAGATTGGAGGGAAGACACCAAGCAAGCTCGGAAGCTCGAGTTTGGGGGCTGGCTCCAAGTGATTGAACTAAAAAGGAAGAGAGAAAGTTGAGATAGTCTTATTGATGGTAGGTGTATCTATGGTCAAGGTGGAGCTGGTAGAGTCGGTTTGGTTTCTCAAGTTCTCATGGTTCTTCATGGGGCGGTCTTTCATCAAGGTGGAGTTTGTTGAAGTTCGGATAGAGCTTTATGGTTCGTCCAAGGGATGATTTCTCGCCAAGGTAGAGATTGTTAGAGATGTCTAGAAATTGAACAGGAAAGATTTGTGGACTTGTTTCCAATTTAGTTCGGACTCTTGTTTTGGACTCCTAATTCGACTTAGATAGATTACTTGATGTACAAGGGTTTGCCTCTATATAAAGGTATGTTACCCAAGAGTTTTGTATGGCTTTGTGGCTCAGATTCTCATCAATAAAAGTTCTCCTTTCTCCCCGTGGATGTAGACATTAGGCCGAACCACGTAATTCTCTTGTTCCGTGTTCTTTGCGCGTTTTGTTCCCTAGTTGCTGAATTCTTAACATATTTGTAGATCACAAACTTTTTAAAAAAATGAAAAAATAAGAAAAAAAACCGTACCATGTGAAACCATCCGGCAATAGGTTTCGAGATAGAAGGATTCACCCTCGCACAGTTTTTACCCTTCTTAGGCAAGAGCCCGATTTTTTATCTAGCCAACTTTTTTTTAAAATACCAATTATATCCCTTAAATTCACCCTCTCCCCCGGAGGAGAACTTGTTTGTCCCGATGAAATATGAGAGATTGATCAATATTTATTTGTTCTGATTGATTAATTTCTTCAATTAATAGAGATTTATAACTATTTTGTTCTAATTTTATTATATGTATTCGTAATTTCGTATCCTCCGAAATAATTTTGTCCGCTACGTTGGCTCGGGCCAATACTTGTTCTGGGCCTTTTGAAGTATCAGACGGCCCACCTTCCCATGTCATTTCTACCCCTGACTGAAGCCCACCCACCTGAGTTTAATTAAATTTGAGAATTAATAAGAGATGTCGTGTTCTAAAAATACAGCTGGAACAAAATTTGGTAAGTAGTACTTTGCCAAAATTTTGTAGTTCATATAACCAGTAATTTTATGTTAGTAAATCATGTAGAAGTAGAAGTAGAACCCACCATAGGGCCTCGTGTCAAATTTTCGGTCTAAAAAACTATCTTTCAAGTTTTCTCTATACATCTGATGATCAATTTAGAACAATTTTTTTATAAGTAAAAATTTTTAATAAATTGAAAATAATAGTTACACCAATGAGTTCATTCAAAGTAGCAACATTCATCGTGGTATAGCAGTCCCATCAAACTCCATGCCTGAAGCAGCTTGACTAACAACTTGACGTGATGCTATTCATTTCATAATTGGGGGGCTTCCAGCCCAATTCTGATTGCTGCTCGTTTGACTGATTCAATAATAACTGTTCCTTCATCTCCCACTTTGAAACCTAGATCATTTGCCACATTCCAAACACGTTGTGCTCTTTCTTAAGAGTCAACAGCTTCTTCTATCTCTTCAGCTTCGTCTTGTTCGTCCGGTCCCTCTACTGTTGGTATTTCTTCCTCTTTTGATTTCTTCGTGCTTGTTCTTGCATTGCTTTTGATTATAACAAATTATTTTGCGTTTTGAGTTAGCTTTCTAGGCCTGGTTGAAGTCCTTTTTGAGGTGACTGGGTTGCCTAAGATTGGCGTAGTAGTTTGTGAGTCTGAATTAGGCAAGTCCAATGAAACATCCTCAATCCGCACGTCACTAGGCATTTGACCGCCCACCTGCTGAGGAAAATCATCTTCCTTGCTCAAAGAGTTCTCCCTCTCCGAAACCAAAACTATTGCGAGGGACTCCGCACCATGCCTGTCAACAAGGGACGACTCCTTCTCAAAATCAGTAATCTTAAGTTCATGTTGCACATCCAAAATACCAGCAGGGTAGCTATTAACTTCATGCATCGCACCAGGGAGTGGAGCTCCTGTCAGAGGAGTGGAGCTCGAAACAAAAGGAACTAAAGCAGATTCCTCCTCTAACAATCCGTCAATATCAACCTTCTAAATTTTGAACATGATGTAGAAGATGGCTCATCATCTAATGAGAGCCAGACCAATTGCAGTAACAACGAGAGTAGAGGGGACTCCGAACTTGAGATGCCTCCAGAAAGTTAAGTTGTAGCCAAGACTAGGAGCCCTCCTGGCTTGCTCACACACTATCAAGTTAGCAGCAGATCCCAACAGCGACAGGTTCCCGGCCACCGTGCTCACCCATGCCAAAATGAGCCACGCCCTCTTCTCGTCCGCTGCAGATATCATCGATGCGGACGCCGCCACCTGCCCTCCAAGCAGCAGAACTACGACGCCGACGACGAACAACATTGACAATTGACATCAAGAAAGATAGTAAACCACCTATAGTCTGTGACTACCAAATACTCGAAAAAACACGGGAAGTACATACCGGTAGGTACATTGGAAGCCAGATTCGACAGCACGAGAATGACGAGGCCGAGTAGTGCTACCCCAGAAGCGTGGTTGATTCTCGCGTACGGCTCCATAAGGTCCCAAAGCGTGCTTGGGATTCCGGTCTTGTTGAATCCATCCACAGTGATGAACATTCCACAGAAGAATATCAGAAGATAATAAGAAACCTGATCAGATGACACAACTCAGATTGGATTAGTACTAACATTTTGGAAGAATCAGAACAATAGAAACTTAATTGTTACCTTCTCGAGAGACGGCCGGGCATCCTTGAAATCAAGAATGACAAGCGTAAGAGCGGCAGTGATCGCAGTCCATGACATGTTCAGACCCATAAGCAGAGCCACAAGCATACCGAGGGTGACCAGATAAATACACGCCTTCCAGGCCATCCTTTTCCGCCTTGCAAAGGAGTCTTCCTTTCCATCAGGCAATCCATCAACAACATCATCATCAACCCTCTTCGAAGATACGTTCTCCTCCTCCTTAAGAGCCGCTCCATCGCCCGTCCCTGCATCTTTCGATGCATTCGAGCTTATTGCAGGCTCGTCAGGAGCAGGGGAGGCACAGTGAATGTCGTTGTCATGTGCATTCATCCGGCTCCTCAGATTCTCGACATGGTCTTCCGGTGAGTCCAAGGAACTGGCATGAGACATCATGGCGGGCGAAAACCGATGAGAACCAACATCCTCAGCGGAAACAAGTTCCACAGCAGCATCCTCCAAGTCCTTCTGAGCATAGTTGAGCACCTTCCAGTACATTGCCATGAGGATCACAGCATTGATCACCACTCCCACAATCATCGCAGGGAAAAGTCCGAACACGAAGCTCCCGAACGAGATCTTACTCTGCACAGCTATAACAAGGTTCTGAGGGTTCCCAATCGGAGTAGCAGCCGAGCCTATATTCGCGCTGGACGCGAGCGCCAGCAGGAACGGATGAGGGGGCAGGTTGTGCTGCCTTGCAACCTTCAACACGAACTCTGTCAGGACGACACAAGCCGTATCGTTGGTAAAGAAAGCGCTCGAGATTGCAGACACGAGGCAAATCCGACATAGCAGGTCCTTGGCTCCCCTGCTCTTCCAGGACAGCAACTTCCCCAAGTACTTGAACATGTCTGCTCTCTCCAAGTACACACTGATCACCATTGTCCCGAACAAGAGGCCGAGGATCGGGAGATCGATCGCGGAATAGGCTTGATCGGGCGAGATGACCCGGAACAGGACCATGAGCATTGCCCCCAGGAGGGACCCTGCTGTCCTCCCGATCGGCAGGAATGGGACAGCTGGGAATACTGCAAGAACCCAGAACACTGCAAAGGCTACTGAGCCTAACACTACTTTTACAGGTGAAGCCATCGCCATTGCGATGAAGAAATTGAAACTGCAAAGTAAATTCTACAATTCCAACGGTAACAAACAACTTCAATCTACTAGACACTATTTGAATATATGTTTGGAAAGCTTACCTGACCTGGCTCGAACAAATTTATTAATTTACTTGTTCGTTGCCCTTTCTTAGTTTTTTTTTCTTCTTTGGCGGCCGTATAGGAAGAAGGAAGAGAAGATCACGCAAGTTCTGACGATATCTCACGGTTGTTTTGTTTTCGAATGTCAACTTCTAAGAGACTTCAGAGTCAGAGGCAGTCTCTATAGTGTGACACGTCATCTGGACACTTGCCACAATATGAATCATGAATTTGATCACCTTAACTGGCTCGGATCGTAAGAAATTTGAATTAATTTTAAATTTAAGTTCGATAAATGTTAAAATATCACCTCCTTAAATATAATTGATATCGCTCGACTTGGCATATCAGAATTGTATTGATGTAAATGCATGTTACTATATAATAATGATTCTTATATAACAAATGATAATGTTTGAATTACGAAGTTTTTAGTAAAACCTTCGAAAGAAAGGAAGTATTATATGTTCTATTATTTAGTATTATATACTAAAGGGCAAATTACTCTCACATCTCTATACTTTGGTCACCCTCTACTTAGGGTCCCTGGATTTTGGAAAATGATTGTCCCGTCTCTAAGTTTTGATGATAATAGACTCTCGGGTCCCTGGAGCCGGAATATTCCTTTTTCTTGCCGGAATATGCCATTTTTTCCGGCGAACCCCACTTGAAAAGACTAAAATGCCCCTCCCACTTTAAAAAATTTAGTACTAATTTGCATATGCAAGGAAACAGTGGTCTAATCTATAATTAGTCACCGAAATTCCCAATTCTACTTAGAACCCTAATTTCTGAATTGGGTGTTCTATCCCTATTTTTTTCAATTCCTGTTCGACGTGGGAGAACTCGACTTCGTCGATTCCCCAACCTACTCCTGTCGGACCTCGTCAGTTTGGCCCGAAATGTCAAAACTCTATGGAAGACGGCGGCTGCACAGAAGAATGTCGGGGAACGACGTGCTGGGTGAAGCCAAATAACCACCGACACGGATGACGCAAAGCTAGTCGGCGGACGACAACAGAGTTGACCACAGCAGAGAGAAACGACGACGAAGCGACGCAGACCGAACTCTGAAGGATGATGATGGCCGGCGGACGAGAAGATGGGTATGTGTTATTACGAGAGCGGGGAGGATGATGATGACTTCGTCTATTTCTTCTTCTTGCTGTCCGAGTCCAGCTCGAGGCTGGCGTCGGAGACTTGGGTTATTGAGAAGCAAACTGAGGCGAAGAGTTTACCACCGCATCCAGCTCATCGCAGGTCATCTCAAATGTCGACTTGCTCATCCAGAAAGTCTAGGGAAAATCATGGCAATTGAGACACATGAAAAAGTACAAAATTTTGTGATATATTCGATTTGAGACACAGGGAAAATTAGGAAAAAAAAACCCTAATGACGCAGCCGACGCTTCCTCCCGATCCTAACCAAACCCAACCGGTGATATCCCCTGACACAGGCCAGTCTCCGGTGTCCGCTGGCCTTAATCGACATCCCAGACCTGATGGTGAGGCTATTGAGAGCCTTACTACGCTGCAACCAACGTCGATGGAAGTCGAGATTGGAGAAACTCTTCCACCAAACCCTACTACAGAATTGGCGGCTTCTTCCTTCCGGGACAAGGTCGCATCATCGGGCATGCCAGCATCGTCCTTCAAAGAAAAAGGCAACTTAGTGAAGGCGGGCCTCGTTCGGGTCACTCGAGCAGATGGGCCAAGTGCTCCGCCACAAGCCACGGTCCATCCAAACATATTATCTGAACTGGTGGGCCACTGGTCTCAATGCTTAGTTGTGAAGATGCTTGGACGTTTTGTTACTTTCCCAACCATAGAGAAACGAGTGTGTAACCTTTGGCACCCATGGGGACGCATGATCTTCATTGACCTGTTGAATGGCCACTACCTGGCTCGATTTGAGTTGCCTACAGATCGAGATAGGGTCCTTTTGGAAGGGTCGTGGGTCCTATTTGGTCACTATCTCATTGTTCGTCGATGGACCTCGACCTTCGACCCGTATACCGATAGGATCGCGAGCACTATGGTATGGACTCGGATATCGGAACTACTGATCCACTATTATGATGAACAGGTACTTTTGGCTATCTTTTAGGCTATTGGAGACCCTATCCGCGTGGATCGTACAACCTTGGCTGCTCAACGTGGTCGCTTTGCTAGAGTGTGTATCGAACTGGACCTCAACAAGCCGCTATCTGGGGTGATCATCATTGATGGTCAATGATACAAACTAGAGTACGAGGGGCTACACTTCATATGTCTCAACTGTGGTCGATATGGCCACTCGTCAACTAGCTGTCCAGAGATGTCATCGACAGCAGTGGAGATTCGCCACTCCGCTTTAAACCAGGCTACAGGCCAGGCCGTACCTGTAATGGCAACCACAAGAAGTGACCATGCTATAGCACTAGAACCTTCCCAGCCAGAGTCCAACATTGGACCATGGATGGCAGTTGCACGTAGACAGCGACGCCCACAATAGAAATAATCAGAATCTCCTACCTCGAATGTCAACCGCTTTGAGGCTCTAGCGATCAAAGACGAAATGGCTGGTCGTAATTCTGTCACTACTGAAGACAAAACTGCTGGAAAGAAACCCATCTCGGTGTTGTCGAATGGCCTTACTACTGGGAACGTACCTGGTGCACGTGTTTTTTGGGTACGAACGAGTACTGCAGGGAAGAAGCAGGGCCCATCGGTGCCGTCATCTAGGAAATTCCTTGCAGGTAATGTTGAGCCAATAAAATAGGGAGGCACTCTCCCTCCTCAGTCGAAGGTGAATACACAGAAGGAATCACAGTCAATGTCAAATGTTACGACCAATGTAGTCGAACCCTCGTGCAATGAGGGGCCTGCCTCTTTAGCTGGGAGCCAAGAGTTTACCCAACACCAGAATCCTCTCTACGCTGACAAATCCGACCAGAACACAATGGATGTGCACCCTACCGCCCGCCTTTCTGAACAAGTATACCCTGCTCCGAGCAGCCTTTCTGGTTGCGATCGACCCTGCTAACAACACGACCACTCCAACAACTAGCATTGTGGAAGCAACTTTTGACTATAGCACGCTGAGCAAGATGAAGGGAAAGGCGAGGGAGAAGACCAGTTTAATCCCTAGATCGGCACCGCAAAAGACAGGGCCTACAAAGAAGGCCTACTCGGAGCATGCTCTCAAAGCCCGCATGGGACTGATGGGTCAGCGGACAAAGAAGACCGACGGCCCGGGACGCTCTAAGAAGGTTCTTCCACATTACCTGTCTGAGATAGAGGTAGAGATGTTGGTTGGTCAGGAGACTGAACCGCCGGACCTGACCCGCCCGGACATCCTCTCAGAAGAAAATTTGATAACGAATTCCATCACTTTATCTTTTGGCTCACCTTATCCGAACTCTTTCTTTGTCGCAGGGATGAATCATGCAGTTTCTAAAGTAGAGGCGGGTGTGGAATTATCACGATCTGATTTGGAAATGGAGGATGGGGGTCAAGTCCACTTGGGGCAATGATGCATCATCGAGTTTTGCGTGGTTTCACATTTTCCAACCTTCTTCTTTTCTATTCTTTGTTATTTAATGTCGAATAATAATATTTTGTTTTGAAATTGTCGCGGAGCCGGAAGTTCCAGTTTTCTTGTAACTATTAAATCTGTCTTGACGAGGTATAAACTTGTGATCTTAGCGCTATTCGAGCCTCGGGTTTTGGGTTTAACAGGTGACCGTGTTTGTAGGCAACTTGGTTTTTCTGCTGTGAACAGGGTTGAGGCTGTTGGGAGGAGCGGGGGCATTTGGTTGTTCTGGCAAACCCTTACTGTTAGATTGACAGTGTTGACTAAGCATTGTAATTTTATTCATGCAGAGGTGTCGGTGGACCAGCGCACTTTCTTATTGACTACAATTTATGCTAGCCCGCGGCCTGCAGAGAGGCAAAATCTTAGGAGCAGTTGACCACCTTGGGGTCTTCTCGCTCTTATTCCAAAGATTGCCAGCCCAGAGAATTTTACGCACTTTTGACCTATTAGCCTTTGCAGTGTGCTCTACAAGATTATCACGAAGACTCTGGTTAATAGGTTGAAACTGCTACTGGGGGACATTGTCAGTCCGTTTCAATCCAGCTTTATTCCGGGCAGAGCTATGGCAGATAATATAGTGATCCTACGGGAGATTGTACACTTTATGTCACGCAGGACAGGGCATGTTGGATGGATGGTGATTAAGTTAGACCTTGAAAAGGCCTATGACCAACTCAGTTGGGGATTCCTATGGGAGACCCTATGTGTGGCAGGATTTCCTAGAGGTTTTGTCGACTAGGTTATGGCATGTGTTACTAGCCCTTCCGTGCGTATCCTTTGGAATGGGGGGAAGTCAAATAGCTTTTTACCATCTATAGGCATCAGACAGGGAGACCCTTTATCACCATACTTGTTTGTACTTTGTATGGATCGGTTATCTCATGCTATTGATCAGTTGATGAGGGAAGGGAGTTGGGCACCAGTGAAAGTCACTCGTCGGAGCCCCCCCCCCCCCCCCCCCCGGCCCTCTCATCTGATGTTTGCTGATGATCTCATTCTTATGTGCAGGGCATCGGTTGACCAAGCTGTCCTTATTCGTGAGCTCCTGGATGAATTATGCTCGAGTTCGGGACACAAGATTAGCCTCCCAAAATCCAAGGTTTTGGTTTCTGCCAATGTGGATGCTAGATTGGCTAACCAATTAAGCTCTACGTTGGGGATCCCTCTGACCACTGACCTAGGGAAGTATTTTGGAGTTCCCACAATGATGTCTAGGTGGTGGCACGATTCCTACCAATATATCATTGAGCGAATGCGGGCTAGGATGGCAGGGTGGAAGGCCAGAACTATAAGCTTGGCAGGGCGTATTACGTTAACCCGTTCGGTAATCTCAACTATCCATTCACATATTATGCAAACTGATATCATCCCAGTGTCTGTTTGTTCAGAGATGGATAGGTGCATGCGGGAGTTCATTTGGGGAAGTGAGGACAATAACCAAAGAACACATCTAGTTAACTGGCCTACTATAAACCTCCCTAAGGCGGCGGGTGGTCTTAGTATTTGACCTACGCAAGTAGCTAATATGGTAATTTTTGCTAAGCTACCATGGCGATTACTGCAGTCTCAGGAAGATCTCTAGGCGCAGATTATAACCTGTAAGTATGGTAGGGGACGCTCAGGTATGGACATGTTTAAACCTCAAAAAAGAGTTCCTCGACCTGGAAAGCGATTGTTAAATCCCGACCTGCCTTGTCATTAGGATTACGGTGGTAGGTAACGGATTAAGTACCTCATTTTGATATGATCCTTGGTTATTGCATTCTCCTTTGTGTAACCATCTTGTAGGAGACCTACCATCGGATGAGGAAGTGAAGAGTGTAGCAAACTACTGGCGACCGATGGAGGGTTGGGATTTGGTGCGCCTGGCGGAGCTCCTTCAGGCACCGCAGTTGGCTGCTTTAGCGGCGGCAGACTTATCCACAGCACCCTCAGATTCTGATGTACTTTCATGGGGACTGACACCAGATGGAAAGTTCACCACCAAGTCTTTGTATCGAGCTTTGTGTGGCGAGCTTAACCCTACTCACAGGGAGTTGGCTTGGTCGAAAGTTTGGTCCCTACAAGTTCCTGAAAAGATTCGTGTATTCACTTGGTTATTTTTGCATGGCAGGTTAATGACTAATGCAGAGCGGTGCCAAAGATATCAAACTAGTTGGAGTACATGCCCGAGATGCCTCTCTAGGGAAGAGTCTCTAATGCACCTTTTTCGTGATTGTAAGTTCTCTAGAGAGCCTTGGGACGCCCTTTTTACCTGACGGGCAGCCGGGCTTCCTTGACGAGGTGAACCATAGAACCTGGCTTCAGGCAAACATTGTAGCAGCTGGTTAGAATATTAAGGGCCCTCCTTGGGCGACTATCTTTATTACTGCGTGCTGGTGGCTTTAGAAGTGGCAGAATGATGTAGTCTTTCGCAATAGGCCAACTATAGCCCCCCCCCCCCTCTTCACTTATATCTCTACAGGCACAGGAGTTTGCCCGTGTTATATTTAACCAAAAATACTACAACTCCTCCGAGGCGTGAGGTACTTGTATCGTGGACACGCCCACCACCTGGGTTTGTCAAGCTTAATACAGATGGAGCTTCACTTGGCAATCCGGGAACTTCTGGTGCTGGAGAGATTATCCGAGATGCAGCAGGATATTGGCTTTGGGGATTTACCAAGGGCATCGGATGCTGCACTTCCCTAGTAGCGGAGCTTTGGGCTCTAGTGTTGGGACTTGAGCTGGCATGGGAGCGAGGTTTTTGACAGGTTGTGGTAGAGGTCGACTCCTCCCTAGCTCTTCTCTGTGTCGGGCGAGAGGTGAGACGGGACCACCCACATGCCAATTTGATTACCCGGGCGCAAAGTCTGCTTGATCGAGACTGGACAACACAGATACAACATACTTTCAGAGAAGGGAATCGGGTGGCAGACTCCCTCTCAAAGCATGCTTTGACTATAGACTATGCTTATATTATATCTGATGCCCCATTCAGCTTTTGTATTGATTGTTATGTAGATAATTTAAAAGGGTTTAGGCTTCCTCGATGTACTCAAACTGATGCTACATCACGCGATTAATAAAGATTAGTGGGCACGTTAGCCCCTCGATTTCTACCCAAAAAAAAGCTCATGGTTGATTAAATAACCCACATCTGCATTAAATTAAAAAAAATGTCTTTATCCATTTTTACAGTTATGATCGACTTAAATCTAAAATGGTCAAATAAAATCTGGATACCGCTGTAATTTTTTTATATAAATATCTCCACCATTATATTTGTGAACCAACCATTCCATGTAACTCAAGGCTTTAGCATTCAAGTGCACATCTTTTAAATCAGGCCAGTCAACACCGTTGCACAAGTTAGTGGGCTGGGCTTGTATTTTAATTGGGCTCTAACTTTTGTCAGTGAGAATCATTTTGGGTACTACAATTTAAATATAATAACGCCCCGACAATATTCGAATGTGAACTTGTGATCATATCATTAATGTCAAGGCGACAAGACCAAAAGATTTTGCCATAATACCGGCAGCTTAATGATTGAGAGAAATTTTAGAATAAACACAAATGGAAGATCTGGAAACATAATTTTTTAGTAGTATCGTGTGTTTAAAAGCCCAAATGTCTACGTTGTATTTTCATTATATGTGTAACTTGTATACTTAAGAAAATATTATTCAATAAAAATTTGGTTTATATTTAATAGCTTCTAGCGGTAATTAATTCACATACAAGTATTTATCGAATCTCATAATAATTTTTTTACGCCAAATGGCATGTAGTCTAACGACACAATGTCTTGTCAAACTAAAGAAAGTCCAGAGTTCAAATCATGGCAATTGACAAGTGTATTGATGTAAAAAGTTTCTTCTCGACGGATTTGGGTGTTGTTTTAGTTTAATCATAGGTCTCGAGTTGTTAGGACGTATCAATATTAAATATTTGTTGTAAGAGGTTTAAATATCTTATCATACTCGAACTTAAATTAATTAACATTGTGATATTTAGATATCATGTGGTATTAAAAAAAATGGGGTCCAAACGACGTAACAAATAAAGGGAAAATCTTGTTGCTATCTATTTGGCCAATCAAGTCCACAACAATCCAAAATTATTAGCTGACCCAATCAGGACCACCTAAGATTACCAAACAGCTGTTGGATCCCTTCCAATCCAATCCCATGTTCACCGTTGGCCTGTCAAATTCCCCCTCGTGCGAAGAATTATCATCGCACACTTAACTCGTAGCGTTAAGCTCGGGCACTTTTTTCCCCTATTTTCCACGGGTTTTATTATGACCATATTTTAACGAGTTTTACGACTATAATTTAGCAGTCGTACAAGGAAATCTAACACCAAAGATTATAATTATGTAACTATACATATTATGTGGTGATATAAAACTCGCTAAGTGTAGTATTGTGTAAGTAGAGCCCAGTTTCCCTCTCGTTGTTGGTAAACAGGCCGTTTTCTTGCTTTCTGTCAGTTCAATGCGTTATTGATAATGAAATTTACCTACCCAAAAAAAATTACTGACTTGGTCATTGCCTAACAAACACAACACGCTGCCAACCCGGAATATAATAATCGGTATGAGGTTGTAATTTGACTAAATATCGCGAATTCAAAACTAAGATTATAATTACGTTAAAATTTTGAATGAAGAATTTTGTTACCTTTTATGATCATACATACTCAAATATAAATTAATTGATCACAGATTGGAAATGCACCTAACAAAAACACACACCACTTGCTTGGCCCTATCATTTCCAAGCCAGCGTCACAATTGCTGGCAGATTGGTGTCGCCCATAAATGGCATCACCAATGAAATCTAGTACACACCAACACTACATTTTCTATGAACCTTGAAATTCTCTACACGAGGGCTGGTATTTTTCTCTTCATTTAATCCATACACGTTATCCATTCCTACCGTTGCTACAAGGCCCTCCTGGTCACGGGGACAAGAAATTTTAGTGCAATTGTGATCAGCTGTAGACAAGGAGAGTCAATAGCTTTTTTTTTAGTATACGGCTGTTACGACCATCTTTCAAGTCATCTACGTAAGCATCAATGTTGTTATGTCGAAGTCATTAAAGCAAAGATTGCCCCAATTAGGGATGGACATTTGGTAAATAATGATTTTTTTATGGAATACCGAATTCTAAAAAGGTCTTACCGATCTTGATCCTGAACATAATTCGGTGGATTATTGAATACCGAATTAGTTTGGCAAATTCCGTATGTCACCAAATTTTTTGAATTGTTGGCAAAAATCCTAATTCATCATTAATTCCCAAATTTTGTTCGATTTAGGATTCAAAACCTATATCGAACAAAATCAATGTGGTAGAAGGGGACTAAAGTCTAGAGAAGATAAAGAATTACGAAGTACGAATCGAATCAGCTCCGTTTTGAAAATCTCTAAATTGTAGGTTTTGTAGTTCATATACTTAGTAAAATTACAATCATTTTTTTATAAGTTAAGTTGTATTAAGTCCACCAAAATGATAATTTACTGAAATAATTACATCAGTTGTACATTGCGTATATGACCTAAACACCTAAAATATTTGATAAGAACGTATCTAAGAAAAACAAAGATAAGTGCTATCAAGCACAAAATCCCCAAAGTACCTCTTTCCCACTAGTTACACCCAAATTCATCCATAGTTCCATGTCATTTGCGAAACACCAAAACTTACGGGGTTCCAAGATCTTTATTTGAAGATTTTCCCTACTCGCGTTCTTAATCCTTTGGTTTAATTAGTATTTCGAGAAAAATTAGTATTTACCAAAATTCTACCAAATACCGATATTTAGTTATTTACCAAAATTTTCAAAAACTCCCCACCGAATTTAATCACGACTACCAAAAATTTCCCGAAGTTAGCGAACACTAATTATGATTTGCACACCCCTCGGCCCCAGTAGCTATGAGTAACCAACCTCCGACATTTTTTTTTGCTAACGCGAGATCTTGCTGTTAATTGCTAGTTTTGTTAATACTTTGGAAGCATTTAATCTCAAATATTCACCCCCACAAAAAAAAAAAGAAATCTCAAATATGAAGGGTTTTACAATGCCTCCAGTTAGTAGTTCATTTTATTATGTCACATGTCCCCCTTCAAGACCGACCAAATTGTTCATCCACTGACAAGTTGGGGAAAGGAGACAAGGCCAGAATATCAGAATTGGATCTGTACTGTAGGGAATGCCTTAAAAGGGACAAACAAAAGAGCTCTTGGAGGCAAGTAAACTACAGCAGAGGGAATTGCAGGTGCTAGTATTACCAGACTACATATAAAACCATAATACAGCACCTCACTCGGCGCGGATCGATGGCGATTCGTCCGCCCATCCGAAAGGAACGGCAAATTACATCATCAAACACTCAAAAAACTAGCAGATATACAAGCATAAACATGAATAGACTTAGCAACTTGCATGTATATCTGCAGAAGGTTTACGAGTTCTGTTATTACACATGAGAAAATAATATTCTTTCAACAAGAATCCTATATATCACAATCCTATATATGTTTGAAAAGAATCCTATCCAATTGTATTATCTATTGGGTCAGGGGGATACCGATGATTGTTTGGCTTGGTGCAGATCAGCCCGTGCTCGATCAGGTTCGCTTTGATTTGGAGGGACGAAATTGCAACCAGCATTCTCCTTCAGATATCATCCAACAGGCCAGTCGGGCACCGTGGGACTCTAGTCCCACCGTCTTCCTACAGCAGGGAGGTTGTTTCCGTGATTAACATGTCAGCTGACTTCCGGCTGCAGCAAAGGGAAGAAAGTCCAGCTGCTTGTAGGTTTTGGTTCCTTCCCTGCAATTGTCTCATTGGCCCACCACTCCGAGATGTTGGGCTTGTCGGGAAGTTCTCCATTGGAACTGTCGAAGTTGAACTCTTTGGTCGACCCAAGAGTGATAGAACGGTGCTTCTTGTAGCACTGCTGCTCTTCTGTCTCTGGTAGATGCTTCTCAGCTGCTTCACAAACTGTTTCACCGGTAGTACTTTCGCTGTTCACAGGGACTCCGACACTTTCCACCTGGTCCTTAGCCGCGGCATTCTCCGAAAATCCTGAGAATGCTCTATTTGACATAGATTTACTTTCAAGACAACGGGCGACTTCTTCGCCACTCAGCTCAAAGGAGACTCTGTGGTTAGTCATGGTTTCTTCAACCTTAGATCCATTATGAAAGTTGGCAAGCGATGACACCTCAGAGACCTCTTTCTCCAGAAGAAAGACAATCTGAGAAGAAGCCACCACTAGTTCGGGCGTCAAAGATCCTGAACCCACCTTCGATCGCAGTCCCACACCATCAGGGGTCACAGTTCCCGAGCCAAGTCTTGAACCCAAACCTGTACCATTCGGGGTCACAGTGCCAGATGCCAACCTCGAGCCCAGGCCAGCTCCATCAGGTGTGAGGGAGCCAGAACCTAATCTTGAATCCCATTTATGAACCGTAAAATGTTCAAAGCCAGGGATCTTGTGGGCTTCAGCGACACGGAAGTCGAGTATAGGCTGCCCCTCTGGAAAAGGAGAAGACGTGCCCGAATATGAGATCACCGAACCTGGCGAAATGAGTTGACCTGGGCTTCCAGAGTATATCTGATAAGGCTGGAATTCACCGCTGGTTAGCCCGTACTTGAGATTAGTTCCACTGCCTCTGCGAGCTTGTTCCAGCGAAGAAGTCAATAGCTGGGCGAATGGCACTTCCGGTGACGAAGGAGTAGTCATCTGGACCGACTCAGGAGGAGGAGTAAAAGGAGCAGTATTTGGTTCGGTGGTGAAGGCAGAAAATGCAGGTGGTGTGACTAGCTGTGTTTCATGCGCGTAAGGCCCTACAGCAAAAATAGATGACGGACCGCCAGGTGAGAAGGCGTTGGCCGAACAAGAAGTGAGAGACAGCAATCCAGCAGGTGATTGAGATGCGGAGGAAGGATCCGATTGGAGGAATGAAGCAGGAGAAGAGGGCGGGGCGATAAAGCGAAGCGCAATGGCAGTAGACCGGGTTTGAACTACTCTAGCTGGGGCTGCCACTCCCGATACCTGTGGTTCAGGGACAAGCAGAGCATGGCCTATCCGCTTGCTACTTTTGTGTGAGCCAAAACACCAGTACAGACTCCAGCAGCCCCCCCATCTCCTCTTCTGCATTGAAAGAACCACAACTCAGAAACCAGTGGCCATGAAATTCAACAAAATATAGAAACAGATCATCATCTTCTTCGTCCGACATTTCTAAACCGATCAACTCTCTCCATCAAAATTTGACTACTAGCCGAAAAAGTCTCCAAGCCATCAATACAGAAAATGGGGGGGAAAAAGGTAACTTGACCTCGCTTTCTCTAATTACCACAAAGAAAAAGAAGCAACCAAAAGGCAAGAAGCCGCCCTTGATTTCCCTTTTCTAGAAAGGCGACTAAAGCAAACAAACTAGGGGAATCCACACCCTTGAAAGTTGACCAATGAAAACGTTGACCAAGCTAAAAGGAAAGAGCTAAAATCAAATAGTTGCTACCAAGATCTAGTCTTTTCCTAGTCTAGGATGAAAAAGATCCAATTTTTATGCTTCCTCATACCTCCCAACCAAATTCTACCTCACTCCCAACAACAGCAAGATCACAAAACCCAGAAAACAACAAAAGGGTCTTCACATAACCAGTAAAACTCATCACTTCACTTCAAAAGATCCAATTTTGAGCTCCTCCTCAGCCTTTACATAAGAAAACCACAAAAGGGTCTTCACAAAAACAAGTAAAGCTCATCACTTCACTTCAAAAGATCAAATTTTGAGCTCCTCCTCAACTTCACCTCCCCTAGAGAGAGAGAGGGGGGAGTTATTACCGGGACGGTGGTCTGCTGGACGCGGGACTCGGCGGATACGATGGCGGAGGCAGCCGCGTTGATGGTATCGACGGTGTTATTGACACTTCTCATCCTCTCCTAAGCTACTATAGATTGTGATCGTGCTCGACTCTGAATACGAGATTTTACACGAGATGTATGTGCAATAATAACAACACATCAAAAGCGAGTTCCCCCACCCAAGATTTGATCCGGAAAGGAAGATGACAACTATGTGAACCAGAAGGAAGAAAAACGAAGCTCACAGGTCAAAT
Organism: Hypericum androsaemum; assembly: GCA_963995505.1. Classification (NCBI taxonomy): domain Eukaryota; kingdom Viridiplantae; phylum Streptophyta; class Magnoliopsida; order Malpighiales; family Hypericaceae; genus Hypericum; species Hypericum androsaemum. The sequence goes on along the minus strand of OZ023194.1, from coordinate 927,416 downwards.
CTCCAAGGCGATAACTTTATATACACATCACGCAAAATAAATAAACCATAGACCCTTCTTAATTTTGATTTTTTAAGACAACTTGTATCTGCTACAATGACTAATATTGTAATTAAGAGTTATTTGTAAAATGTATCAATAATAAATTTTGGTTAGAATAGTTTGTGATTATTTAAATTTTGCAGACTTGAATTTAAATTATCGATTCAGTATATAAATACCATGTAGTTATATACAAAAAAATATGTCGTATTCTTAAATCAATCGAGTATAAGGTAGAGCAACATCCATTAGCTTGATATTTAGTGATAATTTTTTTAAATTAATGTAATTATAATGCACCCGGAATTATGTTATATTTGTTAGGATTCTTTATGCAAAAGCAAGGCAAATAAATTTTCTCTCTCTCCAATTTTTTGTTGTTGTTGAATTCTCTCTATCTGCAGTTTCCGTTACTCTTCTAGTCCTTATCCTCCAATTTCTTCAATTTCCTACTTAATTATTGCCACGTCACTATTTTTGGATGTCTCTGGTCCCACCTGAATTTTTTCGGGTATTACTTTTTTTTTGTACAAATACAAAATTACACTTGCGGACCTTGTTACAGCATAAATGTTGACAAAATTCCGTTAGTGCCTAGTGGGAAACTCGTGAGTGGAAGAGTAGAGGTTGATATAAATAAATAAATTAGAGGGTGCAAATGCAATGAATCTATTAAATGTTCGTGAGTCTCGTGACCTCATTACACTAATACTGCCATATCACGTGGGCCCCTTCCAATCCCCTATATGATTTGTTACTCATTAACCAATTCCAGCCGTCCACCTTCTTTTCCTAATTATAGTTTAGCGATAAGATACTTGAGAGTTACGTTTAATCAAATATATGACGACAAAATTGATTTTAAACTAGAAGAGCTCATGGAAATGAGTTTTAAAGATACCAAGTGGTTTGGCATTTAAAAAAATAATAATTTGGGACTTCGTTTTGCCGATTTTGGCCATACTGGTATCTCGAATTCATATTTTTAGTAATTTTTACTGAAAATGTGAATTGAAAATTTTATATCACCAAGAAAGATAAAGATGATGACTAACGTAAATTCCTCGAGAATTGAAGGGCAATCCTGGCTGAAATTCCAAAGAGTAATCTTCTTTTTAAAGTTGACCACGGTAGATCCTTTCTTGGGTTATATTTTATATTTGTAAAATTTTATCATTGGTTAATTAAATTTAGGGTTAAAGATACTTACGTATCCTGTATTATTAGAAATAGACACTTTACCCCTGTGTAGATGGATTTGGTTTGAGGTGGGAGTGAGAAGATGAAGGTGGGAGGGTGAAGATGAAGGATTTTTTGAAAATTTGTAAAATAATTGAAACTGTTTTGGTAATTTATTTGGTTACACGTCATCATCAACTATACCCAGCCGCTCGCCACGTATGCGCCATGTTGAGTAAAAAATAATGACGATTCGGCGGGCAGCTACCCTGTGTAGATGGATTTGGTTTGAGGTGGGAGTGAGAAGATGAAGGTGGGAGGGTGAAGATGAAGGATTTTTTGAAAATTTGTAAAATAATTCAAACTGTTTTGGTAATTTATTTGGTTACATGTCATCATCAACTATACCCAGCCGCTCGCCACGTATGCGCCATGTTGAGTAAAAATAATGACGATTCGGCGGGCAGCAGCTACCTTGGACCTACCTGAAAAAAAAAGTGTAAACCACATGAGACTGAATTCCCAATTTAAAAATACATGGACCAAATTCTGAAAAAATAAAACTACAAGGTACTAACAATGACTTTTTCCTTCTATTTTTATTTTGTTATTCAAATATTTATGAATTAATTAATTTTAATTAAGTAAAACATAATTTCATACAAAAATTTAAAAAAATTCCTGTTTAATTTTGACAGACATCTTTCAGTTGAAATATAATCAAACCAACCGATTATTATAGGATTGCATGTCTCTCTTAGTGTGTGTGTAATTCAGCTCAAATTGCACGGTTGGGTTACTTTAATAGATTTTCTTTAAAAAAAAGGTTACTTTAATAGACGTCACGGCGTCCCATTTCCGTGTAATTATTTCATGCCCCCTTTGGACCCTCTCCTTTTGTTTTTTAACTATCTGGTATCCGGACCTCGGCCGACTTTGAAAGATGACAAAATTTTTTTAATAAATATTTAATGTTGTTTCTAGATTAATTGACTCAATAAATTTGAATAATAGATAATTAAATTTGGTTAAAGTAGAATAATATTTTTATCGATTAATCTAAATAGTTTTTTAGTTATTGGCCCTTTCCTTTTGTTACCCTTCATCAAAAGGCCCTTTTTAGCTTGACGACCCCTACGCTTTACATCACACTTTTTAATCTCAATTTTTAGGTCCGTTCACCATCATGTTTTATGATTACGAAATATCGAATTCGTAGATTAGTTGATAAAAATTTATTGTAATATCAATTTCATTTTGAGCGTAATTTTAAAATCATTACTGAGTTTTTTACTCAATTTCCGAATACTAAAAGGCCTCAATAAAAAAGGCTTGTATTCTTGTGTATGAACAATTCCCATTAAAAATATAAAATTTCCCATATTTTTTCTATTAAACAATGCAAAAAGTTCTGATTGTATTTTTGCAAAACATTTTTGTAAAAAAGAAAGAACATTTTTTGGCCCAAATATAAATTTTTAGTTCCCTTAGCGCCTAGCCTGGGTCTCTTTATAATTTCATATCTTAGTGGATGCCTTTTCACCTTTTTCATTGGCCAAAAAGGTTGGATGCTTAATTATCTAAAAGTTATGACTTCCAATAGTAAATAGTTTAAAGTTATCATTATTAACTGTATCAAGTCCCAAGTCCCAAGTTCCGAGCTCTAATTACTTGATCTTTCATAAGCTTCTTATAATTGAAAATTTATAGATTCTTAAGGTGCTTGCTTCTACTACTTTTTTTTTGTTTCCAGAAATCTCAAGGTATCCGGACACGCACAAACTAACTAATTTAGGTTATAATTTGGTATTATTTTTAAATGATGACAAAAATCTTTCAACAAATGATATACGTTATTTTGTTCACAAAGGTGATTTGAACTCGGTATCTTTATTGTTAGTTGATATATCATCTTTTTTTAAAATAATTTTGTGCGCATAATTATAGTACCTTTATCAAATCTGTGGTTAGAGTTTGGGTAGTTTAATATATTACTTGAGAAGCCTCTATACTTTTTCCCCCTAGTTACTTACCTGGAACAACCTCACGATGCAAAGCGGCATAGACCCAAAATCAATATTATATTTTGGAAGATTAACAATTGAAAAGGGCCAAAAGGCATTATAATTGTAATCTGAATTAGGTGGGCCCATGAGCGAGTGGATGGATTTGTCGGTTATTTACAATATAATTGACCCACTTATTATAAGGTGGTGGCTTTTATAGTGCGGGATTATGGCCCTACTAGCCAAAAGCCTAACCAACATTTCACATGCCCAACTAAGTTCTAAAAAAAAACTAAGTTCTAATCTCCCCTAAAAAAAAACCCTAAAAAAACTAAGTTCTAATCAAACAGGTAGACGTTGATCCAAATATTTAATTCTGATATTCTAGCATAAATCCAGAGAATTCAATCAATTAAAAGAGACGTGCATTCGCTTCAAACACCGAATCTTTTGTTCTCTGGTATCCGTTTCATTCGTCAAATTGTTCTCTGGACCCTTTTATTCTCTGGTATCCGTTTAACAACAAGAAATGCAGGCCAGTCAGTCCCTTCAATTTCGAAACCCACAACTAATCGCTCCAATTTAAAACCAAAACCAGCAAACAAGTTGCCTTCGAAACCCTAACAGAACAAATCCCTCACCGACCTTGGGATCGAAGCGCATAATGGAAAAGAAGAAGACAGGAAGGATAACAATGAAGCTAGCCGGGTTAAAATCAGTTGAGAACGAACACGACGAATCCATCAGCACATCATCGACAACTAATCCGGGTCAATATCACGTGGTGCTCTACATAAGTGTCAAAATCGAAGTTGTAGACCTGTTAGTAATAAAAATTGAAATAAGTTAAAAAAGTTCTATAGTTTTGGAATCACATAGTACTCAAATAATAATCAATGATACTACAAAATACTTAAATATACTTTTTCTTTTTTAATTTAGAGAAAAAAAGTAATTCCCGGTTAGGAGTACCACTGCCTATTTCGTCAAAACTATGGACCAAATATTTATATCAAAAAGGGTCCAAAGACTATGGAGAAAAAGTAGTTTTCTAATCATTTATGGGTTTTTGGTCCTCTGAGCATATGCCATTTGCCAACATGAATGGCCAAGTTAGCCCAATCAACAAGGCCCAAAAGTAAGCCCAACCTAGGACAAAATAGGCTCAAAAGTCAGCCCAACCAACAAGGCCCAACCTAGGCCAACTGCAAGACCTAAATGCGGGCCCACTTAAGACAAGGCCCAAAAAGTGAACCAAGACCAATCTAATGTTTCCTTTGTCTACCTTGGGTAAAAAATACCTATGGTCACTGAACTTTAATAATTTTTATCTATGGTCACTAAACTATTTTTTACCCTTTATGGTCACTAATCTATACTAAATTACTCAGGTATGGTTACTCCGGCCACTTTTTAGCAAAAATCTTCCCGGAAACAAGAAAAATTGGTTTCGAAGATCTTTTCCAGCAAAGTCCGGTCATCTAATTAACGTTCCAACCCCAACCTAATAATCTCGGGACCAATTTTTCTTGTTTCCGTGAAAATTTTTGGTGAAAAAGTGGCCAGAGTAACCATATTTTAATAATTTAGTATAGATTAGTGACCATAAAAAAAAATAGTTTAATGACCATGGACAAAAAATTGTTAAAATTTAGTGACCATGGGTGTTTTTTACCCGTCTACCTTTGAAAACCCAATTTTGTTCCACAAGGATAAAGTATAAACAACACATCATATGACTCTAAACCCACTTCAAAAGAGGAAACACAACAAGTACAAGAACCACCACAATCTCACTTCCTTGATAGCCCATGGTCATGGCATCCTTAGTTTTGGTCCCTCCTTCTTCTCCCTTGTGGAGTTCAGCTTCCACCAGTTCAAAGTTGCGATCTTTAAGCCCTCCTAGCTGTTCCTCCTCGTTTTCTCAACTGGGTCTTGGTCCTTTTCCTCCAAGGAACGGTCTAAACCATCTGGGCATCTCAATTACCCGAATTTCGCCGAGAAAAGGTATGTTCTTTGGCTTCCTTGTAGTTTTTTACGCTTTTACCTGTTTAGGTGTGAGTTTTGTTTCCAAAGATTGGGACTTTTAGAGGAACCTGAAGTAAAGTTGTGATCTTTTGGTTGGGTTTTATTGAATGGTGCAGCTAGGAGAGGGAAGTGTAGAAGCGGAGTGGCGGTTCGAGCTTCGTTTTTCGGGGTTGGAGCTCCCGAGGCTTTAGTCATTGGGGTGGTGGCTTTGCTTGTTTTTGGTCCCAAAGGTCTTGCTGAGGTTGGCCCCTTAATCTTTTCATGTATTTCAAAGCTTTCCCTTCTAGGATGTGCTTGTTGAGGCCTGGCATTACACGTTTCTTTGCGGTTCTGCTAGAAAGGGAAGCTGTGTATTCTATTGTCTGATTCAATTAGATTACCGAGGACTTCAAATCCTTTTGAGAGTAGAGAGATTTCCTAATTTGATTGAAGCAGTCATGGGGGAGAGGCCCGAGCAGTGAGTGGGTTTCTTCTTCTTGATTGGAAAGAGTAGGCACTAGGCGCACGCTCTTGTCTCAGTATGTTCCTCATCTCGTCGGGTATGTTAGAGAATTCTTGTTGTTGGGTAGAGACCATTTATAATGAGGACGTAAGCTGAATGAGCCTTCCTTCTATCCTGGTATCCTTTTACTGTAACTGCTAGTTGTGATGCATTTCCCTTCGGAGCTATCTTCGGAATCCTCCATGAAAGAAGACATTTACTGGTGTTTAAAATCATGGTGCAGGTAGCTCGAAATTTGGGGAAAACACTACGTGCATTCCAGCCAACCATTAGAGAACTCCAGGTGGGTTATAAAACTTTTGGTTGTTTAGCATTTGGTACAAACTAATATAGTTTCACGCTTCTTGAACAATCTCTCTTTTATAACACAGGACGTCTCAAGGGAATTCAAGAGCACCCTTGAACGAGAGATTGGTCTCGATGAGATCTCAAGTCCAATGCAGAATACCAGCTCCAGCAGAACCAATATTGCCTCACCACCATCATCAACCGAGAACCCGCAAGCTGTGTCTGATGTTAGTGAGTGAAAATATTTCTAACTTTTTATTATTAAAAGCTTTGTCTGGATCCGGCAGAACCTAGCTTCTTTTGGCTATCCCGTCAGCATATTCGAGCCAAGAGTAGATTGACCTGCTTTGACTACACATATTTTCCATTTGGATACAAGTGCTTGCCCTAAAATGACGAACGCGGATTGCTTTTATTGTGTCTGTCCTGTATTTGAATTGTTAGGTTAAGATTTGATGAAATGTTATCCTTGTACACTTGTCTAATATCTTCCTTTTTTTTCTCCATAGTTTCTTTTAGCCTGGTGTGATGGTGTCTTCTTTGAATGTAGATGGTGCTTCAACCCCAAATAGAGCATACACCAGCGAAGAGTACCTAAAAGTCACAGAAGAGCAGCTAAAAGCTGCTGCTTTGCAAGAACAGCAGCCGGAACAGTCCACTTCCGACAAAAGCCAACCAGAAACGGAGTCTCATCCGAAAGGTTAGCTGCTCTTCTGATCCATCTGCCACACGCACACGAATACAGACACATTTGCACACTCATGCAAATTATGGTTGGTTATCAGCTGCAGATAACGAAGCAGCCGGAGCAATACCACCACCATCTGTGGAGCCAAAAAAGGAGGTCTAGAAGTGGTAGCTACCTGCGTTGCAATTTTTGCTAGCCCAAAGACATTTCGCAATATGAAGTACACCAAGATAGAAACAAGGCATAGATTTCCATCTGTTTCCACTTTTTATGCAGTTTGCATGACGATGGGGTATTGCTTGACATGACTCTGCAGTCTAGTTTTCTTTCGAAATTTTGTCGAAAGTCGTTCGAGCTTTTCCTGGGAGTACGGCATGCCTTAATGGGGCTAGTCTTTGTGCCAACTGTAAATTGTAACAACCCTGTTCAATGAAGCATTCAACAATGGTGTGAATCTTGCAATTTTCATTATCCCATTATTATCAAAAAATGGTAATTGGTAACAACTGGAAACTGGAGAGGAACTTGCACTCACTCCGTTTGCATTTGAACCGAGAGAAGAGATGTGGGCTTGGAAGCCAGGAAAATTATGAAGAAAGCGTTTGCTACAACAAATTCATGGGTCTATTATGAGACTCGAAATCTACAAAATCCCCGCCTGCAGGTCCGTTATACCCATACATATCGAAAACCTTGTCCTCCATCGACATAGGTCCACCACTATCACGTCTAAAGTTCTCCATAGAGGAAGCCCAAGGAGGAGGAGTCGATGGGTTCGAGCTCGAGGCCTCTTGGTTCACAGCGAATGCATTCGGATTTTGGGGAGAGTTCGCGGCAGGCCTTCTGTTGGATGAACTGGCAGTTGTCAGGGATATCGAATTCGATTGCTGCGGCTGAATCTGCTGCTGGTTCTTCATTGGTGACTTTGGTCGTAAAGCCTCTATGTCAGGAGTTGTGAGAACTAGATGAGGTGCCTCTGGAAGAGGATTCCGTCCACTGCCTCCTTGCCAAATCTTACCATCCTTGTCCGCAAAATTCCTCATATATGCCTGTTAATCTCAGAATAACAAGCTAAGAACATGAGACGGAAGAACAGAAGAAACTCGAAATCGCCAACAAGATGAAATTAAACATGTCTTATCACATGTCCGCTAAATTCTTTGCACAATAATTGGCATTGGTGGGTCCCGTTTTCAGCTAATGATAAATATTTCTAGAGGGCCTAGCAGGACATTTCATCTATATTTATCCTTTGCTCCCGAAAGATTCCATTAACATCCTGATAAGTGACAAAATTACACAAGTTCAACATGGAGAAGGACCGTACCTCAGAATTGAAATTTGATGAGGATAGTCCATTGCCGACAGTCAGCCAACCAGCTCGAATATTGTGGTCTTCACCAAAAAGCTCCAGCCTCCTCCGTCCGAGGGCAAAATGCTCAACTATTCTGTACATATCTTCAGGCTTTTGTGTTGAACCTGCAATTCCAGAGTAAGCAAAATGAAAAGGAAAAAAAAACATCGTATCAATATTTGAAAAACTTCCTCTCGTATCTTCCCTTGAAGATGAAATGGTCTTGCTAAAAGAACGACACGGCCGCACACGTCCATATTAAAAGGTATAAGAATCACATAGGATCATGAATTGACATAAAACAGAACAGACAAGAAATCAAATTTCGCAATGAAAATAACGATGTAACACATCACAACCACCAACCAAGCCCGAATTGTGGCTACTGCTTCACTGTTATGCTTATCAGAGATCCCGCAGCACACTTTTGGCATAATGAATGTCCAGAAAAATCACGAGTCAAGAGAAAAACTGAAAGGATGGCACTAACCATAAGGAGGTTCCTCAGCAATGATCACATCAGTGTCTATGTTAGCATGGATGATATGACCATCAGTGCTGCGGCGGACGGTTCCTTTTATGCCCATGAGGCAATGTTCCTATTAACAAGGCAATGAACAGGTCAGTTTAGCAAGCCAAATATTTAGTGAAAGTGCAATCTGAGATGGCAACAAAGACAATATAATATAACGAAGATATGTGTACAACCAACCTTTGAGTGCTGAAATAAAGTATGAGCATCGTGTCGCAAGCCTGGTGTTGCATTTGCCTTGTTGGTCTTAACCCAACAAATGTCTTCACATCTCCTAAATCCCCACTGTCATAAGGAGAAAGTTCAAATGTGGACAAAGATATAACCCTGCAGCATATGGAAACAGGAACCAAAGGCAGGACATGAAGCGATCAACTTGCAAAGTTCGTTACCAACTTTGGTACCTTTTTGAGACATTGACGGCCCTGTTCTAGACCAACACCATCGCCCACCCAAAGGAAGATAAAAGAAGGTGTATCTGCTATTGCCTGCAAAAGGAAATTGCATAAAATTTCCAGCCTGTTCAATGCCAAAATTTTCATGACTCATGCACCCATTGTGTCACAAATCTCAATACTTTCCAGTTCAAAATTTTAAACACGAGTCTAGTGTGGACACTTCTAAATATGTCATTTGTTATCTTACAGATATTTTTCTGAGGGGGAATTGCTATTTTATGCATTGCAAACTATTTGAATAGCAGAAATTAACAACAAACTGTTTTCTCCATTTGTACAAGTAGATTAAAGGAAAAGGGATTTGTAAGGCAGCTACCTCAATCTTAAGATTTAAAATTTCTTCAAACGTCCAATACTCCATGTGATCAGCAACACCAGGAGCTCGATGAACATACTCTTCCCACGGTGGATCCACCAGAATAACATCAAACTTAGTTCCAAAAAATTCAGGTGATAGTTCAAACTCTTTAAGGTCACATTTGAAATACATTGGAGCAGATGCAGAGTTGGCAACAATCTCATCCTTTTTCTGTATAAGTTCCCTGAGCTTGGGATAATCCTCAACAACATTGGTAAGCTCCAGCTCCCTGATAAAATTTTGGGGCCGCATACCAGTATCAACAAAATTTTGTGAGTAGTCATTCTGCTCTCCTCTTGAAGGCGCTTTACCTGGAGGTCCATTATTTCTTGGTGGAACCCAACCACCTGGTGCTTTGTCAAGAAGTGGTCCTCTTCCTCCAGGACCAGCAGAATTGAAACCAGAACCAGGAACGCCTTGAGGCATTCCCCTTCCAGATCCTGCCTGATTAAAAAACATAGCAGGGTTTGATGGAGGTGTGCCCATATTGGGAGGAAATCTTTGACCCGATGGCCCTGGAGGAATAGGAGGAAGAGCAGGAGGAACGCCCAGCATACTCATATCCATCCCTCGAGCCCCGGGCCAGACAACTTGAGTGGGAAATGGTGGAATGAAGACACCTGGAGACATTGGAGGACCGGGTGCAGGCGACATACCAGGGCCAAGAGGTTGCATTTGCCCAGGTGATGGCATGCCAAGAGGCCCAAAAGGTGATCCCATAATGGGCAATGGAAGTCCAACCGGTTGGCTGTCTCTTCCCGGTCGACCTCTTCCTCCTCGGCCTACCCTACTCCCTTTGACTCCTTGATGTAGCGGTCTTCCAAAAGACCCTTGCTCATGGTTCCCATGCGAAGGCTGGGAACCACTGCTAGAAGTTTGGACACCAGAATTGCGGCCAGGTGCAGCGCCTCTCTGTCCTCTTCCTCTCCCCCCGTTGTTGTCAAGATCATCCCTCCACATACTTGGATCTTCTGCTGATGTACCTTCATCCGGAAACCTGTCTTTTGATGCCTCAAGATTAGGTCCAGAACCATAGCCATCATGCCGTCTAGTCCTTTCATCTCGTGTATATCCCAACTCCTCGCCATTTGCTACAGATCTTGGATCCGATTGCTGGCCAAACTCTCCCCTTTTAGCGAAGTTGGAACTAGAGTCTGCTCTTCCATAATCAAGAGGCTTTGTTTGGATCTCTATAACATCGTAGTCATCATTTGAAATTCCATAATTCGACGACGTTTTTACTGCCTCACCCCTACTTCGGCCATGAGGCCTTTCATTTTCACTCCTATCACGAGGATGCCTTGGCTCCCATTCTCTGCTGCGATCATGAAGGACATCTCCGTCTTTTGACTCCCTGTCATTGCTAGCAGGTTGCCTTCTTTTCCAATTCTCTCTAGAATTATCCCAATCTCTTTTCCTCTCACCCCAATTCTCATCCCTCCCTTTTGGTCTGTCCTCCCTGTTGCTTTCCCTTTCTAGATCTTTCCGCCTCGTCTCCATGCCTCTATCATAGTCCACCTCGGAGAGCTGTGATTCTTGATGGCGCCTAACATTTCTCTCAGGACTCCTGGACCTGTTAGAGCGCCCAGCTTCTCTTGCACTCTTTTCCTTTGCCCAAGCATTTCCATCTTCATCTAAGTTGGGGTACCTTTCCCGACCATCAAGTCCTTCCCTGCCACTAGGAGTTCTCTGCTGCCGATGCTTGTCACTTTTGTCCCTACCAGATCTGTCGTCACGAGCAACAGGACTGCTCCTGTTATCATCCTCTGCACCTTCTGTCCTGCCCCTACTCTTGCTCCTGTCAATTTCAACTCGTCTCTCCTCTTTATTGTCTGCTTTCATAACCTTCTCACGACTGGGATCTAAACCTTTGTTTTTGCCGTCACTGACATCATTCCTCGAAGATGCATTCCTCTCTCTGGAGTTCTCATACTTAGAATCGGAATCCTTCCTGCTTCTGGAATCAGTCTTTTCCTTGAGACTATCATCAGGTACTACTGAACTATCTGGTTCATCCCATCTTCTCCTCGAACTTCTTCCAGCCTCGACAGAACTACTTCCTTTCTCCCGGACGCTCTCCTTCCTATCCGATTGCTTAGCATCTCCTCTATCGACCATTTTATCCTGATCCCCCTCCTGGGATCTCTCCTCTCTGCTCTTGTTCCCACCACGAGAACTCTCATGCTCCAAAACCTTAGACCCCGCCTTCCTCCTCTCGCTCTCCTCACCCCGACCATGACCTCTACTACCGCTTCCCTGCTTACCCTCCAACTCCCCATCCTGATACCAATTACTCAACCTCTCCAAACTACTCTCCTCCGGCTTCTTCTTCACCTGCTTCGCCCGCGGCTCCCTCCTCGCCTCGTGATCATCCTCTTCACTCCCGCCAGACCTCTTCCCCCGCCGCCTCCCACTTCCATCCACCACTTCCGCATCGTCCCCGGGCTTCCTAGACCTCCCTGACCAGTGCTTCTTCTTCTCGCTCCCCTCCCACTCCTCGTCGTCCCCCGCCCTCGCCTCCAAGCTATCCTCCTCCCGCTTCCCGTAACTCCGGCTACTCCGCTCCGGCGTATCCATTCCCTACTTAACTACGACACCTAAACCCCTACCTATAACAAATTAAACCAGAAATGGAAGGTCAATAACCGACGAGATCACATTTCGGTTCGATTTCGAAATCTGAAAGATCCTATCGCGTGGTACAACAAGAGCGGGGAGGGAGGAAATTACCTTTTTGCCGTTAAATTGCACGGTGGGAGGGATTTAGGGTTTATGAAGACGGAAACGACGACGGTTTGGAGATTCAATCCACCGGGGGGATTAATGTGTGAGGTTTTTTATTAGTTGTTAACTTAAGAGAGTGGAGAGGAAGGGGAAGGATTTAGACTTAGAGACGAGGGATGCGGCGTCGTTTAAGTGTGGCTGTGTCCTCGTCGGTGCTTCGAAGAGAAGTTGGGAAGAAAAAGAGATGGGCCGGGGTTGGGCCCACGTAGCGGTTCACGACGGGCTTGAAGTAATTTATCTCGTATATTCACTACGTCGGTTTATGAATTAACTAATCAATCAGTGATATATTTATACATGGCGATTGCTATAAGTTGTCAATGATTACGTACATGACTTTCGTGAAGGGTTGAAAACTAGATGTTTTGAGTTAGAGCATGGAAATGTATCTTAAAATTCCTTCAAGAGTTTTTTATGATCTTACCCGGCAGTCTCAAATTAGTACAGCATTTTATTGATAGGTTAAAATGAAACAGATGAGTGTGATGAGATTTGATCTCCATTTATTTTCAATCTTCATCCATGTAGTAACACTATACTCTACTCTTTGTAATTCTGACGGCCCGGGGTTGAAAAGGCCATTTATCCAAATTGGCCCCTTTTTTCCCGGAATATTTATATCATGGTTAATACGGGAAATTTGGAAATTTTATAAAACTTTAATGTATGACAACATTTCATCGATCAACCACTAATAAATTTCGAAAATGAAAATAGCAAAATAATGATAATATATTGCGTCGACTTTGACCCATTGTCCAAACAACAATTAATTAAAACCCATTCCAACAACATGTCATCAGACCATGCACATATGGTACTCCATTAAAGAAAAACACGCACAACACAAACAATTAAATAAAAATCAAAACCCCGATTAAACCCCAGGAAGAAGAAAACCCTCATCCTTCTCGAGCCTCTCCATAGCCCCAGCCTCCAACGTGATCTCCACGTCAATGCTCCTCCCACCACTCTTCCCCTGGTACAAGTACACCATCCCATCGAACCTGTTGTTGGGCCCACTCCTCACGCTCTCCGGCCTCCCGAACCCGAAATCCACCTCGTAAACCCGGAACCTCGGCGACGACCCCACCGCCACGCAGTTAATCCCTGCATCCTTGAACTCGAAGATCTTCGGGTTGCTCTCCCACTCGTCGTTCCGCTGATCGATCGCCTTGTTGTCGTGGCTCACTATCGCCTTCTGGATCATCGACGCTCCGATCGCCAGCGGGGCACCGGCGAGGACTCCGACCGGTGACACGGTGAAGATGGCCTGGATCAAGTTGCCGAAGTATTCCTCCGGCATCGGCGGGTTAACTCTCTTCCGGCAGTCAGCGAAGACGGTGAAGACAGTGTAGTCCTCCGGCTTCAGCTCACGTGCATGGGTTACATGGCTCCAGATGTGGGCCCCAAGGGACTGGAAAGTGGAGAACGGTTTTGAGCCGTCCGATTGGGGGTTTGATGCGTTGACCGTTGACTTGATCTTGTCGATCGCTGACTCGGAGAACTTGAAGATCTTTTCCCGCATTTGTGGGCCCGTGGGGCCCACGTTGCTGGGTGGGGCCGAGGCTGGCAGGGAGAGGTCCAGCTTCACGCGCGTGTTTCGGGCCTTGGTCCGCTCGAGGAACGGGGATTGGGCCGATATGGGCCCATGGCAGGCCTCAGCCCATGAGCCCATGAAGTGCCACGTGGACGTCCCGTCCAGGATCGCGTGGTTGAACGCGCAGCCCACCGCGATCCCATCTTCCAGCTTGGTTACCTGCGGGGACGAGACCAGGATAACGATGTTGTGATCGGTCATATCGTTTATTCTAATTTTTTAGGATATTATAAAAAAATAGGAACTCCCCAAATTGGGTTTTGTTGGATCAGATGAACAAATATTGATAATATGTTATATTTGTTGATAACACTTCGAGATACTCACTCCATAGATTAATATTATTTTTTTTGCCAGGAAAATAATTATGGTCTAATTTGAACTCAAGACATTTAAGTTAAACTAAAATAATTTTTCGTAGATGTGATGGGTTGTTGTATGAAATTAATGTTGCATTATAAGAGTGTACAAATACAATAATGAATCACGATGGGTTCTTATCAACACCATGCTTTTCCAACAACCACCTTCAATACTACCATGAATAGTCATTTAAGTTGCTCTTAACTCATCTCTGAGCTAGTCACCAGTAATCTACTCTTACACATCTAGAAATCTTTAAGCTGCCAGATCCAAAGATTCGTATCAACTAACAATAAACGGTTCAAAGTCATTCTAAGTTAAATTAAAGTTTTGATTTCAATTCATGAAAATATTTGTCAAACTCGAATTCGAGAGGAAATGCGATAAATCTATGCAAAAGTTATCAAGACGTCGGTCATTGAATCACAGATGCTTTAAATTCGAGGAAGTGTTCCGGGGCCGTTATTGCATGTTAGGGGTGGGGTTTTGGTTCTCTTCATGGTCATGGTTTGGGTCCACTGTCTTAAAAACAGCGTCTCTATTCATATGCCCTGATGTTAGGATCAAGAAACGAAAAAACGTTACAAGTATTGCTCTTAATGTGCATTTGGTTCTTAAATTGGATTAATAAAGATGACGAGAATGGGAAAATTAATTTTGAAAAAAACTGAAACGTGTTCGGTTTTATTAAAAATAGGTCAGGTGTGTGGCTGGAATATTATAAGAAATCAACTCCTATCCCAAATGGAATTAGTTGAACCAACCCGATCTGAAATTTACATCCAACTCCCATTCCAGCCTGATTTGGTTCTTATAACCTTTTTTGCTTTAATGCATGTTATTCGAATTCCAAAAATAAATAAATAGATTTACATTATTAACAGATATACAATTACACGGATTAGTTCAAAAGGTAAAGAGTAAGGTTGATATCCAAGATTGCAACCCGGCACAAATTAGGTTTTTGTTTAACCATTTGGTATCTTAACTTATTGAACCGACTAATCTAGATTTGAATCGGGTGAGACTTTTGAAGTAAAGACATGCATAAACTAAACCCTGAACCCATGTTAAAAGAAGTCAGGTTAGATTGATTACCTGAACAGACAACAATGGCCTGTGAAGACCCTCCAAGTTCAAGACACCATTGTAAGGGATCAGCTCCTTCAAAGTGGAAGTCCCTTCTTCAACCAAGAGATCACCCACAGTGACACCTGGTGCCCTAGCCTCCACCACCTCCACACCCTCCATGTCATCATCATACTCAACCCTAAAAACACCTTCCTCATCCTTCCCCAGCCTCCCAGCCAACTGGTAGAACTCCTCCAAGACAAACCCTAGACCATCTTTGAGCTTCCCCACCATCTCCTCAAAGCTACCACCCTCACCACCTCTGTAGATCATCAGCTTCTGGTTGTAGTAGAAGGCCAGGTAAGGGAGGTCAAATGTCACCAGCTGGAACTCCTTCCTCCCAATTGGCTTCCTGGGTTTCACGTGGGACTTGCCTGTGGTTGTCACCAGTTTGACCGTTGGCTCTCCGTTCGTCTTCTCCGGCAATGATTCATTGGCCATTGTTAATGGGTGAGTGGGTTATATCTCTCTCTCTCTCTCTCTCTTCTCTCTCAGTGTGTGTTGGTGAGAAGTGAACCAGCTTACTGTTTACTTATAATGGAGGCCTGAAGAAGAAGAAGTTGGGGGAAGCAGTGCATTTATGATTTCATTGGGACGGTTGGAGATTGGAAGCCATTAATGTAGTTTGTTGGTATATTTCCCGAATTTAGCTTGGTAAAGTTAATGACCAAACAAGTTTAACTTAAAAAGGTTAACACTCACAAGGTTAACACTCACGTGGCAAATTCGCAAACGCAACAATGTTAAATAATTATTGTGATAATTCTGTCATCTTTTAAAAATCTTACCTATTTTAAATCTGAATATGTTAATGATGTGAAGATGCCAAATAGTATAAACCAAAAAAATTTAGATTTGTAAATGAGGCAAGCACGACTGAAAAAGACGATTTTATTTATAAATAGCCATTTAATTTTCACATAATTATGCTACTATATTTCTATGTAACGACTAATATTGATTCAGTATCACGTATAACAACTATATAATTATAATTTATTGCTAATATTGTAATCGATTAATCTCATAATCATATAGAGACGTCGATCGCAGTTTAGGATGTCGTGGGGGCAATTGCCATCTTATTATATATTTTTGCCCATAGTGAAAATGATTTGTTTGCCCGTGCAGCCCCACCGCAAAATATGGAAAAAGCAAAATAAAGTGCATTCGTGACAGGTTACCTATTCCCTGTTTTGTTAATCTAATTAGAGTTTTTAAGGGTTTAATCTAAGTATAGTTAATAACCCCTAAATTAAATATTGAGATTATTGAGAAAAAGACAATTAAAGAAAGATCACCCACTAACCTTATTAAAGACTTTACCAATGTGTCACGGAAAAACTCCTAGGACAAAACTTGTCACAGAGAAAAGGACTCTTCTAAGGAAAGCTCTATTTAGAAGCACTCTCTAACTAATATTTTTTGCAATTGTAAGATCTAAAGATGGTAGATCATATTTAGAGGCGACTCTTTTAATGATGGTGATCTCTATATTCGTAAAATTTGAATTCAAATTTTCTTAAGCGAATTCAAATGACTTGTCGCTTTGTAAAGACTTTTTTTTTGTGAAGATAAATTTTTACACCAATATTACGACTGCCAATATTTGTACCCTGAACTTCCGTCAAATTATCCAATATCTTATATCGTTAGACAAAATACCCTTTAGCTTGAACAACTCAAATTACCAACCAACAAAGCATTAAAAAAATTTAATAGATCTAGTTTATAAGCATAAAAAATAACTTGCCCAGATTAATTTTATTGATTTGTTCTGTTTGGGTGATGTCAATAATAAATAAACTTATTTGGTTGTACCCATGCATCAACGTGCAATATAATAAAATTTGCCTAGGAGTTGTTTACTAAAAAAATTTATATTCAAATCTTACGAATGTAAAAGATCGAGAGAAATGATTTCAAAATATAATCAGATACTACTCTACTATAAATATTAGAAAGAGAGATTTTTGCACTACTCGGGTTGTAATTTTTTTAGAGGATAGGTTGTTATTATTACAATATAAATAATGCACTCAACTTATCAAAAAATAGATATTAAAAAAACGGCAAGGGATTTCGTGGTCATTAGCTATGTTTTTATTTGTGAAGCATTGAACATGTTGAGCTAGCTGGACTAAGAAGCAATTAATAGGACCTATTTTGTATTAAAAAAATAAAAGTACCACCTGATATGGAGGTGGTAAAGTTGAACAATTAAATGCAAAGTTGCATCGGTGTCACAAAAAAACCAGAAAGAACACGGGTAAGCGTTGTTTCTGAGATTGAACAATCACCTAATAAGCTCACTGTCTTAATAATATTTGGATCTACTTAATTAGTTGTACTTTACTTGTTTTGTGGAATTAATTGCTCTCGTATATCTGCGTATTTCAAACATGCAAATAGGAAGTCCCGTAGTTCTTAGCTACGCACTACTCTTAAATATTTGTTGGGAGAGTTTTGCGACCTTTTAAATATCCTATCCGGCTTAAAATTAGATTGGTCAGTCCAATAAACCAGATACCAATTAGTTAAGCCAAAAAAAATACTAACTAGCTATTAGTATGCCATACCACTCAAACTTTGATTAGTTATTTTTTACTATTCGGTTTAATAATTATTATATACTTGAAATATGTTATACGTCAAAATGCTCTCCTTCTTATACAGGAGTATTTTTTTTTTTAAAATAAATAGACGTTATATATATTTTTGACTAGACGTTACATATGAACTGATGGATTCATGAGCATTGTTTTAAAATACGGGTTTTAGTACAGCTAGGAAAGAACCACAATTCGAATTCGAAATTGATTTTATTCATTTTTTAGCCCGACTGGTTCGACTGTCGATCGGACTAAACTTTTTTAAATTTAATTTTAAATATTTTTTGAATATTATATGAACTAAATAGTCGAAATATAGATTTCAAAATCTACATTTTTGAAATATCAACCAATTTATAACATATAAAGTCCATTTTCTTTTGTTGATTAAGAAAAATTGAGCATACAATATGACTTTTTTCTTTAATTTTTTGTTGATTTAGATAAATCTGGTCAGACCAGATGGTCCAATTTAAAAACTAGTACGAACCACCCGGAATTTTGGGCAGTCTGATCGGAGGGCATTTTTATCCCTAAAAATGGATCGCTCTCATATTCGATTCGTAGTCCGACCGATCGGACTGCCAATCGGACCGCATTTTTTAAAACTAACTCATGAGTTGCCGTGGTCATTAAGAAGTAATTAATTGAGAACGAAGACTTGAAACATTTTCTGTCACATTTGAGAGAGTCGTGGTAATAAAGGATCGGCCAGTTACATTATAATGGTTGTTTGGCGGGTCTCTACTCATGTTCCTCACTTTTCCCAACCGAAAAAATGTTAGTTTGGGTAAGATATTAAAAAGGTAGTAAGTATTGTATTTTTAAAGATTCGAACAGGAGATATCTTATGTAAGTTATAACAAATTCACCACAGGATGATTTAAGTAATTGTTTGTATAAAATACTACTTTTTTTGAAGAGTGTATAAAATACTACTTGTGTTTCTTGTCACCCTCTTAATTGAGTAACAATTAGAATTATTATCTCTTTTCAGGAAATATGGGGGTGAGAAAAAACTGAGAATCGTATAACCAGACCAAATTATTTACCCTAAATAGTAAATAACCCAAACTTTTTACCAGACCAAACTGGAACATTTAAAATTTTGGTTCGGGTTCAGTCCAGAACCATAAATAGCAACGGTCCAGTTCGTTTAAGTTTATTGTCTATTTTCGGTTCACAGTTTCCCGGCTCGGAACAGCTGCTCAGCCCAAAGTATGAGCAACTCTTTTGTTTTTTTGGAAAGAGTGAACATATTTATTCATCACGATGATATTCTAAAGAATTCAGCCATTTTTTAATAATAAAAAATAAAACGATTCTGATAATTCATGAGATAATGCTTCACCCGATTCGGCGGCAATAATTAATTAAACATATGCAGCAACTTTTTACCCATACCTTTTAAGAAAAATATTAATTAGACCCACATGCAAATGTATGTCTATTAATTGTCCCACGATCTGCTTAGAGGTAAAAAGTAAAACCTGTACATATGATGGTTGTTGTAGTCGGTAGCTTTAACCCAACAACTTTTTCGACATGGTCCAGATATTTCAATAAATATTTTCAAACAAATGTCATCAGGAAAATAATTATAAAGGATTAATCTCTCTTACATTGTAAAAATTTTCAGTTATTCCAATGCATATGATTGGCTGGCTTAGCAACTATGGTTATGTGGTAATATTTTTTTTTTTGAGTGTTTCTGATATTTTATATACTTTGTGACTTT
Source organism: Hypericum androsaemum (assembly GCA_963995505.1). Lineage (NCBI taxonomy): Eukaryota > Viridiplantae > Streptophyta > Magnoliopsida > Malpighiales > Hypericaceae > Hypericum > Hypericum androsaemum. Next base: position 907,753 of record OZ023194.1, on the reverse strand, counting down.
AAAATAATCGATGAAATTTTACAGTAGTTTCATATTTTAGATTTAGTGATATACTTGTATGATCCCTTTTTTAACATTCCGGAAGAAGAAGGTAGTATCGAACTTGTTAATTTTTTCGGCGATATATCCCATAATTGTTGTTTTTAAGGACCATAAATGTTGCTGTGATGTTTGGTAGTCTTTACTTCCATGGCCTACAGGTCCAGCTTTACGCAGGCCGTATTTTTTAGGTTAAAGTTGATTTTAGTATCTTGTGGTTTTGTAATTTTATACACTATTATTTTGTAATTTTAAATTGTTTTGATAAGTTAACATAAAATTTGATTGTCAACAAAATGACATCAGTAAATCTTAGTTATTTTAATTATCTCACATATGATAGCAAGTCGTTAATTTTATTTATATGTTATGTCACATCACTAATTGTATCCACAAAATATGTCATTTCAAAATGGGATAAATTTAATAGCATTCGGATTCGAATCTAGACCTAGAAGAGATTGACAGCGTTCATATCAGGGACCCAACGATATATCACATAGATTAAATTAATGATGTGAGATAATCCTCTAATAAAATTAATGATGTCTCATGATAGATGAAATAGGAACGATTGTCACTTAGTTATTTTTTTAATTGTCACTTGGTTCTTAATAAGGTAAAAATTTTGTTCCTTAGAGATTTTGAAACCAAAAAGTACTAATATGTCAAAACATAAAACCACAAAATAAAAATGTGGACTTTTTAAAACTTTATGTTAGCAAATTTTTATGCGCATTATTACAATCTCTAAGAATTCAATCATTATCATTTTTTCAGAAGTAAAACTTTATTTACAATATTTACGGCGGGAAAAGAACTTGCAATCTTGTAGCTGTCGACCTCTTCAAAACCCTAATGTAACAAATCATTGGGAAAAGAAATATATACCATAAAAAAATACCGTCGATTGTAACTCGAGAACTACTACACCTATGATACAATTGTATATGTCCAAGCCAAATTTCCCCAAATAAAAACATGCCATGATTTGAGCAACTACGAGGGGCAAAACTTTACAAGAGCCGGTAATTCAATAAAGGGAAAAGTCTACTTAAGTACCCTGTAGTATACCCGATTATCACTTGAGTACCCTGTGGTTTAAAAACGATAGAACTGGTCCAACTTATTTCAATTTTTCTCACTTAAGTCTACCCAATCCGGTTCACCCATTTTTTGTCAAAACGACGTCGTCTGAGCGCTTACGTGGAGTGCCACGTGGTAGAGACCGGATTAGTCATTGCTGACGTGGTAATGGGTAAATTAACATATTAGTACCTAATTTGTTTATAAATTTTCAAAAAACCCTTCCCTTCTCCTCCTCTCGTCTTCTTCCTTTTGTCCCCCCCCCCCCCCCCCCCCCCTTCCTCTCACTCATCTCTCTCCAGAGAAAATTCAACATAAACCCAGAGAAAAACCAAGGAAAGCTCTCTCCTTCTCTTCCGTCTCTCTCACTCTCTGCTTCTCTTCCGTCTCTCTCGCTCACTCGCTATACAACAACGAAGACAACGATGATGAGGCAAGCTCGGAGCAAGGCCGTAGGCCGACTGCCCATCCTCCCTATGCCTGGGGACGAGGAGGAGCCGTTGGAGGAGGAGGTGCTTGTCGAAGGCGAAGGACGTCAGCGACATCGAGGATCTGTTTGGGGCCATCGAGGAGGGGCTCGATCTTCTGGGTGGGCCGAGGCGGCCGCTCCTGGGAAGAAGGAGGAGGAAATTAATTGCAAGAGGACTAACGATATCGAGTCCAAGTTCAATTTCTGGGTTGGAGAGATAAGGGAGGAAGGGGAGAGAGAAGTTACCTTGTCCCAAGAGGAGACGAGGAGGTGGTCACTGTGGTTAGAGAAGCGGAGGTTGGAGATCCCGTCCGACGGCAGGTTTAGGATATCCCTTCTTGACCCGTGCGGCGGCGAGGTAGGGGGAATGAGAAGGGAAGTCGTGGTGAGGGAGGATGGTGAGGGAAGAAGGTTGAAGAGGAAGATCGTAGAGGAGATGAGATGGACATCGTTTCTGGGTTTTTTATTCATATTTTTTTTTCTCTTTTCTGGTTTTTGTTGGAGATTTTGGGTGAGTGGGAGAGGTATAATTCTCACTTTGTTAATGTATTTATTATACGTTTTATCACGAGAAAAAAAAGTGCACGTTTGGTCCAGTGGTATGATTCTCGCTTTGGGTGAGTGCGAGAGGTACCAGGTTCGACTCTCGGCATGCCCCCTTTTTCTGGGTGGGCCGAGGCGGCCGCTCCTGGGAAGAAGGAGGAGGAAATTAATTGCAAGAGGACTAACGATATCGAGTCCAAGTTCAGTTTCTGGGTTGGAGAGATAAGGGAGGAAGGGGAGAGAGAAGTTACCTTGTCCCAAGAGGAGACGAGGAGGTGGTCACTGTGGTTGGAGAAGCGAAGGTTGGAGATCCCGTCCGACGGCGGGTTTAGGATATCCCTTCTTGACCCGTGCGACGGCGAGGTAGGGGGAATGAGAAGGGAAGTCGTGGCGAGGGAGGATGGTGAGGGAAGAAGGTTGAAGAGGAAGATCGTAGAGGACATGAGATGGACATCGTTTCTGGGTTTTTTATTCCTGTTTTTTTTTTCTCTTTTCTAGTTTTTGTTGGAGATTTTGGGTGAGTGGGAGAGGTATAATTCTCACTTTGTTAATGTATTTATTATACGTTTTATCACGAGAAAACAAAGTGCACGTTTGGTCCAGTGGTATGATTCTCGCTTTGGGTGAGTGCGAGAGGTACCAGGTTCGACTGTCGGCATGCCCCCTTTTTATTATTTTTTCTGACTTTTCTAGATGAGAGGAGAACAAAGGATTTTTTAAAAAAAGTTATAAATATATTAGGTAGTATTTGGTAATTTAACCACCGCCACGTCAACATCAAATAATCCGGTCACTACCACGTGGTACTCCACGTAAGCATCGAGACGACGCGTTTTGACAAAAAAAGGGCGAACCGGATTGGGTAGACTTAAGTGATAAAAATTGGAATAAGTTGGACCGGTTCTATCGATTTTAAACCACAGGGTACTCAAGTGATAATCGGGAAAACTACAGGGTACTTAAGTGGACTTTTCCCTTAAATAAAAACATCAAGTACGTTCCTTGGATCGAATCCTCAAAACCCATCAGCTTCTCACCATCAGGCCCAATAGCACCGTTGTGGCCCAGCACTAGAAGTTAGAACTCAGCTATAAGATGTATGTGTGTTGCTTATCTGGTGAACACTCCCTCTTACTAGATTGTAGATTTAGTTAGAGGCTATAGATCTAAGTAGTACATCGCTTGCCATTCCGTTCTCGGTTTGGCATGCGGTTGGGTAATGGATATTAAAAAAAACTTGTTTCATTGATCGGCATTAATCGATCTATTTTCTATTGCACTCAAATCATTTCACAATCTTAAACGTGACAATTCATCGATCAACCTGATAATCTTATTATATAATTAACATTATTCAATACTGTAATGACATAAATAATTAGACGCTATCTAGGATTTGGGTTGGGATCCATGATCTCCTTTAGTACGAGGTTTCTAGACTTATTAATTGTCATGAAGCACAAGTACAAGTGTTCCTCCATGTCATCCAGTTGCTGCCTGAAGCCACATTGGCCGGCGCTCTTCAGCTGGCTCATCACTTCAGCGCCGGCTTGGGACCTCCCATCGGCTCCTCGCTCGAGCCAATACCCTATCGCGCCACGCATATGCTCCAGCTCGTCGCACAGTCGAGCCACGAGCCGGCTAGTCGTCTCCAAATCCTTGATCAAAATAAAAGTACCTTTGGCAGCCGCGTCGAGCTGAGCCGCTCGCCTGGCCAGCCTCCTAATCGAGACCAGCTCAAGCGAGCCGCTTAGTATACAGCTCGGCGCCGCTACTAACAATGCAACAGCGTGAGTGACTACCACAACGGTAAGCGAAGCCGTTAAGATCACAATAAACAAAGCCGAGCAATGTTTCAGCCTGGCCCTGATTTTTAACTTGGTCTTGACCTTCTCCCTACGGAACTCTAATGTTTTCAGTAATTCGGAACAGTCAAATTTTGTTACCGTGACTTGACCCGCGGTGAAATTGAACGGGTTAGGGGAATTTTGGAATTGGGCCAATTTGTTTAGAGCGACTTCCAATTGCTTTTGTGAGAATATTTCATGGGGTTCTAGGGACTTGAAAGTGCCCTCGAGGGAACGGTAATTTACCCGTGTTTGGTCGATGCCCTTGAGCAAAGCGCCACACAAGGTAGATGCATTGGCGGTGGCAGTGAAGTAATTTAGTAATAGGGTGTGGACAGTGGGCGGGTTATGGGACTGGTCAAGCAGCCCAAGAACCGTAGGCTGGTCGGGGTCGAGGAGGTGCTCGGCAAAGATCCGGTAGGACGGGAGTCGAGCCGCGGAGGTGGACTCGGCTGGGTCGCACGTGGCGGAGGAGTCCCTGTTGGATGACGACAGTGCGAGGACTCGGCCCCAAAAATCATTGTACGACTCCGTCCGGAAGGCGTTCGCGTATTCTTCGCGAACGTCTACTTCGGTCGGAACACCGGAAGAGCTCGTGTTTATCCCTGCACATTTCCAACCAATCAGTTATTTCGTATATAAACACCGAATTCGAATTAATTAATTCAATGTATGTCTAAACACGTACCAATAGATGGGAGGAGCTTCGAAAAGCCTGCTTTAATTGCTCTCTTCATCGCAGCCTCGAGTAAATAATCGAAGTTCCGGCCTTGCAAATAGGTTACTGTGTGTTTGTGTAATTAATTGGTCGATTGGAATCGGAAGGGTTTAAATGTGGACAAAAGGGGAGCAGTTTATAGTGGTACAAATTTGAGGAAGCTTTTGAATGATCTTCGTCTTTTAGTCCAAGTCAAGTAAAGTTGAGAGAGGGTGACGCTTAGAAGAAATAGCTAGCAAATGGCCGGAAATTCCTTGCCGAAGTAATCGACCCCAATCGTCCAATTGTTTTGAATAGGAATTACATAAATGAATTGATGCGTGGAAGTTAGCATCCACTCATCAATCGTCTATCCAAGCGTGTATATCTTTTGTTTTACGGCTTGATATCTGGAAGATGAAATAATTTAAATTCGAGTTGGGGTTGAATTTTTTAAAGCTGACAAATTTCTTCCAATATTTATTTAACGGTGCTTCCAATGACTCAATCTCTAAATATCTTAATTAAAATATAACAATTCTTTAACCAATTTATCCAGTTTCAAACACGTATATTATCATCTCGTCAAAACACTTGTTGTTCTCTTCTATAAAAAAAAACCTTGTTTTAGGGGTTAGTTCTTGATGCCAGGCTCACGTAGGAGCTGTCCCCCGATCTCGTGGTGGTGTTCAACACTAATCATTTTCTTCCCTTTTTCTCCTCTTTTCGTTCACTTTTGATCCAAAGTCGTCCCAGACCTCCTTTTCGCCTGCAAAATAACAATTTTGTCATGATTTAACACCCGAACTATATATATTAATTCAAATTTAGAATAATTGATTCGATAATAAATTAGTCGCTAGACGAGCCGCATATACTTGACCGTGAATGCAAAATTCGGGAAAAAAATGCGCACTATTCTCATTGTAGAAATTGGTCTAAAAGTTAAAGCCCAAGCCCATCATGGCCCAATTCGTGCCGATGGGAAGAAATTTCGTCGTCTACTTTAAAACTCTACGGCGAATAAAAACCTCAAAAAAAAAAAATTTCACGAGTAACCGCCATGAACGCGATCTTCCGTCTACTTCCAAGAACCTCCCATTTCTGTCTTCTCCTCCTCTCCGCCTCCAAGTCTCAACCGTCATCCCCTTCTCCTCCGGCGTCGATGATGTGAAACGGCGGGAGGAGATGGAGGCCTTTTGGAGCAAGAGGAGAAGGCGCTCGTTTCGATTCTTAAAGGTCACGGTTGGGATTGAAACAATTGGATTAAGGGTTGCTACCGTTATTTTTGAATGTGCGACTTTAGAAAATGTTTTGGTTCAGGTTCAAATCGTGCCTTGGGGGAGCTGATCGCGGCCTCAGGCATCACGGACGCAATGCTGGACAGCTTGATCGCGTTGAAGGATTTTGAAGGGATTGCCCCCTCCGAGCGAGATCGATAAGAGCGGAAATGGAGCAGGAAGAAGCTGCCAAAGCGCTCGGGTTAGGAAGGTGGACGAGCAGGGGAGGGAGCTTATGGGAACAGGGAGGAGGAAATGTAGCATTGCTCGTGTTTGGATTCAACCCAGGGAAGGGAAATTTGTGATCAACGATAAAGAGTTTGACCGAGACTAAGACCTTGGGTCTTTGGGATGTCAGGTGCCATGTACAAGGAGGCGGAGTTTCAGGTGGGTGTAAGAGTTGTGTTACTCTGTACAGCTTAATTTACGCCCGCCCGCCTCTCAGAAGTGGTATGACTTACTGGTGCTGTTGCTTTTGTTCTAGAACTTGTCGATTTGGTAACTCGAATGGTTAGACATGTAATTTGAACATAGGAAGGAAGTCTTAGTTGCTGAGTACATGCACGGGGGTACCTATAGCAGATTAAGAGAAACAATTTTGGTATCACTCTGGTGAGCTTGTTTGGTTCTGCATGTTAACTCCTTATACAATGGGATCATCCAGAATCCAAGTTTCAGCACCAACTCTTTCTTATCATCTGATACATGTCCGTCTTAACTGATACTTTCAATTTTGTTCGCGTCAGGTGGTTTCTTGACAAGGGACTCTCGCGTGGTCGAAAGGAAAAAGAACCAGGAAAAGCAAAAGCAAGAAAGAGCTTCCAATGGGTCTTACCGTTGACAAGCGGCAGCAGTTTTGTGGTTTGCTGAGGCAATTCTTCGCGGCTTCTTACCGAAATGTAGTTGGAAAGCTGCTTTCAAATGTGAGTATGTATTTGATCCTTCAACTCACCGGAGAGCATAAGAAGGTTTATTATTGACATTGGAAAGCGATCTCCTCATCCTGCCTGCAATGGTGATTCAATACTTGAACTCTTGATGGCAGCGGTTGACTTCCAGATTATTATTTTTTTTTGCGAATCGGAGTCGAATACTGCCAGATCTTAACCGTAGATTTACTAGCGCAATTAAACACCTCGACCAAATTTCATCAAAATGGCTCAGTGTCTCAAACTACAACAAGACCAAGCTAGAGGATACTGATGGTTTATCATTCGAATATATAATCTTAATTATATGAATAAACCATAAATAAAAGCCATAAATAAAGGATTACTTCTTGTAGCGCAGAATCCACTTAAAGCATTCTTCAGAGGTTCTTCACAGGATCTTGATGATGGAGGCTCGTTACTGGTCGATCTCTACTCACGTATGAACGAAGAAGGGATTAAATTTCACCGCCTAAAAGCCTGGTGCTTTCTCAGAGAAAACCTGGAGAGAAAAAGAAGCGTTTCTTTTTCTCCTTGTGTGTTTGATTATCTTTTTTTTTTCCTCTACCTTTTCCTTCCCTTTTTACGTATATAAAAGGAATATTAGAGGATAGATATAAGAGTTTGAGTTGTTATCTGTATAACCAACTCTACCCTGTAAAATCTCTTTTCAAATTAAATAAAAGATACCAAATCTTTTTATTTATTTGATTTCTTTTGGATAATCATGGGTGGAAAAACCAACATCTCCCACTCACACATGATTGACCACAATCAATTGACTCTCTCATTTTTGCGTTTGGCAGATAGGCCGTGCGACCAGCATACATCGAGTGCACTTAGCTAAACCCAAGAGCACATAGCGGCTACTTGGATGATAGCATCTCGATTAGCACCTCCATCACATAAAGTATGCCTTACCCTAGGCCTTATCTCACATTCATTGTTTCCACATGTGAATTCTGAAATAATCTATTCGTGTTCACTATTGTATTGCTCTCAACACAATAGACCGGTCAGTAAACTACGAATCTTCCAAAATATGATCGATAAAGAACCTTCTTCTCTAACTATATTTCTTCCATCATGAACCAGCTGCTTTTCCAGTCAGCCTTGTCAGGTCGAATCTAAACCATGACCCTTTAAAGACTTTCCAAGCTAGCGACACTGAATCATACTTCCAAAATAAGTCAAGGATCTTAAGGGTAAAATTCCAAAAACCATAGTTTTCGGAGTTGGTCTCACACTAGGGAAACTGAAATCACTTTTAATAAATTGATTTCCCATCCATAGGTCGAAAGCACACATGACACGATCCATGTGTTATGGTGTTCTGTCCTCTGCAAAGGAGCCCATGTCTATCACAAATAACACCATACTAGAGCATCAGCCTCGATGTTCACAAATAACAGCTTTAGTCTACCCAAAGACTACTCTAGGCTATCAAGACAGAATCATGGTAAGTTCTACTTACTTCTTACCATTGGATTCACATAATCCTATAAGTTCACAAAACTTATTTAATGCAACATCTATTGCTTGCACTATAAATAATCTTGCACTTTAACAAGACCCTTTCTTATAATTAAGCAAGACGGCATTCATGTTTTAGAACAGGCACTCGATAATTAATGATGTTCTAAAACTGCCTCATCTCATTCAAGAATCAACTTATGACTCCCACTGAGGTAAACACCCGTGTGAGTGGGCTACTTCTCTGTCCGACATGCATTATAGTAAATGTTATTCAAATTAACATTTACATTCGTATTACCAAAACAATATCAATTTTATTGAATAACAAATTCAATGTTCATGAATATGAACAAAAGCATGTTCAGCAAATCCTGGGACCTGACATATTTCTCAAAATATGTCTCTAAGTACACCCTTAGCCGTTAGACATGCTTTCATATCTCTCATAGATACGTGTTTTTATGTTCATTTCTTTACACACAATCATATCGCAAAAAATATACTCAATGGCTTTTATGAGGATGTTAGGGATTAAAAAGTTTAAGACTCTCTTCAACCATATCGCTTCTTGCATAGTAACTACAAAAGCTATATATTAAGCTTCCATAGCTGCCAGGGAGACAGACACAAGTCTGTTTCTTGCTACTCCATGAGATAGCAACTTCAATTAGCAAGAAAAAATCCCCTTGTGAATTTTCGTTCGTCCACATCCAATGCCCAATAGGCACTAGTATCATTTCTCAATATCAGGCCTTAACCTTGACAACGCTATGAGCATTTTTGCAGTCGTGCTAAAGTACTTCATAATTTCTTTGACACTTACCAGTGTGCTATTCTTGGATTGAGACAATCCATAGCATATTCATAAAGGACATTCACTACATCCTTTATATACTTTGATATTTTTTTGGTACAAGTCTTAATTGAGACAATGACCTTTTAAGTACTGGGGCATACTAGAGATTGCTGTCATCACATTTAAATTATTGAACTCAAACGATTCTTCGAAATCTTAACTTCGAGTATGTAATTAGCATCTCTCATATCTTTCATTTCAAAGTTGTACTTATAAACTTTTGAGCTTGATAAGATATCCCGTATCATTTTCAGCTATCTGTATGTCATCTACATACCATGCATAATGGTACACTTTTCTAGAGCATTTAATGTTGACATTATGGTACTCGTCATTCATCATACGACACGTTCGAATTATGATCAAAAATAAAATGACGGATATACCATTGTCTTGAAGACTGCTAGAGGCCATAAATTGATCTCTACAATTTTGTAAACTCTATGTTCACGGCCTATCTAGATACAACCCTCTGGTTGAACTATATACCTTCATCCAATTCTCTATTGAGAAATATGGTCTTCACATCCATTTGATGTTAGCTCTAAGTCCTTAACCATGGTAGCCGAAAAATCTTAATGGGCAGTAATTGAATCATGCATCATCATGTGAGAGCGACTCTACATAGTCAATTCTGTCATGTTGCGTGAATCATTTGGTAGTTAAGCGAGCTACATGTTAGCTTTGTGCTTAATTGTAAGAATTTATTTATTCTCAATTGCCTTAAACCTCCTTAGGTAGGTCAACCAGTTCTCAAACATGATTTTATTTAATAGAAGTCTATTCTTCCACCATCGGTTTCATCCATTCATTTTTCTCGGGAGCTGATAGAGTATCTGAAATATACATAGGTTCATTCTCATCTTGTAGGATTGCTAAAAGAATCTCACATATAACATTAACATATAATGTTGTTAAGAGACCATTTCCTACACTTTCAATCTCAAATTGTCGGTGTGGAAAAATATTTCACTTTTAGCTATACGTTTATCCTAGGTCAGATAAACATCTCTTATATTTATCATAACCGGGATCGTATTCCTGCTGAAGTTATATTCCATACTCCTGCAGAAATTTGGAACTATACTCCCATTGAGATGAAGATCAATCAGGATCATGAACTTCCGGATCTAGAGGAGGTGGAAAACCATTATCTTCCTCCTCCACAAATTCTCCCACTCGGATGGAGTGATCCAGATGATTCTAGCTCATCAGTTTCCAAAAAATATGATATTATGTGATTCAAAATTCTGACACTTTCTATTTTCATGTTCGCCCACGAACATGTATCCCTTTGATACTTCAGAGTATCTTATGAAGACGTTAGCTTACCTCTCGGTCATTTACCATATTTACTCGAGGTAGTATTGACGTAGGATTCACACTCCCACTATCGTAAGTAGCTAAGATCAGACTTTTGACCTGTTTATAGTTTGTAAGGGATAGTAGTGACAGACTTGAAAGGGCACGCGGTCTAGAACATATCTATCCGTATTTAGAAGAGTACAATTTCTTCTTTTTGCTCCCCCATTCTATTGAGGTGTGCAAGGAATGGACAACTGATGTTCAATTCCTTTTTTTTCATCATATGAAGCTTAATTTAGAAAGATACTCGCGATCACGATCCATTCGTAAGGCTTATGTCTTTCGATCTAATTGATTCTCTTTAAAATTTATGAATATCTTAAAGCATTCCAATGCTTCCGACGTTTGAGAAATCAAATAGATTTGACCATTACTAATTTAGTCATCTGTAAAGCTGATGAAACAATAATAAGGCCATGTGCCTTGCCCTCACATTCATTTGACCACATACGTCTGAATGGATTAAATGCCATGAACATTCACATCTAGTCATTTTCATGAATGACTAGGACCAATAAAGACTTGTCCAAAAAATTAAGTAATCCTAGTTGTACTCAAATATCAATGGAAATTAAGAGTCTTTAGAAACTTGAACAGATATTAAAATTCCAATGAATTTAAGGAGCATCCAACACGTCATGTAGAAGTATGGTTCGTCTTTTACGAAGGCTCTATATGTAACCAATCCCTTGTACTTCTACTTGTGTGTTGGTTTCAACATAAATGGATCATGTTCCATTAATTACTTGTCGGAATTCTATGAACGATACAAAATCATTCATCTCACGGTCTGTCGTTCATGAATCCACCACTCATAATGAATGATATTCATTTAGAAGGATATATCGAGGCATATTTAATCCACTCATAGGTGAGTTAAATGGGCGCCTTGTCTTTTTCGTATTGCAATCTTTTACAAAATTCTCCTTCTTGTGACAGTTAAAATATTTCATCTTTAGAAATGTAAACCTTTACTCTTCCACATACACCTTTTCCATCAGAACTCTTCTTTTGGGTTAAGTCTGTTCAGTTTTACTTCTCTTTATTTCCAAGATGTTCCATCTGCCTATAAATTTGTGGCATATCTTTTTTAGCTCCAATTGAGCTTGATTTAGTCACATATACCTTAGGATGGACTAAGATTGCTAAGAGTCAATTCTCTTTAAGCTTAAGGTGGAAAGCCGACATTCATCAAATGTCATAACATTATCATCATGTGGATTAGGTTCACCTTTATATGATCCCAATTTATAGGCATGGAACAATTTGGATGCTGAGGTCAACTCTCAGCTTATAGTTAGCTTCAGCTAGCTCACTAATCACGCAGAAAATATCACATAGACACTTTTCTGTTAAGTGATAAGCTTATTGAGTACATCATTGGACTGGACCATAATCGCACATATGGTCTCTTGAACCTTTTGTTCGTTTAACACATAGGAATTAGAAGCAATCAAATTGCTTTAGGAAATTATGAATGTTGCGTATATTTATTTTAGTGATACGATATAATTTACTACACATTCATAACTCTAAATAATATAAAGTTTTTAATTAATCTCGAATGGAAGTAGGTCACGGGCATGTTTCCCCTCACCTTTCGAGAATTAATTTCAAAACTTTAAAATTCAAAGTTCTTTGCATAGTAAATTCAAGTAAAAATTTCACATGGTAATAATGAACAATTAAATAAACTAGATTATTTAATTGCAAACATAAAACGTCTTCAATAAAATGAAATAACCATGGAAATCATTAAGTTTAGAACACAAATGTTCAATAAATAGAAAAATTCTAACATGACCTTAACAAAAAAAAAATCACGAGATTACGTGTAATCTAGGAGGATCTAAACATATACAACTCGGATAGGCCTAGATTTTATAATACTCATGGCACTGGAATGCGGGAACTTATACACGTATTCCTTGCAGCAAAAGTGACGTACTAGTCGTCCACTTCGCAACTTCATCGGAGCATTAGGGACAATTTCCTCTAGAACTCCCCATTTGCCCAAATATAGAATGAGAAGTTGCAAGCCATCCTTATGTGTTCCATATCCAATAGGCAGGAAAAACGTAAAATCTTCCTTTATCCTCAACATGACTAGGAGATCTCTGAACATCGAATGCCAATCATTTCCCCCGTCATAACCTCCAGCCCAAATGCACTCCTGCATCTCTTGGTGAACAGAATATATGTGCTCCGTAAGCACTTTGCTGCTATCCTTATGCTCCCACCAGGAGATCCGACGCTTCAGTATCTTTTGTCGCAGCGTGTGTGAATAAGGATCCCGACGCATAGTCGTCTTGGACTTCACCATCGTTGGTCTGCAACAAAATGCAGACAGAAAAATTGGGTCAATCTCATATTTTCCCAAAATGATTAAAAATCATAATTTTCAATCAAACGATGATTCACACATCAAAGATATGTTCACAATTGAGCTTTATATGTGATTAATAGGTCATATTATTTTCCATATTTTCTAGTGTCCAAACTTTAAAAATATGAAAAAAATATTTTAAGAACTCGTTCTAGAAATATTATGGTTTATTAAATTATTACATTGATTTTCTAAACTAGCTTATTAAAAATAAGTTTCTATTAAAACCCCTTTTGAAATAAAAACTTATTTAGCTTGAATAAACCACAAGTTTATACAATTAGACCCAAAATAAAAAAATAAGCCCATGTTGACTTTGCCATTTTGGTTAACTTGGGCGAGATAATTGGAGGCCCAGAATGTGAACTAGGTCCACATGGACTACTTAGTCAACGCAAGATGGGCCACGTCCCACCTCTGATTTAGAAGCCCGCGTTGACTGGTCAACACGAATCGTGGGCTTGGTCAAGACGGAGGCCCGCGAGCCTTGGTCTTTCTTCTTTTATTTCGGGCTTGGCCCGAGTTTACTTAAAAACTCTAAGGCCCATTTGGATTCTATTTTCTCAAAAACAGAATTTAAAACCCCTAGGCTCAAGTTTTAGAAATAATTTGGGTCCACCAAAAATTATTTCTCGGCCCTATGACAAAAAATTGCAGCTGCCTCGGATTCATAATTAGACACTTTCATATTATTTAAATCCAGAAATTTGGCCCATCAATTATTTTACCCATCCAAAAATCAACCCAGTCTCAAAACTAGGCCCAATTTAAATATATTTCACTCGGCCCAATTACGAATTAGGCCCAAAGTGAGAATAGGGTTTTCGCCAAGAAAAAAAATCCATCTTCTTCTCCAAGAAAACGGCGCTGCCGACGAGCATCCGGGAATTTCTCCGGCGTGACCATCGCCGGAATGGCTATCTATCGCCGAGACCATCTCTGTCCGTGACATGCCGCGACCTCCTGTCGTTCGTGGTCTTCCCTCGGGATCGAGGTGGTTACCGCAGTCTCCTCGTCGAAGTCCCATTGAAGACGAGGCTCGACATCTCTTTCCCTTGCTCGGAGTCCATCATCGGTGGCGTCGTGAGCGAGTGATACAGTTTTCGTGTCCAAAAAAGAAAACGTTGCCTGGATAGAACGATGACGATCTTCTGTAACAACAACAAAATCCATCGATCGTCTCGGCTTGAACTCGCTGTTTTCGGACAAAAATTATCTCCTTCCGGTCCCAAAATAGAATCTGTCGATCGCCCTCAACTCGACCGAGATCACCGTGGTCGCTTCGTGGAATTGCACCGTCGTCGTCTAGAATTCTGGTTCCCCGGTTGTCAAAACGGAATTGAGGATAAATCCCCAATTACGAAATTAGGGCTCATCCCCAATATTGGGGATTTTAGGGATAAATTACAAATCAATCCCAGTAAGTTTCACGCGTTCAGATATAAGGACGTAGTCCTCTTGTTACGTTTCACGCAACAATATCTGTTTAATACCGCAAGTCTTTCGCGTGTGCAACGAAGGACAAAAACGTGGGAACAATGGTTCAACAAATTCAGTTCGGTCCCTAGAACTCTCTCTTTTATGCACGGAAGGACGACAGTATAACAGTTTCTTAAAAATCCGATTTTTGATTTTTTTAAAAAAGAAACGTTTTTCTTTGCAAAAATCGATTACAGACCAAAACAAACCTCACGATGGCTCTGATACCAATGATGGTTTATCATTCGAATATATAATCTTAATTATATGAATAAACCATAAATAAAAGCCATAAATAAAGGATTACCTCTTGTAGCGCAGAATCCACTTAAAGCGTTTTTCAGAGGTTCTTCACAGGATCTTGATGATGGAGCCTCGTTACTGGTCGATCTCTACTCACGTATGAACGAAGCAGGGATTGAATTTTACCGCCTAAAAGCCTGGTGCTTTCTCAGAGAAAACCCGGAGAGAAAAAGAAGCGTTTCTTTTTCTCCTTGTGTGTTTGATTATCAATTTTTTTCCCTCTACCTTTTTCTTCCCTTTTTACGTATATAAAAGGAATATTAAAGGATAGAGATAAGAGTTTGAGTTGTTATCTGTATAACCAACTCTACCCTGTAAAATCTCTTTTCAAATTAAATAAAAGATACACAAATCTTTTTATTTATTTAATTTTTTTTGGATAATCATGGGTGGAAAAACCAACATACAAACAAACACGGTAATTGGGAACGAATCTTTGAGAGTACCTATATAATGGCAAGTCTTGAGCATCTTTTCCAAGGATCATGATCAACGACCAAGACCCTAAGACCGATCGGGAAGTTATCAGAATCTCTTGGTTTCCGAGCCGAATTAGAGCTAGGAGACGACATAGAAAAAAAGGCACAGACTCCATTTTTAAGACAATAGCCTTGTTCTTGGCTTGTAACTAACAGAACCCAGTTGCCAAAAGCTATGATTTGCCAAAATATCTCAGCTCTTTGGGGGAAAAGATATGGAAATTGGAATTGGTTTTAGCTCCAACCAACCCAGGAGTTCCTTGCATGGGTTTTCATGAGCTCGTGTGATTAAATATTAGAGGGTAATTTGAAGAAAAGTTAATCGAAGCTCAGGAAGTTTGGGAAAAGTTTTAATGGCGGGTCGGAGGTAGAAGAAGATCGAGAGCGGTTACTTGGGAAATTTTCTCCTTTGGAATAAAATGTGTGTACAGTATCATGAGGAACTTTACGGTGATCCCTCCATACCAAGTCATTTGATGACTTGGTATGTCTCTACCAATCAATTAGTAACATGTGGACAAATGAGATCACCTCTTATAATCTAGTCACATGAGTATTTAAGGAATAAAATTTTATAATTAATAAATAAAGATTGTCAAAAAATATAGATTAAATAGCTTAGCTTGATTCTAGGATAATTTAAGTTAATTTCCCTTTTTAGGGGAAGAGAATTCGTTAAAAATATTTATACTACTCATACTAGTATGATACTGCATATTATAAATAAATTAGATTTCTAGAGACTGAAAATGATGAAATGATTGAATGAAAAATCATGGAGAGTTTGTATGTTTAGTAAAAATTGATATCTGTGGTGCAATTTTTTTTTGAATAATGGTGTTATCATAATGGTCGGCACAACAAAAGGATATTGATTAGCAGTTCAGAATATTATACATTATTAGGTAATTATAAAATTTAAAATTTTCGTACTCATTTTTACAGTTAAGATACTTTTGAAATGCGGAAGCTATCATCTATAACTAGAAAACAAGTTATGTTTTAAAAATTAACTATTACTATTTTTTTGGTATTTTATGAGTCCACTGAATTTTCTAATACATTTTTTTGTTACCACAATATATTATTAGGTAATTATAAAATTTAAAATTTTTGTACTCATCTTTATAATTAAAATATTTTTGAAATGCAAAAACCATGGTTTTAAAGTACGCGGTCTGACCGGTGGTCCGACCAGTTGGACCACGAAATGGGCACAAGACCAGGTCGTTTTTAGGCTTTTGATCGGGGTCTGTACTGACCGGACTAAATCCGGTCAGACTGGCCGATTTTGAGGTCCACCCTAACCGGTCGAACCTGGTTAGTACAAAAATGGGCGAAATTGACTTTTTGGTAGTTTTCGAGGAAAAAAATTGATTTGACAAATTTATAAAGTAATAAATAAATAAATAAAAGTAGATTTATAGAGTGGAGAGATAAAAAATTAAGTCTACTTTTTTTGTATAGAAAATAAGTATATTTTAACCTACATATATATTTTATTTAAAATAATTAAAAATAAAAAACGTAGCTCCGGGCCGGGTTTTAAAACCATAGCAAAAATTACCTTTTATAACTAGAAAACAAGTTATGTTTTGAAAATCATCTATCACCAATTTTTTGGTATTTTATGAGTCTAGTGAATTTTCTAATACATTTTTTTGTTACCATGAATTTTTCAATATATTAAACATGAAACAAAATAAGTTGGAAAAACAAAAAAAAATAGGTACAAAAAATGCAATTAGCTTGATTGTTTGACAGCTTTTTAAATTAATGGTAAGATTTTATACCTTAAATACTCATGTGACTAGATTATAAGAGGTGGCTTCATTTGTCCACATGTTACTAATTGATAGGAAGGGACATACCAAGTCATCAAATGATTTGGTATGGAGGGACCATTATAAAGTTTCTCCAGTTTACACTTACATAAAAGGATAATTGCTCTATCCTATTTATACTAACTTATCCAATTGCTAGATGTCAAGCGTGTGGCCTTCTAGAGTGAAGTTCTGAGTGAGCTGAAATTACATTTTCATCACTGATATTTTCCAAACTGTCAACGTTGGTACCAAGTTTCTCTGAAATTGCAATTAAACCATTTACTCCTTCCAACATAACTAACTAATAAGTTAAACCATTTAATCTGTTATCTTATTTGAAAGTGGGACATTCCTAAAAGAGTGGAACCAGCTCATATAGGCTTCTAGATTTTGAGAGAGAGATTTGTTTAGCTCATTTGATTTTTGGTCGAGCCAAATGATGATAAATTATCATGTCCGGTTTCTTCAGAGGATGGATTCCTACGAATTCACCTATTCCAATTACGAAAAAAACAGAGTGTGAGTCTATGAGTATGGTCATGGTCTGGGTTTATATAAACCCTATCTAAATCCAAATCCTATCTGTATAGATAACCAAAATCCTACATAAAATCTATAGACCCTAACATCGACGAGTTAGGATAAGACTTATCATCGAGTCTGAATTTTTTTTGCCAAAGGGCGATTTTACTAGTTTTAAAACATACTATCGATTCAACCGCCTTCCGAATTTTACTAATAAAACAATCTAGTCTCGTAATTGGGTCGCAGTTCAACGGGCCGCAAACAACTGGAGATGCTATAAGCCCGAGCCCAATTCGGTCAACATTATGGGCTTCTTCATGATCACAACCGGCCCACCCCCTTTCTCTCACCATAAACCCTAAATCCATAAACCCTAACCGCTCCCTTCGCTATAAAAATCCCTCCCCGCCCCTCGTGTCCTTCTAGCTTTAGCGTCAGCAGCCTCCGCAACATTTAACTCGAACGAAACACCATGAGACCCCCAGTGAGAGGTAAGATCATGAAATGTGGAAGTTAGGGTTTAGGCCTCTTTGTGACGTGCTTGTTTCGCTTGCTTGTGCAGGAAGAGGCGGAAGCGGCGGGTTTAGGGGCGGCGATGGAGGGAGGGGTGGAAGAGGAGGGGGCAGAGGAGGAGGAAGGGGTGGCGGGATGTCTGCACGCGGTGGTGGGGGACGTGGAGGGGGGCGCGGGTTTGGCGGTCGAGGGGGACGTGGCGGAGGCCGCGGTGGACGTGGTGGCGGAATGAAGGGTGGCAGTAAGGTTATAGTGGAGCCTCATAGACACGAAGGCATTTTTATCGCCAAGGGTAAGGAGGACGCTCTTGTTACTAAGAATCTGGTCCCCGGAGAGGCTGTTTACAATGAGAAAAGGATAACTACGCAGGTCCGCTTTGTGTATTTATAACCGAAGGCTGCATCTTTGCGTTGTCTAGGATTAGAATCTCATTGTCGATGAACCACTTTCTCAGGCCGAAGATGGAACTAAAACAGAATATCGTGTTTGGAACCCCTTCCGTTCGAAATTGGCAGCTGCCATTCTTGGTGGTGTGGATAATATATGGATTGTGAGAACAATCTCCCACGTTTCCTTTGTCTTTGTTTTTTTATATTTATTTTGTGTGTTGGCCTCACATTTTGAGACTTGCTTTCTTTTCTTTGTTGTGTTAAGGCACCTGGTGCTAAGGTTCTCTATCTTGGAGCTGCCTCGGGGACTACTGTTTCTCATGTCTCTGATATCGTTGGACCTGTGCGTAGTCTTCCCTGTTATTTAATTTCTAGCAATAAATGTCTTGTTGAATGCACTAAACCTATCGTCTATATCATATGTAGACTGGAGTTGTTTATGCTGTCGAATTTTCTCATAGAAGTGGTAGAGATTTGGTTAACATGGCGAAGAAGAGAACTAATGTCATCCCAATTATTGAAGATGCTAGACATCCAGCCAAGTACAGGATGCTAGTTGGCATGGTGGATGTTATATTTTCTGATGTTGCACAGCCTGATCAGGTTTGCTGTTTGTTTATTGTGTTATATATACTGTCGTTCTGACATCTGAATAATTGGAATTATCATCAATATTATATACCCGCTGTTCGTTTTTCAAGTAAGTTGTTTCTTTCTTGTGCTTGTCCAATGTTTGTTTAATGTCAGTTAGTGTCTGGTGAAGTGTTTTTAATGTTGATAATAGTTCTCTATCTATGTATGTTTCAGTTGTCGATAAATAGTTCTCTATCGCTTTTTATTTTGTTGATTAACCTCCAGTTGATACTATCTTTTTCCTCTTTTCATTTTTCCTTTTTCGTTAACTTCTCTTTGATATGCTATTTGGGCGATGCAAGCCTTGTTCTGCAGGAGAAATAAGATTTTTTGTTTTGTCCCATTGTTTTTAAAACAGTTTATTCTTATGGAGAAATCCCCTTTTCAATTTGTCATGGTTATTTCAAACTTCTGTCAGCTCATTTTCAACTTGTGTGCCACCAAGTATATGATGATTTACTCGGATTCCCCTTCAAGACATCTTGGACGATGAAAACCCGAGTCTCTGATGCACGATCTTGGCACTTGTTTTAAATCATTTGTTATTTAGAATATCAATTCGTTTTAAATCTGTTCACTTTGTTTTTTTGTTTGTTTTTTCAGGGATTTTTTATTCTATTCTTGAATTTTTGGTCTTGCCATGAATAAAAAGTGACAATTCATCTTGTATTTTTCTTTTCTAGTTTGCAAACATCTATGAAGAATTTGGATTAGAATATGATTATGACCGTGTGTTACCAATATCACCACGAGGAAGGCAGTGATAGTTGGTTAGAAATCAAATAAACATGCATATTGTTACCTGTGCAGGCTAGGATATTGGCTTTGAATGCTTCTTACTTTCTGAAAGCCGGTGGTCATTTTGTTATCTCAATAAAGGTTAGTTGTTTCTTCAATAACAATCACCAGTGATGCAGAGAGTTTTGTTTGCTTGGTCCTTTGTTCTGAAATAGCGTTATGTTTTTTACAGGCGAATTGTATCGATTCCACCCAGCCTGCAGAAGCTGTATTTGAATCTGAAGTGAGGAAGATGACACAGGAGCAATTCAAGCCGGCCGAGCAGGTCACGCTTGAACCATTCGAGCGTGATCATGCCTGTGTTATTGGTGGCTACCGGATGCCCAAGAAGCAGAAGCCTACTAACTAAGCTAACACGGCCTTTGCATTAGAATGTGTTCCGTGAAATTGGCAATTACTCCCAAGTTTATGTTTTCTTGTAACAAGTAGATCAGTTTTGTTAGTGCTTACAATCCTGATTTGCACTATAACATCATATACCATTTTGGCTCTCATTTTCGAAGTTACTCCTAAAACTTCTCTTCGAGAAGGATAGTTACTAATTAGAATGTTAAGTGATCGAAATCGGCAAAATACCCTCCAAATTGGTATCTAGATTTGGTAGCGAGTGAAATATTTTTTCAATTATTTATAGTATCAAAGCTAAAATGTTCTTTCCTTATTTGTCGTGGTCCACAATCGAGTGGTCTAAGGCGCCAGACCCAAGTTCTGGTCTTCGAGAGAGGGCTTGGGTTCAAATCCCACTTCTGACAAAACGCTGCTTGTCACGCATTGTATGTGGAATTCTTGTTGCTGCTTACATCTTGCCCACCCCACCTTTGCATTCGTTCTGCAGATTGTTCGACCTGCAATCGACGAAGAGAGTAAGCCGAGATTAGATGATGTTCATCTTTGCAAACGTGCATTGTACGTGAGGGATGATTGAGGAGAACAGAACACTCACTTCTTTGGTCCAATTGGTTCTATAAACACTACTATCAGCAGCAGCAAGGTCTGCAGAGCGGTTCCAGCTATTATTCCGCCCCATATTCCCTACCCCAAGGCCGAGGGACAAGCAACACAATTCATGTCGGAGTCGAAAATAAAGACCATGAACCATAATTCGGGTAACCAACATAAGCAATATATTGATTGGTCCTCTGCAGTAAGACTGGTCAGTTTTCGGTTACCTTTAAGTCTGCAACGTAACCGAGAACGTAGCCCAGTGGAAGACCAAAAACATAGTAGCATCCAATGTTGATGTAGGCCACCAAGGCTTGCCAGCCACGCCTATACAGATGAAGCATTCGCGCGGATCAGCGATCGAAACGGAACCTGCATTTTACTGACAAGCTCGGACCGAATAGGGAAAATAGTTAGTGGTACCTGATAGAACAGGCTGAACACTATTGAGAACCATGGTGATAGCGAGGAGGAAAGCCAGCTTGGAGACAGCTACTTGCATATCTTTTCTGCTCGTGAAGATGACGGCGAAGTAGTCTTTCGCTACGAGTATGACCACCATACACATCAGTCCGATCAGAAGAGACTGAAATACAGTCACGTATAGCTGCATTGATCCCAATAAAGAAGATCCCTTCAATTCCATTCAAGCTCATGCTAACCACGATAAAGAAGATCGGTTTAACCGATCAGACTGCTAGTTATAATAGAGATTTTTTTAATAGTTATTAGTATTATCTGATTTTATTGCTAAATTAGAATGTACAAATATCAAAATCAAAATCAAAATTATAGTTTAATCACTTTTAAATTTAAATATATAAGTTTTTTAATAAAAAATTTGGGTGGACGAACCGGTCCAACCAAGCAAATTGATTGGTCAGAACGGTTGACGTTAACCACCGTTTGAACCGGAGGCCGAGTTTAGGGCAAAAATAATCCGAGATTGATCCTGAGTCGTAGTTCGATCGGTCCAACTGTTAGATGTTTGCATTTTTTAAGACCATGATCATCACTTATACTCATCTTATTAACTCAATTTCGAATTGATTATCATTACTCAAGTATTTAATTATATTTTCCTCCTAATGAAAAATAAAGGTAGACTTTTTATTCGAGGAAAATGATTGTGTGGTTAATTTGGGCATCCTTACTATAGGCGAAATTCGTCGATCCACATCGCTATTTTGCTAAGCATATGTCCAAAAGTCGTCGCTGTCAATATGAAATGAATTTTGTAGCTTATTATAAAGAAAGTATAACGTTAAATTTTGACTGCAGCGACAACTTTGCTACTAAAGTTTTAAAACTTGTCCCTGCCCTTTCCCCAAAAAAAAAACTTCTCACTGCAATCAATCAAATCGAAAACCAAATTCGGTGAGTACTTCCGATGTTTTGGGTCTGAAAAGTCATCACCATGCTAGTTGTATGCTTTTTAATAGGTAAATTTCATGAATGATAATATTTACAAAATATTTATTCGATCGTATAAGTTCAAGGTCATAATCGATAAAGTTTTGTAACGATAAAATTCAATAGAAAAAAATCATTGTAGGAAAATTGTAGGAAAAAAGTGTCTTAGTTCGTAAGTTATAAAAGTAGTAATGACATGCCATCAGCTTGAAGGTTGTAAAAAACATACGTTGTTAAATTTCTATTTGAATTGGCTCAATACTCTCATTTCCTCTGTATTTTGAAAATTCTAATCAATTAGTAATATCACCCAAGATAATAAAATTATTCCAATAATTAGTTAACAATATTGCGATCTCTGGAATTTAAACTTCGATAAACAACAATCTTATTGTTTGATTTAAATAATTGTCAGTAATTAGTACTATTATCTAGTGCTCAATAAAAGTCGTAAAATGGTCCACGAGATTCTGGTCCAGTCAGTAGACTTCAATTTTGTTGCATACGGCATTTATTAGAAGCTTTACGGGTGTATTCCGCAGCTGCTACTCTTGGACTCCGTAACATTTTTTTGTTAAGAAGAACTAATATGTAGCGATAAAGAACTTGGATCAACAGATTCCAGCTATGAGATCATGGTGGTGTTAAAATTTGATAAGGAGAATTTTATTTTCAATCGTAGTTATTTTCACTCGACATTGAATTAATCAAATTAATATAACTGAATACCAAATCTATTCATAAAAAACTAATATATAGCTCATTACCTTAAAATAAGCTGAATAATTAACATATAGTTCAGTATGTATAGACTATATTGTTACACCACAGTATCACAGGATAATAAAATAGACTTCCCAAAACATTGGCTGGTCAAAGTCAAACCTATAAAAAAATATATTAGATTAAATGAAAATGGTGTTTATCCAAATTAATTTAGAAGTACATTGTATTTTTTTTAAAAGATAAAGTTTATTAATAATAATATATACATCCCACCAAAAATGAATATCCTCAAAAAAGTTTGCGAGCACCGGCCTCGTCATACTCGTATCATGAAAAACCATGTGAGAAAAAACCACAAATAGGGGAAGAGTACCTATCGGGGAGAGGCTCGTAACTAGAAGTACATTGCATCAAACGAATTGTGCCATAGTAATGCATCATGTCACAATGCTCCGACCAAACTTCGGCCGACTTCGTTTACGTACTCAAAATAATCTTATTGGACCCAAAATTTCGTGCGTTGTTCTGATCTTACGCAGATTGGGACAAACAAACGCGGTGTTGTTCGATCTGATGTTTGTTTGGAGTTTGGATTCTTACACTGCTGTGTCAATCTTGACAAAAATATTGCAGAACTTTCTAACTACCAAGTGTTCAACTAGTCGATATTGGAATATTGGTTTACTTCTAATGCTTCTTGTCAGGCATCAGATGGCACATTCTTGTCGATGTTTATGTCTTGCCCGCCCCACCTCTGCATTCGTTCCGCGGATTGTTCGACCTGCAAGCAATGGAGAGTGCAGAGGCCTTAGAAGGCTAGAAGATGTTCATCTTTGTATACAATGGAATAGAATACTCACTTCTTTCTTCCAGTTGGTTCTGTAAACTATTATTATCAGCAGCAAGGTCTGAAGAGCAGTTCCGGCTATCATTCCGCTCCATACTCCCTGTCGCAAGGCCGAGGAACAATCAACACGATTCATGTCGGAATCGAAAAAATAGAGACCAAGAGACATACTTTGTCCGAAGAAGCTTACCTTTACACCCAAGTCTGCAACGTAACCGAGTACGTAGCCCAGTGGAAGACCAAAAACATAGTAGCATCCTATGTTGATGTAGGCCACCAAGCCTTGCCAGCCACCGCCAATGGCAACTCCTAAATAGATGGAGCAGACGGGCGGATCAGCGATCAAACCCGAGTCAACATTTTATCGACAAGCTCGGATCGAATAGGTACCTGATAGCACAGGCTGAACGCTATTGAGAACCATGGTGATACCGAGTAGGAAGGCCAGCTTGGAGACAGCTACTTGCATATCTTTGCTGCTCGTGAAGATGACCGCGAAGTAGTCTTTCGCTATGAGTATGACCACCATACAAACCAGCCCGATCAGAAGAGACTGAAACACGGTCACGTAGACTGCGTACTTGGCGGCTCTAGCGTGCCCCTTTCCGAGCTCGTTGGAGACCCGAACGCTAGACAACGCGAAGTACGAAACAGATCAGCATCGTCGGCCTATTATACGCGGAGTTTTTTATAATGTACCATCAGGTTAAGGCCATTCATGATTCACCTGATAGCAGCATTGATCCCGAGAAACACCATTGCTTCGATTCCGTTCAGGTTCAAGCTAAACACGATAAAGAAGATGAGTGAATTATCCGAGGCAGGAATTCGAAAAGCTGCAATTAAGAATCGGGAGGGCTAAAACGTACTGACCAAATCGAAAGGGAGCCGACTGCAATCACTGCGTTGCTTAGATGACCGGTAAGAATAAGGATGCTCATGAAGTACCAAACCTCAAGGCAAAGCATTACAGCTGAGGCAAGAGACAGCTTCACAAAGGCCCACAAGTCCTTGAAGGCCAGCCACGAGAATCCCTTCCAACCGCTCTTGCACCAACCTGTAGCATACACCACTTGTGCTATTGTGATCCCCCAGCTCGATACGTCGAACGCCACGGCCGCCCCGTAGATTCCCCAACCCAAACCGTACACGAGGAGCCACATCAGCAGAACGTGCACGACAAGAACAACGAATCCGATCCAGGCCAGCACCACAACCTTGCTCTGAGCCTGGAGGAACTTCTGCGTCGGGAAGTTGATCGCGAGCGAGAAGAGGCGCGGGATGGTCATGAGGGTGAACTTCCCGGCTAGATCAGCTATGTCGTCTTCCTGTCCGAGGAGCTTCAAGATCGGCGTGGCGAAAATGTACACGGGCAGGAGGATGAAACATGTAACTGATAAGATTATCCATGACCTCTGCATATAGACTCCCAGCATATGAACATGTCCTGCTCCGAATGCCTGACCACATAGTGTCTCGAGCGCGCTTCCCATTCCCAACTGCCAAATTCATTTATCAACAACGACAAACGTGATTTACTCGCTCTGATACACGTTAGAATTTAAATATCTAGCCATACTCGCTCTGATACACATTAGAATTTTCGTATCTAACTTAATACTAACATACACCACAATCAGCATATGACACGTAAACAGATGATCCAGGCAACTAACATAAAGTATTGACAGAACCGTCTTCTAAATAAGGTCCAATCTCGACCACTTGAACCAGGGTGCACTTACCATGAAGCCGAAGACGAAAGTGCCGATGACGGTGAGAGAAATGGAGACGGCGGAGAGCTGCAAGTTGCCGAGATGGCCAACGAATATGGTGGTGCTGGTATTGAGACCGAACTGGCAAAGCGTGTTGAAGGTGATGAGGCCACCTATCCTCCACAGCTTCACCGTCTCCTTCCAGAACACGGACTTCACCTCCCTGAAGTTGCTCACCGGCTCATAGTCCCCGTCGCGTCCGCCGGTCAGCAGCGGCGCTGTCTCCGTGATCATGGTGGCCTCGGAGAGCAGTTGGTTGCAACTACAAGCTGGTTGTTGACTAGCTGGTTTTTTGTTCAGCGTTGGCTACTTTTAAAGCTTGCCGTGAAGTGTTTTTCTTCTTCGAGATAATCGAATATTTGGACACTTACAATACCGACTTATCTATATTCTAACGTAGAAAAGTTTGTTTATACTGTGTCTTTCCACTCCATGTGGTGCACTAGCTTTGAACGCTAAAACACAAATTTTTTTCAATAAAATGTTGTTGCACACGACAAAAATATCCCAATCGAACGAACCACAGATTTGTTTCGAAACAAGCTAAAAAAATATCCCAGCAAATTGAAACTGGGCTCTTTTTCTATATAAAAAAAGATTAGAAGCTAGTGGTTGGGACTACTTTGAACGGAAGATCAGTGACTCATTTATTTTAGAACAAGTCTTAGTGTTAGGATTTGTCTCATATTCTTAAATAGAATAGAACTCTATTTCCTAATGTAAAGCATATTATGCTTGACCTCTATATATAGAGGACTAGGGGTTAGGAGTTCTTTGGTCTTGGCTTAATTGGCCATGGTAGTATAGGCAGAGATTTAGGCTCGAGACACAGCCTCGCCTATGGCTTATGTACCATGTATATCCACATAATATAGTGATGATCGTCTCGGCCCTGTGGAGTAGGTCATTCGACCGAACTACGTAATATCGTGTGTCCTCAATTCTTCCTATCTCTCGTACTATTTGTTATGGGTGTTCTACACATCCGTGTTTACACTTCCACTGCCCTAACAATTTGGTATCAGAGCTTGGTGTGTATCCGGGTGGACCTTGATGAAGAGTCTCTTTTGGATTTGGTGAAAAATTCGAAATTGAGGCTGAGGGACTGATTTGTAATTCAAAAGAAGGGCAGGAGCTGTTTGGTAATTTTACCAAAAATTGGCCGCCGGCCAGGAGAATCCGCGCCGTCTTGCAGGCCCGCCGTGGAGATCAGCCGACTCCCGCCAGAGCGCCGTCCCGCCACCACCAAGCCGCAGGACGCGGCTGTCGAGAGAAAGAAGAGGAGACAAAGCCATCGCACGGCTGTCCAGTCGAGGAAGAAAACCCTCGTCGTCTGTTCGGTGCCATGTCAAGGAGGAAAGAGAACTCTGCGAAGAGGGAGAGGAGCCCCGTCCCATCACCGTCGGTGCGCGAAGAGGAGGAGAAGAGACCTCTGCCGTCGTACATGAGAGAGAGGCTCGCGTCTTCGAGCCACCTGCAAGGAGAGAGCGATTCAGGGGGGGAGAGAGAGAATCGGGGAGAGAGAAAGGAACACCCAACCACCGCCCCTTCGCCACCGCCGCTCGCCAGCTCGCGCCAACAGAGGTCGAGTAACCCTGCCGCCTGCCGTCACCCTAGCCCATCCGCCACCGTTGAAGGCAGCCGCCGGCCGCCGGCCGCCCTTGGTCCCTTTTGAGAAACCCTAATTTTAGAATTTGGGGTTTTGGTTCACTTTTGGGTCAACAAGTTGACTGATCCAGTTTTTGGTTTTTTTGTCCGACCGCAAGATGATTTTGGGACTGGTTAGTGATATTTTGTCCAGTTTTGAGGGTGATATATTTAGTTTTGACCATATTGGTAATGGAGGCTTGGTGTATATGATTAGTCATGGTTTGAAAGTTGACCAGACTTGTTTTTTGGGCGAGATTATTGGTGATCCTTAAAGATTAGACCAATTTTGAGAAGAAAATTTGGGGTCTTGGTTTGGATCATAAAGTTTGGGCCGGGTTGATAGGCATGTTGTTTTGTTTGTCCGAGTTGAAGAATTTGACCAAGGAAGGGTCAGATTAAGGTCCTATTGAATTGAAGATTGGTTCAAGTCATGGAGATTCACGGTTGAAGATCGGTCATGTGATTTGGTTCAAGGTGGAGACTTGTTGGGTGTTTGACCCAAATCTTATTGGACTTTGAGCTCGGGTCCAATGGTATCTCCTATACATGTACGTAGTATTATATGTGTAGTCGAGAGTGGTGTGAGAAAGTTTGAGGAGCTTGAGGCGACTTCTTTCTCCAGAAGACTCCCTTGTTTCCATGGAATTGATCGGTTCTAATTTGGGTTCATGGTTGATCGATCATGGAGTGGTCGTATCATGTTAGACCAAGAGGTGGATCGTATAAAGACTTTGAACATTGTTTGGACCAATTACTCATTGACGATGAAGGCAAAGATTTGGTACAAGTATCGGTTTTGTTTTGACTCACAGGTTATGCAGTGTATCTCCTGGTTGCCCACGAGGATGGAGGAGTGAGGTGTAATAGCAACAGCAAGCTTGGTGTCCAGAAGGTATTCACGTGAAGGTGATGTAAAGTCCTGTAGCTGATAGAGAATTTCAAGATTGATGTCCAGAAGGTGTTCACGCGAAGGTGATGTAAAGGCCTGTAGCTGGTGTCCTCATCTCTTCTTTGGACTGAGATTGGTGTTCGCTCGGCGATGTAACCCCAACAGTCGGTGTCCACATGAAGGTGTTGGTTTCTCGTGGAGGTGGAGTCTGCTATGTCGGTAGAGAAATATTTTGAGAGTGCCCCGTGAGAGTACACCATACTGGGATGAGTATTGGTTATGCTGGAGCTTCTGGGATTGAAGCTGGCCTATGAAATTTAGGCATTGTTGTGGGCGTTGGAGTGGTTTTCTCCAATGTGAAAAACTCTCGTGTTGCACGCATGGTGATTTTCTCCCGTCGTATTGGTTCTTCAAAGTGGAAGACCCGAGGTGAGTTTATGTTATTGAGATACTTGTGGAAGATTCTATTCGAGGTGGAGTTTTCAAGATTGAGGCGGATGGTTGAACTTACAAGAAGAGACACACAGTGAAGATGGTCTGATGTGGAAGATGAGCTTGAAGCTGGAGAAGACGATTATTTTTGAAATTTGGTCCAAGGTGGAGATTGTTAGGATTTGTCTCATATTCCTAAATAGAATAGAACTCTATTTCCTAATGTAAAGCATATTATGCTTGACCTCTATATATAGAGGGCTAGGGGTTAGGAGTTCTTTGATCTTGGCTTAATTGGCCATGGTAGTATAGGCAGAGATTTAGGCTCGAGGCACAGCCTCGCCTATGGCTTATGTACCATGTATATCCACATAATATAGTGATGATCGTCTCGGCCCCGTGGAGTAGGTCATTCGACCGAACCACGTAATATCGTGTGTCCTCGATTCTTCCTATCTCTCGTACTATTTGTTATGGGTGTTCTATACATCCGTGTTTACGCTTCTGCTGCCCTAACACTTAGTAACATTTTGTCCGATGCTAACATGTTTTGGACCAATTGTCTTTTTTCTTTTGGAAATGTTTGAGAGCGATGGCTATCCTTAAAAGGAGTTGATAGTTTTTACCGAATGTAGAATAAATTAGTTAAGAAATACTTTTTCATGTCTATTTCAGGTAAAATTAATCTAACGGCTATATTTAATTTGAGAGTTTTTTATTTTGACTTTTTTCGAGTTTCCATTTTAAGATAATTTTCGAGTATTTCCTTTACAGTATCCTTCAAAAATGGCGTCTTCTTCCATATAGCAGAGGACACTTTTTTCAATATAAATATTTTAGACTTAGATCCTATATAATATACAATTCTCCTAACTATTGAGTCAACTATGTATTATAGAGTTGAACATTATCGTACTATATTTCAGATGACTTTTTTTTTTGGGGTCAATCTATAAGTGGACAATTATTGTTGTCTGCAATATGGAAAAAGGAAAAACTTATTGAGTCAATCATTCCTAAAATTTTGTTTCTCAAAAAAAATCATTCCTAAATTTCCAAAGACTGGGAGGTAAAGTCGTTGGGGCAGGCGAAGAAGTCCAAAACGAATTTATTAGTGTGTACTTTTGGAAAGGACAGAAATAACTAATTAATGTTGGTCCCATCCTATCATATTCTTAATTTCTTAAAACACGTTATTTTAATTTTTGAGGTGAAAGAAGTTGTTACTTGATCTTCTAATATTTTTTTATTAATTGATGGATTCTCTGCATTGAACTTTCAAAGTGCAACAAGAGTAGTAGACAAGTTTTTTAGGAAAAAAAGTCCAATAAACATTTTGTCCGATGCTAACACCTTTTGGACCATTTCGCTTTTTTTCTTTTGAAATTGTGTGTCCCGGGAAAGGTAAGTATGAGCAAAAGCAGTGACTTTTTACCCAACGTAAAATCCATTTTATTATTAACCAAGTTATTTTATGTTCCCTTGACCCAAGCACATCGGAGGCAAGTTAAAAAAGAACAAAACGAAATTACCGGTGTGTTTTCTTCGATAGGATAAAACTAACTAGTTAATGTTGGTCCCACCATATCATATTTTAAATATTCTAAATTTCTTATTCTCGTTAAGAGAGATCCAAATCTTATTTTTTACCAAAAGGAATCTTGTCACATGAGCATTTATCGTATGAAACTCGAAGATTTTGCAAGCAATTAATTCAAAATCCAGTATTTTGGTAAACAAAAATTGATTATATACTAAACAGCTCGTAATATAAAACAACTATACACTATATCTTTTCTCTAGGTAAACTCCCGCCGATCATCTAATTACTCTTATCCGATATTTATCTTTTTTTATAAGTAAAGGTTGTATTTCACCAAAAGTTCACCAAGGAATATCAAAGGTTACAGATAATGTCTATTGTAATCAACGCGGAGATGAACACTGTCTATAACGACGTCAAATTAACACAAAAAATTACACCAGAAAGATAAGAAAATCACATCACAGGAACAAATCAAGGAGGATCGAAGCACCAAAGAAGATACGAACCTCAGGCTGCACCCTTAATCAGTTGGAGAATCCTTGACGAATCCTCTTCCCAAGAGAGGCCCATCACGATGGCAAGATGCCATGCTTCCGCAGAGATCTCCGCATGAAGCTCCTCATTCTGAACATCCATAACATTGATTAACGACTCTAGAGGGAGCGGCACCTTTTTCTTAGGCGACTTGATTTTTAGCTTGTGCAGCGGAAACGTCATTAGAGCTGCAGTCTTCTCTGTAGGCCTCCGTACACTGCAGCTTGAGCGAGTCGGGGTCGGAAAAGGCCCCAAATGGCCCTGCTTATATGATCTTTTGCTTTTAAACTATGTTCTATTTGCATAACCAAATACGACTAGTATAATATGATCTTATACGTTGGAATTGGATGGTGAAGAGGATGATATGACAAACACTGTCTATGCATTAATCTCAATTGAGCTAGTTTTGAAGATGAAAGGTGTATCTGGAACTTCTCACTAATACAATCATTTATCGCACCCACGAGTGATTAGGATGAGGAGTGATCGCCGGTGTGAAAGTACATGGGCAATGAGTAGCTTCTGGCAAACATTCTAGGTGAAGGAAGACATGGACGAACCGATCCCACACTAAAAAATGAGGGATTATGCGATTAAGGATGGATAAATATGATACTCGTTACTGTGTTCAAAAAATTCTTAAGTGGTTTGATTAGTACTATTAATATTAACAAGGTGCACCTATTTTTCTGGTACACATCTTGAAAGAATTTCAAGGTTAAGCGCGCTTGGCCTGGGGCAATTTTACGATGGCTGACCTCCTGAAAATCTTTTCGATAAGTGTATAAATGAAGACAAAAAACACTAAAAAATGTCGTGTTGATCTGTACAAATAGTCTGTGAAGTTACGTTTACTTTCGAAGCCTTGTAATATTTTCCTAGATGATCGACCAATAATGATTCTGGGATAGAAAATTCACCAAGATGATCGACCAATGATTAATTGTATGATAAGTACCAACGTTATGCCATTGGCATGTAGCTTATCAAAGAATAACTTGAGGAAATGAGCATACACGTGCAAACAAAATCTACAAACACAAGATACTCGTAGTTAATTTCAACAAAGATACTCGAAAGTGATAGAAAAATACTTGCATCAATTTGAGGGCCTTCTATTTTAATTAAATTTTGAATTCAAATTATTAGAAATACAAAATTTTTAAATATTTCTTATTAAAAAAATTTCACCTTTCAAAAGTCTCTCATACTCGAAAAAAAATACTTTACTAGGATTAAAGTATCTCAATTTTGAAGAGGATTGTGTTTCTTCAGGCATCGGATGCTACACTCTTGTCTACGGTTATGTCTTGTCCTCCCCACCTTCGCATTCGTTCTGCAGATTGTTCAACCTGCGAGCAAGGGGGGAAAGTAGGCGTAGAGATTGGAGGATGTCAGATTTTGTGTACTTGCATTATAAGACCACCCACATCAGCAAACCATCCAAACCAGTTCACGAAATAAACAATTAATTTCTCTCTCATCTACACCCAATCTAATCCAATCCAATCCAATTACATATTTTTCTACCCACAGCAGCAAACCAGTTCACAGAATAAATAATTAATTTCTCTCTCATCCACGTATATTTTAAATTTTAATTCCAAAACAAATACATAAATTTTAAATTGCATGATTAAAAATTTGGGAAATTAGGATCATTTGGATCCATAGTAGAAATAATATAACAGAAGAAATTTAAAAAGAAAATATTATGTAGTGAAAGAAGAGAGAATTTTAGATGGTTTATGAAAATATGTTAACATTGAACTCTATTTATAGAGATTTGAAAATTAATAATTTATATATATTTTTTTTAGTTTTACTAAAGATAAGGTTTGTTTAGATAACCACGAAAATATTATTCCAAAATATCTATTTTTAACGAATAATATTATGCCAAGTGGAACTAAATAGATAAATAAGAAAAAAAAAAAGCCAAGTGGCCGTTTTCTGTTCGCGAGTGGCGATCGGGCAAGCGAACCGATCGGCCAAGCGAACCGATCGGCCACTCGCTCCAGCCTCTCATTTGTGTTTTTTTTTAAATAATAAAAAAATGGCCCGATCGATCGGCCGATCGCCTGCTGCGGGTAGCCTATGTATTTGATGATTAATTCCATTTCCCAAGCAGTAAGTGAACAAGGAGAATGGAGCACTCACTTCTTTAGTCCAGTTGGTTCTGTAAACTATAATCAGCAGCAGCAATGTCTGTAGTGCAGTTCCGGCTATCATCCCGCCCCATATTCCCTGTCGCAAGGCCATCGAACAATCAAATCGAAATCCGAAAAATAGAGACTCATAAGTCAAACCTCAAGGCATTGGATTTAACTTTTTTGGTTGGATCCGAAGATTATAACATCTTACTTACGCTCGTAAAACATGCCTACCTTTACACCTAAATCTGCAACGTAACCGAGTACGTAGCCCAACGGAAGTCCAAAAACATAGTAGCATCCAATGTTGATGTAGGCCACTAAGACTTGCCATCCACCGCCAATTGCAACACCTACAAAGATGGAGCAGCAGCCAGGATCGGTGATCGAATCGGAACCAACATGATTCGATCGAGCTAGCTCAAGCTCGAACTGAATTGAATAGGCAAACTGCAGAGTGATACCTGATAGCACAGGCTGAACACTATTCAGAACCATGGTGATAGCTAGGAGGAAAGCCAGGTTGGACACAGCTAACTGCATATCTTTGCTGCTCGTGAAGATGACCGCGAAGTCGTCTTTCGCTATGAGTACGACCACCATGCAAATCAGCCCGACCACAAGAGACTGAAATACAGTCACGTAGACCGCGTACTTGGCAGCTCTAGCGTTCCCCTTTCCGAGCTCATTGGAGACTCGGACGCTAGACAGCATCAGATACAAAACCGATCAGCAACGTCCGCTTTACCATACGTGAAGAACAGAGTACTTTGAAAAATTGCAGGACCAAGATCAGGTTTAAGGCCATTTACCTTATAGCTGCATTGATCCCAATAAACACCATTACTTCAATTCCATTAAAGTTCATGCTGAAACGATCAAGAAGATGAGTGAATTCCCAATGCAGGATTCCGGAAAGCTATGATTACGAATTCGGAGACTGACCAGATCGAAAGGGAGCCAACTGCAATCACTGCATCGCTCAAGTGACCGGTTAGAATAATGATGCTGGTGAAATACCACATCTCAAGGCAAAGCATTACGCCAGACCCAAGAGAGAGCCTAAAAAAGGCCCACAGGTCCTGGAAGGCCAGCCAAGAGAGCCCCTTCCAACCGTTCTTGCACCAACCCGTCGCGTACACCACTTGGGCTATGGCAAGCCCCCAGCTCGATATGTCGAACGCCACAGCTGCTCCGTAGATTCCCATATCCAACCCGAGCACGAGAAGCCACAGGAGCAGGACGTGCGTGACAAGAGCCGCGAATCCGATCCAGGCCAGTACAAGTACTTTGCTCTGAGCCTGGAGGAACTTCTGGGCCGGGAAGTTGATGGCGAGCGAGAACATCTGCGGGATGGTCCGTATGGCGAACGACCCGGCAAGATCAGCTATGTCATCCTCCTGACCGAGGAGCTTTAAGATCGGCGTGGCGAAAATATACACGGGCGTGAGGATGACACAGGTCAATGTTAAGATTATCCATGACCTCTGCATGTAAACTCCGAGCATGTGAACTTGCCCTGCTCCAAATGCTTGACCACATAGTGTCTCAAGCGCGCTCCCCATTCCCAGCTGCAAAATTCATGTAACAGCGGTTAGATCACGGTCGTTATAATTTTCGTATCTAACCAATGAGCTACAAAGTTCTTTCGCTTCAAATTCAACATCAAGTTTGTACAGATTTTCACGTCGTCTCATCTCACGTGCCATGAAACAAATTGTATTCCAGAACCATTGTTTAAACTTGGAAACATTATAAAGAAAATAATATTCTTTCAGCTGTAGCTTCATTGTCAAAACTGTGATAATTATAGTCAACCTTAGCTGTAGAAAGTGTACCTCAGCAAAAAGTTGTTGTGGTAAACTGTAATGTTAGTTCTAGTCAGTGATGTTAGTTCTCGTCTCTTTCGAGCATAACTGTAATAATTGTTTTTTTTTGGTAAACTAGCTGTAATAATTATATTCGGTCGAAACCAACCTTGTGAATTGCTAATTATTTTTTTATAAGTAAATATATTAAAGAATAAGTGCGGGAGCACTAAGCCATCCACCAATACAGACCAAAACAGGCCAAAAGCCTAATTATTATTTTTATTCTTGGCAGAAACGTGCTATATTAAATATTTTATATCTAATCTAAAATTTTAACGCTATAAATTGATAGAATTATCGTACTCAACCAACAATACATCGCAATTAAATGAGAACTTAAAAAAATTCCATCATATTATAGTTTTTACTACTTCAATCCAATGATACAAAGCGCATTTACTACTAAACTAATTAACTTACTTAGACTTAAACCAATAATTGTGTAATCTCTGTAATCTCAACAACCATCATCAAACCAAATTTATTGGACTGAACATTGCACAAATTATGAATACAATAATGAACACGAGAATAAACTGTTCTGATGAATCTTCGTATTTAGCATAAAATTTTATGTTATTAGAATATGTGCACGAGTTATGATACTAACAATATTGTAATCTCAAAACAATGTTGTAATCTCAACGAGGCGACGGAAATTGAAGAACAGCAAGCAGGAACTAACCATGAAGCCAAAGGAGAAAGTGCCGATGACGGTATTAGAAATGGAAACGGCGGAGAGCTGCAAGTTGCCGAGATGGCCCACGAATATGGTGGTGGCGGTATTGAGACCGAACTGGCAAAGCATGTTGAAGGTAATGAGGCCACCTATCCTCCACAGCTTCACCGTCTCCTTCCAGAACATCGCCTTCAGGTCCCGGAAGCCCCTCGCCGGCGCCGGGTAGTCCCCGTCGACGCAGTTAAGGAGCGGCGCCGTCGTCTCGGTAGTCATGGCGAGTGGGGGTTGGGTGCAACTACTTGTTCAAATCACTGGGAGAAGGAGGAAGCTGGTTGGTGGCTAGTTTTCTCTTCGGCTATTACCCTTTTATCGAAGAAGGTAGTTGAGGTATTAATATTATTATTTATTATTTTCATCAATTTGTACGTGGTGTAATCGCCAATCCACGTCGCTATTTTGGTGAACCACATGTCCAAAATTAGTACACATTTTTTATGTTACAGAGATTTTATTTCTAGATAATGCAGTACAAGAATAAATAATATGAAATATGTCTATCAAAAATGATGAAGCACCAACTAAAATAAATGCATACCCATATGCATTTAATAGAAACCAAGAGAGAGTTTTTTTATAAATTGAGCTATTTGTACCAAGCAGAACCACTCTAAAATAATTTGAGAGGTATATGATTCAAACCTTTGCAAAATATATTTGAAAAAATAGTCATTGTGTACACATAAGTATTAATATTTGTTTAAAAAATTTTATATCTTTTAAATATTTTAATTGTCTTGAATCTAAATTAGTCATATTAGAATATTCGGTAGTTAAAAGTCAAGTGGTCGACATATTCACCAAAAGTCTAATTGGAGAGGAAATCAATGGATTATGGAATTGACAAAAATAAAGATTTGGTGACACTCAGTTATTTTAGAAAAGTCCCCACCAAATTAATATATATTTTAGGGAATTTTTGCAACTGGTTTGTACGATGCAAGTGATGGCTCTTTTTTTACCATTTTTAGTTTGTACCATTTTTTATTTCTTTTTTTCCAGAAATGTTAGAAAGTGATGGCTCTCCCGGAAAGGTGGTTGAGACTTTGTACTTCTAGAACACGAAGGCAAGAAAAGTAGCTGATCCAACCTCTCTCTCGCGAAAGCATCAAGGAAAAATCAAGGTTTTCAAAACCGATCCGGAGGCCAATCCAGAATTTCTCCTAAACCTTGGGTTGATTGGTCGGACCATCGGTTAGACCATATTTTTTTATAAAAAAAATATTTGTACTTTATATATAGGTAATAATATATACAGCTTCCAATGAATAAACACATTCCACAACCTTCTACTTCCTCTCTCCTCCTCCTCAAAACCCCAACTCTCCCCCATCCGCATCTCCCGCCGCAATGACCCAATTGCCCCCTCCGACTACCTCAAATCCCCGCAGGACCACCCCGTTGTCGCCAGCCTCTTCGAGAACCTCCACCACTCCTTCCTCTATTCCCTCTCTGATTTTGGCTCCCTTCCCAACAAGACCCACAAGAACGTGCTCGGGCTTTTGAAAGGGAAGCCCTTTAGGAGGCCCGACATCTCGGCCACTGTCCAAGGGGATGATCTGAATGACGCGAGCTCCATGGGAAATTTAAGGTCTTGCGGGATGGAGGCCTCGTGTACCCAACCGGACGAACCACCGCAACGAACCACCTCCTTGGAAGGAGACCGGAGGTCGGGGAGAAATAAGCAGATCGCCTCCCGTTCCCTTTTTTCTAATTTTAGGGTTGGGAAAATGAGAATAGCTTTGGTTTGGGCAAAAATCGGGGGGAGAGATGGAAATTTATTTTCCAAATTTGCCCCTCGACCTTACTAACTGGAAAAGTTCGGGTAAAAAATCTGATCGAATTGCTTAGTCCAACCGAATTTCGGACAGTTTGTAAGGCAGATATTTTAACACTGAAACTCAGGATGCTAACCTCGGTGATTTGTATCAAATAATTTAGGGATAATTACTCTCGGCTTTTTGGAGTTTGTCTAAATTACTGTTTTAACTCCTCCTGTTTCAAAACCCAAATTTTGGTCCTCCTAGTTTACTTTTATTGAACTTTAAAGTCCCTGCCGCCGGAATCGAAAAATTTCTCCGATGGAGAAGGACCTGAAATGACCCAATTGTCTTTTAGTTAAAAAATATAAAAAAATATTTCCCTCTCTCCTCCTTCCCCCCTTCTCTCTCTTCCCCTCTCTCTCCTCTCTCCTTTCATCTTCAACCTCCCGCATCCCCAAAAAAAATAATTAAACACCCAAAGCATCCAATTAAATAACCAAAAATATCTAATTAATTAAGAACCCCAAATGAAGAGTTCTCCATTTCCTTCCACCAATCGCTGAGATCTCAACTGGGCAACCAACAAGGAACAAGCTTTAAGCACCACCAAACTGGGATTGGGGTTCTTAGAGCAAGAATAATGGACATGCATGGTCCATGTCTTCTTGGTGTCTTCCTGGTCCATGTCTTCCTGATTTCTGGAAATAATTTAGTTAAAATGACCTTCGCGTTTGAAGCGAGTATTTCCTATTTTGGATAAGAAATTAAAGATTCAAAGGCACATGTATTCTGAGACCACCACAACACCAGCTGATTTCGTACTTGTCCCCATGGCGACTACGTTCTTCAAGGTATTTTTTATGACACACACGAAGTTTCGATCTTTGGGATTTAGCTTAAAAGATGGGTAACTTTTAATTGGGTAATATACGAAGTCCCTTGTTAATTACTGGGTGAGTTGAAGTTGGAGAAATTTTTCGATTCCGACGGCAGGGGCCTTAGAATTCAATAAAAGTAAATTAGGGGGCCAAAGTTTGGGTTTTGAAATAGGAGGAGTTAAAGAAGCAATTTAGACAAATCCTAGGGGCCGAGAATAATTATCTTAATAATTTAAGTTTGAAATTTTATTTAGAAATGATACGTTCTAATAGATCAAACTTAAATCTCATAGCTAAACTAGAATAACGTGATCCATGTGGTCGTCGGTCTGAGGACAAAATAATAAAATATAACTTAATGAGTGTGGTCCCATAATATTTCAGCATGCAATGAACGGCCTCAAATATGGGCGCAAATGCCTGGGCGACTTCTAAACGATGGCTCGTAACTCATTTACGAGTATTATTTCGTATTTTTATTGATTAAAATTTTATAAAGTAGTAATTTTATGGTAGGTTATTTCCGTTCTATTTTTTCTTGGATAAATTATTCTCAAGTCACTCGGGTTTGCTTAAATATACTCAAAAGTTCTCCCTGTTTGTAAAATACACGCTGACATCCCTCTTGTTTGATTTTACTATACTTTCGGGTCCCTTGCGCACGTTAGCAGCTATTTTTTCATTTTTGTCAATGAAATGACCAAAATATCTTTAGAACAAAAAATAAAAAAAATGCTGACATCATTTCTTCTTCTTCCTAAGAAATTATCAAATCAAGAAAAAGTCATCTCCAACTCATAACACCATTTGTTTCACCCCAAACCAGAACACCCTAACCATGTAATCTCCTAACTAGAAGGTTCTTCCCCTAATTAAAAATAAACAAAAATCCCAATTACGTCGGCTCAAAAATTCCAATTCCAAACCTTCTTCCTCTCAATTCTTCGTGGCTTTGATCGACTCAATTTTGTTTGGGCTCTCTAGCTCCTCCTCCAGGCTCCTCCTCCTTGCACCTCGCAGAATCACGTCGGCTCTGGAAATCTGCCTCCTCCAGGCTCCTCCTTGCAAGCTCTGAGTTCAACCCCAATTTGGGTCGTCAGAGTCGCTGGCCCATCCTCTCTGGAGTCACCAACACCACCACCGTCGTCGCCTTCCACCTGGTGGTGGGCTCCCAACCCGATCCCGGTGTGGTTCGGGTTCTTCCCCCTCTCCGAGGAGTCCCTCCTCCAGGTGGTGTACGAGATCCAGCATAAACCTAGCTTCTGCGTCCTTGACTCCCACCTCTTCCCCTTCCGGGACCACTCACATCCGTTCATCATCTCCGAGGTCGGCGATGTTTGACTAGAGGCTGCAAGCGACAACAGAAGTCCGTGCAAGAGAGAACAGGCGACCGCCGTTCGCCCCTCGGGGCTTAATTTGATTTTCGGTGAGCTTAATTTGAAGGGGGGGATTTGGGTTTAAAAAGTTTATGGATTCATTCGGTATTGGTCATCGGAGAAGAAGAGATGATGTCAGCAGTATTTTTTTTGTTCTAAGGGTATTTTTATCATTTCAATGATAAAAAAAGAAAAAAACTTATTTATGGACCCAAAAATATAATAAAATCAAACAAGAGGGACGTCGGCTTGTATTTTGCAAACAGGGAGACTTTTGAGTATATTTATCAAACTCAATGGACTTGAAAGTAATTTACCCTTTTTTCTTTTCTCTTCGGCATTTTTATCTATGGGCCTAGTTCGAAGCCCAATTAGTTAGGCTTTATTTTAAAAAAAACCTTGGCCTTTATTTACTCAGGTGATATAGGTTAGTGGGCTGTGCTCATTTGTCGTTGATCCACATAATCGGTGGTGGATGGCAATGAGGACTTTTTCAAACTATGGCTATATAGTAATATTACTTTTCCTAAAAAATATCACTTTTCCGACTTTACTATTTTTTTAATATAGACCATTAGTGACTTATTTTTATATATTAAAAAATTTCAGTCGGCAATATTCCCGGGGACCTACTTCAGGATTTAGGGAAACATTAATTTGGTCAATTTTATGTTCAGCCCTTTTGGGAATTCCACACCATTATTATTCCGTCCTTCATTATCCTATTTTTATTATCTCATGCGTCGTATTAGGACCCACCCACGCACAGAAAGAAGGATTCATATTAAAATATTTTTTAGTTCAATTTGAAAATTAAAATATTAAAGGGTGTTATTTGCATGGATTCAGGATCTCCTGAAAAGTGATTATCTTAGTTGGCAATGATTTTAGTGTTGCGGTCCCCTGAGATTATTCTAATTCTCAGAAGTATCATGCATTTGTAGTGTTTTAAGTTTAATAAACATTCGGTTAAATTGATTGCTTTTCTACGTGCTATTGTAAATGTTGAATTCCAACAATCCGCATGTGCGATAAAAGTTGGTCGTGGATTTATTTATAAATGTGCAGATTTTATTTACTCATATTCTTAAAGTTTTGGAACAGATATAAAGATTTTAACATGATATCAAAGTGGATTGATCTCGTGGCTCGTTGTTGCTTGCAAAATCTCATGTGTCATGATACGTTGACGAGGTTAAAGTTCGTGCAAATTTCAACTTGATGGGCTTTGTTTGAAGGGCATGTTGAGATCACCAAATCGTTAATTACAAAATATGGTGAACTTATTTATAAGTATAAAAAATTCAAATACTAATAGATTTAAGGTTTTTGATAGTACACATATTCTAATTGAACATCCAAAGTAGAAGATTGAATAGATGACATGGAAATAACGTATATGAAAATCATCTACAAAACACTCACATAAAATATAGGGGAAATTATTAAATACATAAATTATCAGATTTCCAAGCCATGGATCCGTTTTACGTAGATGGTAGAATTCAAATTCCTGCCCACGCCATTAATGCTTGTGGACTGGAATCTTGAACTGCTGGTTAATAAGATTAGACTAAATCTTCGAGGGCAATTGGGTTTCTTCCCACCCTCTGAAAGTTGCAAACTTAATCTTTTTGGATTCTCATGATTAATGATATGTAGTTCAGGTTGGTTCCTCTCAAAAAAAGAAGAAGAGGGAAACAACATATAGACGAATTCGGCCACTGTTCCGGTCAGCAACATGGCCAAAGTGCTGAGATAAGCAAAATAAGCATTGTGTTGCATTCGTCAAAGCCCAAATTAAATCAACCAAATCCGGAGACTGGATCTCTCGTTTGTTTGGTCTTCATGTCACATGGTGCTCTCTTTTATTCTGGTCCTTGGAATCGGAAACAAATTTTTCTTAGGTAGAAGCTACTGTTACTCCGACTTAAAATTTGATATAAAGTGCAACTCGGTTTGCATTTATATTAGTCGGCTCAAATGAGTGGCCGTATGAGCAGGCCGGCCGAAATTGTTGACAGCGGTACATTGCAAAGATAGGGGAACTACCAATCCCATTTCCCAATTGCAAAATCCGGAACCATCAAATAAAATTCGATTGCATATAAGCTTAGGTAAACAGGTAAATCAATGAGACGGCGACACCTAAACTAACCAGCGTGAGGTGGACCAGATCCGGTTATATCTAATATGAGATGGAAAAGTAACGGAATATCTAAAAACGATTTGAGGGGTTGGAGCATGATAACTACCAAAGGTAATTTTAGAGCTTAGGCGAAAGATTACGACCTCACCACATTATTTTGAACTGATTGTATTAGTACGAGGCAATATGTGTTTGTAAGCACTACCGAGTATAATAAATAGCAAATGTAGTTACTTGATATTTTTTTCCCCTAAAAAAAAATTACTTGATATTTTGATTGATTATTTTCGTGAAAAATACAATCTATTTATTAAAAAAAATTAACCATCATGAGATGCTTCTTACAAATTACAGCCTAATACCAAAAATATAAATTGCTACCAGCCGATAACCAGCCAAACGAGGAGGATATTTCGCGACTTGTTAAATCCCCTAACACGCATCTTGCAATTTACAATATGCGCAAAGAAATCTCGAGTTTGAATTCGTTTACCGAAATAGATAGGTTTTCGAAGGTCAGGTGAGATGAATGCAAATAATTAAGTGGTATTCCAAATGGAGCGCACCATATAGTTTAATGTCATTCCAGTTACCCAAACGCACTTCCGTTTCTCTTCCCCGCATTTAAAGATTGCTCAAGTTATTAACCAGGCGCAATAAACTTCAAACCCGAAAAAGGAATAACCCAAATGGAATAACAACTACAAGTACAAATACACGAGCATCAATTGAATAGACAATAAAATATAGCAAATTCGCAGAATATAGATTGAACAGTCTATTCGATAAATATCAACTATCCCACAGCAAAAATACTTAACTCGTTAAATATGACAATTTGCTAAAAAAAATTTTGAGGGGTTTTGCTAATTGGATAGAGATAAACTAACAATGAACTTAATTTTTTTATTTCTAAATTATATTTGGGAAGGACGGTTTTCCATTATTTTCCCCCACCTTCCTCTTAAGAAAACATTGAAAAATCACTAGCTACACTAATATATTATATCGCCAAATTAAGGAATAACACTAAATTTAAAAGAAAATAAAGAAATATTAACGCCAAGCGGAAGCAACGGTGAGGGTCTTTTCCATCCAACCGAAACATACCCCACCGGCCTCTTCCTTGACCGTGAATCCCGGGTTAATCCGACCATTCACTGAACTGACCCAGTTTCTCATCGTCTCGGCCACCGACTGGCCCATGGGTTTGGACACGAACCCGGCCATTCCGAGCCGGGACCGCCACTTCCCGAAGACCTCGCACCTCTCCACCCGATCCCTCCCCTCGCACGCCACCGCGTTAGCCAACCTCCGAGCGATGCCAATTTCCGCTTTTGCCCTGTCGCCGCTCTCCCTCGAAACCGTCGCGTCCATCGACTCCAGCAGCGCGCCGTAGTACGGGCACGCCTCCCCCACGCGCGTCAAGAACGGCGCCGTGTTGACGTTCATCTCCTGCTCCACGAGCGTCACCACCAAAGGGGATAGCCCCCTCACGCGCCGGAGGAGCTCGTCGCGCGGGTTCTCCACAGAAACGCTCTCGTCCGGGACGCGGTACAGCTTGAACGCGAAGTTAACCGCCACGGCCTCGTCATCGTCGACCGCCAGGGAAGCGCGCGTGAGGCCGCCGAGGCCACCGAGCTCGACGGATTTAAACCGGAACTGGACCCCGACGCGCTCCGCGACCCGGCTCAGCATCTCGGTGACCTCCGCGAACCGGTCCTCCTCCTTCCTGTCGTAGACCGCCGTGAGCTTGAGGAGGGAGGGGGCGGTGCCACGCGCAGAGGAGAGCGCGTGGAGGAGATTCACGTACTGGGCAGCGCCTTGACCGACGTCGAAGTCGATGATGTGGATTGCTTCGCGGCCTTGCGCGGCGTCGATGATGGCGAGGTTGGCGGCCATGAAGCCGAGCCTGAAGCAGGGGGAGAGCTCGTAGAGAGACTGAGTCGACTCGGCGTGCTCCCTCGAGTACAACTCGGACACCGGGGCCGGGTTCTCGGCCGGGTAGACCCGGGATTTCAAAGCCCCGGCGAGGAACCCCACCAGCTTCTGCTCCGGGCTGGCGCTAGGAGGAGGCTGGACCGCTGCCGCCCGGGAGAGGATCTCCAGCGCGGCGTCGTTTCTGGACTCGGAAATCGCGGAGGCGGCTTCTAGAAGGCTCTGCCTGGTGAAGGCGGGGGTGACCGGGTTGGTCACCGAGGAGCACGACGAGGAGGAAGACGACGTCGTCGGGGACTGCGAAATCGTAGCAGCAGCTGTTGGGGCGATGAGGTTGAGGGGTTCGGACCACTCGCTGGTCCCATTGGTTAGACCTGATTCGTTCTCGTCTTCGTCGTCGTCGAGGAGCTGCTTCTCCAACTCCTCTAGCTTCTTCGCCACCGAAAAGGAAGGATCTTGGTGCCCTGTAATCATCTGTGGGCCCGCCTGGTTGGTGGCGAACTGGGGCTGAGACCACCGAACGAAGTCGTTGTTGTGAGACAATTCTAGAGGGGAGAGGGTGGAAATTGGGGACTGGGCGGCCATCAAATGCCGGGGCTTCACCGACCGGAGCATGAGGAGGTTGCTAAGCGCCGACGGG
The DNA here is from genome assembly GCA_963995505.1 of Hypericum androsaemum. Taxonomy (NCBI): domain Eukaryota; kingdom Viridiplantae; phylum Streptophyta; class Magnoliopsida; order Malpighiales; family Hypericaceae; genus Hypericum; species Hypericum androsaemum. The sequence goes on along the minus strand of OZ023194.1, from coordinate 863,574 downwards.
CTCATGTGGCTGCTCTGTCGCTGGTAAATTTGCTGGTGTTGGAACTCGGCGAGGGTGCGTTTCCCGGCCATGGACGGGGCCTGCTGGGTGAACCGGTGCGGGATCTGGTTCCGGAGGAGGGACGGCGGAGGAGTGGTTTGGTCGAGGAATATCTGGTTGGTCGTGGTGGTTGTTCTGTAGGGAGATGGGTAGGGGGAGGGGTTGAGATTTGCGTTGTTGGGGACGACGGCGCCGTTTTGAAGCATGGATCTGCCCGGAATCCTCATCCCGCCGTAGAATTCCCCTCCCCCTCCCCCTCCCCCTCCGCCGCCGCCTGGGTACCCAGATGCCATTATTCCCCGGTGGGGTGGGAATTGGGATTTTCTCTATGTTCTTGTTTCAGAGAGAGAGATTGTGGTGTTTTGGACACAGAGGAGGCAAGAATTTGCAAGTTGTGGGTTGCTTTGGTTTTCTGTGGGTTTTTTTATTGTGTTTAATTAATTATTTATGGGAGTAGGAACGATTCTGGAGACTCTCTCTCTCTCTCTTCCCCAACCATTACCAAGTGAAAGTTTCTGCTTCTTTTCTTTGGTACTCCAATATCATTAAATTAGATTCGAGTCGGATAAATAGTTGTGATCTAAAATTATTATTTGTTGGTGTTTTGTAACTAGTTCTGATTTCTCTGTTTGGCTTCTGATGTTGTCCTGATTTGAGATTTGAGATAACCTCTCTAGTCCCCCCATCCTCCTCTTTCTGTGTCGAATCTCCACCGCTGGATTCGGGTGAGGATTTGGATCTTCGGGTGCTTATCAACGGTGATCCGTTCACCTCCCGCGTTAATACAATGTTTTTTGTTTTTGTTTTTTTTAAGAAAACAATTTGTTTATTATTATGGCAAGTAGCCAAGTACGTCCCCACTTTTAGTAATGCGCGCGTTGGGCCTAGACCAATGCCAGGAAGTTCAAGAGCCCCCGAATGTGGGGCCCGCTTATTGACGGATTCTCCCGGTTTTCTGAGTATATGAACTGTAGGATTTTTTTTAAGCTTAACTTGTGGAAATTAGGGCTCCTAAAAAAACAAAAACCAAAAATTAGGGCAATTTTTTTAATAATATAATGTAAGTGGTAAAAAAGCTGAATTTATTAATATCATATATTTTAAAATAATTTAAAATTCATAGTTATGTGAATGTGGTTGTTATTCTATAAAAATTTGTCTCTATTCAATTATATATTAGCCGCCATTTACAATGTAATTATTTTAAAATTGATTACAAATAAACTAATTTAATATAAAAATTGACCATACTCAGATTCTAAATTAATTACAAAAACAATTTTGAATTAATTGGCAAAAAAAATTATAGTTTAATTAGGTCTATGAATTTGATTCTTCCAAAACGCAACACTATTAACTAATTGTTACAAGAGTTTTACTATTTCAAAAAATTATATTCTAGTCTAATTTGAATTAGCAAGTTCTGTAAGCCAAATATTAAGTAATAAAAGAAAAGGTTAAAGGCTACTTGAGTACTTTTGTGTTTTCACGCACCATTATTCTTTGGAATTAAATTCTCTTATCAAGTGACTCAGTTTTGACCTCGCTAACAAGGTGATTTACTCCTTTGACAAACAAGTGACAATTGCTAATTTCAGTTCGTCCATGTCAGTAATTAAACTGGCTGTCAGCGAGATCAAAACTCTCTCACATGATACAGTGGCGTGTCTTAAAACTACGGAGTACTAAAATGAGATTTAACCAAAAGAAAATGTGCCGGGGGGGGGGGGGTGCGTGGGGGAAGTGACAGGACAGTTACGGAACTATTTGTAAAAGGTTACCAACATTCGGCCGCAACGCGGAATGGAAAGGAGGGACACGTGTACAAGCAAGAGGTGGTGATTCGACCTTCTCCGTTAGATTCGTAATATGTTCCTTGGACCCAATAAGTCCTAGCTGGCTCGTCGTTTCGAAATTCCCCTGGCTTGTTACAGGCGATCCACGGTGGCCTCTGTGGTTGGGCACCTACACGATTCGGTCACCCGCTTACTTTATCCGTCTTGGCGGAGAATTTCGAAACCCTGAAAGCGTTGGCCAAGTCCCAGCCTTAAATAACTCGTTTAATATCCGAGGCGAAATAAATAGTTTTTTAAAAAATTGGGACCTTTTAGTTGTTTATAACACACTAGTACCGAATATCAACCAATCTATATTCACGTCGATAGCATTGTTGCCCCTCCAAAAAAAGATAGTATTGTTTGGTTTGGAATTAGAAATTTAATTTTTTTAAGGTAAATTTTACATCATAACAATATCAAAATTTGAACCATTGATCTTCTAAATATTTACAACTTTTTATGTAATTTAGTTACAACCACTTTTACAATTAGAAAATTAACTATTTGGATTCCTTCAAACTAAAGTCATTTGTTTGCTTTTCCCCAAATTGCCATCCTTTTTGTTTGGAGATTGCGTATTGAACAAACGCATAATATAAAATAGGAAAAAGTCTACTTTAGTACCATATAATATAGCCTAAAATTATTTTAGTATCATGTGATAAAAAATTGACCAATCGAGTCAAACTTATTCCAATTAACATCAAAAAGATCAACGGGTAGCTGCCCGAACCCTGCCCGACTACGTAGACAAGCCACATCAACAAAATTTGAAGTCATACTTGTCTACGTGGTCGGGCAAGGTCCGGACAGCTACCCGTGTATTTTTTGTTATTAATTGGAATAAGTATGACTCGATTGGTCAATTTTTTACCACAGGGTACTAAAGTTAACTTTTCCCTATAAAATAAAATAAGGGGAACGGACCGTTTGCCTTTTTCTGGTTCGTCGTTTTATGTAATTATGTCACCGTCGAAGTTATTTCCCCTTCAATAAGACAACCAAGTCAAAAAAAAAAAAAGACAACCAAGTCAATTTCCTAATTACATCTTCAAATATATTAGATTTGTTCGAAATAAACTGTAATTATATAAATGAAAAAATAATTAAAATACACCCAATTTCGCAACTGAGTTAGTCAAATTCACTATTTATGTGGTCGCTGACAATTTTGACACTTTTTTGTGATGAAAAATTACATAAGTACGCAACCTACTACAATTCTAATCTAACTCATGGGTTGATTTAAAGTCTTATCAGATTCGATAACCCAACAAAATTTTGTTAAAATTAAAAAAAAAATTATAATTGGTTACCATTAAATAGATTAAATAAAATGTAACTATATCAAATTAATACAGTGCCTACCAAATTAATCACTTATTTTTTCTCTATGCACTTTATTTTTTCTCTATATTTTTTTTAGAACAAGAAGAAGAAGAAATTGCTATTTTGTTGGGCCAGCCAAACTGCCCCGCAGATGGAATGAAGCTCCCGTTGCTACAGTGAAAGTAGTTTGAAATTCACTGCATTCTCCCAAAAGAGAACAAAAAACATTTCAACGCATTAACTCTGTCTTGTTGCTTCAATCTCCTCGAAGAAAAACAAAAGGCAACTATTTTAAAACTTTAAAAATAAGTGCTGCAGTGCTCTATTGCTGCCCACCGGCGAAACCGACAAAGTTCAGATAATATTATCCTAATAAGTGGGCGAGAAATCAACTACCCATTTGCCAATGAGTTTTTTTTTTCCTTTTCTCTATAGTAAAAAAAAGTTCAAATATTAAGAACCTAATACAATTTTCTTAGTTCACATCTCGGAAATGATATATTTTTTTAGGTTAATCAAGTATTCTTTCATTCATCAAAATCAAAAGCAACATCAGTGTTACGATACTAAGGACCAACAGAAGGAAGCTAACGAAAATTTACTCTATGCTGGGTAATCGACACGTGGTTCTCGGTCAAAACTTTCTCCGATAAAATTCAATGAAATAAAATATAGAGCAAAGAAAAAGAGCATATTTGTTCAGCGTTACATATGAGTTTTTTTAATCATCCTTATTTATTCACAAATAAAAAATTCATTTAACTTCTTTAGCATTTGAAATAATTCTTGTTTTGCCAAATAGGTAAACTACTACAAGCAAGTGGCGGAGGAAAAAAATATTTATTTCTATTAGAGCCTTGAGTATGGTTGTCACCCACCTTACCTACGGAGAGCAGGGCAGCAGATATTTAATAGGGCAAATTACTGTAGCATCTCTCTTATTTGACTCAATCGAGAATTTAGTCCTTCTAGTTTTGAAAAATATTATGACATCCACTTTTTTTTACTTTATTATACTTTGGGGTCCCAAGCTAACATCAGCAGTCAATTTTTTTTATTTTTGTCATTGAAATGATAAATATACCCTTAGAAAAAATAAAAAAAGTTCATCCTCTTCCTCCTCATCGCCGACCAGCCCGACAAACATTTTGTTCATCCTTAAAAAAATCACTGCAACTTTGTATTCTCCCCCTTCTCCCAATCGCGATCATCTAGACCAAACCAAAATTAGAAAAAAAAAACCAGCCGCTCGAGGAAACCCAGGCTCTCCTCCAGCGACGACGACGAGGTCGAGGAAACCCAGGTTCCTCGACCATCGTGCCAAGCAAGAAGAACCACCGCGCCAGGTTCCTCGACACAAAATTAATTAATCAAACAATTTCTTAAGGCCAGCAATGGAGATGGTGCTTCTGGAGCCTGTCGGTGCTTCTGGATCGATTCATTGGAGGGAAGGGTAAGTAGGGAAGATGAAGATGGCCTTTCCAATCGACGGCGTAGATGAAGACCAGAAGGACGACGACGACAGTCTTCATCATCTCTAGCAAAATCAACCTCGCCGAACATCTTCAACCGCCTCTCTGACGAGACCCAAGCTCTGACCTTTTCTCTGACCCTGAGAACCTACCCCGACGAGCCTCCTCACTCTCCTCCCGATCGCATGTTCGCCTGTAGTCGAGGAGGAGTGAGACCACGAACGGCGGCGGCGCCTGTTCGCCTTTTCAATTGACGTCGATTCTTGTTCCTGTTTTGGTGTATTGGAAGAACAACCTCGCATTTGGTCTCCACCGTCGAATTTAACATAGGTCAAAAAAATTGACGTCGGCGTCGGCGAGAGAGATTGAACAGAGACGGAGGGTTTAGGGTCCAGTGAACGGAATGAATTTAGTTGGCCAGTGAACGGAAGCTTGGCCGAAATGAATTTGGTTGGCCGGCGACGAGAAGAATCCGATCCATAGAAGGGGATGGTTCATGATTATTTTTAAGGGTATTTTAGTCATTTTAATAACAGAAATGGAAAAAAAGAGTTACTAACGTGAGCCAGGGACCCGAACGTATAATAAAATCAAAGACGAGGGATGTTATAATATTTTTTAAAACTAGAGAGACTAAATCATCGATTAAGTCAAATAATAAGAGTGCTACAGTAATTTGCCCTATTTAATATCTGTGTTCTGAGCCATGTATCACTTTTTAGAACACCTACCTTAACATTATTACATTTACAGTAATTCGAACTCGAAATTTTTTGGTTAAACTATAATAACTCTCACCGGTTAATCTATGTATTTGTAGGTAGTTACATTTGAATTTCGAATTATAATAAATTGCAATTACTTTTTACATTTCACTCAGCGCTATGCGAGATGTTCCCAACAAAATCCCTCTTTTCTGCCAGAAATATTATCGGTCCTTCGGTAACCCATACTACCCTAAGTATACTTAATGAAGGGGCTGACCCATTGTGTATAAATGAAACCATCATTGTTTTAAGAGAAAATTGTCCTCAGCCCCTGTAATTTGCTCAAATTACTATTTCAGCCCTTCTTATTTTGAAATTGAATATTTGGCCCATTAGTTTACATTTATTGAATTCTAAGGTCCCTCGCTGATGTCATCGGTCAACATAATTTTAAAATGATAGTTTTACCCTTATAATTAAAAATAAAAAAATTATCGTCTTCTCCAAAGTCTTCTTCTTCGCTCTCTCCCCCTAGTTAGCAACCACAAAAATTAAACCAAGAAGAACATCATTAGATTGCTTGGCCGTCAAAAGGGTCTCTTCAGGCAACGGAACCCCGACAGAATTCAAGGCTGTGCCGCCCATTGGTATCTCCCAAAGTGGCCGTTATAAGGGTCTGGGAAGCCACCTGATGGTCGGCTCCAAAATCCTCCACGACTGGGGGTACGAACGAGTTTCCTCCTCTTTCTTTGGAAGCATCCTCCCCTTGATCGTCTCCTTATTGTCGGACTCAGCCCTAGCTGCTGACAGCCCATTTTTGCAGGCCTAACCGTCGGTTGTGGTCCAGGCCTAGCCCAATGTTGTGTCCCCCTTTGGCCATAACCTTCCTCTGACCTTCGATGGAGGTGATGAGGCCGTGTAGTCCACCCCGACGGCGGCTTCTAGAGACCACCCTGACGGCGACTTCTGGAGTCCACCCCGATGGCGTAGCGACGATGTTTCGAGTTAATTATCAGTTGATTGTTGGTTCGATGACGAGATCTAGGAGTTTTCGAGATTCTTGGTAAATTTTTTATTACTGAAGAAGACGGTGTCAGAGTAGATGACCGGTGTCAGTGTCAGAGAAGATGAATCGGGAAAGAAAAACAAATTTTGTTTTTTTGAAGGGTATAATCATCATATAATGAATTTTGTTGACCGCTAACATCAGTGAGGGCCTTAAAGTTCAATAAAAGCAAACTAGGAGGGCCAAATTTTTTATTTTGAAACAGGAGGGGCTGAACCAGTAATTTAAGCAAATCTCAGGGACCTTAGAGTTCAATAAAAAAAATTAGGAGGGCTAAACTAGTGATTTAAGCAAATCCCAGAGGACTGAGGACAATTTGCCCTTGGTTTAATCCCAAAGGGCAAATGCCCAACAACTTCCTCCAAATACCGCACATTAGCCTGTGTAATGTAATTATGAAGATTGTGACCAAGTCAATTACGAACAAGTTAAAAGGCTTTTTAAATAAAATTATTCATGAGAATCAAGGAACTTTTATGCCAAGTTTTCTCGTTACAGATAATGCCCTCGTTACTTTTGAATCTTATCACTACCTAAAGAAAAAGACATCGGGTAAGTAGGTTGGTGTGCATTCAAGCTAGACATGATAAAAGAATATGATAGGATATAGTGTGTGTTCCTCGAAAAGATGTTATTGGCTTTGGGTTTCAAGCTTTCTTTTATTAACCTTTTATGAGAAGTGTGCACACAATCAAATATGCAGTGCAAGTTAATATACATGTGGGAGAGTACTTCACTCCGAAGAGGGAATTATGCCAAGGAGATGTGCTATTCCCGTATCTATTTTCGATATGCGCAGAGGGACTAGCAACACTCATCAAACGAGTGAAGGCTAATCGATAGATATACAGACTGCGCGCGGCCAGGGGTGCACCAGATATTACTCATCTTTTCTTCGCAGACAACTCTCTATTACTTGCTAGAGCGACAGAGGTAAAACTCAGGAACATTCTTTCTTTGGTAGACACATCTTCTCGGGCATCAGGACAATGGGTCAATCTACAGAAGAGATCGATATATTTTAGTTGTAATATTGGTGAGGAAGATCAAGACAGGTTATGCACCATTTTAAGGATGAGGAAATGAGAGGAAGGGGATATTTACTTGGAATTACTGATCTAAGTGGGGCGATAAAGTGAGCAATTTTCTCATCAATAGAAATTGGACTATTTCGAAGATTGGGGGCTAGAAGGAGCATTTTCTCTCAAGATCTGGGAGGGAAACTCTAATCAAGTGAGACTGTTATTGATACCTACTTATATAATGAGCTATTTCTTGTTGCCCACCGAGACATGTGCAAGAACAGAAAGCAAGTTGTTGAGTTTTTACTGGGGAAGTATGGAGGGACAGTGGAAGATGCATTAGCGTAGTTAGATCAGAATGTGTCGGTCTAAGGCGGATGAGGGATTGGGTTTCAGGCGACTACTTAGTTAAAAAATGGCTATGCTTACAAAATAGGCTTGGCCTCTTCTGTGCTCGTCAGACTCTTTACCTGCTCGAATCCTAAAACTAAGATATTTTTCTCATGGTGATATTCTAACTGCATCCACGTGTTATAGGCCAAGTTACACTTAGAGTAGCATTTTGGATGGGGTGGCATTGTTATCACCTCGGTTGGAGTGGTGTGTCAGGAATCGTACCAAGATTCAGATTTGAGACCATCGGTGGTTGAAAGGGACAGAACTGGGGCATCCTAGGAATACCTCATCGGGATCAGATTCCTTCCAATTTGTCTCAGAGTTACTACTTGATGGCCCTAATGAATGTGATAGGGATTTACTAAAGAGATTGTTCAAAGATGAGGACGTCAAACAGATTGTGGCTCTACCGGTTAGTGGCAGACTATGTCCTACAGCGAGGCGATGGATGGGCGTTGATGCCCTATGTCCTTTTTATGGGAGGGGTGAGGAGATGGGTTTCCACCTCTTTTTTGGGTGCGAGGCAGCAGTGTGTTTGTGGAGCAAAGCGGGTATTAATATTTGACATCAGCAAGGTATCACTTCGACTCAGGCCTATACAAATCTATTTGAGGTGCTCGATCCCGTTGAGCAGAGAAGGAGGGCGGTATGGCTGTGGGGAGTATGCAAGGTCAAAAATGATGTTATTTCAAGGATGCTCCATTCGATGTAGCACAAAAGCATATGGAAACTGTCCACCATCTTTGGTCAGTTTATATGATGGTCAACACTCCTAAGCCTCCCATTAGCAATCGGACATCGAAACTACAGCGTCCACCTGAGGAGGGCTAGTTCAAAATTAATACTGATGCAGGGACTAGCAGTTCTGGAGAAGCAAAAATGGAGCTATCGTACAGGATAAGAGGGGTCGCTTCGTTATGGGGTTTGTCCAAAAATATGAGGGTGTCATCCATCCTACACTGCGTGCTTGTCGGACTAGAACTTGGCAACACCATTGGTTTGAGGAATATTTTGTTAAAATCTTATTGCTTACCAATTGTACAAGCTTTGTCTAAACAAGTATTTGATAAGGGCGATCTCTCGCTGTTGGCGGCAAATTGTAGTGCTCTTGCTTGAAGCTTTCTTGGATGCAGTTTCTGCATCACAAGGAGTGGCGGAAATAAGGCGGCTCATTTGCTTGCCAAGATGGAGTTGGCGGAGGAACTTGGCTTCCAGTTCTACTCTTTCTCGCCGCCAGAGCTAAGTGAGATATTGCTGGAAAATCAGAGCTTGGGATGTGGGTAGGTGGGCTTCGGGTTGGGTTGTTCTTCGAGTTTCTTTAGGGTCTTGCTGGGAAACGAATGTAAAAGGGGCAAACCATAATTTTACTTCTCTTTGCAGTGTTATCGCTAGAGCAGGTTCTCACCTCGATGCACTGTTTTCCTGATTCATATTTTTTTTTGGTTGGGACGGGTTTTCTGGACTGGTTTTTACCAAGGTCGGCGACTGCAACCTCACACTTTAGTGAGAGAAGAACTACGTTTTGAAGGTTAGATCCAGATGAGTAGTGTCATCGTGCTGTTATGTATAGACTGTTTTGTAGGTCGAGATGGAGGATATTGAGACTAGGAAGATAGTACTCTATTTTGTATTATTGTACGACTGGAGCTCTAGGCTTGCTAGGTCGATGTCTCATCGTGCTAACGATTGTCATTGATTTTATTATATCTTTAATGAAAGGAATCTTTTACCCTAAAAAACATCCCAAGTAACAAACGGATTACTGGGATTGGTTTCATGTGCATCCGGAACATCTTAATGTACTCATTTACTCAGATTTTCTGACCTAATTTATATATTTGTCCTCTTCTTCAAAAAAAACAAACGGATTACTGAAGTGCATTACACATACGAAAAATCGTAAAATATCAGTATTTTTTGGGTAATTTGATGACTCGTGGTTCTTTCTGAAGATTTTTTATAATATAGGCACTGGAACTGCATTTAACCAAATAATTTAACTCCATGAATGCACTTACGATGTTGCACAAAAAGATACATGTATGGTAAAGAATTGGGATAATTACTACTAGACCCCTGGTATTTGGCATATTCGCCTCTCACCTCCCTGGTGTTCGAAAATCGATTAAAAATACCCCCTAGTTTAACAAAATTATACTATCAGGTCCCTGGCTGACGTCAGTGGCCATTTTTTTTCCTTTTTTGTCATAAAAATGACTGTTATACCCTTGGAAAAAATAAAAAAAATTAATCGCCAACATCTTCTCCTCGCCATCTCCATCTCCATCTTCAACATCTTCTCTCCTCAAACCTAGAATCTCAAACTCTACAACACCATCAAACCTTAATCGAACCCACCATCCAAACGATGAAAACATGAACCATCTTCAACCTTGGTTCACCTCTATTTTTCAAATCGTAAAAATAAAACATCAAGAACATCATATATATTGCATCTGACAAAAGTGAAAAATAAGGCACCATCTTCAACCTCAGTTCACCTCCATTTTAAATGAAGCCCCACTAAAATCCCAAATTTTTCCTCCCAAACCCTAAACCGTCCGTTCCCGATTCTGCCAGAGAGTTACGAGGACTTGGAGATGGAGCTGGACTTCAGTCCCGTCGTGTTCAGCTGGACTTGGAGATGGAGAGGTACCTTATGCCCCCGGTGCTCGAGTCACCACTGCCGCCTGTCGTTGTCCATAATGGAGGGGCGCAGTTCACCACGAATCGGGGAGAGAGAATATGAGCAGAGCTCGCAGCAAATCCAGACACCGCCGGCGTATGGTCTTCCTCGTCCACAATGCCTCCACCAACCTAGACACCGTCGTCGCCACCTTCGCCCTCAAGGTCGTCGATAAGTCTACGTTCTACTCCAAGTTCGAGGCCGAGCGATGCAAAGATGACGACGACGGCGATGCGACAACAGGAAAAGAGGGGTTCGACATCAGAGAGTACTTCGAGAGGCCACGGGCCCCACCCGAGATGATGTCGTTCTCGTTCATCCTAATTAATTGGTTGGAATCCGGTTTCCCTTGGAGATCTGGATGTGTCTTTTACTTGTTTTCCCCCTTTGACTTTACTGGGTTCGGGTCACATGTATTGATTGATTGCCCTTTTGCTGGTTTTACGAATTAGGTATTCTTTGTTTACTTATTTTTGATGAGTTGGGGATTGATTGTATTCCCAGATTTGCCGCATTAAATAAATTGAGATTTTTTTTATTTTTGTCGTTGCTATGAACTGGGTACCTTGAGTTTATATTGATTCGGTTGTTTATATGAACTGGGTGCCTTGCTTTTATATTAATTCTGTTAGTTTCTATGAACTGGGTACCTTTAATTTTGGTGGAGACGATGGTTGAAGTTGGGTGTCGGGTCAATGTAGAAGATGGAGGTCGGGGAAGATGGAGGGGAGGAGATAATTTTTTTTAAGGGGTATTTTTGTCATTTCTATGATAAAAAGGAAAAAATAGCCGCTGACATCAGCCAGGGGCCTGATAGTATAATTTTGCCAAACTAGGGAATATTTTTAATCGATTTTCGAACACCAGGAGGTGAGAGGCAAATATGCCAAACACCAGGGGCCTGATAGTAATTATCCCTAAAGAATTTCGAATGGTAACCTCTTCGAAATCTTCTATTTTACAGAATCAACATTCAAAGTCAAAATGCATTTATTAAATTGCTTCGAAATCTCTTAAGAATATTTTCATGATGCGTAATTAATTGACCTCATGTTTACATTTGCACCTAAACTGAAATATCCCCATTTTCACCAAAAAAAAAGCTCCATTTATTTATCTTAGTAAATTTATCGTTTTGTACAAAATTACCATAGTTTTCTTGTATGTTCTATAAAAATTAGTTTACATGGCAACTACTATTGCTATATTAAAAGAAGTTGACCATTCTGACAATCGATTCCCTCGTCCTTGGAAACACTTGAGACATGGTAGGGTCAACTCGTCCTCCTGTTTCTTTCCCTCTTTTCCACAAGCCATTGACATTTTGGCAGAGGGTAATTTGGTCAAACCACAAACGATGAGAACGGAAAATTCTGTTGCGTAGTAGAAGTGCGAGGCGTTGGACCAACATATAAATTAGTGGATAGATTATTCTAATTTAATTAGTTACTGAGTTCGAATTTTTCAGAAATAAAATAGTATTAAATATTTTTTTTCAAAAAGCTTTGTCAACTTTTTATGGGATTTAAGTTTGAATTAGTTGGTTCAGCAAATTTGGACATTAGAAAGTATAAACAAAAAAATTGCCAGGTGTTCGACGTTTCCCTTCTCGTTAGGTTACGTGTGGGGGGCAAATAAGAAAAACTCCTTCCTCTCTTCCTGGCTTCTTACTGATCCAGGAAAAAAGATAACGCCAAGCATCTCTTTGCGTGCCACGTGTCGGGGACACCTTGGATCCTGCCCAACTTAACCTCTCTGAACCAAGTATCTTAGGTGATGTCGCTTCTTTTTTCCAATGCATCAAGAGATAATTTTGTATTTCAAAATTATAAATTGGTGAAATTCGATTAATTAGTGATTCCGATACCACATAGTACTAAAAAGAACATGGGATTTGAATAAGATAGATTCCAATAAAAAGATATTATTTTTATACTATTTAATATTCAGTTTACTAAGTTGACTAATTCAAGTTCAAATAAGATAAGACCTGATGATAGAACTGTCACGACAAGTATTTAAAATTGACAACCATCATCGAGATCAAATTACAGTTAGAAATTAGGGAAATAAGACAAATTTTTCTCATCATCTTCAACCTCTCAACACCAAGAACACAAGAACACCAACTCAAAAATCACAACATCGTCATCCTCATCGGAATCAATCTCGTCATTCTCATTGCAATCAAAATAATCTGAATCACTTGACCAAAAATAATCTGAATATGAATACCTAGATCCAAGAAGAAGGAGCTCAAGAACCACATGGGCAACCCATCGTCATCCTCCAAAAAACCACCAAAAATCTGCATAAGATTATCCTTGAATGTTCACTAAGAACTCCCAAAAAATCTGCATTTTGGTTGTTTTCTTCCAATCATCTAAAACCCCCCCAAAAATCGCCAAGAATACCAAAACGCAGCACCAAAACCAACACTGAGGTGGCGGAGACGTTGAAGTGCTCCTTCAGGTGGTAGGCGGTAGGGTGGGGCCCGTTGAGAGGGGACTGAAGGGCGGCGCACAGAGCGTCTAGTAGGTAGAGGAGGTGATTCCCCGTCCCGCCGGCGGAGGAGGAGAAGAGCAGCTCACAACTCGCTCAATTAAGGCCGTTTCGACCGTCAACGTCTTCCCTGAGAGGCTGTCGTTCCTCGCGATTGCGTCGCCGCCCCCTGGACACCGGCTCTGCTCTCCTCCGTCAATCCCGCAGCTGAGTACCTCTTCCACGTTGTCGTTGAGGGTGGGTGGAGATGTAGTTTATGATTTGGAGCTTGAGGGTGGAGATGGAGAACCCGACTTGAGGGTGGAGATGGAGGAGAATGTGTTTTTTTCAAGTAGGGGTATTTCTGTCTTTTCACATGGCTCTTCGCCGGAGAAAAACTCTGATTCTGGCTTCAGAGGGGCTCCATGGTATAATTTTGCCAAACTATGATAAGTTTTTAATCGATTACCAGAATATAGGGGGCGAACACGGAATATACCAAACACTAGGGACCTAACAGTAATTTCTCCTATAAATTATGACCATATATATATATTTTTGCGGGGATGACCAGATATACTTCATTATCTCCATATCGGTAAATAAAACTTATGTGGGATGGTAATAACAGTTGAAGCAAAATAAAGGTAATAAAAGGAAATCCAAATCTTTAATATTTTTTAGATTTATATCTTTAATATTTTGGATGCAGCGATAACGTATCAATCTCATCTAATGATAGGAGACGTACCGGTAACCTCGAAACATAAATAAACGGCCAAAAGCAACGTGTGAAGGGCAAACCGGGAAATTTTTTAGGAACATGGAGAAGTCGTCCTCTTTATAGTTTTGGATTGAGTGGGGACAACATAAAAGTCGTTCTCATAGTAAAAATTTTATTTAAACCATCAGATTTTCATTAAAAATCATATCTATAGATCTGACAGTCCTTAAAAACCGTATTTATAAATATAATAATTTGATCAATTTCAAGAATTCCCACTGAATCTAAACCCCTTTTTATATATTTAGTTGTTTTTTACCCTCCTCTTCCACTAAAAAAGTTGTTGGAGACTGCTTAACAGAAAACAACTCACTCCCAACCCGTGTCATTTACATGGCGTTACATGACTGGATTCCAACGCACTAAAGAAAGATTTAAGCCGGGTATCAAACAAGCACTTAAACCGATAAACGAAAACGATATTCTAGTTTAATCAGATCTCGATATCGAGTAATTAAGAATATTACAATAATGAATGTTTGTTGGGGCATTTTTGTCACATTTCAAAATTTCTACCCAATTTAAAATAAAATTTGAAGGTTTTCATGCATAAACTTAATTAATGCGAAACCATAATATTTAATGAACACATCATTAAATCGAAATAGCCATATTAAAGTATTTACCTCTTGTAGCGCAGTCCGTTCTTCGAGAGATATGTCACAGGGTCGAGGGAGGCTTGTCACTGGTCGTCCTCGCTCACGTACACGAAGCGGGGATCGGATTTTACCGCCTAAAAGCCTTGAGAGTCTCCTAGAAAAAAAGCTACGTCTCTTTTTCTCTAGTGTGTGATTTCTCTCTCACCCAGTAAAAACCCCTATTCCGTATAAATAGAGAATTCTGAGAGGAGAAAGGGAGTGGGAGAGTTATCACGTATAACAAACTCTCCTCATCCAAATCTCTTTCAAATTTAAATTAAAACTAAAAGATATCTAATATCTTTTATTTAATTTAATAGGATAATCATGGGTGGATAATCCTTCATCTCCCACTCACACATGATTGACCATAATCAATCTATTCTCTCATTTTCGCGTTTGGCAGATAGGCCGTGCGACCAGCATACATCGAGTGCACTTAGCTAAACCCAAGATCACATAGTGGCCACTTGGATGATAGCTTCTCGATTAGCACCTCCATCGTATATAGTATGCATTATCCTAGGTCTTATCTCACAATCATTGTTTCTCACATGTGATTTCTGAAATAATCTATTCGTGTTCACTATTGTATTGCTCTCAACACAATAGGCATGCCAGTGAACCACGAAGCTTCTAGAATGTGATCGATAGAGAACCTTCTCCTTTAACGATATTTCTTCTATCATGAACCAGCCATCTTTTCCAGTTAGCCTTGCCAGATCGAATCATAACCATGACCCTTTAAAGACTTTCTAAGCTAGCGGCACTGAATCATACTTCCAAAATACGTTAAGGATCCTAAGGGTAGAGTTCCGGAAATCATAGTTTTCGGAGTTAGTCTCACACTAGAGAAATTGAAATCACTTTTAAATAAATTGATTTCCCATCCAAAAGGTCGTAAAGCACACATGACACGAACCATGTGTTATGATGTTCTTTCCTTCAAAAGGAGCGCATGTCTCTCACTAAAATACCATACTAGAGTATCAGCCTCGATGTTCACGAACAATGGCTTTAGTCTACCCAATGACTACTCCAGGCTATCAAGACAGAATTATGGTAAGTTCAACTTATTTCTTACCATTGGATTCCATAAAATCCTAATAAGTTCTGAGAACTTATTTAATGCAGCATCTATTGCATGCACCATCAATAATCTTGCACTTTAACAAGTCCCTTTCTTGTAGTTAAGCAAGACGTCATTCATATTTTAGAACAGGCACTCGAATGATGTCCTAAAACTGCCTCATCTCAATCAAGAATCAACCCATTGACTCCCACTGAGGTAAACACCTGTGTGAGTGGGCTACTTTTTTGTCCGACATACATTTAAGTAAATGTTACAAAAATAATATTCACACAATATGTATTGCTGAAACAACTTTACTTTTATTGAATAATAAATTTATTACAATATGAGCATAAACTAACATCTTCGCAAACCCTGGGACCTGGCATGTTTCACAAAAACATCTCTAGATAGGCCCTTAGTCATCGGATCTGCTATCATATCCTGTGTAGGTATATGTATTATGCTCACTTCCTTACACGCAACCATATCCCTAACATAGTGATACTTGATATCAATATGCTTTGCTCTGCTGTGAAATCTAGGATTCTTAGCATAAGCAATCGCTGCTTGATTGTCGCAAAATAAGCTCACTAGTTCTCCTGCGCTGGTTAGGGACAAATGGTTTAAGAACCTCTTCAACCATACTGCTTCTTGTACAGCAGCTGCAGAAGCAACATATTCAGCTTCCATAGTTGACAGGGAGACGCATGTCTGTTTCTTGCTACTCCATGAAATAGCACCCCCGCCTTGTAAGAAGACATATCCAGATGTGGATTTCTTCTCGTCCACATCTCCTGCCCAATCGGCATCAGTGTACCCTTTCAGCGTTAGGTCTTGACCTTGATAACACAGTGAGTATTCTGCAGTCGTATTCAAGTACTTCATAATTCCCTTGACTACTTTCCAATGTGTTCTTCCTGGATTAGATTGGTATCTGCTTACTATCCCAACAGCATAGCAGATATCTGACCTTGTACACAATATTGTATACATGAGACAACCCACCGCATTAGCATAAGGGACATTCATCATATCCTGTTTCTGTTGAGCTATTTTTGGACACATTTCTTTGTTCAGATTATGACCTTTGACAATTGGGACATATCTGGAATTACTGTCATTACTGTTGAACCATTCTACTACTTTACGGATATATGTCTCTTGAGAAAGAGATAATAGCCTCTTCGAACGATTTCTTGAAATCTTAATTCCGAGCACGTAATCAGCTTCTCCCATATCTTTCATTTCAAAGTTGGACGAAAACCAAGCTTTGAGCTCGTTAAGATATCCCAAGTCATTTCCAGCCATTAGTATGTCATCTACATAGAATGTAATCATGACAAACTTTTTACCTGAGCATTTAATATAGACACAATAGTCTTCGTCTATCATTTTAAAATCATACGACATGATAGTGTTATGAAAACGAATGTACTACTGTCTAGAAGACTGTTTTAGGCCATAAATTGATCTCATCAATTTGCAAACTTTACGTTCGCTGCCTTTTTGGATGTAACCCTCTGGTTGAACCATATAGATTTCTTCATCCAATTCCCCATATAGAAAAGCAGTTTTAACATCCATTTGATGTAGCTCAAGGTCCATATTTGCCACCATAGCCAGAATAATCCTGATGGACGTGGATCTTACAACAGGTGAGAAAGTCTCATTATAGTCAATCCCTTTCCTCTGTGTGAATCCTTGGGCAACTAAGCGGGCTTTGTACCTTTCGATACTACCATCTGCTTTTCGCTTAATTTTGAGAATCCATTTATTCCCAATTGTCCTACGCCCTTCAGGCAGGTCAACCAGTTCCCAAACATAATTTTTCTTCATGGAAGCCATCTCTTCCTCCATTGCTTTAGCCCATTCATTCTTCTCGGGAGATGATAAAGCATCAGAGACATTCTCAGGTTCATTATCATCTTGTAGGATAGCTAAAAGAATCTCACTTGTATCTTTATCTGTAAATGTCAAGAGAGCATTGAAAGGAAGGATTTTCACCCCTCTTGCAATAATGAGTAAGTACGGGATTGTCGTCCCACGAGGACTAAGCTAGGCCACAAATTCAACTCAACCACTAGTTTAGGACTACTATGAATGGATTTGTCAATTCCAAACACAAAATGCTACTTGAATTAAAATTACAACTAAGCAAGGAGAAGGTTAAAACACTTAAAACAAGAGTGAGCTTGGTACCAATGACAACCTAAATAACCAAATGGCATGTGGGGTTTATTGAGTTCGTGTTATGGTCCGGATGTTCCTTAAGCAACTAATCAACGCTCCCGCGACAAACTAGTCTAAATCGATAGTTAATTAGGCTTAGTCAAACCAACCGCGCTCCCGCGACTAATTAGCCAACTAATCCAACTAACTACCGATTATCACCATCATCCTTTGGACAACTAGTCACCTAAGGTGATCCCTCAACAATAGGCAACTAGTTAACTAGTTAAATGGTCCGTTAATCCTAACCCCTCCCGGCGATTAGCATCAACTTAGTTCATAATCAAGGTGATCAATCAAGATTAGGCATTAAACACATTAACTAGTACATAAACCTTAACATATTATCCCCACAAAACCATTGGCTAAGTAGGTGCCATCAAGGCACCAAACTCACAAATCAACTACTCACTCATGTTCAACAAACAACACAAATTATCCATTGAACAAAGCAAGCAAAACAAGAACATTAAAAGATAGAGTAAGAGAAAGCTCAAAATGGTCTTCAAGCTTCCAATCTTCTTCCTTCAAGTTCCCTTCACAAGCTTCAACAATGGCTTCCTCTCCTAGCTTCTTCTTGGCCACGTTTTTCTCTTCTTCTCCTCTTCAATGGTGAATCACGTTTTTTGCTTGGGAGCAAGAGGTTGGCAGCCACGGAATTGCTTGGAGAAGAGGAAGGAGAGAATGAGTGAATGAATGGGTGGTCAAAGTATGGAGAAGTGGAGTGGGAGATAGTGGAAGACAAAGTGGAGTAGTGGGAGACAAAGGAAGGTAGTGGAGTATGGGGAATTTTGTAGTGGAAATCCAGCCAAAAGGTGGTAGGATGGCAGCCAAGAAAACGTCCTGGCAAATTCCGGAATGGTCCCGGAATTTTAGCCGATTTCGGTCAGGCGAGTTCTCAGGTTTAAAGCTCGTCTTCATGTGCATTTTTGACCCTCTTAGACTTCGAATCTGAAGATGACCGAAGAAACAAAGTTGTAGCCCCGGATGTCTTCTTTCCAGAACCACCTCACTCGTCTCCATGGAACTTCAGATGAGAAAGTTATCGGCATTTAAGTCTCTCGAGGTCAGTTAGCCTAATGTCGTCGCCTTCCCGATCGTGCACCATTCTTCAAGGCTGATCCGATCATCGTTGAAGCGCTCCAACGTACACCAATATCTTCCCCGCATCACCACAAAGCCTCCTTGAAATAAAAATGAACAAAACTAATGAAAATCACAATAACTATACTAAAACGTTCAAAACACGAAATATAACAAAACAACGATAAATAACACACAACAATACTAGAAACAATGGACAATTGACACTAAAACATACATAGATGATAGAGTGTTTTCACACTCATCACACCCCCACACTTGAATCATTGCTTGTCCTCAAGCAATACTCATACAAACACAATCACAATCACAATCACAATCACATAAGAAAGAAAACATGAAAAAGAACAAGACTAGGCATGAAAGATTCACAATTTAACTCCCCGCAAAATCTCAAACTCACATCAAAAGTATTATCACACAACCTAGCTAGTACATCAACTCAAACTCAAAGAGTAAGAACCGGTAGACACCTTACCACTCGATGGTTTAATCAAGTGTTATCACTATGTAAAAGACACTACAAGGTTAACCACTCAGAGGTTCGGAAATTTTAGCTCACGATTTGTAAGTAGCCAACTTCCTATCTCTCGCATACATGATCGAAGTCTTTCAAAGTATCCTACGTCATACTCAACAGTGTCTCAAAGTCATGTGGTTGCTCGTGAACCAGGAGCTTTCAATCGGGTTATAAGGGGGCTAAGGTAAAGGTGAGGAAATATGTATGGATGGTAGTTAAACCACCAAATCCGAGGACATGTTACAAAAGTACTCTAGTCACTCATCTATTCTAAACATCTTCACCATAAATCGCTAAAGCACATTCCCAAAATTCACCCATTTCTTAAGACCGTGTAGCACGAGTTATGCCAATTATTCATGCCTTATTCAACATTCACTTTTTCTTTTTCTTTTCTTTTCTTCCTTTTTTTTTCTTTTTTTTCTTTCTTTTACAAATACAAACACAAACTTGGCATTTTGTAGGCAAAAACTCGGCTTCTTTGCATGGCCTCTCTATAAGAATTAACCCATAAGAACACTAAGCTACCAACTAAACCCAATACATATCATTTCCCCAAAAAATGTAAACTTATGTGTCCTCGGATCGGATGACCAAAGGTCGGGAAGATGGTGGAAATAAGGCTTAGAGTTGGTATACATATAATATGATCAATGAATGGCTAGGCTCAATAGGTTAAAGCAATGGATATAAAGGTTCTTGGCTCTAAGGCTGTAGGCTCAATTTCAAAGGATTAGCCCCCGTCATTCACTAACGCCACACAATCAAGACCATGTCAAGTACTAGTAGGATACCTTGATCAACCGAACTCATGTAGGCACCTCATGAATCAATGAAGACGGTTGTCTCCTCCTTCGGCTCAAAGTTCCTCACAAGGTCACTCATCAACCCTCTAGTCTAATCTACATAGTGAGACCACTAGTCTAAACAACCGAGGGTGAGGTTTCTACAAGTTCTTAGGCCTTGTGCTCGAGTTCATTTCCTAACAAGGTGTGTGGTAAGCTTCTAACACAAGTTAAAGAATTTTGAAGGGGATCAAATTTTGAAAAAAAATCATGCCAAATCATTGCCTAATCAAGATAAACTAAATCTAAACACACAAAAGGATTCCTAAGTGGAACCACACCCCCACACTTGAAGAACACCTTGTCCTCAAGGTGGAGGGAGCACACATACATATAAACAATTGAACTATACTAACAAATGCATTAAGAAGCAAGCATGAACAACAATCAAACATGAAGAACACGACATCACAAAGACATAAAGCAAACTCAAGACATCACGAAGACAAGAAAATAACTAAAGAAGAAAGAAAAAAAATGCTAGGAGACTTCCCTGAGTCTTGAGTTGGAGATGTTGGTGGCGGTGGAATGTCGAATCTGGGTCGCTCCACTAGTTGTCGGATGTAGTAGCTTTGATGATGCAGCTCCCTGTCCATGTTGAACTTCGACCCCTTAAATCGCCACTTGCTAGCCTTTTGATTGGGACGATTTGGGAGAAATGGGAGGAAGAGTATATTAAAAAAAAATTTTTTTTTTTAAAGAAAAGAAAAAAAAAAAAAAAAACGGGATTGAAATTAAAACCGAAAGTTGCCACGGCCGTGGCTAAACGCCACGACAAAAATTTTTTTTTTGTTTTTTTTTTTCAAAAAAAAATTTTAAAAATGAAAACCGAGAGTTGCCACGGCCGTGGCTAAAAGCCACGCCAAAAAAAAAAATTTTTTTTTTTTTTTTCGCAAAATTTTTTTTTTCTTTCCCAACTCGTCCTCGATCTTTGCTGAGCTTCCAATCGTCCATGTCACCTTCAAGATGCAAGAGACCCCATAAGCATGAACTAACACTACAAAATCTTACCGGGATAAGAACAATACATAAAAGAACATCACATAAAAGACTATAGCAATATAAAGACAGATAAAACATGCTAAGTTATAGTCATTAGCTTGACTTTACTCCCCTTGTTCATGCATTGGAGGGTGAACCCACGGATTGCACTTCCGCTTGCCGTTCCATATTACCACCAAGGTACATCTTGCACCTTTGGCCATTCACCTTGAATACTCCTCCATTGATTCTTTCCAACATGAGAGTTCCAAATGGAAAAACCTTTACCACCTTGAAAGGTCCACTCCACTTGGACTTGTGTTTTCCGAGAAAAAGTTTCAAACGGGAGTTGTAGAGTAGCACTTGATCACCCTTCTTGAACTCTTTCTTCACGATGTAGGCATCATGTGCCTTTTTCTTATCCGCCTTGTTAAGCCTTTCTACTCCGGGCTTGGCTTCCTCCTCCAAGTGGTTGTAATGCATAACCATGTTAGGATTTATCCCCTTCATATCAGATTTTTGGCATGCCACGCCCTTAATCCGCTTGTTAACCACTTCAAGCACCTTCTCCTCTTGCTCCTTAGAAAGCTTGTTGGAGATGATGATGGGGACTCTTCCTTCATCCTTTAAGAATGCATATCGTAGATGGGAGGGTAGCTCTTTCAACTCCAAGCTTGAAGCCTTAATGATGGAAGGTGGAGTAGGATACTCCAAATCAACCATGTCATCCTCATCTTGTTCTCCATCATTCTTTTCCTCTATTCCATCTTCAATCTTCAATGAGCTCTCCTTGCCCAAATCATGGACGCATTCCTCCACCAGATCAATCTTCATGCAAGTCCCTTCATCAAGAGGATGACGCATTGGATCAGACATCTTGAACTCAACTTTCTCCTCCCCTACTCGGAGGACCAATCGTCCATCATGCACATCCACCAAGGCACGTGCCGTATTGAGAAATGGCCGGCCAAGGATTAATGGACAGCTCTTGTCTTCATCAAAATCCAGCACCACAAAGTCCACGGGGAAGATAAACTTATCAACCTTCACCAAGACATCCTCCACTACCCCGAATGGCTTCTTTATGGTTTGGTCCGCCAATTGGAGACGCATAGAAGTTGGTTTCACCTCACATAAGCCAAGTCTCCGAAAGACGGACAAAGGCATCAAGTTGATACTTGCACCCAAGTCACACAAACACTTTGGAAACTCCACATCACCAACAAAACCAGGAATAGTGAAGCTCCCCGGATCTTTTAATTTCTTCGGGAGATCTTTGGAGATGATAGAGCTACATTTAGCCGTTAGAGCTACCGTCTCTCCATCTTTCCACTTCCTCTTCTTAGCGATGAGTTCCTTGAGAAACTTTGAGTACTGCGGCAATTGATCCAACATCTCAAGAAAAGAAACGCTGATCTGGATGTTCTTCATCTTCTCCATGAAGCCAATAAACTTGTCATCCATCACATTCTTCTTCTTCACTCTTTGAGGGAATGGTAGTCGAGGGGCTTTAGGTGGTGGTGGCACGTAGACTTCTTCTTCAGCACTCTCAACCGGTGGACTTCTCTCTCTCTTTGCCTCCACTTCAGTCTCCTCCTCATGGGCTTCCATAGGATCATCATTGTTCTTCCGGGTTGCCTCTTGAGAAGCTATTTCCTTACCACTCCTCAAAGAAATTGCACACACATTTCCTCGAGGATTCACTTCCGTTGAGCTAGGAAGAGAACCAGAAGCTCTGTGGGCACTTGCACTTGCTATTTGCCCAAGTTGTCTCTCTATATTATGCATGGTGGTTGCTTGACCCTTGAGGATTTGTTCAAGGTTATCTTGCCTTGATGCTTGTTGTTGTATGGCTGCCAACATTTGGCTTTGTTGGCCAACCACCCCTCCAACTTCTTGCATAAACTTTTCCATCTTGTCAAACCTCTCCTCAATATTTCCCATCCGATCCATCAAGGAGAAACGTGGTTGGAAACCTGGAGGAGGCCCTTGAGGTGCATTACGAAGAGGAAGTCCCTTATCCGGAACAATTGCCATGCTATCTCCACTACTTCCTTCGGTACCCCTCCAAGAGAAGTTTGGGTGATTTCTCCACCCCGGATTGTAAGTGGAGGAATAGGGGTTATTTCCCATCCTATTTGCTCCTTGGCTTTGGCCACCCACGAAATTCACTTGCTCCATAGAAGAGCCCATCATGGCACACCCATTCATCTCATGGCCAACATTGCCACAAACTTCACAACTTGTTTGCATAGCCGCCACATTGCTTTTGTTCAAGCTTAGTTCCTTCACTTGCTTTGCTAATAAAGCCAATTGAGCTTGAATTGAGGAAGCAATATCAACATCAATCACTTCTACTTGCTCCTTTCTCGGTTGCCTAGCTCTCTCATTAGCCATAAGCATGTTTGTAATTGCCAACTGCTGCAAGATGTGGTAGGCTTCATCTTTCTCCTTTCTCAAGAAGGATCCATTTGCGGCGGCATCAACCGTGCCCCTTGTAGATGATCCAAGGCTAAAGTAGAAGGTGTGGAGTAGAGACTCCTCTGTCAAATTGTGATGTGGGCAACTCCTTTGTAGTCCCTTGAATCTTTCCCAAGCTTCACTCAAGGTCTCATTTTCAAATTGTTGAAAGTTGTTGATCTCCTTCCTGAGTCTATTTGTCTTTGCGTAGGGGAAAAACTTTTCAAGGAAGGCATTGGCTAACTCCTCCCACGTGGAAATCTCTGTATCGACCAATTGCTTGTACCACATTTTAGCTTGGTCCTTCAAAGTAAATGGAAACAATCTAAGCTTCACGGCATCATCGGTAGCTCCGTCGAACTTGACAGTGTCGGCTATCTCCAAGAAGTTACCAATATGGTCATTGGGGTCTTCATTCGGCAACCCATAGAATTGAACCGAAGATTGGAGCATGTTTATCACGGCCGGCTTGATCTCAAAATTGTTAGCTTGGATACTCGGCCTCGGTACTCCGGTCATTGCTCCCCTCAAGGTGGGCTTATAGGAATCCAAGAGCGTCCTTCGAGGAGCTCGATCTCCATGAGCATCGTCCCTTGGATGAGCTTGTTGGTTCATCCTTTCTTGAGTTCTTCTTTCTTGTCGCAATGTCCTCTCCAAATATCCAATGTCCGCTTCGATTTCCACCGAAAAGTTGTTGGTGGAACGAGTGAGGGGCATGCGACAAACAAGTACCTTGCAAAATAAGAAACAAAGGTACTAAGTAACCAAGTAAACAAAAATAAATGTCCTAATCCAAGTTCGTAAGCCAAATTAAGTGTCTAGTACTTAGTCCCCGGCAACGGCGCCAATTGAAAGGAAGGATTTTCACCCCTCTTGCAATAATGAGTAAGTACGGGATTGTCGTCCCACGAGGACTAAGCTAGGCCACAAATTCAACTCAACCACTAGTTTAGGACTACTATGAATGGATTTGTCAATTCCAAACACAAAATGCTACTTGAATTAAAATTACAACTAAGCAAGGAGAAGGTTAAAACACTTAAAACAAGAGTGAGCTTGGTACCAATGACAACCTAAATAACCAAATGGCATGTGGGGTTTATTGAGTTCGTGTTATGGTCCGGATGTTCCTTAAGCAACTAATCAACGCTCCCGCGACAAACTAGTCTAAATCGATAGTTAATTAGGCTTAGTCAAACCAACCGCGCTCCCGCGACTAATTAGCCAACTAATCCAACTAACTACCGATTATCACCATCATCCTTTGGACAACTAGTCACCTAAGGTGATCCCTCAACAATAGGCAACTAGTTAACTAGTTAAATGGTCCGTTAATCCTAACCCCTCCCGGCGATTAGCATCAACTTAGTTCATAATCAAGGTGATCAATCAAGATTAGGCATTAAACACATTAACTAGTACATAAACCTTAACATATTATCCCCACAAAACCATTGGCTAAGTAGGTGCCATCAAGGCACCAAACTCACAAATCAACTACTCACTCATGTTCAACAAACAACACAAATTATCCATTGAACAAAGCAAGCAAAACAAGAACATTAAAAGATAGAGTAAGAGAAAGCTCAAAATGGTCTTCAAGCTTCCAATCTTCTTCCTTCAAGTTTCCTTCACAAGCTTCAACAATGGCTTCCTCTCCTAGCTTCTTCTTGGCCACGTTTTTCTCTTCTTCTCCTCTTCAATGGTGAATCACGTTTTTTGCTTGGGAGCAAGAGGTTGGCAGCCACGGAATTGCTTGGAGAAGAGGAAGGAGAGAATGAGTGAATGAATGGGTGGTCAAAGTATGGAGAAGTGGAGTGGGAGATAGTGGAAGACAAAGTGGAGTAGTGGGAGACAAAGGAAGGTAGTGGAGTATGGGGAATTTTGTAGTGGAAATCCAGCCAAAAGGTGGTAGGATGGCAGCCAAGAAAACGTCCTGGCAAATTCCGGAATGGTCCCGGAATTTTAGCCGATTTCGGTCAGGCGAGTTCTCAGGTTTAAAGCTCGTCTTCATGTGCATTTTTGACCCTCTTAGACTTCGAATCTGAAGATGACCGAAGAAACAAAGTTGTAGCCCCGGATGTCTTCTTTCCAGAACCACCTCACTCGTCTCCATGGAACTTCAGATGAGAAAGTTATCGGCATTTAAGTCTCTCGAGGTCAGTTAGCCTAATGTCGTCGCCTTCCCGATCGTGCACCATTCTTCAAGGCTGATCCGATCATCGTTGAAGCGCTCCAACGTACACCAATATCCTCCCCGCATCACCACAAAGCCTCCTTGAAATAAAAATGAACAAAACTAATGAAAATCACAATAACTATACTAAAACGTTCAAAACACGAAATATAACAAAACAACGATAAATAACACACAACAATACTAGAAACAATGGACAATTGACACTAAAACATACATAGATGATAGAGTGTTTTCACACTCATCACACCCCCACACTTGAATCATTGCTTGTCCTCAAGCAATACTCATACAAACACAATCACAATCACAATCACATAAGAAAGAAAACATGAAAAAGAACAAGACTAGGCATGAAAGATTCACAATTTAACTCCCCGCAAAATCTCAAACTCACATCAAAAGTATTATCACACAACCTAGCTAGTACATCAACTCAAACTCAAAGAGTAAGAACCGGTAGACACCTTACCACTCGATGGTTTAATCAAGTGTTATCACTATGTAAAAGACACTACAAGGTTAACCACTCAGAGGTTCGGAAATTTTAGCTCACGATTTGTAAGTAGCCAACTTCCTATCTCTCGCATACATGATCGAAGTCTTTCAAAGTATCCTACGTCATACTCAACAGTGTCTCAAAGTCATGTGGTTGCTCGTGAACCAGGAGCTTTCAATCGGGTTATAAGGGGGCTAAGGTAAAGGTGAGGAAATATGTATGGATGGTAGTTAAACCACCAAATCCGAGGACATGTTACAAAAGTACTCTAGTCACTCATCTATTCTAAACATCTTCACCATAAATCGCTAAAGCACATTCCCAAAATTCACCCATTTCTTAAGACCGTGTAGCACGAGTTATGCCAATTATTCATGCCTTATTCAACATTCACTTTTTCTTTTTCTTTTCTTTTCTTCCTTTTTTTTTTCTTTTTTTTCTTTCTTTTACAAATACAAACACAAACTTGGCATTTTGTAGGCAAAAACTCGGCTTCTTTGCATGGCCTCTCTATAAGAATTAACCCATAAGAACACTAAGCTACCAACTAAACCCAATACATATCATTTCCCCAAAAAATGTAAACTTATGTGTCCTCGGATCGGATGACCAAAGGTCGGGAAGATGGTGGAAATAAGGCTTAGAGTTGGTATACATATAATATGATCAATGAATGGCTAGGCTCAATAGGTTAAAGCAATGGATATAAAGGTTCTTGGCTCTAAGGCTGTAGGCTCAATTTCAAAGGATTAGCCCCCGTCATTCACTAACGCCACACAATCAAGACCATGTCAAGTACTAGTAGGATACCTTGATCAACCGAACTCATGTAGGCACCTCATGAATCAATGAAGACGGTTGTCTCCTCCTTCGGCTCAAAGTTCCTCACAAGGTCACTCATCAACCCTCTAGTCTAATCTACATAGTGAGACCACTAGTCTAAACAACCGAGGGTGAGGTTTCTACAAGTTCTTAGGCCTTGTGCTCGAGTTCATTTCCTAACAAGGTGTGTGGTAAGCTTCTAACACAAGTTAAAGAATTTTGAAGGGGATCAAATTTTGAAAAAAAATCATGCCAAATCATTGCCTAATCAAGATAAACTAAATCTAAACACACAAAAGGATTCCTAAGTGGAACCACACCCCCACACTTGAAGAACACCTTGTCCTCAAGGTGGAGGGAGCACACATACATATAAACAATTGAACTATACTAACAAATGCATTAAGAAGCAAGCATGAACAACAATCAAACATGAAGAACACGACATCACAAAGACATAAAGCAAACTCAAGACATCACGAAGACAAGAAAATAACTAAAGAAGAAAGAAAAAAAATGCTAGGAGACTTCCCTGAGTCTTGAGTTGGAGATGTTGGTGGCGGTGGAATGTCGAATCTGGGTCGCTCCACTAGTTGTCGGATGTAGTAGCTTTGATGATGCAGCTCCCTGTCCATGTTGAACTTCGACCCCTTAAATCGCCACTTGCTAGCCTTTTGATTGGGACGATTTGGGAGAAATGGGAGGAAGAGTATATTAAAAAAAAAAATTTTTTTTTAAAGAAAAGAAAAAAAAAAAAAACGGGATTGAAATTAAAACCGAAAGTTGCCACGGCCGTGGCTAAACGCCACGACAAAAATTTTTTTTTTGTTTTTTTTTTCAAAAAAAAAATTTTAAAAATGAAAACCGAGAGTTGCCACGGCCGTGGCTAAAAGCCACGCCAAAAAAAAAAATTTTTTTTTTTTTTTTTTCGCAAAATTTTTTTTTTCTTTCCCAACTCGTCCTCGATCTTTGCTGAGCTTCCAATCGTCCATGTCACCTTCAAGATGCAAGAGACCCCATAAGCATGAACTAACACTACAAAATCTTACCGGGATAAGAACAATACATAAAAGAACATCACATAAAAGACTATAGCAATATAAAGACAGATAAAACATGCTAAGTTATAGTCATTAGCTTGACTTTACTCCCCTTGTTCATGCATTGGAGGGTGAACCCACGGATTGCACTTCCGCTTGCCGTTCCATATTACCACCAAGGTACATCTTGCACCTTTGGCCATTCACCTTGAATACTCCTCCATTGATTCTTTCCAACATGAGAGTTCCAAATGGAAAAACCTTTACCACCTTGAAAGGTCCACTCCACTTGGACTTGTGTTTTCCGAGAAAAAGTTTCAAACGGGAGTTGTAGAGTAGCACTTGATCACCCTTCTTGAACTCTTTCTTCACGATGTAGGCATCATGTGCCTTTTTCTTATCCGCCTTGTTAAGCCTTTCTACTCCGGGCTTGGCTTCCTCCTCCAAGTGGTTGTAATGCATAACCATGTTAGGATTTATCCCCTTCATATCAGATTTTTGGCATGCCACGCCCTTAATCCGCTTGTTAACCACTTCAAGCACCTTCTCCTCTTGCTCCTTAGAAAGCTTGTTGGAGATGATGATGGGGACTCTTCCTTCATCCTTTAAGAATGCATATCGTAGATGGGAGGGTAGCTCTTTCAACTCCAAGCTTGAAGCCTTAATGATGGAAGGTGGAGTAGGATACTCCAAATCAACCATGTCATCCTCATCTTGTTCTCCATCATTCTTTTCCTCTATTCCATCTTCAATCTTCAATGAGCTCTCCTTGCCCAAATCATGGACGCATTCCTCCACCAGATCAATCTTCATGCAAGTCCCTTCATCAAGAGGATGACGCATTGGATCAGACATCTTGAACTCAACTTTCTCCTCCCCTACTCGGAGGACCAATCGTCCATCATGCACATCCACCAAGGCACGTGCCGTATTGAGAAATGGCCGGCCAAGGATTAATGGACAGCTCTTGTCTTCATCAAAATCCAGCACCACAAAGTCCACGGGGAAGATAAACTTATCAACCTTCACCAAGACATCCTCCACTACCCCGAATGGCTTCTTTATGGTTTGGTCCGCCAATTGGAGACGCATAGAAGTTGGTTTCACCTCACATAAGCCAAGTCTCCGAAAGACGGACAAAGGCATCAAGTTGATACTTGCACCCAAGTCACACAAACACTTTGGAAACTCCACATCACCAACAAAACCAGGAATAGTGAAGCTCCCCGGATCTTTTAATTTCTTCGGGAGATCTTTGGAGATGATAGAGCTACATTTAGCCGTTAGAGCTACCGTCTCTCCATCTTTCCACTTCCTCTTCTTAGCGATGAGTTCCTTGAGAAACTTTGAGTACTGCGGCAATTGATCCAACATCTCAAGAAAAGAAACGCTGATCTGGATGTTCTTCATCTTCTCCATGAAGCCAATAAACTTGTCATCCATCACATTCTTCTTCTTCACTCTTTGAGGGAATGGTAGTCGAGGGGCTTTAGGTGGTGGTGGCACGTAGACTTCTTCTTCAGCACTCTCAACCGGTGGACTTCTCTCTCTCTTTGCCTCCACTTCAGTCTCCTCCTCATGGGCTTCCATAGGATCATCATTGTTCTTCCGGGTTGCCTCTTGAGAAGCTATTTCCTTACCACTCCTCAAAGAAATTGCACACACATTTCCTCGAGGATTCACTTCCGTTGAGCTAGGAAGAGAACCAGAAGCTCTGTGGGCACTTGCACTTGCTATTTGCCCAAGTTGTCTCTCTATATTATGCATGGTGGTTGCTTGACCCTTGAGGATTTGTTCAAGGTTATCTTGCCTTGATGCTTGTTGTTGTATGGCTGCCAACATTTGGCTTTGTTGGCCAACCACCCCTCCAACTTCTTGCATAAACTTTTCCATCTTGTCAAACCTCTCCTCAATATTTCCCATCCGATCCATCAAGGAGAAACGTGGTTGGAAACCTGGAGGAGGCCCTTGAGGTGCATTACGAAGAGGAAGTCCCTTATCCGGAACAATTGCCATGCTATCTCCACTACTTCCTTCGGTACCCCTCCAAGAGAAGTTTGGGTGATTTCTCCACCCCGGATTGTAAGTGGAGGAATAGGGGTTATTTCCCATCCTATTTGCTCCTTGGCTTTGGCCACCCACGAAATTCACTTGCTCCATAGAAGAGCCCATCATGGCACACCCATTCATCTCATGGCCAACATTGCCACAAACTTCACAACTTGTTTGCATAGCCGCCACATTGCTTTTGTTCAAGCTTAGTTCCTTCACTTGCTTTGCTAATAAAGCCAATTGAGCTTGAATTGAGGAAGCAATATCAACATCAATCACTTCTACTTGCTCCTTTCTCGGTTGCCTAGCTCTCTCATTAGCCATAAGCATGTTTGTAATTGCCAACTGCTGCAAGATGTGGTAGGCTTCATCTTTCTCCTTTCTCAAGAAGGATCCATTTGCGGCGGCATCAACCGTGCCCCTTGTAGATGATCCAAGGCTAAAGTAGAAGGTGTGGAGTAGAGACTCCTCTGTCAAATTGTGATGTGGGCAACTCCTTTGTAGTCCCTTGAATCTTTCCCAAGCTTCACTCAAGGTCTCATTTTCAAATTGTTGAAAGTTGTTGATCTCCTTCCTGAGTCTATTTGTCTTTGCGTAGGGGAAAAACTTTTCAAGGAAGGCATTGGCTAACTCCTCCCACGTGGAAATCTCTGTATCGACCAATTGCTTGTACCACATTTTAGCTTGGTCCTTCAAAGTAAATGGAAACAATCTAAGCTTCACGGCATCATCGGTAGCTCCGTCGAACTTGACAGTGTCGGCTATCTCCAAGAAGTTACCAATATGGTCATTGGGGTCTTCATTCGGCAACCCATAGAATTGAACCGAAGATTGGAGCATGTTTATCACGGCCGGCTTGATCTCAAAATTGTTAGCTTGGATACTCGGCCTCGGTACTCCGGTCATTGCTCCCCTCAAGGTGGGCTTATAGGAATCCAAGAGCGTCCTTCGAGGAGCTCGATCTCCATGAGCATCGTCCCTTGGATGAGCTTGTTGGTTCATCCTTTCTTGAGTTCTTCTTTCTTGTCGCAATGTCCTCTCCAAATATCCAATGTCCGCTTCGATTTCCACCGAAAAGTTGTTGGTGGAACGAGTGAGGGGCATGCGACAAACAAGTACCTTGCAAAATAAGAAACAAAGGTACTAAGTAACCAAGTAAACAAAAATAAATGTCCTAATCCAAGTTCGTAAGCCAAATTAAGTGTCTAGTACTTAGTCCCCGGCAACGGCGCCAATTGAAAGGAAGGATTTTCACCCCTCTTGCAATAATGAGTAAGTACGGGATTGTCGTCCCACGAGGACTAAGCTAGGCCACAAATTCAACTCAACCACTAGTTTAGGACTACTATGAATGGATTTGTCAATTCCAAACACAAAATGCTACTTGAATTAAAATTACAACTAAGCAAGGAGAAGGTTAAAACACTTAAAACAAGAGTGAGCTTGGTACCAATGACAACCTAAATAACCAAATGGCATGTGGGGTTTATTGAGTTCGTGTTATGGTCCGGATGTTCCTTAAGCAACTAATCAACGCTCCCGCGACAAACTAGTCTAAATCGATAGTTAATTAGGCTTAGTCAAACCAACCGCGCTCCCGCGACTAATTAGCCAACTAATCCAACTAACTACCGATTATCACCATCATCCTTTGGACAACTAGTCACCTAAGGTGATCCCTCAACAATAGGCAACTAGTTAACTAGTTAAATGGTCCGTTAATCCTAACCCCTCCCGGCGATTAGCATCAACTTAGTTCATAATCAAGGTGATCAATCAAGATTAGGCATTAAACACATTAACTAGTACATAAACCTTAACATATTATCCCCACAAAACCATTGGCTAAGTAGGTGCCATCAAGGCACCAAACTCACAAATCAACTACTCACTCATGTTCAACAAACAACACAAATTATCCATTGAACAAAGCAAGCAAAACAAGAACATTAAAAGATAGAGTAAGAGAAAGCTCAAAATGGTCTTCAAGCTTCCAATCTTCTTCCTTCAAGTTTCCTTCACAAGCTTCAACAATGGCTTCCTCTCCTAGCTTCTTCTTGGCCACGTTTTTCTCTTCTTCTCCTCTTCAATGGTGAATCACGTTTTTTGCTTGGGAGCAAGAGGTTGGCAGCCACGGAATTGCTTGGAGAAGAGGAAGGAGAGAATGAGTGAATGAATGGGTGGTCAAAGTATGGAGAAGTGGAGTGGGAGATAGTGGAAGACAAAGTGGAGTAGTGGGAGACAAAGGAAGGTAGTGGAGTATGGGGAATTTTGTAGTGGAAATCCAGCCAAAAGGTGGTAGGATGGCAGCCAAGAAAACGTCCTGGCAAATTCCGGAATGGTCCCGGAATTTTAGCCGATTTCGGTCAGGCGAGTTCTCAGGTTTAAAGCTCGTCTTCATGTGCATTTTTGACCCTCTTAGACTTCGAATCTGAAGATGACCGAAGAAACAAAGTTGTAGCCCCGGATGTCTTCTTTCCAGAACCACCTCACTCGTCTCCATGGAACTTCAGATGAGAAAGTTATCGGCATTTAAGTCTCTCGAGGTCAGTTAGCCTAATGTCGTCGCCTTCCCGATCGTGCACCATTCTTCAAGGCTGATCCGATCATCGTTGAAGCGCTCCAACGTACACCAATATCCTCCCCGCATCACCACAAAGCCTCCTTGAAATAAAAATGAACAAAACTAATGAAAATCACAATAACTATACTAAAACGTTCAAAACACGAAATATAACAAAACAACGATAAATAACACACAACAATACTAGAAACAATGGACAATTGACACTAAAACATACATAGATGATAGAGTGTTTTCACACTCATCAAGCATCTTCCGCACCTTCAACCTCAAATCGTCTGCGTGGAATACTTGTTATTTTAGTTCTACGAATTTCCGTACTCCCACTGAAATTTTGAATTGTACTCCCACTAAGATGATGATCATATGGATCACGAACTTCCAGATCAGTTGGAGGTGGTAAATCATGATCTTCCTCCTCCATTATTCTCCCACTCGGAGGGAGCGATCCAGATGATTCTATCTCATCAGTTTCATATAGGGTAAGATCTTTACTTACCTCTCCCAATTTTGAAAAATTATTTTCCAAAAATGTGACATCTCGTGATTCAAATTCTGTCACTTGTCCATTTTCGTGTTCGCCCACGAACACATATCCCTTTGATACTTCAGAGTATCTAATGAAGATACTCTTCTTACCTCTCGGTCTTAATTTACCAAAATTACTGGAGGTAGTATGGACATAAGATGCACACCCCCACGGTCGTAAGTAGCTTAGATCGGGCTTCCGACCTGTCCACAATTCGTAAGGGGTGGTAGTGACAGACTTGGAGGGCACATGATTTAGAACATATGTGGCAGTAAGGAGTGCATCTCCATAAAATAATATAGGTAAATTCGCTTCTGCCATCATAGATCTAACCATATCTAGAAGGGTCCTATTCCTTCTTTCTGCTACCCCATTTTGTTGAGGTGTGCGAGGAATGGACAACTGATGTTCAATTCCTTTTTCATCACATAGAGTTTTAAACTCATCGGAAAGATACTCACGACCACGATCTGTTCGTAAGGCCTTGATCTTCCGTTCTAATTGATTCTCAGCATAATTCATGAAGGTCTTGAAGCAACTTAAT
This sequence comes from Hypericum androsaemum, assembly GCA_963995505.1. Lineage (NCBI taxonomy): Eukaryota > Viridiplantae > Streptophyta > Magnoliopsida > Malpighiales > Hypericaceae > Hypericum > Hypericum androsaemum. Next base: position 829,635 of record OZ023194.1, on the reverse strand, counting down.
GCTTCAGACTTGTGAGAAATCAAATAGATTAGACCATACCTGCTATAGTCATCTATAAATGTGATGAAATAATAGGCTCCATGCCTAGCCCTCACATTCATTGGACCACAAATGTCTGAATGGATTAATTGTAACGGATAGTCGGCTTTAGTTCCCTTACCAAATAGTTTTCTAGTCGATTTTCCTTCCAGACAACGTTCGCAAGTAGGTAAGATAGCCTTTTCTAAGTTACCTAATAGTCCTGCCTTAGCTAGACGATTCAAGCGATCTTGACCAATATGGCATAATCTAGAATGCCACAACACAACATCATCCTGAGATGGTGGCGTGGTAGTGACCATGGAAAAACTTGTTCGAGGTAAATCACACAGATCAACATCCATAATCAAGAAATCATTTGATTGATAACCAGATCCATAAAAAACATGTTTAAAAAATAACTGAACAGAATTGTTCTCAAATATCCAACGAAAACCAAAAGACATTAAAAATGAAACTGAAATTGAATTCTGACGAATCTCTGGAGCGTATAGCACATCGTGTAGAAGCAGGGTACGTCCTCCACGTAGGCTCAATCTGCATGTGCCTATGCCATTGACTTCTACTCGTGCATTATTGCCTACATAGATAGATTTTGCTCCAGCAAGTAGACGTCGAAATTCGACGAAGGTATCACGATCCTTTGTCACATGGTCTGTCGCTCCTAAATCAATCACCCACAATGGTTGACTTTTAGTTGGAAGGATAGTACTAGATACATACAATTCACTCGCACATGAGTTAAAGGGATGTACCTTCTTTTCTTCTTTGCAATCTTTTGCAAAGTGACCCTTCTTTTGACAGTTAAAATATTTCACCTTAGAAACGTTAACCATTCTCTTCTTCTTACCCTCAGAAGTCTTCTTCCCGGGTGGAGAATTTTCAGTTTTGCTCTTTTTGTTTCCCCAGCTTTTATTGCCTTTTCCCTTCAGGACCGTCTTCCTTTTCCCACCTTTGAAGTTTGAAGCAGCCATATGCGCCTCTGGATGGACTTTGATCGCAAGCAGATGATCCTCTTCCAGCTCAAGATGGCGGGCCACGTCATCAAATGTCTTGACATTATCAGCGTGGGTAAGGGTCATCTTCATGTGTTCCCAATTTGCAGGCAGGGAACGAATGACAGCTTGGATCTTCTGCTCGTTACTAAGCACATGGCCAGCTTCTACCAGCTCACTGATCATGTTGGACATTTCCCGAAGATGCTTCTTCATTGTATGATCAGGACGCTTCTTGTATGTGTCGAACCTTATGGTCAAAGCTCGCAGCTTTGAGGTGGAGATCTTCCCAAATTTCTCCTTAAGCGCATCCCATAGGTCCTTTACATTTTTGAAAGCTCGAAATTGCCTAGTGATATCATCCATCATAGCGCTCAATAAGATGAGACGAGCAGTAGAGTTCTTCTTCTTCCAAGCCAAGTAGGCGTCCTTGTCACGCCTATGCTGAGCAGTTGGACCATCTTCAGGCTGGACCATAATAACATTAATGGTCTCAAAAACTTCCTATTCTTCCAGGACATACTGGATTTTCATGCTCCACTTGTCATAATTATCGCTGTTGAGCTTCAAGTCCTTGTTGAGCTCGGCGATGATGGATTTGGAAGCAATCGACATATCTTTAGGAAATTATAAAAAAATATTGCGTGTTAGAAATTGGTTTCAGCAATACAATTAAATTTACTACGCGGTTATAACTTTAAGCAATATAAAGTTTTTAATTACTCTCGGATGGAAGTAGGTCACGGGCATGTTTTTCCTCACCTTCCGAGAATTAATTTCAAACTTTAAATGTTAAAGTTCTTTGCATAGTAAAACAAATGGATATTTCACGTGGTAACAATAACAATTAAACAAACGAATTTTATTCAATTGTAAACATGAATTGTCTTAACAAAAATAAATAACCACGGAAATACTCGAAGTTCTTAAACACATAGTTCTAGAACTTCCAACAAGACTGAAAATAAATAAAACTCACGCGTTGTGCTTCAATATGCCATCTTGAACATGCATCATAATGCAAGCGAATCGGGTTAACTCTTAAGTAGTCCCAATAAGATTAAAAAACATAAATTTTCAATCATAATGATGACAATAGTGCATAAAGAATATTTACTTTTGGACTTTATTGCGTGAATTATAAGTCTTGTTATTTTCCATAATTTTTAGTGCCCAGACTTCAAAATTATGAAAAAATATTTTATGAACATATTCAAAAAATATTATGGCTTAAAAAAATTACCACATTAATTTTATTAAAATCACCTTGTTAAAAGATTTCTTTAAAATTTTTTAAAATTTATTATTTTGAATAAACCAAAAGTGTATTTAATTAGGCCCAAATATTTTAAAATTAAGGGCCCATCAGATATAGTCAACACGGGCTTGTTGACTTTTAAAATCTGATTTGGAGTGGGCTAAAATGGGCCAGAGATTTAGACAATAGGCTCAAGGCCCGCAACCGTCTTTTGGGAGGCTCGCGTTGACCGGTCAACGTGGTCAGCAGGCCGGGTCGAAATCAGGCCCGTAAGGCCCGAAGTTTTTTTTTTAAATAGATTTATTTTCCTTAAAAAATCTGATCTCTGACCCGAGTAAAAACATTCCGGCCCACCAAAATAATTAAACTCGGCCCTTTTGACCAAAATCGGCCCAATTCAAAAAATTTGATCTTTTTCTTCTCCAAAAAGTCGCGCCGCCGGCGACGAATTCCGATAAGTCGTCATGGACACCGGTTGCTTCATCGCCCACCAACTCTGATTTCTTAATCAACCAACGAAGAAATAGCCGCCTCTGATTTCTATTCGGGACCAACATCGATCGATCTCCATCTTTGATCGACGACTTCGAATTTCTGGAAATCAACTTCTTGTTCCTCTCTGGTTGCATCGAACGATTGAAGAAAAATACGTCGCTTTCATCATGGACGAGCGAATGGGTTTTTCTTGATCTGGGTCTTCGTCTGTCGAGAACGTCTTCCTCGGTTGTGAACCGAATCGATACTCCAGGGAGCATCAACTCTTCATCTCGTTCGTCGGGGTTTTTCATTCGACGGGGTTGGACGACCATCTGAGGTCATCGGTGACCGTGAAATCGGAGGGTCGTCATCGGTCGATGTCGGGAGTCGATTAACATCGACGATCGAGATTCGCTATCGTGGACAGCAGTATCGATTTGGGGAAAGAACTCCCAATTGAAAATTAGGGTTCATCCCGATTTGGGGATTTTTGGGGAAAACATCAGTTTAATCCCACAATTTTTTACGCGTTTCACATAAGGACGAAGTCCTTTTGTACGTTCGGAATGCATAATATCAGAACAATACCACAGTTCATATGCGGTGCAAATAAGTACAAAAATGTGTTAACATGCATAGATTCAGCAAGTACAGTTCAGTCCCTACACTATTTTCTTTTATTCACGTAAGGACGACAGTAGAGTTTTTCATGAACAATAAATCCGATTTTGACAGAAAACAACACAATCGATTTTATTTTTCAAAAAACGAATTTAACGAGAACAAACCTTGTTATGGCTCTGATACCAATGAAGGTTTTCATGCATAAACTTAATTAATGCGAAACCATAATATTTAATGAACACATCATTAAATCGAAATAGCCATATTAAAGTATTTACCTCTTGTAGCGCAGTCCGTTCTTCGAGAAGTATGTCACAGGGTCGAGGGAGGCTTGTCACTGGTCGTCCTTGCTCACGTACACGAAGCGGGGATCGGATTTCACCGCCTAAAAGCCTTGAGAGTCTCCTAGAGAAAAAGCTACGTCTCTTTTTCTCTGGTGTGTGATTTCTCTCTCACCCAGTAAAAACTCATATTCCGTATAAATAGAGAATTCTGGGAGGAGAAAGGGAGTGGGAGAGTTATCACGTATAACAAACTCTCCTCATCCAAATCCCTTTCAAATTTAAATTAAAACTAAAAGATATCCAATATCTTTTATTTAATTTAATAGGATAATCATGAGTGAATAATCCTTCAGAATTAATCAGCCAAACAGATCGAATATAAAATAGTATAATAAAAAAACAGGTGTCAGGCTTTCAAAAGCCCTATGGTTCCTGCTTCAATTTTTAGATGCTTATTCATAGCTGAAAAATTGTTATAGCTAAACAAAATATTTGAGTTCGAGTGTGAACAAATATTTAGATCAATTCTAGGTATATTAATTTATTTAAAAATTTTAGAGTTTTAGTCATTTAGAACATATGAAAAGCATTTATTCACATTTTAAATATCCTACCAACATAAATATGAATTAATCTTTGGGTAATTATTTGTTTATAAAAAGCACATTTCAATGAGAATAATTTCTTTTAAGAATTACGGTTCCCATTTAACATTAGGCTTGCTGATATATATCTGGAATCCATTAAAGCAGGGTTCGATCATGAACGATGGGGAATATCCTTCCACGCGCCAACCATGCTTGGAAATGGACGCGCTTCGCATACTTCAGATTTAGTAACACACGGAAGCCACGCTCTCCTCGACAAATTAATTGGTAGACCATGGCGACTCACGTTGGACATAAATTTTGCCACAGCATTGATTTATTAAAGAGAAAAGTTCACTAAAGTACCACGTAGTTTCGTACTTTTTTATTTTAGTACTTTATAGTTTGACTTTTTATTTTTAGGTGACAGAGGTTTCGAAAAGTGACATTTTTTGTGACAAATTTTCAACCGGGGTTCATTTTTTCAATCTGACCATACACATCAATGCCACATCGTATTTTTATATCCTAAGTGGCGATGACGTGTCAAAATTATAAAATCTCAAAAGTCAAAATTAAAAAATTACCACATCGCAAATATTTTTATAATTAGGGTTAGGGGTTTCTAATTAATGTTAGAAAAATAAAGGGATTTAAATTTTATAAATTTGCCACATCATCGCCACTTAGGATATAAAAATATGATGTGGTGATGATGTGGCATCTATGTGCATGGTCTAGTTGGAAAAATTAACATTGGTTAATAATTTGTCACCAAAAGTGTCACTTTTCAAAACCTCTGTCACCTAAAAAGAAAAAATCAAACCACAGGGTACTAAGGTAAAAATGTATGAAACTACATGGTACTTTAGTGAAAATTTGCCTTTATTGAATGCCATTTAGTTAGTGATGAAATGAGAAATATATGCTATACACATTTGTAGATTAATTAACGGAATTAGTTCTAACTTTTTTGTCTTTATGCTTCAGTCGAAATGATCACTCCAACGAATATCATAGCTTTGAAAAAAAAACATTAGAGCTAGACGGTTAAGTTTAGAAGCTATCTCCGCCGGTGCAACTCTCCCAATGGTTAATTGATTCAAGTTTCTTTCAAAAAAAATTGATTCAAGTTTAGTTTTTGTTCACAAAAGAAAGTTATTCACCAATTACACGAATACTGATAATATGTTTCGAGTTTTAAGTTTTAACCACTCTAGTGCTTGTAGATTGTGACATTAGTAATCGGGACAGGCCCAGCCGAGGCCCAATACAAACAAATAAGCCTATACAAGCAGGCCCAAGAAGGAAAATAGCCTTTAACGATGGCCCACCGGAGAACTAACCATCTAACAGTTGGGATTAAAGCACCCCTATCCTATTTAACTGCTCTCAAAACCTCCAAAAGGGTGTAGACCTGAGAGATAAATGTTTTGTCTAACGGTAGTCCTACGTTGTTGGACCTAATTTATTGAGATAAACACCCGTGCCAATTGTTTAGCGGGATAACCTCGTGGCTCATTGTTGTCGTACAATTATACGGGAGTTATTTCGATATAACTAAAAGTCTTGAATATGAATATAAAAAACGATACCAACGTGCTATGTAATTGTATCTTATTTGAATCTAGACTAATCGGATAGCTGGCCCAAAGACGGGCCCCTGTCCGATCCAAAACTGGGATATTCGTGAAAAGCCCAACAGGCCCAACCCAAGTACGAGTCATCCGACCAAGAAGAGGGGAAAAAATGGCGGTTTCTCTTCCCAACGTCTACCGGGCCTCCTCTTCTCTGCCCCCTCGGCGCGCCGTCCCCCGTCTCTCCTCCTCCGGGGGAGGCGTTTCCTTCAGCGCGTCTCGTACTCGGCATCCCGGAGACATTGGAGACCTCGAAGAGGAGGGAGGAAGGAAGGAGGGAGGGTGATCACCCCGAGGTCGGAGGACTTCAACGCGTGGTACCTCGACGTCATCGCCAACGCCGAGCTCGCCGATTACGGGCTGGTCCGCGGGACGATGGTCATCCGGCCCTACGGTTACGCCATGTTAGATGAGTCCATCCAGGTAACTCACTGAACTAACTAACTAAACCCTAGCTTCTCTTCTGCTCTTGAATTTACCGTCTTGCCCTTGCGAACATTGCTTTATCGGCTTATTCGGGTTGTTCTGTAGGATTATTCGAATGTGAAGTTCAAGGAGACAGGGCACAGCAATATGTACTTCCCGCAGGTGTTTGATTTGCATTGTTATTCTCTTTGTTATTAATCTCTAGTTCGGCGTTTTGTTTATGGGTGTTCTTGATGGGATGCAGATTATACCGTACTCGTTTATAGAGAAAGAGGCTAGTCATGTCGATGTATTGAGCTCGGAGTTGGCGGTCGTGACAATCGGAGGCCGGAAAGAGCTCCAGGAGAAGCTTGTGGTGAGTATATTCCTGCCTAAAACTCTCCTTTTGGTGAGGCTGGGAAATTAGGCGTGTGCATTTCTGTCCGGTGGTTGGAGTTGTTCATGGAAAGCCATGACCTGAGTTTTGGCTTTGATTTCTGCGCTTCCCTGAGGTTCTTGGCAGGTCCGACCAACCAGCGAAACTATTTTCAATCACATGTTTACTCAGTGGAATCAAAGCTATCGCAATCTTCCTCTTTTGGTCAACCAGGTGAGCTTTTCCAGAATGTTGTTGCTGCGTTGCATCTCTGTCTTGTGTTTGATTGATTTGCTGGTGATGTACTGCTGCAGGCAATGCAGATGATTGATGTCTACACACAATTTGCTTATGAGCAAGCTGCAATACCTGTCATTGCAGGTAGAAAATCTAAAGTGGAAACATTTGCTGGTGCTGATAGGACTTATACAATCGAGGCTATGATGGGGGATCGGAAAGCGCTACAGGCTGGAACCAGCCACAACCGTGGCCAAAACTTTTCACGTGCTTTTGAAACGCAGGTATGCTATCTAAGTAACTTTCACGTAGTCCTTTCGAGCCGGACTCAACACCCCGCAATATTCCTTTTTATCAAGCATACATTAGTTGGCATTTAGGAAGAGTTGTTTAAAATGAAACGGGTCTTTCCCTTTTTGCAGTTTACTGATGAGGGTGGAGAGAGGCAACATGTTTGGCAGACATCATGGGCTATCAGTACTCATTTTGTAGGGGGTATTATAATGACACACGGATATGATACTGGCCTAATGCTTCCCCCTAAACTTGCATCCACTCAGGTAGGGGGTATGTCTTGAAAAAGTAGACCTGCCATTTAATGATGTGAAAGTTCTTGATCTACATTTTTCGTGGTCCTTCTTGGACAAGATCTCGGATCTGAATTGGGAGATTCTTTTTGAAAATTTGTTTGTCGTTGCCAGAAGGAATTCTATGCTAGTTATCATGTTGTCACCTTTCCAAAAGTAATACAATGCTTGAAGGACACCAGGATCTTCAAGTGCTGCACGCGCATCTTCTTCATGTTTTCAAGCGTAGGAACTATATGCTTGTTTGTTTTGAGAGCTCTTCGATGAGAAAGTTCTTGTATTCTGTTGACGTGTGATTTCTTTGTTTTCTGTTAAACGTGATCTCGATAGCATATGCAGTTAGTATTGTACGTCTGAAAGCTGATCTGTTGTTTCTTGTGCCACCTTTTAAGTGATTTTCATACTTCAATGGCATAATTTAGGTACGATAGTAGCGGAAAATAGGCAAAGGGGTTCCGGGAGATGCTTGTACTTTGTAAGCTCCTAAATTTTCTTTGGTTCGTCGCTGCTTGGATCTTGTGATGAAGCAACGAATAATTCAGAAGGGGGCCATTTGTATCGAATATCGGATATGTTAATCAAATACAATCGGATTAATTAGCATGACTGACGATAACTATCGTGCAAGGAAACAGATCTCCAATAAAATTATATTGTGTAAATACATTAGTATATATAAAGCGTTTAAATTTTATTGCTATTATTAGGGTTTTAGATTTTGGTCCTATTTAGTTGTTTTAGTTTATTATTAGGTTTTTCAGAGTTTTTGTCCTATTTAGTTGTGTGATTAAAGACGTTAAGAAAATATTTAATTGATTTGATTTGAACTATCCATATCAATAAAATTTTCTAGTATACATCTTAAATTCTAATATCTCGGTAATTTCAGGATGAGTTTTCTAGCAAACATCTTGAAGAACTCCAAAATTAAGCGTCATTAGTCTCGAGTAATTTTAGGATGGGTAATTTCTCAGGATACATGTGAGTGAGAAAAAAAATATTGAAAAAGATTTGTGTTGGTCTGTAGATACAGTCGGCTAAACATATGTTAAACACAATTTATTGATAAGTATGCTAAACACAAAAGAATACATGCAAAAATGCATCGAAAAATTTATTTTCTTATTTATGATACTTTTGTATTTGGTACCATATACACACTATTTATTCATAATCAAGAACGGCTGAATATACCAGAGACAACTATTCTCACAGTACCTGATACCTTTTAATCACGACACATATAGTTATAAAATACCACAATAAATAATAGAAGATGATTAAGAATACTGAGCTATGGTTTTTTTCATAAAACCTACATGAATATGCCCGAGACGATTGTCACAATATATGTGAAGATACAAGAGCTCTTGTACCAAAAAATCAAAATTCAACCAACTATCTTTTTCACACACTGAAAAATAGGAAACTTTTTATTTTGGTAGGTATAAAATAGGAAACTTCTTTTTAGATAGGAACAAAACGGGAAACCATATTAACCTAAAACTCTATCGACATATGAGTTCTACCCTATACAAACCCTAATAGAGGGAAATTATATAAACAAGCTTAATTACATTTTAGTTTTTTTGAAAGGCTAAAATTACATTTTTGTTGGTGACGAGGAGCACATGTGGCAAATAAAATTTGGTTTTATGACACAAAGTATAGAAAAATTCGATAAAAATTGAGTTCGAAATTTACTTTTTTTTAAAAGGAAGCGTAGATGTAAATGGATGGATGGATGAAACAAAGGCCCAAAACATTAAAATTGACCAAACCTAAAACATGAGAAGAAATAAAATAAGATGGCAATCGTCCAAGTTGCTGCCATCCTCATCCGAGAGTAAAATTTGCCCCTTCTCCCTTTCCTATTGGGCACCTATTTTGACCGTTGACTTCTAATTAGGGTTCTGTTCGAAATTTTTTACAATAGTTTATGCACAAGTATGAATTGTACTTTAGAGATTTTCTTTTTCTCTCCTGAATTTTACAGAAATATGAATGATCCAAATTTTGTCACTTACATAAAAGAACCGCAATTAAATTACTCATCAAATTTTCCTATTTCTCATATTTTTTTCCTGTATTTTTCTTTTCAATTTTTTCCAATTTCAAAATATGGTTTCTAATCACTACTAAAGAGCCGAAAATCCATCCACTTTGAAGAATTAGTAAAATCTTAATACGGAAAAGGAAAAGAAACTAAATTTAATATTTTCTTTTCCAGATCCGGAAGAAGAAAAAAAACTCAAAAAAGAGCCCAAAACAGGCAGGTGGCACGGAGTGTAAATAGAGTCCAAAACCAAGGGGGGTTTTGGTAAAGCGAGTGGGTATAAATACGTGGCGATAGGGCTTTCGTGGCGCTGATCCAACACCCGAAGCAAAGTCTAGAGAGAGAAAAGGAGGCTCGCTGTATGATGGAGATTTGGCTCTGAAGAAGAAGATAGAGAGAGAAAGTCCCATCCCTTCAAAGGATATTTAATATTTATTTATAAATAAATAAAAATATTGAAGTTATTAAGAGGAAGGAGGAAGCAAGGAAGAAGCAGTGAAGGCGTCTTCTACTGATCGGCGTTTCCGGCGGCGACGATCTGACGACCGGGGAAATCCGATTACTGCGCCGACGACCTCCGGTTCTCTCCTTCCGTTTTGTGTTACAGCTGGAGTCTAGAGAGGTAGTTGAAGAGAGGGAAGGTTCTTCTTCGTGGATTTTAGCTCCGGATTCTAACTGATCGGCGGCGGCGGTTGAAGAGCGGTTTCTGTTTCGAAGAGGGTATAACGGGGAGGAAAAGAAGTTACAGGTACAGTGAAACCCTAGCTACCGATCCCTCCTCTACAGGTTTTGTTCTGCTTCGTTCGGCTCTCGCGTGACTCGGCTCGGCTGCGAGAAGGAAGGAGAAAGGAGAGGTTGAGCTTCTGGATCTTAGGAGGAGTTAGATCTGTTAGTCTCCAAGCGAGTTTCGGAAAGACTCCCCTCTTCTTCTTTTCCTTGGATGCTGGCCGACACCGTGCGAGGGTTTCCCTTCCCCCGGCTGCGATGAGTATGCGAGAGAGGGCCGCTCGCGGAGCTAACGACCTGCGATTCCGCAGTGCCGGCTCGGGATCTGATGATTGCTTTCTTGCTACGAGCGCTTTTTTGTTGATGCTTTGGGGAAGACGGGCAGGAAGCCCGGGATTTGATTTTTGACCAGCCAGTGGATTTCTTTGCCCGGGACGGGGCGGCTTTAATCTCCCGAGAGTTGATTGATTAGCTTCATGGATCCGTATTATATGGGGCTGTGGTTGTTTGTTGTTGATGTTTATTAACGTGTTGCTTGCTTGGTTGGATCTACCGATGAGCTCGGGGTAAAAACTATGAGGACTCTTTTGGAGCTGATGGCTGGGAAATATTGTTGCCATGTGCAACGAAGAACACTTTACTGGAGTTTTGTTTTGGGGGAGGAGCGGGGGTTGTTGTTGTTGCTGCTTACACCTTTTGTTGAGATGGGATCTACATGATTTGGGTGTTATATATGCTAATAAACCGTGCTTGTTGGGATTTGAGTGAATGGTGTCTCTGGTTGGGTAACACAGAGGCCGTTGGATGTTGGTGTCGTCTTTTGGGTTCACAGTGTTCTTGTTTTGTTTGTATTGCATGATCTGCCTCCTTTTTCCTTTCTTCAACTTGCCATAAAGCTTCACTATCGTGAAATAACTGTGCTAGTTGGCGTTACTGATAGTTTTTGCTATTTGTTGCAGGGGCTGAAGGGGGGATTGTACTTTTTTCTTCACTTGTTTCTGTGGTCTCTGAGCATCCATCAAGATTGGGGGAATCAAGTTCAAAGTAAGTCTAGTACTGGTAGGTCTTACTTGTTTTAACTTAATGACATATATTTAAGGATGTCGAGGTCCAGATATGAAATATGACCGGTGGAACGTTTACGTCAAGTTCTAACCGTCCCAATTAGGACTGTTAATGACCGCTTCACAATTATGATACCAGTTACTGGGCTGGTTGAAGTTGGCACGGAAGCAATAATCTGATCGGGCATTTGTTTTCTCTTCAGACGCATCTGTGTGCTTGCACTAGAGCTGAACCTTCTTCTCTAGTGTCAAGAAGTAGGAAGCAAGAAGTGAGGAAATCGTGCAAGAGTTGTGGTGGCAGGGCGACTGTTGATGGGATAGGAGACAGGAATTCTGGGAGCATGATGAGCACCGTAGGCCTGGAGCTTTTGAACCATGTAAATCCAGATTTGACTTGGAAGACAGTGGCAAAGGGTTATCGAAGCAACTCAAGGAGGAAACCGGCTTGTAGAAACTTTACCATGGGGAAAGTTATTCCTGCTAAGGGTGCCAAAAAGGTTGATGACACCACAATTTCAGATACTGAGAAGGTTATTTGCGTGATTTGAGTTATCTTTAGTTCATAATTTATTACTTAAATTTTATCTTAGCTATCCAACTTATCATTAACATTCTATTTGTGCTTTTGGCAGAATGGGGTTGATGTTCTGGGACGCCATTTCAGTGGCAAAGTTGAGCATGTACCAATTAAGAAGAGAAGATTCAAAGTTGGTTCTCTGTCTCCACCCAAACAGAGCCCTCCCTCGCGTTATAAGTTGATTGAACCAAGTTCCCTTTCCAAACGGCAACGTAGAGCAAAAGACATGCTAATCGCCTCAAAATTCAGCTGGAATAAAAAATTAGTGGAGGAGGATATATGCGATGAAGACTTCTCAGGAATTGAGATACTTGCAGCTGTTGCTTGTGACAATGGCATGGTTAACGATACAGGTTTCGCAAATTGTTCATTTGCGACAGAATCAACCAAAGAAGGAAAAGACTTGTCTACTACTGGGATTCTCAGCAGAGAACTTGTGGATACGCCAAAAGATGTGGTAACTAGCAAAGACAGACTACAAGTCTCATCTCTTAGCTATGGGGAGGATACATTGACACAGATATCTCCCAGTGCCATGCATGAGGATCAAGTGAAAGTTGTTAGATCCTCCCGGGTACTTTTGGATTTGAATCAAATCCCAATGGATACTTGGGAGTCTCCTTGTTCTATGCCATGTGGAGATCACTTGGCTGACAATGCTCAAATTGACACCAAGCCTTGTGCCGATAAGCCTTGGGAAGATTTTGGTATTCAAGGAGAGGCCGTTGACATCAAACAGAATCTATGCGAGGATACGAAAGACTTGCCTAAATGCTCCAGATTTAATCAGAAGGGTGATAATCATGAAGCATCCTCTAGACTTGGAGTAAATCATGGTGAACATGATTTATCTTTAGTGGATGAAACTCAGAAATGCTCAGTTGGTGAAGTAGATATTGTGAGAGCATCAAACCTTCTTAATGGTGCAGCATGTCTGGGGGTTCCAAAGCCTAGCGGGATGATGGACTCATCTACCCTTAATCTAACAGAAAGTGTAGAAGTTTCTATGCCAAACTTTCAACCAAATGAAAGTTCTTTAGGTATTGCTGTAGTACATTTGGGAACTTCCAATGGTGCCTCTCAGTCTACCCTGGATACTGAAAAGGTTGCGTGTGAAAATGATTGCATTACTTCAAAGAGAGACGAAGAGATTACCTGTCAACCAGAAACTCTTGGTTCACTTGAAGCTGAGCGGGTACAGTTAGCCAAGCATGTGGTACATCTTCAATCTTCTTCTTCGCAAGGAACCACTAGTACATCCAATCCAGCCGTTTTGGAAGGTGAACCGGTTGTCCCTGCTACTGTGCAGGGGCAAGCCGATGCTGCCTCTCTGACCAATGCTGCTGAAGTTGATTCCCCAGCTTACGATGTGTCCGAGGAACTGATGCAGAAATCTTCTGTAGACTCTACTGCAACTCACAGTGGAGCATGTGGGGCCCGGTGTAGTGGTGGGCCCTTTGGCAGTTTGGTTAAGACTATTGCTGAAGATCCTACTGAGGATAACTGTGTGTCAGATGTTCATCAAGCTGATAAGCTTCGTGCTGTCAGTTGTGAAGATATGAATGGTTATGATTCACAGTTCGAAGATGGGGAACTGAGAGAACCAGATGCACGCTATTTCTGGGATGAAAATGAAGATTTTGCAGATTATGGATCCGAAGATGATGAAGAAAGGCTTTGTGGTATGGGTAACGGAAAAGAGAAAAAGTCTCGGAGTGAATTAACTGAGGATCCCGATAATGTCTCTCAAGTGGACCACCGAGGTGGGAAGGATGGTTCTCAGAGAGATGACTCGGCTAGTCCAAGAACAAGAAATTCTGACGTGACTGCTGATAAAGAGTTTGCATCAGGAATTGGTCGTATAAGAGCATCCAATAAGGAGTCACAGTCTTGCAATGGAAAGCCCAGCAGCATCCGCGGGCAAGATCCTGGATTCAGGAGCAGGTAAGTTCACAATTGTTATCGGTTATTTGATTTACTTTCCCCAGTTGTTCTTTCCTTAATTTCTTTTCACTAATTGTGGTTGCCATTACTGTCTTAGGGCTGAGAATGGATCTATCCATCATCGAGATGAAAGGGAAGCTAGTTCCAGACGTTTCATTGAAACAGATAGGGCTGCTTATATTAGAGGGAGAAGTCCGGGGGGCCATCGTTTTCTGAGTCCTTCAGTGGGCTACTGGGATTCCAAACGTCGTTCCTCACCTCTTCGTGGCACCTATACTTCTGGTCCTCCGAGGTCAAAAAATTTTCCAGAGACCCGGGGTTATATGACGCCATTAGACCACATTGATTCTGAAATGTCAAACGGTGCTGGATTTGATGCTCATGCTCGCAGAAACTTTGTCAAGACATCTTCCAATGCTCAATATGAACGCTTTGCCAGGAGGACACCCGGTGGCGGAGATGAAGGTTATGGTATGCACAGGCCAACATTGAACGCTAGAGGAATCAGTCCTGGCAGGAATAATTTTGGAAGATATAACAATGGGATTGGCAGGGGCATGAGGAATGAGTACCAGAGATCTATTCCTGGGGACAACATTGATTATCGTCATCGCTTTGCTGGGAGAGAGAGAAGCATTTCTCCTTCAAGTAGGGGACGCCGCGTCCTTTACAATTTCCAATACAAGAAATCCCGGTCAAGGTCAGGAAGTCGTTCGCCAACAAGGTACTTACTACCAAGGGAACGGAATAACAGCCAAAGGTTCAACAGCAGGTCTCCAGAATTTAGGCCAAATGGCCGGATGGGCAGGGGAAGGGTGCCATTTCAGAAGCGGTTGCCAGAAGAGTATGATGAAGGCTTTATGTCACCTCCAAGAGGCCGCTTCTCACCACAGCGTGATCTTCGGTGCTTTGATGACCGGAATGACACTAATATAGATAGCTTTAAGGGAAGGAAATCGCCGGTGAGGACCTTTCGCCAGAATCAGAGGTTTGATTCAGGGAATTCTTTCCGGAGATTGAACTCAGATGTTCCGTACAGATTGACGATGCATCCCAGGAAACTCAACACCGCCAGTAGAAGAGGCGAGTATGAAGGCGGTGGTGATGATGATCGGAGAAAGGGCAGAGACCGGTTTGATATGGTCCAACGAGTGCGGCGCTATGACAGCGACGGGGTTGTTAGGCGTTTCCGCTACAACACCGAAGACTCGCTTGTGGACAACGACTCTCGCAACTTCAATGACACCAAGTTACCCGACAGCAGGCTCAGAGAAGTTGCGGCGAATCGAGCCGGCGAAGGAGAGTAGCGGGTTGGAAGGATATTTACGGAGTATGAACTCAGTTCTGTGTTTGATAGTGGGTGGTGTGCTGCAATTAATTGGGGACAGCGCTTGGAGGCCTCTCCGCTCTACATGGGCGGGTTTATGCCGTGGTAGATAGGACCTTTTTTTCTGTCCTGTTTTGATTTTTATAGTTTTCAATATTGGTTTTTTTTTTGTCTTTGGAAATTGGAAGCATCTTTATTCCATTTTCTTTTACCAGCTGGTGGCCGTCTCCAGTCTGATGTTGGTAGCCTTATTATAACTTCCCTAGAGGCTAGGTTTTGTTCTTAATTTATTAAGGTTCTTTCAATTATTTCTTTTCTTTCTCCTCTCTCCTTTTTCATCTTTATTTTACCATCAGTAGTCCGTAATCTCTGTTGGATTTTCACTATATATCGGACGTACCGGAATTGTACGGAATTGAGGTTGATACGGCCAGCGAACCGTCCAAAATTTTGTTGGACCATGTGGTTTGACCATATTTTTGACTTTGGCTTATCTGATGTGACCGAATGTTGTCTCACATCAGCACCAAATAAAATAGAAATTCGCACAATATGCTTAATTTTTGTAAATCAATACAAAATAAATTAAATCAATAAAGAAACGTGGATTGAATTGGAGATAAATAAATTGGTCTACATTTAAGAATTGAAATGTATATTTAGAATATTTAGTCTATATATTATTCTAAAATAGGTATAAAAAAAATAATTAAAAAGTCTGGTCTAACCAGCGATCCAACCGATCGGACCGGTTGACTTGAAGGATGAGAGAAATTTCAGGTTAACCTCGAAATCGTTTTTAAAACCTTGCAAACAATTTGATATTCGGGATTTAATTGGACTGAGTAATCGAAATTTCATATATATATATATATATATATATATATATATATATATATTACATCTCACTTAAACGGCAAATAACAACATAAAGAGATTTATAAAGAACCCACTCTTTTTCATACAAGTAGCATTTATACAAAGTGACACAAACAATACAACACATTCAGCCCATTACATCTCTCTTATGGACTTGGATAATCGACCATGAGTATTTTACAAATTACAAGTGCCAATTCTAAGCTCATTGGCTATTATTAATCAAACCTCTCAAACGATGCCCGTCCGGCCAAATTCATCACAACCAATATCAACAACTTGGACGGAATATTCAATTACCAATTGAAACTGATGGATTCACAATGCAGGTTCGACCCACATATTTTAGAAACGTCGTGCCTCAATTTCCTGGGTCCAGAAACCAGCACTCCCACATCCGGTGCTTTTAATTCGGACAATATTTCTGAAATGCCGATGCAAATAGGAACACAAGAAGAAACAGGAATGAGCGAGCAGTACAAAGAGGACTGCGAACTCTCTTTTTATGGTTGTATAGTGTAAGAATAAAGACTGATTAA
Source organism: Hypericum androsaemum (assembly GCA_963995505.1). Taxonomy (NCBI): domain Eukaryota; kingdom Viridiplantae; phylum Streptophyta; class Magnoliopsida; order Malpighiales; family Hypericaceae; genus Hypericum; species Hypericum androsaemum. The sequence goes on along the minus strand of OZ023194.1, from coordinate 813,017 downwards.
TTAGCGAGTTATTCCAAAAAGATCAATATCAACTCACTCAAATTCAATGCTAGCATCTTATTATTTTCAAGTTTGAGTGCTTGTTTCAATCCAATTCCTATCATATTCAAGTTTTTTTATCACGGGGTCTCATGTTTTTATTTGGGTTAACTTTATTTTTTCTTATTAAAATTTCTATATCAAATTTAAAATCTTAACACAATGAATTGGTGACTTTTAGATACACTTGTAAACGTTGTCATTAAACTAACAAAACTAGTGAAATTGCATTATGTCATTAAACTAACAAAACTAGTGAAATTGCATTAGTGGCTAAGCCACTCCTAATTGAACACAAACTTCATTTTTAGTATAACATTATCTAATTTTTCATTTTTCACGAGAATATTCACACTAGACTTGTTATTTCACAATATTTTTAATCCTTTAGTATAATTTAAGTATCTTATATATAAATTCCGCCACTATATTGCATGCAGGGTTTGTTTATTTCAGGCTTGCCATTTTGAGCATAAAGTATCCACTTACTCTTGAGGTCAGGCCTGGCACCAAAATGGACATTGGTGCCCTGAACAAGGGACTGATGAGGAAGGCTCTCCAGCTCCGAACCCGCCCCGTCCCCGAGCCATGAGCCCGGAGACGCCATCGGAGACGGGACATCCAAGCTCTGTATCTGCTTCCCTTCCATGGTATTCCTTCTCTTCACAAAGAGGAACACCAAGCTGGCCACCACAAAAACCGAAGCACACACCAAAAAGATGTCCCACAAGACGAAGTACGAGTAATGGTACGTCGACTTGATGCTATTGTCCATTGGGTATATGTAATAACGCGTAACAAAGGCCAGCAAGAGGAGGAACATGACGAAGGACGAAGCAATTATTGCACCGAGCCAAAGCCAGCTGTTGGGGCCTAAAGCTGCCGCGACGGGCTTGTCTGACGGGGAGGGCTTGAACCACACGGTCTGGATTTGCTTCTGTGGGGTGTCTTGTAACGGGGCGGGCGGGTCTTGGTCCCTGGTTATGTAGGCTTCGATTTGGAGCTGGAATTGGGTGGTTTCTAGGGCTTGAGCGTTGACCGGGAGGAGCAGGTCAAGGGTGGAGAGGTCAGCTGTGTGCTTAAATGCACAGACGAGGAGGACCTTGTTGGGTTTAGTGGTTTGGGTGGTGATGATCTCGCGGATGATGGAGATAAAAGGTGTGATTCCACTTCCTCCACTCACCATCACTAGCATCTCATGGCTGTCAAAGGTTGCAACAGGAAAAAAATAATTTGTAGGGTTAGTACTTAATTAATTACTTACCAACAAACACTTAAATAACCGGTGAGAGAGCAATGTTCTAGCTAAATCAGATTCCAAATTCGAGTTATTAAAAATGCAACAATGGTAAATACTTGTTGAGAGAATTTTGTCACGGATTTTACCCGGCTCATATCAGATTAGTTGGCCTAGTAGTTCCAGATACCGGATTGTATAAACCAAAAAACTTAGTTAATTACCTCACTTGTTACTTTGGCTAATGATTAATTATTTGATGTTCCATTTTAAATAATTTTATAGCGGTTAAACTTATTGAGCAATAAGATTTGAAATTTTATGAAATTTAATATAAAGATAGAAAATTGTTAGGAATGTGAGAGGAGTCATTAAAGTTCTATTACAATACTGTAACGAACCCTATGAAAAAGAATACCGTGGAGAGTCGGCACTACAATAAATATTTTATTTTATGTCTTACTATGAATTTGTTCATATTTAGGGCTCATGCTATATATTAATATGATCTATATCTGGATCCTTCTCTTGATTTACGACACTGAAGCGAGCTCATCAAACCAAAAATGATATTATTGATTACATTAGCTGAATGTTATGGGCTTCGAACTGACCTTAAGAAGTGGGAGGAAGTAGGTCCATAGGGCCCTTCAACGGACACTTGAAGACGATCAAGGCCACCGGAACTAAGTTGGCGGTAAAGCTTTTGAGACCAACTTCCCTGGCCGGAGATCACAACGCTGAGCCTATCTGCTTCCATCTTGGCGTTGGAAGTCACCGTGAATGGGTGCCATTGTAGCTTGGAAACGGTCGGCACATTCACAAATAAAATGCCTGTAGGATTGTAGTGTAGCCCTGGGCGTCCAAAATTAATTAGAAAGCAACTAAATATTTGGTTAATTGGCCAAGATAGAACCCATACCAAAACTTTTGGGATTGCAAATTTGTTAATAGATTTGTGCATCTTGAATATAGTATTCAAATTTGATATTTATCATAATCAGACTATTTGTAAGTGGTCGAATTTGCAATATGTTTGCTTTTGTGTCCTCTCTTATGAATTGTTTCAAATTCTAATTAAGTTAGAACTCTATCTATTGTCTAACATATTAGGTTCTGCTCCTATGGGATAGGTATAGGAGTTCATTGGCTTTAGCAACGGATGCAATAATATAAGAAGATATTTAAGTTTGAGGCACGACATCGATTATGACCTATGTATTATTTTGTAGAGGCAAATTTTTACACCAAGTTACCCCCGCTAAATACTGAATCCTGAATCTCGTCAATTTATACTATGCTTTGTGCATGACCTATGTATTCTTGTTTTTGACATCGTCTCAGCCTTGTAGACTTAGACCGTTGAACAAACCACATGTGTTATCTATTATTTCTATCTCTAGCTACTCTTTGTTATGAGTATTTAAACATCTCTATTTCTTCCCTAACATCTAATAGATTACGGTATAATGACTTTTGGAATAGAACAAAATCAGTTTACCTTTAAATAAAAGTTAGTCCAATCCCACTTACCTTGATTCACAAAAGGTACGGTAAAGATTCGAAATTATAGTACAAGCACATGTTTCAAACTCGAAATATAACTTATACTTATCAAGAAGAAAGATGGATTCAGCGTACCAGGGGTCTTGGCAAATGTGAGCTCAAAGTTGCCCGTAGGCAGCAAGCGAGCAGAGAGCAACCGAACCCTAGTCCTAGACTGCAAGAACCTGAGGTAGCGGTCGATGAGGAAGAGGAAGATGCCTGGGAGGATCATGCACACGTAGGCGGCCCCTACGTGCAGGGCGTAGAATAAGGCGTAGACCGCATAGAGCTGGTGGGTGTAGAAGAAAAGCTCGAACATCTTACGCCGAACGTAATGGAAGCTCGTCACCCATATCGCAATTGCAAACACTATTGCAATCACCCCCGCCAAGTTTGATACGTAGGTTGCACTCCATTCCAACATCTAATTGATCAGAAAGTACATAGCCAATGAGCCGAATAATCAATGTTCGAAAAAATTACGATGTTTGAAAGATTAGAAATCAAAGAGAACATACATCTGACATTTCTTGAATCATGTGCCAGTAAATGATAAAACCTAAGGTATGTCCGATGAAAAGGACGGTGGAGATTTGTCCGAGCCAGATGTGGTACTTGATGCTGGACTCCGACGTAAGCCCAAACAATGGCAGAATCGAAGAACCTCTTGTCACTGGGAAGAATAGAAACGCCCAACATATGTTTCCGATGTATCCAAGCCTCAAAGACACACTCCTAAACTTCGCTTGCCATCTGCCAAAACAACAATGAATCGATTTTAGATTAGTCGGATACTAGGTATCCGGATACCTGTGGTTTCGAGAAAAAAGACGTTTACATTTTCGCATGTGGGTCCCTGTGGAGGTGACCAGAGAAGCTGGTGTGCAAGTAGTTGGAGAGGGACCAGATCAGCAGAGCTATGAACATCGTCAGAAACGCAAGCTCCACCGCCGTGACGATTCCCAGAGGAGCCACCACCGCCACGGGATGCTTCAGGATGGACAATGGATTCTTCCCTCCTACCTTTCTGTTAATTAATTTCACACCAAATATTCAACAAACTTTAGTCTATAGCATAATTAAATTACCACTTACACATAAAATCAAAGGGAAATAAAGGTCGGAGTTAGTCCAAGTGGCAACATATTTGGATTCACTTTAAGGATGTATAGGGTTCAAGACACAATTGCAATAGCAGAGATTCGGGAAAAAAAAGAAGGGAAATAGAAATAGAACCTCTTGGAGCAAGGCTGTGCTTGCTTGGTCTGGAAGTGGAGGTAAAGACATCCAAATGCAGCTAGTAACATGACAGGGAAAGTGAACAAAACAAGGTTTGTCCCTGAAAAGAATTAGTGTAACACACATCAGGTTACAGGGAATAATTAGGCGATACTGAGATTTGAGATGGTTGATAATGTACAGGTTACTCCATAGTTTATACATCGGAATAAATAGAAAACACAAAAGTTACATCAAGAAAAACATAAAGGTGTATTTAGTGGGATGTAAGTAGCCAAAGGATTTTTGGCCTAATAGTACGAGGCGGATAGAAATTGAGGAATGTCCACGGGAAGTAAATAGAGGACCAACCTTGTGCTTCGAAGTAAGTAGAATTAAACTTCTTGTTTAGCTTGGGAGACCATGTGTACTTGTAAATGCTTGTGGGTACCATGACCCAGATCATCATCCATCCCAGGAACACCACAAACAAGCTCACCTTCAGGATTCCAAGATTTTTCATCTTAATTTTTGCCCTTTGGGGTCTGAAAATTGAAGTTATCTCCTATTATGATCTGAGGATGAACCCTAAACTCTGTATGTACTGACTTTATGTAGGCTATAAAAGTGTTGGTGGTGTATAAAATAAGAGATGGAAAATGTATTTCATGCACATCTAGCGCCACCTTTTTTTAGTCTTGTTGCAACTTATAATGATTCTATGTATTCATCTTACATCAACTGTCATAGGGATTCACCTTGGAAATCAAAAGTCAATGGATACATAATATATATCGAGCCGACTAATCCATATTTGAATCGAGCAGAAATGTAAAGGTTGACTTAACTCTTCTTACCAAGTTTCAACACTCGTGCATTTTATAACTCAAACTCGAGACATTTATTTAAACTACAACAAATTTTTCAGATTGATTTAAACATTTCGCGGTGGACACTTAATACTTTAACTTGTGGCTTTTAAAAACATATGATATCAAGTATTATGCCCCTTTTAAACCGGAAAAGGCATATAATCGTTAAGTACATGATGATTAAAGCCAGAACATCCAAGATTATTCCTTTGGTACGTCCCTTGAGTTTGTACTTCCCTTAGATAAGCAGAAGTATCGGCATGACATCAGAGTTTTTTTAATTTATGCTACCTGGTATCTGGACATGGTTTACTAATTCAGATTCAAACACGGTGGAACCGCTGCTGCATTTCCAAGAGCTCGAACTCGAGAACTCTTATTTAAGCTAGAATAACGCCCTCTTACTAGTTGGTACATCAGAGAAATATACTTGCAGGATAATAGTGTATAGCTTAAGTCGTAGCTGCGGTACAGTTGACTTTTCCCACACTCTGCAAGTACCGTTGACTTGGTTGTTCAAGTGAGGGAAGTACAATCCAACACCTTCAGTGATGGTACAAGTTGACCCTTTATAAGAACAAAGTCAAAATCCCGTTGATGTCAGATGACAGCTGGCTGATACCTGATGTTGAGCTCGTTTGACAAAACGTTTCGATCCGATTTCAAGTACAGTCTATCTTGCAGCTGGATTCTGATGGTTGTCTGGAAATCAAAAGGATGAATGAGCTCTATCTCCATTTATACCAAAAATGTTGATATCTTACAGATGTCTTAGTACTGTCATTCCGAAACCTATGCCGAGAAAAGTTGCAAAAGCAACTCCAAAGATCCCTGCAAGAATCGCCGGAACGACCAAGGAATTCCATCCTTTGGCTGTAGCCATTCCACAAGCTGTTGTAGGGCCTCCGATATTTGCATTTGATGCTAGAAGTAGCTGTTTTAGCTCAATGCGAAACAGCTTCCCGAGTCCGAGGATCACCGCTAGGTGGATAGTCACCTGCACCAGAGCAAACAAGAAGATGCTCGGTGCAGTATTGATCACATTCCACACGCTTCCGCTGGCTCCCACCACAGTGAAAAATACCTGCATAAAGCAATCCAAACATGAAATATATCAGATCAATACCGGATAGAAGGGTATTTTCACTCATTAGTTGCTCTTCTCGAGCAATGTGGTGTGTAATCTGGTACAGTTCATTGGTTTGATAATATTCTGCCTTTCGGAAAAGAAACATCAGTAGCAAAATTGTAGGATGATCAATACCATGTTTATCCGAGCTAGCAAGAGGCATCAGATTAGACAGCGGGCGAGTAAATGCAAGAACCTAAATTTAGAGTTTGGTGATTACCTGCATCAAGATCAAAGCCATGGTGTCACCAGCAGGTGCAAGAGCTCTAAATTGTGCTGGAAACGCTGTCGCTAACGCTACGACCATCGCTGTGACTGCTGGTAGGGTGCCACCTTGAACCTCGAATAACTTTACTAAATGTGATGCAGCCTTGCATATCACAAAGGAGAGTGCAAGTGCGGATGCAGTTTGCAGCACTAGAATCTTTCCTTCACAATGAGTCTCCAAAGCTAAATTTGGATCTGCCAAGAAATCGTTGAGATAATTTCAAGAGGTGAACATCATTTTTCATTTTAAAAGGAAAAGAGAAGATGAATTAAATTGATTTATAGATACTATTCTCCTCGAATCATAGAGAATTGCAGTATCTCAGAAGAAAAGACTAGCTGCATTTGTACCATTAGTTGATGTGGAAGCCTCAGGAGGTACTTTAGAGGCCAATGCAAAGAGCACCATGAAGTAAATAGCACAAATAACATTGTCCACAGCCACTCCAGCAGCCACAACAGACGCAGAAGCACCAAGAGCCTCCGAGATAGCGACATAATTCACAGCTGCAACAAAGAAAGCAAGAAGAGTAAGGCCTAAAATCCAAGCAAGTGCGACATAATTCACTGGAAAACGCAACGCTTCAGCTCACATCCACCAATGTAACTCCCCATGAGAGCTGCAGCTATCTTCCAATTATCGGAACCTAGAGATCGCATCGGTACCAGCAGAAAAGCCACAAGAGTTCCAATTACGGTCGCCACTGTCACATAGAAGACCCCAATGAGAAACTTTGTGAAAGCAAAATGTGCTACTCGGGAGTTTGCTTTCTCAGATCCTCGCTTATATTTATGCAGGGGAGAGCACCTGCAACACAATACTATCCTCTGTTTCGGCTCGAAACTAGAATCGACCAGCCTCTATTGCTGTACTCACTCACCAACACACAGAATCCACATAATTCGATTAAGCCACGGATCGCTTCTAAACATTCGTGCGATCGAAAGACGATGCATGCACGCACAAATTCAGTTCCAATTCGGTCCATGAAAGGAGCAACATTTTCGCAAAATGCAGCTACCAGTCATCAAAATAGAGCATACGGTTGGATACGAAAACTCTAACAGAATGAGCACGGACATTTTCGGGATACAGCGACTGACCGGAGCCAAGCAAGAAGGCGAAGAGCAGCGTCCCCGTGGACCGGACAACGAGGCGGAGGTCAGCCCGGAGGAGGAGGAGCGGAATGGTGAGGGGAAGAAGGAACTCCAAGACGACGACGTAGGCGGGCGCTTGGTGGGGTATGATCCCGAGGTTGCTGGCCGCGAGCCCCGCCAGCGTGCTAACCAGCGCCGCGCTCACCACCCTACCTATCTTCGTCTTCTCCTCCGCCCTTTAAACAGAAAAAAAAAACACATGAAAAAGTAACCGTCATTAAGGGGGCGTTTGGTTTGAGGGGTAACTAGATTACCAGAGGCCTAACGTCCCGATGGCGAAGAGCGCGGTCCACGTGGACCAGTGGTCGTCCGGGGAGACGACGGGGAGGGTACCGAGCTGGGGGCGGAAGCGGGATCTTGTTGGTTTCAAAGAACGAAGGGAGAGGAGAGGGAAGTTTGGTTGGGATTTTGGGCGGGAAGGCGACGACAGGTGGCGGGCCGGGATTGGTCGCGGAGGGTATAGGAGGATAGGCATCCTCGTTCTGATTAGGGACGAAGCCATTCTTACAGATTTCGATTGAGCTGATCTCCCCAAGACGGTTGGTTGGTTGGTTGGTTGTTAGTTAGTGACCGTTTTGTCTGTTTTCTTTATTTTGTCAGCTTTTGTTTCTTGTAAACCTCCTTCCTTGCCGTCTTGACCATGGTTGAATTGAAAATCGGTGCAGATATCCGAATATGTAATTGAAAAAAATGGGAACACGTTAACGTTAGTCGTTATGCTACAATTTACTGAGGACATTTAATAACCATAGTTAGTCCGTATTAAGACGATAACGGTGACCTGGCCTGAACCTCCGCTCGTTGGGCCTCAATTTCTTCCTGGCCCAGTATTCCACGAAAATTATGAGGACGCAATTCAATGGATCCGATTTCGAGGCTGGATCCTGAACTTTAGATCTGGGCCATTGATATATATCGTACATACTACTTACTTCAAAATATGGGCCCATTTCAACTGCAGGTAGTCCGCATTTTCACACACATGTCTATTTCACCGAGTCTCTTTCCGAGACAGTGCCCAGATCGTTATGCCTTTCGTGCAGGTCGGAATGTTGATTTGAAACAAATTTTGTTTGAAAGTTATCGTATAATAAGTTGTAAAAAAATTGGATATATACATTGCGTATATGTGTAAAATATTTATTCGTATTTATATTAGTGCATGTCCAGGTCATGATCCATATATATCCAATTGCGTATATGTGTAAAATATTTATTCGTATTTATATTAGTGCATATCCAGGTCATGATACATATCCAAATGCAGACACAAAGTCAAACATTCATGTCTAATAGATTACAACCCGACTTTTTTAGTCATCCCGAAACTTGTTATCAAGTTATCATTGCGGGTTAAATACACGAAATTGCAACAGTTTGGACTTTGGATCCGCCTAACTCGGTCGTTCAATTCGGTCTTTCACTGTCGTATATATTTGGGCAACCCTGTCTATTTCACATAGTCAAGCGGGAAGGAAAAACTATTCCTTGCTTGAAGTAGATAAGTAGTGACTTGCAGGTGCTTAATATTTTTCCCATTTATGAGATAATTAAGTGGTTCAAACCATCTTTAAAAAAAAGACCCGTAGGATTTTTCCCGACCTCTAGTTTGACCGGTTTGACCTGTCGAATTGCCGGCGGAACCAAACTTTTTTATTTTTTTATAATAAATATTTTAATTTTATATATAGATAAGAAAAGGTAAATAACAAAATATTTGTCTGAAAATGACCTCCTTCATCCTAGATTTTGGAATCCAACAAATAGTGAAATTTGGAATCGGTAATAATTGAGCAAAATCGGGAAGTTGGTGAGAGTTTGTAATATTTTTTTTTATTCTGAGTAGACTGCCCAGTCTGGCCAAAAAAATATGGTCGAATTATCCGGTCCGACCAGATTCTGGGCGGTTTGCTAGGTCACCGGTCGAACTCTCAAACCTGGGATGTTGGGCAGTCCAATTTGTGGTCCAACCGGCGGTTGGACCAATTTTTAAAACTATTGTTCAAACGCATGGAAAATAGTAATCATGGGTGCTTGAAAAGGACATCCACCATGAAAATTTCAAATGTAAGGTTGGCCCACTACTAATTACAACGGAAATGCACATGCAGCAGTAGCTATAGTACTGAAATAGAAAATGGAATCTAGAAGTATCGCCACCCAAGAAGACTTTTGGGTAATTTTTGATTGCCCCAAAGTCTTACAACATCACCGATAAAAAGATTTATATTTATGCAAAGAGGTGCATGAAAAGACATTATTACCATAATCATCTCTTATCTAGGATATGTTAGTGATAAACTTTATATATCATATGTTTAACTAACAATCACTTGGATTAACTGGTGAGAGAATTGTTCTAGCTTAATCAAGATCTCGGATTCATTTCTTTAGGAACGCAGCAGTTTTAAATACTTGTTGAAAAAGTTTTATCACTTTTCAAAGGTGCTATCCGATTTGAATTTGGATTAGTTGGCCCTGTAGACCAGATACCAAGTAGTTCTAAACCAAAAAATATATATATCATATGTTTAAAACAGTCTTACTGGATCAACGCTTCCTTTCCTCGTGTGATATCGGATGCTAAAATTACGATCTTTATATCGACTCAATACCATCAAGATCACAGTTGTAAATAAGGCTTGATTACTTGCCACAATTGATGCAGTACAAGTCGAAAATTTAATTGAACCAAAATTTGCACATGTGTTTTCACTTCACAAACATAATTCACGACCACTTATCGTGCTAGAATAACATATCACAAGATCAACATACTTTTATTCTAATATATTTCACCTATAAATAAGGAAAAATCTATAAAGAAGGCATGACTATTTACCACAATCAATGTGGTAAAACCGAACGGCTTCAAACCTCCTATTCTCTTTCTAGATAGATCACATTATCACACTCTTCAGGTTTTTTATAAGTGTTTCTAAAAAAAAGGTTTTTAATAAGTAAACTTTTACTATTTCAATGTTTGAAATTCGTGTTCAGACTTATTTTTTTTAAGGTAGATATTTTATTGAAAGATGTTGAAAATAACTTATCTCCATAAGCAGATATAAGCATTAATTGGTTAAGCTAGTCAATCCTGAAAACCAATTTATGCCTAAGTGGGAGAAAGCTTTCTTGTTCAATCGCACTGGCATCCATTAACTTCAAACCGCGTTTTGGGCAAACACATAGATAGGTATGATATGGGGAGGTCCGAGGTCCACCATAGGAAATGAAGAAAAAAGTGCTATAAGTAATAAAATATAGGAAATGTCATGTTTTGTCGGGAAAAAAAATATTAAGTTCAAAGATAAAACTCTTTCAAATAATATTTAATGCTGTTATTTAAAGAAAAATTAACTTAAAAATTTTAATTAAAGTTAAACAAAAAAATATGACTACGCATAGTAGTATCTCAGTATTTCCTTTGACAAAGAAAGAACGATAAAATTCTAGTATTTTCTTTTGGAGGTCTAGTAATCTAGATGGGACATGGAGTGCTAATGTGTTCATATAGATATAGGCATTTTCTGTACCAAATTCGAATCCGAAGAAAATACACATCGATACAACTCATTCAGGATGACTATCTAGTCATAAATATAGAAAATAATTGGCCGACGTGGTTGGGCCATACTAAATAAGTTGATTATTAAGAGGGGATTTCTTTAACCGGAGATAAGAACATCTATAAAAGTAAAGTGATAGTTTTTCTAAACTAATAAGTGTCGGTTTCAATAGTGTTAAAATTTAATAACCACTCTATTGTAATAATTAATATTTTTCATAAAATTTTAGTGCAAATTTTTTATCCCATTTTTTGCATAAAGTGATATTTTTGAATAAATACATATATTTTTACATATTTTACGAATTCAAAAATTTTAAGATATTAATTTAAGTTATACTTACTTGTTTGATAAATTTTGCATTATCATTCATCTTCTCATGTCTTCAAATGATTCTTGTAATTACCGCTTGTTATAAGAAAATATCTCAATTAAATGTAACATTTGATTAATGCCGTGTGCCGAGATTTTAAGCAATTTGGATATAGAGAAAGTAATTATTTGATATTTCATATTTATTATTAAAATTTTTAATTTTATTATTTTGAAGTATGAAAACGTAAATTTCTCCTAAATAATAATTTTCTAAAATGATATTTTTCTCCAGTCACAATAATATAATTTTAAGAGATTTTACTTTAGTATCTGCAATTATGTTTATTCTGTAATTATTGCATAATCGGTATAAACATTCATATATTTTTAAAAATTGATTTGCCTAAATGTTTTTTTCAAGAAATGGAAGGTGGGATTAAGTTGTGGTCCAGGGGAAACTGCAGTCCAGTCCAGTCCATATAATTTGCCTTCCTTTTTCTCTCCGTTGAGTTGGAAAACCACTCCTTTTTAGGCTCTTTTTCCTCGATTCCTTCCCGTGACCACCAGAAACTCGAACAGAAAGAAAGGAAGGAAGCAGAAGAAATTCTCCAATGGAAGCACACCTTGGCCTTCACTTTCTCCCTCTAACATTCACCCTTTTCCTCTCCCTTTCTCTCTCTTCCCCTTTCTCTCCCGTGGACAACTACCTCCTCAACTGTGGTTCCACCTCCAATGCCACCCTGGACAACCGCGTCTTTGTCCCCGACTCACTCTCCCTCTCCACTGGCCGGTCCATTTCGCTGTCGGAACCGAACCCACCACGGGATTCTCTTGCTATTTACCGTTCTGCCAGGGTTTTCACCGCACCTCTCACCTACAAGCTCGCCACCAGGACCAATGGGACCCACCTGGTACGTCTCCACTTCTGGCCGTTTAAAGGTCAAGGCTTTGACTTGTCCCAAGCGAAGTTCAGTGTTTTGGTTGATGGGTTTATGGTGCTTAGTGAGTTTAGTGCCCAAGTTGCTTTGATTAAGGAGTTTGTGATGAGTTTGGGCAGTGGAGAGACTGAGCTGGTGTTTGAGCCCGTTGGGGGTTCAGGGTTTGGGTTTGTTAGTGCAATTGAGGTGATTTCGGCTCCCAAGGACTTTATAGTTGATGAGGGTGCTAGGTTTGTTGGGGGTAAAGGGATTGGAGAGTTCAAGAACGTGTCAGTTAGCGTGTTAGAGACTTTGCATAGGATCAATGTTGGGGGTCCAAAGTTGACGCCTTTTAATGACACCCTGTGGAGGACTTGGATCCCTGATGATGATTTTCTTGTGCTAAAGTCCGCTGCAAAGCGTGTGGTTTCGAGTCACGCTCCTAATTATCAAAGCGGTGGGGCTACCCGGGAGATTGCGCCTGACAATGTTTATATGACCGCAAAGGAGATGAATCGAGACAATGGGACTGTGGGGGGGTTTAAGTTCAATGTCAGCTGGAGTTTTCCGGTGGGTTTGAGAGGCGTGCAACACCTTGTGCGGTTGCATTTTTGCGACATTGTTAGTACGTCGGTGAATCAGTTGTACTTCGATGTGTATATTAATGATTTTGAAGCTTATAAAGACCTTGATATGTCGTCACTGTCGTTCGATATATTGGCCTCTCCTGTCTACGTGGATTTTGTTGTGAACTCTGATGATGCAGGGACGATGCGTGTAAGTGTTGGACCTTCCATTTTGAGTAGTCCTTTGAGGGTCAACGCTATCTTAAATGGGGTGGAGATCATGAGGATGGTGAATCTGCCTGGTTCACATAGGGAAGGTTCTAGCAAAAGAAAATTTTGGCCGGTTGTGGCTTCAGCAGTAGGAGGGGGTGTCTTATTGCTCTTGGCAATATTTTTCCTTGTACTCGTGTGTAAGCGGCGGAAGAAGAAGAAAAGTCCAAGGCCTAGACGTACAGAAAGTTCAGGCTGGACACCGTTACGGGTATTTGGAGGCAGCTTCCATAGTAGATTATCTGAGGTGACTGCCATTACATCTCCTGGCACTAATGGAAATCAAAGATTAAGGATCCCTTTTGCTGATATATTGTCTGCGACAAACAATTTCGACGACAGTCTTATTATTGGTCAAGGCGGATTTGGCATGGTATACAAGGGGGTCCTAAAGGAAAACACAAAGATTGCTATAAAAAGAGGAGTGCCAGGATCTAGACAGGGACTCCCGGAATTTCAGACCGAGATTAGTGTTCTGTCCAGGATTCGCCACCGCCATCTTGTTTCTCTTATTGGTTACTGTGAAGAACAGTCAGAAATGATACTCGTATACGAGTACATGGAGAAGGGGCCATTGAAGAATCACTTGTATGGTTCCGGACATCCTCCTCTTTCTTGGAAGCAAAGGCTTGAAATTTGCATTTGCGCAGCAAGAGGCATACACTATTTGCATACAGGTTCCACTCAAGGCATCATTCACCGGGACATCAAGTCTACAAATATTCTGCTCGATACAAATTATGTGGCCAAGGTTGCTGATTTTGGTCTGTCGAAATCTGGACCGTGTCTTGACGAGACTCATGTTAGTACTGGTGTCAAAGGCAGTTTCGGGTATCTTGATCCGGAGTATTTCCGGAGGCAGCAGCTGACTGATAAATCCGATGTCTACTCATTTGGGGTTGTGCTATTGGAAGTTCTGTGTGCTAGGCCTGCAGTTGACCCGTTACTAACCAGGGAGCAGGTGAATTTGGCAGAATGGGCAATGCAATGGCAGAAAAAGGGGATGCTCGAGCACATTATCGATCCCAACCTAGCTGGTCAAATAAAGCCTCGCTCTCTGAAGAAATTCGGGGAAACGGCAGAGAAATGCTTGGCTGATTACGGTGTTGATCGGCCGACTATGGGCGACGTGTTGTGGAATTTGGAATACATACTTCAGCTTCAGGAGTCTGGATCAATCGATCAATCAAACGAAGAAGGCATTACAGGCGGATCCCGACATCAACCAGAAACGCCTCCTCCCCAAGCTTCATCTAGCAATGCCGGGGCGGTAAGAGCTGGTGCTAATGAGACTTCAGACCTATCTACCACCCATGTCTTTTCGCAACTGGTAACCAACGAGGGCAGATAGGCTCTACTCGCATACTGGTTGATATCAAGAGCCCATATGTGCAGTTTCGAATTCACATAACTGTCTCTCCAGAGGATTGTTGGTGAGATAAATACCTTCAAGAATCAAAGGTAACAAAAAACTAAAGTATTTGATCCCAATCTTGCCAATTTTCTTGATTTAGACCACCTGGTACTCGGATACCATTGCGCGGAGTAATCTTGCCACTCTGTATCTGCCCTACATGTAACTTGCATAAGTAATATCTGCAATTATGCTTATTGTGTAGTTTGAGGAGAGACGTCTTGTATAAGAAATGGCAATATAGAACTCCAATAAGTAATCTTGCCACTCTGTATCTGCCTACATGTAACTTGCATAAGTAATATCTGCCCTACATTTAAATGCTGGATGTATTCAAGCAGGGGGATTTTTGTGGAGCATAACCTTGCACCGACTACCTCTTGAGTTTCTCGTTATCGGTTCTTCGATTGTTGGATGTCTGAAATTAAGAGTTTTTGTGCTCTTCTGCAGATATTTTTCAATCAGGGGAGGTTTCATCTTCGGACCCGATGTCGGGAAGCTCATGGATGATTTTCATGATGAGTGGGGTATATCTATAACGGCTGTTGCAGCAGTATTCACTGGTTATGGATTGATACTGATTCCTACTTGTAATGTGCATGAATATTCTACTTTGGTGTAGAGGAGGGGTTAAATCATTATTTGTAAAGTCAAATATGCTTAGTTACATACTTCATATAATATGATATAAAACGGTTGTTATTGTTCAATTAGTTAAAGGTGTATATCTTGTGTTGTACGCACACGATACATATCGATGTGTTGTTGTAACAGAGTAGTTTAATTGAATTGGTGATGGTTGGAGATGTTCACCAATTGAGGTTTGAGTCACCACAAAACTATTTTTACAGAGTTTTAACTTTTAAAGCAGTTATGATAAATGGATTTGGTAAATGATGTTGTTAGGTTACTTATTCCTAATCCATCCCTGGTTTTAGGTTAATGGTCTAGGTCTATTTGACCTCGTTGACAAATTAGGTGACTTCCTTTTTAGGAACACCTTGTTTCTGTTTGTATGAAAATTCGACACTTGAATAGTATATAATATGATCCCCACAACAATGTTAAATCCTAGCTAGCATGAGGTGGCTATCTTTGTTGTTAATTAAGATCCTCAATGACCAACGCTTAGTGGTAGAACTCTAATTCTATCTAGTTTCGGTTGGTCAATTTTTACTCATTGTAAAAATAAAAAAATTTTGTTTTGAAAAGAAAAAATATCTTATACTTTTTAGAGTCCTAATATTTAGGTCAACCCATATAAATTTTAAATTTCACGAAAAAAAATTAACATATTCAAAGAGGAAGAAATATGTCGGCCGGGGCGCCGGGCGTCGTATCGGATACCAGCTAAGAGCTAAACGCAATAGCAATCACAGAGGATCGGAGTAAAGACTACTATTCAATTAATTTCTCTCTCATCAAATTACTATTCAATCAAACTCAATCTAACCCAATCATTTACCATCTTTATTAGTGATCTTATCAAATCCGCTCATCAAATAAATAATTAATTTCTCTCTCATCCACATATCTATAACTTAATTTATATTTACATATAAATTACAATGAATATATAAAATTATAAGTACATAATTATAACAAGGAAAAAATTAAAATAAAATAACAAAATTAAGATTACAAAAGTTGGAAAACAAAATTAAAAAAAATAAATCGAGCTACAAATGGATGTCGAAAATACATTTGAAGTCAATAGTCGAGCGAGTTACGGGGACGAGTTTCAATTGGGGAGCCACAACTTCTTATTTCGGAGTCCGATTGAGTTGATTCAAGTTGCTTTGAGAACGTGAGATGTATATCTACAACCTTTTAATTTATGACTTCTCCAAATTTGGAATATAAGAATGTCAAAAATACGTTTGACGTTAATATAAGAGCAAGTTACGGGCGTCCAAAGTTGGAATACAATATTGTATATCAAAATATGTCAATATTGTGCTCTATTTATAGAGAATTGAAAATTACTAATTTTTATATTTTTAATTTTTTTTATCAAAATGATAATATTAATTATGATAACCAAACAAATAATATTTATTATTATTTATTTCAACGAATTATATTGTGCCACGTGTTATTAGGATTAGATTAAGAAAAAAAAATGCTCGCGACGATCGTGGCTCGGCTGGCCGAGCGAAATAGAAAAACGAGTGGTTTACAATGAAAAAATTAAGAGTAAACTTCTTCTTCTTTTTTTTGCAAATAAAAATTTGATTTGGGTTCTTCTTTTTTTTAGAATAATATTTTCTTGTTTAAAAATTGATGCAGAGGTCACGAATTTATATTTGAAGTCAAATCATATCAGCTACAGACCACCCTATAACTAAAGTTTGGTCCTCCAATCTCAATGCCAAGGATGGAAACTCTATTGTAGTTGGTACACAATACAAAAAGTAATATGTGAACAGATAATTTTGTTTTTAATCAACGACTTTGTGTTTAGTTGAATTCATGACCAGTTGTATGCAAAGAACCAAGTTCCATTATGTGTGGCTTAAGGGGTACTCTAAATGAATTTTTTTTATAAGTAAATCTTCTTTACCAAAAAATCGTCACAATAGTAAGTATATACACTTTGTTAGTTTTTACACCTGTATCTGCTCCTAAGCACACGTGGCATAAAAATTACCTACGAAAATACATAACTAGGGCATAAAAATGCACTGTATATTCTACGTCCCTGAATCACCTATTGTAATTACCTATGACTTTAATTTAACTTTTCATGGCATCAGATCCTCCCAGATTAATTCCAGAAGAGAATAAATTTTGTGAATGGGTTTACACACTTTGGGAGTTCCCCTCTTATAGAATCAAACCCGAAAATACTTAATTCTGAATTAATCGCTACCCGTAAATATAATAGCGGATGCAGATGGTCTATGAATATCAAACCGACTGCAGGAGCACAATTGCACCACAAAAATCAGGAAATAAAAAAAATATTCAGAACTTTACAAATCTCTTTCCCCATCTCATCATCTGCTCACGTTGCAGATATCCTCCTAAGAACTCCTACGTGATGCCCCTCTACTACTCAAAACCATCTTCTTCCCATATTCCCATATGGGAGAAACTCGAAAAGAAAAAATTAATTTTGAGGCAGATGGGGAAAAAAAACTATGGGAAAGGAAAAGCAGGAGAAATGCTAAATAAGTTAACCAATGGCTAAAAGTCAAAAATGAGTTTTGCATAAGCAGATTGCAGATATACACCTTTCTAAGGGAATTTTGGCTGGCAGGTGGATCAGGTGTTGAGCTTTGCCAGAAACTGGCTCAGATTGTACTCTTCAGTGTACTGAGATTGATCCCAGAGATCCTCTAGCCCTCCAAGGATGGCCTTCACCCCTTTTCCAATTCCCATTAGCTTCGGGTCCCCATCAGCTTTTCCTTCGGATCGTTTCGATGATGTTGCCTGCTAGGATCGGAGAATTAGAATATATAAGAAACGGATTCGACTGTGTTCACTACAAGTACATAAATTCTCCCAAGTTGATTCAATTACCTTTGTCGCGCGGTTTCAGCTGATCCAAACAAATCAAGTAATTGGTCTGTGTTTATGGTTTTCAGACTGGAATTGGCAATCGACACTTTGAATTTCTGGAGACTCATAACTTTCTCTTCCAATGTACCGCGCATGATTAGACGATGAACATGCACAACCTTCTTTTGGCCTAATCTATGCGCCCTGTCCATTGCCTGCAAGTACCAACATTACCAACACAAATTTTAAAAAGATGGCAAACGGCTGAAGAACCTTCAACAGGAAGATGTGAACAAGAGCCTGTCAGAAAATGAGCGAGCAAAAAAGTGAAGGAGATTACGAATAAACAGAAAGTCAATATTGTGTTGACCTGTGTACCGCTATACTGTTTTGATCTTTCATAGGCAATCAATTCAATACCTGATGAGAGAAATTAGGCTTGGGGCGTGGGAGTTCTAGGAAAAGGAAGAGACGAGGAGACAAGAAAAAGTTAAGTGATAAAGGAATAGACAAGTGTTTGAGAAGTTTATGCAACTATAAATAAATTGCATGTATAAACTATATTCAATTTATGTAATTAATTATACCACGAAGCTTATCTAAAATTAGTATGTATATTTGATTATGTAATATATAATTCACTTACAAACTAATGACTTAATTAAATCACTGTGTATCGGAACAATGTTGTATTTTAAGGATATAGCAGTACTTGTGGGAAAAAGGGGCATGACAGCAATGAAAAAAAGTATACGATCCCTTTTCAAACAAAAAAAAAGATCAATT
Organism: Hypericum androsaemum; assembly: GCA_963995505.1. NCBI lineage: Eukaryota > Viridiplantae > Streptophyta > Magnoliopsida > Malpighiales > Hypericaceae > Hypericum > Hypericum androsaemum. The sequence continues at coordinate 794,211 of OZ023194.1, read as the reverse complement.
TTGAAGCAGATGAACAAATCCCGATCAATAACAACATACCACCCAACTCCAGAAGGAAATCAGCCGAGGCTTGTTAAAGGGGAGACCAACCGTCAAAGGTTAACGAGGCAGAGGAAGACGCTAGTTATACTATTTGGTATCGGGACATTCATTGATTGAGCAGGTAATTCAGATTTGGTTGGAAAAATTATAACCGGATAATATATTGTGCGAGCAACACTTGGTACTACTATAGTCTCGAGTTGCTCGAGCAAAATAACAATTAGGTTCTAGAACAACCAACTTAGACCATGCGAGGCCGTTAAATATATATCGTTCCAAAAGCAACACAAACCTTCTTAAACAACATTGATCTCAAGTCCAGATATGATGATTCACTTATCAAAAAAAACTCCAGACATGGTTCCGGCTAGCCGCTCTTCTTCTTTTCCTCCATATCTTGTGTTATATTCCTCCCTACATGAAAATCCATAAATCCAATGTGTGAGGCGATGCTACATACAAATAATGACACAGGTAACGAGGTGAAAAAGTGTAAAACCTGAACATTTTCCGAGCCGCCGTTGTTCTATGAAGTAATTTCAGAGTCTGTTGCAAACGTTTGTGAACCTAGAAATGAACACAATATTTGAAAGCATCATGTACAAACTTATTCCGAAATATTTTAACTCGTTAGTCTTTCTTTTATGATGGTCCCTAGGTGTATTTGAGCGGTGTGCTACTTACATCCAGCTCTTCAAGAACTGCCTGATACTCGTACTTATTGGCCACCAATAATCCAGCACCAAAAGAAGCCAATTCTTGACAATTCGAGCCATCTACGAGCTGCACACGAGGTGGAAGGATGGAAACAGCAATTGTAACTTCAAGAAACTGATCACTCAACACAAGAAGATTGCATGGGACTCAAAGAGTATGCAGAGTTCGCAGAGAAAAGCGTTAAGTCGCTTCACATGGTAACATGCTTCCTATGAATTTCCAGCCTAAAAGGAAAAGAAAATTGTTCAAGGGGGAGAGGAGAATAACTAGACTTGAGCAGAAAGGGACCTGGAAAAGACTTGGAGTGTCCTCGCCCACGAGAAAATCTTTTAAACCCGACCTAACCGCAGAGAACATAGCTTTCATTGTAGGATCATCCTTGTTGAATGGTAAGTCCTTCAAAAGAAGAAAGAAGTTTAGCTAGAAAGAAAAAAGAGAGCGAACGTTCCAGATATCCCAAGTCCCTTCTCTCTCTCTCTCTCTTTTTTACACAAATGTTGTTGCGTACCTTGAGAGGATCAACTTTGACCGTTAGAGGATCCTCGCTTACCTACGAAAATTGATCGAGTTTCAGCGTAGGGGGGAAAAAATGGAAAGAGCAACTACCATGGATAAAGGTCAACTGAAAACTAGAGAAGCTTGCCAGCGACATCATAGCATACCATCTCTGTAATTCGTACTCGCCTAAGACCCGTGAGATATAGGTAGGATCCAAGATCAATATCATGTTCAATATCAATCTGTTAACCAATAATTGCCATTAAACAAAATGATAGATAGCATAGCATTAAAAGGGCAGCAACTAAAGAAATACCTTAGCAAGTGTTCCAACTTTGTGAAGGCGATCGAAAATGTCCTTCCCATTGACTCCTCCATTCATGCTCTTTTCTGATTCAAGACCAGTTGCCAAGCCGGGATATGTCCCAGGGCGGTCTTTAAGAAGGGAAACGCAAGCATAGGGAGCTTGTCCTAATTTGTAGCGTAGCATTCATGAAGTGCAGAAAATGATGGATCCTGCATGATGAGGACAAGAAGTCAGTTCAAATGTGTATCTTTACAATGAAAAGGTGCAGCAGCCATTTTGAAGAAACCACATTAACACAAACCTTGTCAAACCATTATATTACATTATTACCGAAAGCAATACTACTCCCAGGTTGAAAGGAATAGGAATGCGACATACCTTGACGTCAACAAATTCTTCAAGTAGAGGGAAGAGAGGTATATCAGGTCGAGTTACAACCAGGACCTGCACCGGAAAAAGTTATCATGGTAATTGTTGCAGGGGAAGTCTTTATCAAGCTACAAGGACAGAGGTATATGAACTGCTCGCTCGAGTATCCATCCGGATTGATTGATTCTAAAGAACAGAGGAAGGCCTTTCATCCCATCTCTTAAAAAAGCAGATAAATCTGATAGCCAATTACACTAAATAACTCACAAGACTTTCACCTAAAGAAACATTCAAACAAAGCCCTTTCCAACCATCTTAATCTATACCAGCAAAACCTACCAACCACCCGAATTCCCTAAACCCTAACCCTAACTTCCAATTTCCACCAAAAACGAAAAAAGACCAAAACTTTACGAGACAAACCGTTGAGTTGCTTCCATCGCCGACCTCGGAGCAAAAGAATGCTTTTTGACAGAAGCCCGAGCCCCGAGAAGCCCTCCTGGAGATGGAACTGGTAGCTGCTCGGAGGGGAGAAGCTAGATCTGTTGGGTACATTTGACGGAAGGCAGAGGAAGACAGGAGCTTCAACATATCGGACAGCCAAGACCAGAACTGGAACTGCGCCGTCGGGGGGGTGGTGGGGGTTTGAGTGAGGAGAAGAAGAAGAGGTTTTATAGGAGAGGGCGAAGAGAGACAGAGAGAGAGAGGGCCACCACCCACGTTGGTGTGTACTCCAAACTCTCTCCCTCTTCTGTCACACCTGACATCTCTCTCTCTCCATCTCTCTCTCTCTCTCCAAGTCTCTGCCACTCTCACTCTCTCTCCAACTGGATTTTTTTCTGAATTCATGGGTTTTTATCTAATCGATGTTAAAAAAAAACTCACAACGATGGTGTGTCGTCCACGTGGACATCCGGGAATTTTTTCCGTTGGCGGAAACTTTTCCCGTTTCTACCGAGACAAAAGGTATGGAACAAAAAGGAAGAAGATGGTGTTTGGAAGCGACTAAAAATTAAAAATCAACTATTAATTTTATCTTAACCAGTTTCGAGTTGAGTTCTTGAAAATACAACAGTGGTAAATACTTATTGCGTCTTTCAAAAGTCCTACTCGATTCGAATCTGGATTAATGAGTTCAGTGAACCGGATACTATGTAGTATATAAAAACAAAACTTAAAAAAATTGTAAAAGGGCCACATGATGCCAAGTGGAAAGTAACGTTCTAGAAGGGGTAAAGTTGGGATATAGACGGACCCATAACGTTGATAACATTAGTAGGCAGGCCCCGGAATCTATATGGCTCCGGAGAAACTTTATAATAGTCCTTCCATATCAAGTCATTTGATGACTTGGTATGTCTCTATCAATCAATTAGTAACATGTGGACAAATGAAACCACATCTTATAATCTAGTTACATGAGTATTTAAGGTATAAAATCTTATCATTAATGTAAAAAGTTGTCAAAAAATCAAGTTAATTGCGTTCTTCGTACCTATTTTTTTTGTTTTTCCAATTTTTTTTGTTTCATGTTTAATATATTGGAAAATTCATGGTAACAAAAAAAATGTATTAGAAAATTCACTGGACTCGTAAAATACCAAAAATTGGCGATAGATGATTTTCAAAACACAACTTGTTTTCTAGTTATAAAGTGTAGTTTTTGCATTTCAAAAATATTTTAATTATAAAGATGAGTACAAAAGTTTTAAATTTTATATTTACCTAATAATGTATAATGGTAAAAAAATGTATTAGAAAATTCACTGGACTCATAAAATACCAAAACATTAGTAATGGTTGATTTTCAAACCATAACTTGTTTTCTAGTTATAGATGATAGCTTCTGCATTTCAAAAGTATCTTAACTGTAAAAATGAGTACGAAAGTTTTAAATTTTATAATTACCTAATAATGTATAATATTCTGACATGCTAATCAATATCCTTTTGTTGTGTCGACCATTATGGTAACACCATTATTCAAAAAAAATTGCATCACATGTATCAATTTTTACTAAACATACAAACTCTTCATGATTTTTCATTCAATCATTTCATCATTTTCAGTCTCTAGAAATCTAATTTATTTATAATCTGCGGTATCATATTAGTATGAGTAGTATAAATATTTTTAACAATTTATCTTTCCCGTACAAAAAAATTAATTTAAATTATCCTAGAATCAAGCTAAACTCTTTAATCTATATTTTTTGACAATCTTTATTTATTAATTGTAAGATCATATACCTTAAATACTCATGTGACTAGATTATAAGAGGTGGTCTCATTTGTCCACATGTCACTAATTGATTGGTAGAGATATACCAAGTCATCAAATGACTTGGTATGGAGGGACCACCATAAAGTTTCTCTATGTCTCCGTGGGGTATGCTTCCAACATTGATTCTGCGTTGCCCCCGCCGATGTATTGTTTCACTGTTGTGGCGAACCTAAATATTTTGAATTACTTAAAAAATATTATTGAAAGAGTTGTGTCTTAGATAGAGGCTAGAGCCTAACAATGTCGGAGTCTAACGCCAAAAATTCACAAACATAAAATTCACTTACATTGACTAGTTAAGTAGTTATTTCAACTTACGTGAAGGTTTTGTTTCTCAACCTATAATAATGAAGTTTCAGTTTTCTCGAAATACTGTGTTGTCAAAATTCAGTAAGGAGAACGTTGTATTTTTTTCTCGAACTTGGATTGGTTGGTTCAATAAACGTGAGTTTGGTACCTCTAAACATGTCTTAGAGTGTTGAGAATAGTACATTACTTAGTGCAAGATTTGCGGGCTAGTTTAAAAGTGTTGAAAATCCACAAACTCATTCCTTAAGATTTTGGGTTGGATTTAGAGATTCTAACCCTTAATTAAGATAGAACTAACTACTCTCTTACAAATTGATCTAAGTACTTGTTATTTCGGGGAGCTTTTAATCTATTTCCGCAGTACAGGGGCTGAACACCGAATATACCAAACACTAGGGGCCTCAGAGTAGGCAGGCCCCGAAATCTCTATCTCCGTGGGGTATGCTTCCAACATTGATTCTGCATTGCCCCCGCCGCTATATTGTTTCACTCTTGTGGCCAATCAAAATATTTTGAATTACTTAAAAAATATTATTGAAAGAGTTGTATCTTAGATAGAGGTTAGAGCCTAACAATGTCGAAGTCTAACACCAAAAATTCACAAATATAAAATTCACTTATATTGACTAGTTAAGTAGTTATTTCAACTTAAGTGAAGGTTTTGTTTCTTAACCTACAATAATGAAGTTTCAGTTTTCTCGAAATACAGTGTTGTCAAAATTCGGTTAGGAGAAAGTTGTATTTTTTTCTCAAACTTGGATTGGTTGATTCAATAAACGTGTATTTGGTACCTCTAAACATGTCTTAGAGTGAATAGTACATTACTTAGTGTAAGATTTGCGGGCTAGTTTAAAAGTGTTGAAAATCCACAAACTCATTCTTTAAGATTTTGGGTTGGATTTAGAGATTCTAATCCTTAATTAAGATAGAACTAACTCTCTTACAAATTGATCTAAGTACTTATTATTTTGGAGAATTTTTAATCTATTTTCGCAATACAGGGGGTGAACACCAAATATACCAAACACCAAGGGCCTTAGAGTAATTTTCCCTTTCAAATTTTATACGTTCCAAATTTTGCACTAAGGAGTAATTTTTCAAAAGGGGGTTTATTTTTCCGACAATTCCCTGAATGGGGTTCTCGGGGAATGTTTTCTTTATCTGGGGCGAGAAACTGCTCTGCGGGGAGCATTTTTGCTTCGCACGAAACTGATGCCGGAACCGATGCTCCGGTAGCATTTTCAAATGAAATCGAACCAGCTGGAGCATTTTCAGTCAAGCCGAGCTGCCCGTTGTGGCGGAGACATTCAGAGCAGCTCGGCTCAGCTGGCCAAAACCACTCCAGCGCGAGCGTTTTTTTTTCCAAGAATTACCAAAAACTACTCCAACGCGATCGTTTTCTTTTTTTACCAAAAATTGCTCCGCCTGAAGCGTTTTCTATTTTTGACCAGAAACTGCTCCAGCGGGAGCAATTTTGTGGGCATTTTCGTTTTACCCAAAGAATGTATAAGGAAACAAAAAAAGCATGAATCAGAAACATGCAAATTGGGAGCGTTTCTGATCGGAAACATGCAAAAAAGAAAAGTATAACCGAAAATGCCTAAGGTGGAGCGTTTCTAATGTAAAAAAAGTATAACCGAAAATGCCCAAGTTGAAGCATTTTTAATGTTAAAAAAAAGCTAGGATGTCAAACCGGAAACATGCAATATCGAAAGAGAGAAAATTAAGGAAATTCCTTGGGTCTCTGGTGGTCGGGGATTGGGCTTCCTTGGGTCTCCAGTGGTCCGGGTCGGCCTACCTTGGGTCTGTGGTGGTAGGAATTAAAAAGAGAGGAAATTAGAGGAGAGGAAAAAATTTTAACTTAAGGGGGCGGAGGGGAGAGGCAAATAGTAGAGAGGAAAGAGGACGTTGGAGGTAGGATTTAATTGGTTTTTTATTCAATTACATAAATAACTCTGGTAAAAATATAAATTTGAGGATAAAATTGTAAGCTTACCTCTGGTAGCAATAACTTTTTGGCCGGCTTTTTCTGGCTTTTTTGACCAGCTTGAAAATACTCTGCCTAGAGCAGTTTCTGGTCAAAAATCGAAAACGCTCCCGGCGGAGTGATTTTTGGTAAAAAAAGAAAACGCTCGCGCTGGAGTAGTTTTTGGTAAAAAAAGAAAATGCTCGCGCTGGAGCGGTTCTTGGAAAAAAAAAGCGCTCGCGCTGGAGCAGTTTTTGGGCAGCCGAGCCGCTCTGAATGTCTCCACCACAATGGGCAGCTCGGCTTGATTGAAAACGCTCTAGCTGGAGCGATTTCATTTGAAAACGCTACCGAATCAGCGGTTTCATGCGAAGCAAAAATGCTCCCCGCAGAGCGATTTCCCGCTCGACCCCAGACAAAAAAAAATTCCCCAAGAACCTCATTCAAAAAATTGTCGGAGAAATAAACCCCCTTTTGGAAAATTACTCCCAATCATGAACTTGGCTGTCAGACCTATCAAATCACTTGCCCCAAAACCCACCTTAAAAAATTCGATAATAATTGTTGCTTATCACCAATTAATCTGGGACATCTTTCCCTTTCATGTAACATTTACGAATGATATAATAGCTTTATTTCCCTTCGCCCACGACAACTATTCCATTTCCAGGTCAGATAACAAAATGTGTAAAAAAATTTATAATAAATTTTAACGTTATTATATTTTATTTCAGTTATTATACACTCTTAGTAAAATTAATTAAATTAAAACAAGTAACCACTGGTCAATAAACACATATACTAAAATTAGTCTTTAAGAATAATGTTTTTTGACACTACTAAGAACATACGGGCTAACTTATGAATGTTGAGATTTTATTCCTTTTTTTCTTAATGAAATTGACACCTCCAAGAATCAAGTTCATACCTGAAATTTGGATTCAAAATTTCCCATTAGATGACCTTTTTCCCCTAGATTGATTAATTTTTTTATATCACCCCAGATAAACCAGTTGAAACTCGCAATAATAATAACTTTTATTTGAGACTTCTTAATTAAGATAAAACTAACTCTTTTACAAATTGATCTAAATACTTGTTATTCTGGATTAATAATGCCAAGCAAAAAAAAAATCGGTACATGACCAGCTGGATTATAAAAATGGACGAATCTCCTTTTTTATAATTTGTGATGTAACGGAGAGAAAAATATATTGAATTTTGTGGACAGGTGCTCAATTAGTGGCAATAATCTCCGGCAGGACGGTGATAAATAAATAAGTCTCTGTTGACTTCCTCTGAAGAGATTTTGTCAAACTTACGAGATTTTGAATAGAGAAAAAAAACGTATTTTTGTGGATGTGATGACTCGTTTAGACAAAAGCTGGCAAGTGTCGCTCGGAACGGTGAATTTTTTTTCCCACTATTTAGAGATGCTCCAAAATTGAATTATTTAATTGTTCTTCAAAAACAATTGAATTATTTAATCTAGTATATGTCCTAATATGAGATGATAAGCGGATTGGTCAAAAATCATCCATTTTCTATTTTTTTGAATTTGTTGGTTGTCGCTTTGTGGTGATCGCTCGGATGCGATCACCGATGCACGTAGCCTAAAGAGGGGGACTAAGACCGGGGGCCCACTCCCTAACCCTAGTTGGCCTAATCATTTCCGTCATTAACTCTTATATTTCAATTTAATGAAGAAATTTTAAGTTTAAAATAAGTAAATGTTAAATAATTATTGTTGTTATCTTGAAAATGTATACTTAATATAAATTAGTCGGTTTGAGTCTTAATTGTATAAAAAAGTAAACCCATTTCATTTTAAAATAAATAACTTGATCTTAGACAAAATAAGCGTCCTAAATAGACCAGACCATTAATTAACCAGATTATCATCCACTAGAGGTAGAGATAATTGTCAGAGAGGAGAAGAAGAGTAAATAAAAAATTAAACACTTATATTAAGAGGGAGGACGAGTAAATTCAACTATTTCAAACTTGCAAGAAAAGGAGCCAACCTCCAAAAAGGAGACCCCTCCCCAAAAAAACTCGTAAATAGCGAGAATTAGGGTTAGGGCTAGATAATGGATGTGAAATTGCACATATACGATGTGACAAACAGCGGATCGGAGAAGACGAACAGCACAATCATGCAGATCAACAAGATCTTCAAGGACGGGATCGGCCTCGGCGGCATCTTCCACTCCGCCGTCCAGGTAAGGGCATTCTTTCTTCTCCGAATTGATTTCAGTTTTCTCCCGACCGGTAGGGTTTTAAAGTGGCGAGGGGTGGACGACAGGTGTACGGTGATGACGAGTGGTCGTTCGGGTTCTGCGAGCAGGGGCCCGGGGTGTTCAGCTGCCCGTCGGGGCGGAACCCGATGTACACGTACAGGGAGTGCATTGTGGTGGGGAAGACCAGCTTGACCACCTCCAAGGTCAACCAGATCCTCAGGGAGCTCAGCCGCGAGTGGCCTGGCTCGTCGTACGATTTGCTCGCCAAGAACTGCAACCACTTCTGCGACGAGTTCTGCGACCTCCTCGGCGTCCCCAAGCTCCCAGGTTCGTGCACGTTCGTCCCCGCTCTCTTTCAAGGGGCGTCGTTTGTGCTTTATGTTCTTGAATTTGCGGATCTTTAAAATGCCGAATGTGTTGCTGCTATCGCTAATGACTATCTCGGGACTGAATTTGCTGTGCGTGTGATGTTAGTACTCTGTACTTTGGATGAGGTCGTGTTTGTTTCTGTTATGATTGAAGTCTCGTGTAATTATGCGTGTCACTGCTCGAACAGGTTGGGTTAACCGATTTGCAAATGCTGGTGATGCTGCGTTGGAAGTTGCGGGAAATACAGCCTTGAAGGTAAATCCCCATTCTGTTGCTGTGCTTTTTTCCTGTACCCGCTTAGATAGTTTGGGCAGCCAATATTTTTGCCTTTGTTTGCTCAAGTAGGGACTGAAAAAACACCTGTTCTTACTCCCTACATTGAACATGCTACGGGAATTCTGTCGGAACTGCTTCTATTCTTGTATAGCTGAAACTTAGTCGTCATCCTTCGTAAAGTTTCTGTTAGTTCTTTTCTTAAGCAAATCATTGAGGTAACCGTGCATCGTTTGCTGCTTCACTGGCAATGATTGAACTTCAGATGTTCTGCTGTGTGGCTAGTGGCTGGTAAAATTGTTACCATTTAACTGGAATTATTGGGCTCTGTTGATGGTCAATCGATTTCTGTTACACTTTTCAGATTTGTTGGGATTTTTAGATGAAATTATAACATTTCTTTCCGTGTTTGGATTTGGCCAACTGCAGTTGAGACAAGCCAAGACAGAGATCGTATCAGCCAGCAAAGTGGCATACCGTTTCCTCGCAGGCATTGCTTCAAACAATGGAAATGTTCCCGAGTCACCAGGCTCAAATAGCCCTAGGTTTCAGGGTGCGTGGTTTAAAAATCTTATTACTTCAGGTGCCAGACCATCCACGAGTAGCGATGTTGACGATCAGGACGAAGACATTGTTATTGACCAGCAGCAGCAGCATGGACAAGCCTCGGGTCTACTGGCTCGCTAAAATTCTCGACGAACAGATTCAGACTCTCCGTTGAAACAGAATACAGTTGATTACACCCACTAGTTTTTTCGTTTGAAACCTTGCAAGTGTGAATCATATTCTTTGTGCATGTAAAATCCTGTATTCCATTTTCTGATTAGAGATCTCCACTGTCTAGATAAGATTTCGCTCCCAAGCACTTCAGAATGCCTATTGATTTGATTACTCTACTTTGCCATCATTAGTTTCTTTGACAATCTTTGGTTAAATTAGAATAATTTATTAATAACCGTGCTTAACGCGAGTTGGGCCGAGTAATGTCGGGAAAATTTAACTCGAAGGCAATATTAAGTCGCAACCACATGATCAATGTAGATCACCGAGTAATGAAAATGTAACCCTGTCAAAATTGAGTAGAAATAAATTTGTTACCCTTTGTTATTCTACTCAGCTCATAATAGAATTAGTCAATCTTATCAGAGTCGAGTACATACTAATTTCCTGCTCAGCCACCAACTATTTGAAAAACTATTAACATTCCAAAGGAAACAGCAAACCAATAGAAGTACAATAAACCAATAACAGATTCCAACTCCCAGTATGAGAAAAAAGGTTTGTAACTGTAAAAACAAGGCAAAATAGGAAGCTCTATTGGCGCAACCAATGCTCAACTTGAATGCAGAAGATGCAACTGCATGCTAGTCAGAACAATGCAGAACATTCACGATTTATATATACAGTACAGTTATTCGTAGATATAACCGAAAGCAACTCAATAAGAAGCAGAGAACCCTCTATCTACTCTCTCAGCATTCCGTTAAAAACGATGGCGTTGACTGAAGTATCATCGGCAATCTGGAGCGACGAAACAGCTTGGGCTGCAATAAGACCAGCTGATAGATCTGCGGTACTCCAAATTTCAGTGTTAAAATTCTGTCCTTGTACATCCCTGCCGAGAGACCCATATGAGAATGACCAGTCGTTAGTCTCCTCTTCACCCCACCTGAGTCGAGTCGCGCAGGATTCAGAGACCCATCCGATCCTTTCGAGTGGATGCCACTCATTGTTCTCAACTTCGCCCCACTTCACTCCGGTTACAGAAGAATCAGAAACCCATCCAATCCTTTCAAGAGGATGCCTAGAGTAATCCTCGCAAGGAATACATCTGCCCGATTCACCCATTACCAGATCATTTCTCCCAGAGCAGTCCCATTGGCTGAACCTGTCATTGCTGAGAAAGATTTTATGGGAATCATCAGAATCTTCGCCTATCAGGACCTGCAGAGCAACAGCCTCTGCGATTGCAGCCCCCTGTTCGTCAAGCCTTTCCTGTTCTTCTTTCTTTTTCTGTTTCTTCTTTTCTAGTTCAGATCGAATAGCAGCAGAAGTGGCAAGAGCTTTCTCCAAGCGCCTCTTTTTCTTCTCAGCCTGCTTTAGTCGATCCAACTCACCTTTCACTTGCTTCTTCTTCCCTTTTCTCGGGACTGGTTGCACTTTATTACACGCTATGCTATCCATGACACTAGAAGGAGTAGTTTCCTAACTGTGCTCAGTTTAGAAACTTGTACATTTTACCTATAGTAACTTCTCTGTCCTCCTATTATCCTGTTTCTTTTTAAAGTCGTTCGTTGACTAAGCACTAAATATTATCACTACTATAACTAATAAATGAACTCACAATCCCCGCAAACTACACCCACTCGGGTCTGTATGAGTACCTCATCTTCCTGACGGTGCATTCCCAAACTGAAACAACTGGACACAACAAAAGAGAAAAACTGTAAGCTGTCGTGGATTCACCTCTTGGCATCATTCTTCCCAATTTCCCACAGCCCTTGCATTTACCCATTTGCGCACAGCACGGCGAGATAATCACTTCAAAACCTATCAAAACCGCACACTTCTCGACAACAATCTCCCACTTTGATCGGCTCACATAACCTCCTCCACTGCATCCAAAACGCATACATCTCAATCAGAATAACCGAACGCACAAATCACAACAGTTCTCAAAATCCCTACAATTCTCAAAACTCGGAAATCCGACAACAACTTTTCCTTGCAAAAACTACACCATCAGTAACCGAAACCAAAGTAGCCATGTGCTCAATTCCTTGAATTTCCAAAAGCAATTGGCTAAAAAAGATCCCAATATCCATACTCTCAAGGAAACTCCAATTCCCCCAAGAAAATTAAATCCACATCATCTTCACATGGAAAACCCAATTAAAGATTCACAATTTAGACAAAACAGCATCAGATCCAAATACCCATTAATTTAATCCAAATCCTAAACAAAAGCATCAAATTCAAGGCCTTTAGCCCAAAATTGCAACCAACACAAAAGAATTTATAAAAAAGAAAGAAGAGAAAGCACAAACCTTGGAGCGATCTCAGTAGAGATTAGACGAAGAGGATGAGGGTTTTTTGGATCTAATTGGGAAAGTATTGAGAGAGAGTGGGAATACCAAAGGGAGAGAGAGATGGGATAAAATAACTGATCACTTTGAGAGAGGGATTGGGAGAGGAGGTCTGAGATCTTTACACGTGTCCTCTTACTTCCTCTCTTTTACTTTTCCTTAATATGTACCAATAAACCTAATTTATTGGTACATATTATACCATTAAAAACCAGACTTTAAATACCAAAGTTCGTCTTAATTCTCAATTACAAATGATTTAAATTATTTTAAAGTAGGTTTGTTTTTGTAAAACACTTTTGAGCTCGAGACAATATTGGAAAATAATATTTTCTAAAAGGAAAGAACCATCTAACTAGAGTGGAAATATAACTTTTGTAGAAATTTGAGAAATTTAGTTTTTTAAAGAACTCTCTTGATAAATAACATCTTTCAATAGAATAAACAAATATCAATGAGCAGTTCAATAGAATAAACATATTAGAAAGTTATTAAAATATGTCGGACATATATATTTAAGAGAAGGAAACGAAATATTTCTCCTAAAAGAAGAAAGAAGGAAAAGGAAAGTTTTAACGTGGTTATAATGTTGCACGAGAGAATTATACATTAATTAATTAGATACGTAATTACTAGTATTAAGAAAAGTTCACTTACAAATGAAAGCGAAATGGTAGAATATCTTGTGGGTTGGGACTTGGGAAGAAAAATATCAGTTTAGCTACTTTGTTGTTGGTGTCCCTGATATTATCACGCCACATGGCAGCTTTTGTCTTTTGGTCTGGGAGGGGGTAGGCCCCAAGTGAAAGGTAGGTAGTTTTTTTTGGCAAATCTAACTCCGGCTTAAATGGATCGGAATAATTAATACGAGATTTGAATTTATTTAAAAAATAATAATATTTAAATCTTATGAATGTAAATATATATATAATTGATCTTTAAATTAGATTCGATAGTATTAAACTCGAGTACTAAGATTTTGGAAAAAAACTAACTCCAGCTTGCTTAAGGTTACTTGTCAAGGGAGAAGTGTTCCTCCAGATTCCCGGATTTAGGACGTGGCTGAAGCCTCGAATCAAAATTGAAATTGGCCACCCTCACCCTTTCTTTAAACCCACTAGGAGTGAGTTTGGTGCGGTTTTGCAGTGTCGGTGTGCAAATTGACACCGCACCGTAACTTTTTTTTTTGTAAAATTCACATCGCTCGGTTTGCAGTTTGGTCGAAAACTGCGGTGTTCGGAGTGGCGCGGTGTCGAGATGGTACAGTGCAGTTTGCAGTTTGGACCGCAAATTCGAACTTGGCCTATTTCAGTATTCCCAAATTTAAAAAATGGCTAATTTCATCAATTTTTTGGGCAAAAAATTAAGCCCACAAATTCACAACAAGCCCACGAAATTCACAAGAATCTCACACTTAAATATAGTAACAAATCAACACTAAACCTATATTAAATATAGTAACAAATCAACACTAAACTTATATTAAAACAATGTCGTTTTATAGATGTGGTGCGGTGTGGTGCTGTTTCGCGGGGTAAAAAAAATACAAACCGACCCCGTACCGAAAGGGTGAGGTGCGGTGCGGTTTCGCAGGGTAAAAAAAATACAAACCGACCCCGTACCGAAAACATGTGGTGCGGTTTAAAAATACCACTTTTAACTTTACGATTTCGATTTTTCGATATGATTTGGTACGATTTGGTGCAGTTTACGATTTATTTCGGTTTTAAGCTCACCCCTAAAACCCACTACCACTCTCCAACGCACTCACTCACCAAACATCCTGCAACTTCCATCCTTTGTTTTTCTTTCTCAAATTATATTATTTTTGATACGTATTATATCGACTAAAAAATATTTAAAAATTAAACAAAGTAATATCATAAATACTGACAGAGCTTAGCTTACCAAAATTTATCGTTATTACCTCATTTGCCTTTGCATGAAATGAGCAAATTGAGATGGGATAAATATACTTATTTTTTTGTCAACCAGAAGATCATTAAAACTTAAATAAAAATTTTAAATACACCACCGTATCAACTTTTTGGTCAAAAGTGTTATAATACGGTAAAACCTATATAAAGCGATTTTTTAAAAGTGATAACCTCTTAAAATTGATAAAAAATTTTGGTCTCGAGTCATGATTAATATTAAAATTTAATAACTTTTTTATCATAATAATTAGTATTTATTCAGAAAATTTTAGTAATAAATTCGGATCCTAATTTTTGCTTAAAGTGATATTTTTTAAGAAACACATTTTTACATACTTTACGAACTCGAAAAATATTTTAAGATCCTAGTTTGTGCTAGACTTGCTTGTTTGATAAATTTTACATTATCATTCATCTTCTCAATTATTTTCAAATAGTTCTTGTGATCGTCGTGTTGTTGTAAAATAATGTCTCAATCAAATTTAGTATTTGACTAACGTTATAAGCTGAGATTTTTGGTGACTGAATATAGACAAAGTAATCTTTTAGTATCTACCTATTTATTGGTCAAAACTAAATTTTAATATTTGTTGATGTACATAATACCTTTTTCCCCTCAACAATATTTTTGGAGGAAAAAAAAATTAAATCTCTCTTATGTAGTAACCTATTTAAATTGATATTTTTTTTCTAGTTCTAACGATATCATTTTAGAGAGTCCATTCACAGATCTTATATTTGACTGTTTCTATATAAACAGCAATCTGGTGTAATTGTTATTCGAACAATATAAATTTTACCCTAAAAAAATCGCAATCACGAACAGACTAATCCACTATTCCATGAACCTACCACTATCGTAGATGTGGGCTGGTCCCAAATCCCAGGATTGTTTACAGGCCTGCTGAATCAGAGTAATTTATAACCTGCTGAATCAGAGTAATTTATAACCTAGCCAAAACTACTTTCACGTCATGTGCAGCTAACAACTGGGAGTTTGGACTAGTCGGCCCATTGCATAGCCCAACTTATCTGTCAATTTAGTTGACGACTGAGGAGGGTTAGAATCTAAGTGGTCCGAAATATTCCAGATTCGAAGAATGAAGAACCGAGGAGAAATGAGTAATCAAACTGAACCAAAGTAAGAGAGGATCGGATCAAAATCCGGATCAAAATTTTTAGTTAGGTCTGGTTCAGAACTGAATGAATCAGATGAATAAATATGAGATATAGAAAAATTAGTAGTTGTAAAACAATTTTTTGGATAAGTTAGTAGTTAAAAAACTTAAAACAAACATAATATTCTTTATAAAATTGTTGACCTAAAAGTCATGAACAATTTTTGATGTACCTTTTATCATAGTTTTAAAAATGTGGTCCGACCGGTCGGACCATGAATCACCCCCTTTACCGGCTCGTTTTGGGGTGAAAAACTGACTCCGGTCGAACCATCTATTTTCCAGTCGGACCGGGCAGTTTTTAGCCTCGTCCTGACCAGAAATCACCAGTTCGACCAGAACTTACCCGATTTGGTTCAAAACTTACCCAATTTGGTTCGAAACTTATTCGATTTGGTTCGATTTTTTGTGTTATATTTTTTTAAGTTGAATTTGGTAAGTGATGTTTAAAATAAAATAATTTTAATAAAACTTGGGTAGGTAAGTGGGTGGAGGAAGGGGAAAAAACACAAAATAGTTCCTACCATTTACAATTAAATATTATAAAAATAATATATTTTAAATAAAAAACTTCTGGTCTGACCGGTCCAACCGAAAAAATGCAAAACAGCAGATTTCCGAGTCGTACCAAAACTCGTATTTTAAAACTATGCCTTTTATCATTTTCTGCTAATTTCAAATTCCTAGGTTAATTAATTTATAGCCCCGATATGCGGTTACATGTGACATGTGATACCACAAACACATGTATGTGCGTATATATATGATATACAATTTGAAAGCTTGGTTTAGTTGGGAGACCGACCAATCAAACATCGGTCTATTTCTGTGGATCGTATTTAAAATTTGTTTAGGGGTTGGGCGGTGCAAAAATGCATTACTATAATGTTTATGGACATTTGCTAGTTTCATTAAATATTCATATTCAATAGATTATATTTGGACATAAACAAACTCATCGCTCTTGAAATTAGCTACATCTTTCATTACAAAAACGAGATCGCGAGATGACAACAATGAATCCGACATCAACTCGATCTAATAACATATTAAAATTTTTATTTACAATCCAAAATCTTAAAATAAAAAATAATTTTCTACACTTATAAAATACTCATCACTCTTACGATATTACCACTAGTAAGGTAATAATTTTATTTCTATGGATAGCTGACTATTTCATTTGGATCAAGCACAATGACGTACACCGGAAGGTAGGCCATTTCACTTTTTAGGTTTAGGTCAAAATCAAAATGGATTGTATTTTTCTTTGTTTGGTCATAACTATCCGAAATTCACCAATTCAATGGACCGAACAATTCAATTTTAAGTCCAACATGTTAGAATGTAAACGTATAATTAACTCGTAAAAATTAACAAGCATAAAGTTATTATAGCTCAACCATGAAATTTTAAGTTCGATTTTTCGAGAACGCATTGAAAAACTTTACCGCCATTTAATTGTTCTATCCAATTCAAATATAAATTAGTGACTCACATGAGTGTCTAGATACGAATGATAAAAAAATATAGTTGTGAAACCATCAAGCTAATGGTGGTATAGAATTGCGATTTCAACACACAGAAGAAGGGGAAAAGGTGGACGTCTGGTAGCTTCTCTAATTAAATTAGCCAATGTGATATCACCTTAATCTGACAGGTGCACTCCCAATTCTTTGGTTGCAAGCACCCACTCAACTAAATAATTGGCTTTCTAAAAAAAACTAAATAATTGGCTAATGGATGTCGCCATCTTCCAGTAAAATGCTCGTGTCAGTTGGCCACTTATGTTGCATTTTTAATTGAGAAGTCGAGAGAGTACTTGCCATCCGACACGTCGTCGACCATAATAACGAAATCCAGATTAGTTTATGTGGAAACAGTACCAAGCATATTGCGTAATCTTTTCCTAATTATCAAACAATTGGCGAGCCATACACCATTATCTAATCCGATTTTGAGCCAAATCAAAATTTTGATTTATGAAAAAATAAATTCGAATTTGATATTTTATTGTCTCTTGTTAGCTATGCATTGTTCTAAACATTACCATGTCACCGATTTAGTAGAGATCCCCAAGATTTATGGGCTCATTGAATAGATTCTATCTACCAACTCTTTACGAACTAAAACATAGCAATCTTTTATATACATTCCATCGACCACTTTCAAAATCAATACGGTAGAAGCACGTGGAAACTACATCATATCGTATATTTAATTATTTATGCCACTTCAATTATTGGTCAACGAAATATTTTACATGCTACCAGTTGCGTGTAGACAGTGTGAACCTTCGCCATTCGTATTATCACGATTTGGATGTTTTTTACAAGTTAAGTCGTGCAAGCGAATTTCGGATATCGACGGCATAAAAAAATAATGTTTAATTCAACTCGATTTCTTTATAATTTTCTTGTTGTAAACCCATTTCGGTATTTTGTTTTTCTCTACACACATTGAGGATGGAAATCCAATACAAAAATTTGCCCGGTGAATTCACATCCTCTTATATGATTTTTTTCTCCGGTCGATCTCCTTCTCCAGCTCCTCCAAGCCTCCCACCTCTTCAAGTTCCTGGACCACACCAACAACAAAAGCAGAGCTCGTACTTTAGTTCCAAGTGGAGCTTAGCAACCTTTGTACGTAATAGAAAGTGCATAGTAAGAACCCACCTTGGGTCCTAAAAACAACCCATACGGTACCCCGTCAAATTTCTCCGAGTGGTGAAGCTGCATTTTACAAAATTAAATCAATTAAGCAGCAGCCATAACCTACCGAAAAATCGTAGCCGGGTAGATACATTTAAATACTACAAGTTATAAAAATTAACCTCTTAAACTCTACTTTTACTGACATGGCGAGTCAACTACATTGAAATTGTAGAAAAAATTGGGACCATAGATTATTAATACAAGCATTTTTATAGGGACCGGTAAAGTCATGATTTTTTGCGGTAGTGTTTTCAATTCAGATACTTGCGCGGATAATTTGTACAACTAAGAGTACCTGGTTGTAATTAACCATCTATATATGTGATGAACTTTGATTTTTACCTGGTGGGCAGCAGCGACCTTTCTCAAGTAAGGCACGTTGGCAATGGGCCCCACAGGGAACCTCTTGTGGACAAGACCGTCGTGGACGAACATGTAGGCCATTCCAAATACTGTAATTCCAAGGCCCTATCACATGCACCAAATCTCTGTTAATTACTTGTTTAATCGATTCAGTTACTAATTAATCAATCCCCATAAAAGATCTTCAACTCTTCTGATTAGTATAATGACTAGTTAGACTTCCCACGAGAAGAAACAAAAATATATCAAGTGACAATATTTGAACCAACAGAATTATTCTACATTGTAGATTTAATAAATATTGATATATTGACTCTTAAGCAGTGCATATCATAAATATTAATTAATGATCTACTGGACCGACTAATCAGTCTGACGTTAAGATAGGAAAGGGAGAGAGACTCACCGCACCGAAGCACAGACCAGGGATGAGGCCCTTATTGAAGATGCCATAGGAGAGAAGCGCGATTGCCGGGACCGCGTTGGTTATCGCAAACACGTCGTTTAGCTCGAAGGGGCCTTCTCTTGGTTTATGGTGAGACTTCAAATTTTAAACCAAATAAACACAATAATCTTCCAATATTAAATTTTAATTACTCTTATTTAACAAGAAAATTAGTCAAATACCTCGTGCATGTCCCACAACGAGGCATGCCAAAGAGATTTATGTGCCCATCTGGCCCAGAATTCCATACCCACCTGTTACCCACAAAAACGAAAAAAGAAAAGATTAATTAGAAGTTGAAATCGTATTTTTAATTAATGAATAATTTTAATGACCCCAATTAAGCAACAAGAGTGAAGTGGGATTTGGAACTTACGGCTGCGCCGATGGAGAGAGCGAATGTGCCAAATATTTCAGTTAAGGGCACCTCCCCTCCCTGTAATTAAATTAATCAATACCTCAAATAAATGGCTGTAAAATTAACCACTTTTTTTGGTAGGTCTAAAATTAGCAATGCTAAGGTACACCACCAAACTCAAATAACGAAGTTCGGGTCGAACCCGGATTAGTAAATTTCGAGAAGAATAAGAAAAAGTACCTCCATTTGCCAGTAGAAGCGGTAGTAAACGGCCATAGCGGCCATGAAAGTGATACCCAAGGAGGACATAACCGCCGCCACCAGGTACGTCCCCCTCTCCGACTTCTTCCTCGCCAACCTCTCCGCCACCCGAGCCGGAATCACCACATTACCAGGTACCTCCTCATCCTCCGCGGTCGCCGCCAGTTTCTCTCGCCTGGTCTCCTCCAGTACGAAACAGACGGCCAACTGGGCCCTCCTCGTTCCTCTTCTCTGGGGGTTAAATTGGGGATGGTATTTGGCGGGAAGCGGGAGTAGGAGCGAGGCGGGTCTCGGCCGTGGGAAATAGTAGAAGGGCTTGGACAGTGTGGCTGTGGTTGTCGCCGCCGCCATAGCCCAGAAGGTCTCTCCTCCGGGATTTGGGTTTAGTTGAGTGAGAGTGTAAAATTGAATCCTGGGTGGATTTTGCGGCAATTTAAGGAAGGAAGAAGACAAGGCTAACGAAGGAAGCGGACAGGGAAACGAGGTTTTTGTGAGTGAGAGAGAGAGAGAGAGAGCGGTGGAGAAATTGAAGCGTGGGCGTCTTAAATATGTGGTGTAGTGCAGAGATGGAGTGCTGCGTTTCTGGCCTGTTGTTGTGCGGGGTTTTCTGGTCATTCTGGTCTATGAGAAAAAAATTTATATTAGTATTGGGATCCACTAACTTACTAATATAGATTAGAATTGGGTAGGACTTTTAAAAATTGACAAAATTCTCCTAAAATATTTAATACAGTTCCAATAGATTAGGAGCACCATTTATTATGAAAAAATTTACTTCAGTACAATATGTCTTAATGATTTCTGATTAAGTATCATATTATTTCGTTTTTCTTTTTCTAACAGACCTTTTCAAATTAACATTTTTATTACAAATTTCTATGATTTGTTTTTCTAATGCCGCTTTCTTATATCCTCTTATTAAGATCCGAGCATTTGATAATTGCTATTGTTTGAGTTCAGAGTACGAGTGTTGGGATGGCGAGAAATAGGAAAGACTTATTTCCTATTTTTATTCCTATTCCTATTCTGACTAGATTCTGTACTCCTAATTAGACCTAGATAGCTTTGTGACTCCTAAAGACATGTTACCCTAAGGTTTTGTATAGCTTTGTGACTCGGATCCATCAATAAAAGTTCTCCTTTCTCACCGTGGACGTAGGCATTAGGCCGAACCACGTAATTCTCTTGTTCCGTGTTCTTTGCGCGTTTTTGTTCTCTTGGTTGCTGAATTCCTAACAATTGGTATCAAGAGCTTGGGTTGGAGGATGACGGAAGGCGCGAAGTTTGCTCTTGTGAAATTCGATGGTTCTTCGAATTTTGGGTTATGGCAAAGGCGTGTCAAGGATCTCCTCGTGCAACAAGGGATGGTCATCGCGCTCTCGGAGAAGAAGTCCGAGAAGATAGAGGAGCAAGAGTGGAAGGAGATGGGGGCCAAGGCGGTGGCGATAATTTGCTTGTGCTTGGCGGATGATGTGATGTATCACGTCATGGATGAGGAGTCACCAGCTGAGGTATGGAAGAAATTGGAGGCAAGGTATATGTCTAAGTCTTTGTCGAACAAGCTTTATCTTAAGCAAAGATTGTACGGGCTCAAGATGAATGAGGGCTCGGATTTGAGCCAACACATTAATGGTTTCAGTCAACTTGTGAGTGACTTGAGAAAGGTTGATGTGAAGTTCGAGGAAGAAGACAAGGCATTGTTGCTGCTGAATTCTTTCCCTGGCTCCTACGAAAATTTGGTTACAACTCTAACTTGGGGAAAGGAGTCCCTGGTGTTAGAAGATATCACACGTGCTCTGCTAGGGTTTCATCAAAGAAGAAAAAATGGCGATGAACAAGCGGAAGGGCTGGTTGTGAGGGGTAGCCATGGTAATCGTAGCGGAGCAAAAGACGGGAAGGGATCCAAGTCGTGGTCAAGGAGGTTCAAGGGAAATTGCTTCGAGTGCGGAGAAAAAGGGCACGTGAAGAAGGATTGTCCAAGAAGAACTCGAGATCGCGAGGAAAAAGGATCAGGTTCCGTGAATATGGCCTCACATTCAGACGGGTCAGATGGTGATCTTCTTTCTGTTTTGTCAAGTCCAAAGCATTCTGTTTCCTGGATTTTGGATAGCGCTTGCTCTTTCCACATGACGCCCAAGAGAGGGTGGTTCGACACCTACAAGTTCATTGATTCAGGTATGGTGACTATGGGTGATGGTTCTACTTGTAGAATTGCTGGCATAGGTGATATCCGAATTAAGATGTGGGATGGTGTTGAGAGAAAATTGTGTGGGGTTAGGCATGTTCCAAAGTTGGAGAGGAATTTGGTCTCGTTAGGAGCCTTGGATTATAGTGGGTACAACTATAATGTTGTAGGCGGGCTAATGGAGGTGGAGAAGGATGCTGTGGTGGTGATGAAGGGTGAAAGGAATGCTAGAAACACCTACAGGTTAGTGGAGAACACGGTTGTAGGTGGAGTCACCTCGTTGGGTTCTGATAGAGGGGAGAAAAGCTCTTATGTGATGGAGCAAAAGCTTGACATGAATGGTTTGAGTAGAGTTGAGATTCGCAAAGACAAAGTTAGCAAGTTCCCGCTATGGTTGTCTAAAAGGACGTGCACGTCAAAGGTATTGGGTAGGTTTTGTATGAGGAATACGAAGCCGTTGGTAGCACCACGGGCGAATCGGGTATCTCACTCAAGGCCGAACAGTGGAGTTCGTGGCATGTCAAGGGTTCTACTTGGTAGAACAAAAGGTTGCCCTTTGTATGCTATGTCATGTAGCATTGGTATGAGGCAAGAAGGTCCAGCGGAGAAGCAGTTCGAGGTTGCGGAGCATAGGGTTGACCGAAAAATAGAGAGCGCATCTATTGGTCACAAGTTTGCTTCAGCAGGTGGACTTGCTAGTTGGGGTTCAATGGAGATTGGAGGGAATAGGCCAAGCAAGCTCAGAAGCTCGAGTTTGGAGGCTGGCTCCAAGTGATTGAACAAAAGGTGAAGAGAAAGTTGAGATGGTCTTATTGATGCAGTTATCTATGGTCCGAGATGGAGTCGGTGGAGTCAGATTGGTTTTGCAAGATCTCATGGTTCTTCATGGGGCGGTGTTTTGTCAAGGTAGAGTCTGTTGAAGTTCGGGTGGAGCTTCATGGTTCTTCCACGAGATGATTTCTCGCCAAGGTGGAGATTGTTGGGATGGCGAGAAATAGGAAAGACTTATTTCCTATTCCTATTCCTATTCTGACTAGATTCTGGACTCATAATTAGACCTAGATAGGTTACTTGTACACCAAGGGTTTGTCTCTATATAAAGACATGTTACCCTAAGGTTTTGTATAGCTTTGTGACTCGGATCCATCAATAAAAGTTCTCATTTCTTACCGTGAACGTAGGCATTAGACCGAACCACGTAATTCTCTTGTTCCGTGTTCTTTGCGCGTTTTTGTTCTCTTGGTTGCTGAATTTCTAACAACGAGATTTCAATTTCTTGAAAAATTTAAGAAATCTACTCATAAAAATTCCAAACTGATTAAGATGGAATAGAAATTGAACTTCAAAGAAAAATGTGTGCAAAATGTCTCATCCGCAGTGATATCAATAGTCTTTCTAAAAAATAAAAAAGTAATATCAATAGTCCTCTTTTTTTACGCAATAATTTTTTATCACTGAATTTTATAGTTAAATTTTTTTGATGAAACTAGAACCTAAAGCCGTACCACGTGCTCATTGTGTGGGATTCTTGCACATACATTATATAACATGCACATATTATTATCAATAATAAAATTTTACCATTTAAAAAAAACTTCAAAGAAAAATAAGTTTATTATATCAGGTGTTGTGTTCCGATTTCGTGGACATTGTAAAGTTAATTGCACGCAGACTACACATGTTCTTTTTTTCTCCGGTACGTAAACTTTTCGAGCATTTTTTTTCAGTATCCGTCTTTTACCTTTTTGCCCCTTGACTGTTTTCGGAGCTCTTTAATATAAACCAATTAATTATATTCGGCCAGGTACAGCTCTAATAAGCCCTACGTGGAAAACACTCTGTCCTCCTTTCCCCATCCGCTCTATTGTCCTTCCCGTTTTGTTCCTCCTAATGTTAACTAATTCCAGATTCACTTAACCTTTTACTTTACTGTTAATTGACATTTTCTAATCCAGATACTCGTTTAACCGACTAATACATCGCTTCGAGGCGACAGAGAGTTTAAATGGCGGATGTAAATACTTGGCGGTGGTTGTGTTGATTGGAATATCGTAAAAGAAAAAGGAGTGAAAGACGTTTAAAGAGAGCGAGTTGAAGGAGAGTGTGAGGCCGCCGGATGAAGGAGAAGGCGACACTGAAATCAGTTCCCGCTTTAGTAGTCCCAGTTTGTTAGAATTTTCATATTCAATCCAAAATCTTAAGATAATAGGTTGGTAGATTTTAAACACTTATAAATTTTTCCCCACTCTTATTTTAATCGATGTGAGATTTTCAACACGCCCCCTCAAACAAGACTCACCTCGAGTTGAAGATTGCACTGACTTTGACTTCACCAAAATACGAGAAATGAGAATCATGTAAGTTCAACAATGGGCGCTCTGATGCCATGTTAGTAGGGCTCAGCAAAGGCATCGGACCGGACCGAACTGGGACCAGACCGGAAAAATCGAAACCGGAAAATAAGGAAAAAGCAGAACCGGACTGGACCGGACTTGGCTTCAACCCGAACTGTAACCAGACCAGAATTTTCGGTTTAAACTGGACCGGACCAAGAAAAAATCGAAAATAATGTTGGCAGGTTACAAGTTTCAAATTCACAAAATACAAATTACAATGATTCAAGTTTTAACAAACACGGAATCCAATCTTTCTTTGCACAATCACAAACCGGAAATTTCAACCAAAGAACCAAACCCAGAAGAACAATTTCAGTATGCCAAATCAGAAGAACACCACGGAATCCGGACAAACCGAATTACCCAAACAAGTAACACCAGAACACCACGGACAAGGACAATCCAGGGCTTGTTGAGTGTCGCCTACTCGCCAAACAACAAACATTCAAGCAATCAGTTATTAAAAACACCACGGATCACAGTTACATGCTTAAATCCTTAATAAAAATACTAATTAAAAAAATTCCCAATTTTAAAATCCTAATTTATTTTCAGAATATAGAAAACTGAATACCGGCAAGGAACAAGGTGGCCTCGGACTCGGGAGAGATGCCGGAGTGTGGTGGTGGCTGAGAGGCGGCCTCCCCTCGCTCGGTCTCCGACGCAAAGCTCCCTCCTGGATTTCCCTCCCTGATGGCGGTCTCCCCTCGCTCGGTCTCGACTCTCGCCCTCTCGTTAGTCGCCTCGCGGTTTTGATCAGGAACAAACAACCCAAACGACCAACTTCTTCGTGGACGGTGGACCCGTGGCCGTGGTGTTGTTTCTTTTTAATTGAGAGAGAGAGAGAGAGAGAGAGAGAGAGAGAGAGCTGTGGCGTGACAGTAAGTGTGAGAGAGAACTATTAGAACTTAGGTGTTGGCGTGTTGCTTATATAGTTGGTAAATTTCTGGTCCGGTCCCGGTCTTTTCAGTTCTGTGTGGAAAAACCCGGACCCAAACCGAAAATCGAATTTCCCACATATGTGAAACCGGACTGGACCGTTTTTCCTTTTGGTTCGGTCTGGTCCGGTTTTTTCGGTCCAATTTGGTTCGGTTTTACGGTTTTCGGGTTTTTTGCTCACCCCTACATGTTAGAATCTCTATATCCAACCCAAAATCTTAAGGTAATGTGTTGGTGGATTTTAAAAACTTATAAAGTTGCTCTACTTTTGCTTTAACCGATATGTGATTCTCAACAAACCCTCCCCTCATTTTTTTTTCAATCTTTGTCTTCAGAGTCGGGAGAATTGAAAAACCTAATTAAAGACAATTCTATCGGTATTTTTTTAACATTCGTAAAATTTGAACGTATTAAATTGTTAATCAAATTTAAATATCTTAACATTCGGGATCAAATTCTTTTTGGTCTCTCTGCCTTTACCATTTCTATCACTTGTACACTGCCACGTTTCCTACCGCCCCACCATCGCCCCCGCTATCGTTACCTTTTCCGGGTGGTCATTTCCATCCGATCCACTTGTCACCGCCTCATTGGCTACCTCTTAATACACTGTCGTGACTCTCTCCACATGTACAACTGGAGCCTCGTGCCAATTCTACGCCGGAACGAGGGAGGCATTGTTGGGCCTTCAGAAAGCGGGGCGGACCACATGCCAGTTTGGAACTGGGAAATTAATTACTTGGCCAACGGTTGATCGGTCGTTATAGTGTGGATATTTATTTATTATTATTTTTTGGGTAAAAAATACGAATGATTGGGCTTGTCTTGAGATGAGCCGAGAACAGCCCAACAAATTGGTCTGGGCCTCTCCATGATCCCTACCTAAAACCCTCCTACCTTCTCCATAACTTCATCCAGAAAAGAAAAACCAATCGAAGAAAACCAAAAATGTTGTCCCTAAAACCCTTTCAAGGCATCCCTAAACCATCGTCGACCCTCCACCACATCCTTAAACCCAAGCCCAGAACCCTAGCGGTGGGGCCCATGTCCTCTTTGCCCCAGTCCGTACTACAGTGGAACAGGAAGCCCGAGCTCGCCGGCGAGACCCCGCGGGTGGTGGTCATCACCTCCGGTAAAGGCGGGGTCGGGAAGACCACAACCACTGCCAATGTGGGCATCTCCCTGGCCCGGCTCGGGTTCTCGGTGGTCACGGTGGACGCAGACGTGGGACTCCGGAACCTGGACCTCCTCCTGGGCCTGGAGAATCGCGTCAACTACACCCTCGTGGAGGTCCTCAATGGCGATTGCCGCCTCGACCAGGCTCTGGTCAAGGACAAGCGCTGGTCTAATTTGGAGCTGCTTTGCATCTCCAAGCCTAGGTCGAAATTGCCCCTAGGGTTTGGGGGGAAGGCCCTCGTCTGGCTGGTGGATTCCCTCAAGACCCGGCCCGAGGGATGCCCGGATTTTATCATCATTGATTGCCCCGCGGGGATTGATGCCGGGTTTATCACAGCAATAACCCCGGCCAATGAGGCGGTCCTGGTGACCACCCCGGATATAACTGCGCTGAGGGACGCGGATAGGGTCACTGGGTTGTTGGAGTGTGATGGGATTAGGGATATTAAGATGGTTGTAAATAGGGTGCGGACGGATATGATCAAGGGTGAGGATATGATGTCGGTTTTGGATATACAGGAGATGCTCGGGTTGGCATTGCTAGGGGTTATACCCGAGGATTCGGAGGTGATCCGGAGTACTAATAGGGGGTATCCTTTGGTTTTGAATAAGCCACCCACATTGGCAGGACTGGCCTTCGAGCAGGCTGCCTGGAGGCTCGTTGAGCAGGATAGCATGACGGCTGTTGTGATGGAGGAGGAGCCTAAAAAGAAAGGATTCTTCTCCTTCTTTGGTGGCTGATGCCAGAGGTGCACTCGGCTTTGTGTATAGTAGGCTGGTTAGTGTTGATTGAATTTTGTAGCTTTTGTTCAGCTTACCGGATTAACTGTTGTGTTTTAGCAGCATGTTTTGGTTTCCATGTGATTAAAATGCGAGTGAGGTAGTTTGTAATGTTGGATTCGTGTGAATTGCAAATTGTGGTTGCTGAAATGAAGAGTTCTGGAAACAGGATCGATTGTTTAGTTTATTTATCCTCAGAATCATATTTCTCCTTTGTATTTGTGTATTTTTGTAACTTGGTTCAATAGAATTCTCCTAAAGTTTCTTGCTCGAGATTAATCCAGCTTTTGCTTGAAAGAACACCAATCATGAATTTTGCCCTCAAAAGAAGGGAGCTTAATTAGAATGGTCTCTAGCTATCAATCGAATTATAAAAGGGATGGAAGAACATCTTACAATAAAGCTAAGAGCAAGCACTTATGACCTGCTATGAAATAACAGGGCAATGTTATAGACGAAGTTGTTACCAACTGACAGAATTCTTTGACTGCTGCAGTTTTGCATTGTATGAGCTCTCTATCTCTTCCTGCAATATCTCGGATTAAAACATCCAAGTGAAATACCAAATAGCATGAGCCAGACAAACAGGAACCCTAAACAAATATTCTGACAAAAGTATAATGGTTTCTGTGGAAAGAGTGCACAAGTTCATCAGAAGAACATACCTTGCATGATTTCAGAAGAGGTTGCAAGAACGATGACCTGAAATAGTTGATTTGACTTCCCAAGTGAGGTTCTTTCCCGTTCTGACACATAAAAGATATGTTCAGTTTGTCAGTGCTGAATTATATAGCGAGCCTCCCAGAAACCATAACTGACAGGAACGTAGGCAACTGAAGTAATCCTTCAAGAGCTTAAACTAATTTCGTAATCCAAACTGACAGGAACGTAGGCAACTGAAGTAATCCTTCAAGAGCTTAAACTAATTTCGTAATCCAAACTCGTAACATCAATCGCTTTACGAGTTTCTTTAAGAGAGAGTGTGATAGGATCAATAGACGCAGCACTTCAATCTAGGATTAAAGGGAAACACAACACCGATGAGCGACTTTAGCTTCCGGTTGACATACCATTTACTTCGTCTCCTCTTGGACCTCCCATGTTGAGTTCTTCCATAAGCTGCAGATCCACATTGGTAATAAGAATCTCGACGAAATAGTAGACAGTTTACATATAGTTGACTGGAAACAGCATCCCATACGACAAAACAAGCACCAAATGCGAACTATAATCCCTGACACTTAGAATGCTTTCTGAAAAGAAGAGGCTACACGAGTTCCTGAAATGCATTATCGAAGTAAGGGGTATGTGACAGTTGAATTTCAAAGATAATCTCTCGCTGGTCTCTAGATCTATGCAACTGAAGCAAGCAAATAAGTGCGAACAAAGGACAAGTTATTAAATCTTTCAATAAGCGTTAGGAAAAAATAGACAAATGCATAGCAAAGGAGTGTCTCAACAATTAGCTTTAATGTGTCTGAATGTGAGTGGAAAAAAATAGAGTATATATAACATGATGAAACTTGGAATTGAAAGCATCCCTAAGCTAAATGGAAGTTTGACAAGCTTGTTTGTACCTGAGATAATGTAGGCACTGTTGTAGGATCAAATTCGTCGCACCTATTTGGATCAATGGGCACACAAACACGACCTGAAGCAAAAGGACATCATTTTTGCAGCAATAATTGGACCATGAATAAGAACGTATATACAAAAAGTTGCACTTTCCTTTCTCTGATTCTTAGAATCAAATGGAAGCGTTAATCAGAAGTAAAAAAAGAAGCAAATAAAACCCGAAGCCGAGGAAAAAATGTCCTTTAATATCAATCTCAATTTTCCAATGAATCACAGCACTCAAACATTACTTCTTAAAATCGCACCTGTCTTTGGATGCACGCAAAACGGTGCCTTCAGCAAATGGTTCATGTGCCTCGAGACCTGAATACGCAAAAGACAGCAAATCAATAAGCTGTATAGCTAATACGAAGGAATGTACTCCATGGCTCCATGGAAATTAATAATTTTTCTCCAGGTATATGCCAGACTGACGAAGGATTAACTCACGCAGAATAACAAAAAGATGTAGGAAAGATATTGGAGACTGTTGCTCAGACCTCCATGTCAAGCCGGGGATATGAAAAGGAGAATATGATCTCTTCTACACATTTTTGCAGTCCTTGCACCTATCAAACACAATCCAAACCCATCAAAGCATGTCAGTGAGCAGCTTACAGAGTGTGGAAACAAATATAAAGAAGCTAGTAGTATGTTGCAGCCAAGCTAATACAATTTGAAAGTACCAAAAATGAAACAACCAGAAAATGAAGATCGGAAGGGAAAACTTCTAAGGCTATGCTTTCTTTTCTCACATAGCCAGACATTTAGAGGACCAAAGTGCCTTCTTTGTGAAAGATATGGAATTAAAAAATGCTTAGAGTACGACGCTAAACAGGCCACACCAGATGAGGCAGCAGCCTACACAAGTCCCATCTCATCTTCTGTTTTCTCGATTGTAATGTATACTGTTGCTGCTCCCATCGTGTATGATCAATATCATCTTTTGAACTGCTGTATCGCCTTGTATTTTGCCACTTTCCTCGAAGCTCAGACGTAACAGCTGCAAAGACTGAACCTTGTAAGGACAAGTGTGCGCAGGAAGATAGAGGGATAACAAAACTGAAGTTGGAACTGTTCTCCACAACTCATACATTCATCTGGAATCATCTCCAACACCTTCTCAAATCTTTCTTCCGTTGAAAATATCTTCTGAGCAGGAAGCAATTTTGTCTCAAAGAACTCCTTGAGAACCCCAGAGTACGATCTCCTGAAATAAAGTAATCTCAGCGGAAAATGCAACAGGTACAGCATAATCAGAACACAGAAGTATCCAAATCGACTAAAAACTTACACTAGAAAAGGGTGAAGAAATGGACCAGGCAAAGAAACCTTTTTATTACTGTTTTCATTGCCCTGAAGAGTGTGGAGAATCAATAACATCCGTTAAAATGTGTTCCAACTTTCCATAATCTTTTATGGGTTTGTCAGATTACACCACATTACCTTGTACACACGAAAATAATCTGCAATTGCCGTCCTCTGCTCATTGGTCAACCTGCAACAGAAAAATGGATGTGTGATTTTCTGCAATACAGAGTAGGCAAAGATTTCTGGAAACAAATAGTTGATGGTTCCATACCTTCGAGCTTTTCTGTCACAAACCCAGCAATGCACACCACGCCGTCCACTATATACCCACAGGAGATGATCAAAACCAAAATCATCTGTCAACAATGACGACAATATGTTTAGGCTCAAACAGAAATGGAATGGAAGGGAAAAGGCTGTTAATGCTTTAGACTATCAAAAATAGGGAAGGAATCCAGATGGGAAATAAGTTAGCACAAATGTGTATCCAGCTTTAGCAGATTGAAGTATAAGTTCTTCCTACCTCTAATTGCTGTATCAATCACTTTAATGGCCACGGTCATTAGAGGCCAGCAATCTAAACAAACATCAGCTCCTGAGCAGCAATATCTAACGTCATCATAATCCGTAATATCCTGCACGATTTGAAATCACATAGCTGATACATACTTGAAGTGCAAAGTAAAAAATGCACGGTAACTTATAGGCCAACAAGTCTAACATCATACAATGTCAAATATAAGCTCCCTCTCCACCGGAGCAAAGACGTTATCACCAATTTGAGCATAGGCCTGCCTCTTCGCCGGCTACAGCAATACAACACCTCGTCAAACTCGTAGCAACCAAACCGCTGACAGTTGACATACAAACAACAGGGAGAACTCACATCGACGCTATATGCAGGACCGATGTCAATTTTGGAGAGGCATTTGTCACTGATGCAGTTCTCCATCTCGGACAAAGTATTAAAAGACTGGAACCTCACAAGGATGTTATTGTCCAGCGTGAAAGAAAACTCTCTTCGCCCGAAGTACGAACCGTCACAACCAGGATGCTTCCCATGTACGCCTCACGAAACAGCCGAATAAGACACCAATAGAAGATAACAGAGAACATAATAAGAGCCTCAAACTCTAAATGACCAATAGATTACCATTTCCATAGGACATCCACTGAAACATGTCCGAGTGAGGGAAGAGCTTCGCTGCCATTAAAACAACCAAGAAATCAGTCCGGTGCCTTCGAAGGCTCCGTTTGTTTCGCCGGCTCAATCAAACAACTGAAAATAATTTCAACGAAGAAAAAATAATTTCTGAGTGGAGATAGAAACGAAGAAACGGAGATTAAGAGCTAGTACCGTAATAAAGACGAAGATAATTAGGGTTAAACCCGTCATCGGCGGGGAGAGTAGAAGGAGGAGGAGGAGCTGGTCCCGTGTTGTGGTCGTCCACCTCCATGCCGTCTCTTCCGTTGTCGATTTCCGCTCTCGTCATCTCTCTGGTCGTCCCGTACTGGATCAAGCTGCGATCGTTTCCTCTAGAACACGGGAAGGAGGAGGATCAGGAGATTTGATGTCGATTTACGTCTCCAAGTTGAATTTTGGGCGTTTCGGGTAGTTATGGCGGGAAAATGCGCGCGAGAGGAATATTTTTTTTAGGGTTGCAAGGGGAGAGGGACACATCGTACGGTGCCGTTTCGTGTTTTCGCCACAGAGAATATGAGAACTTAAATTTGCAAATGCACTCTAATTTTTTTATAAAAAATAGAACGAAAAAATACAAAGCAGCAATTTTCCAAGAGAAAAAGGAAAGTAGTTTTTTTTAACAAAATCAGTTTTGCGATAATTCGTGGCATTTGATATTAGGTTTAATAATTGATATATATATATATATATATATATATATATATATATATATATATATATATATATATATATATATATATATATATATATATAATTCTGATAAGATTTGTGCAGCATTCTATAGAATAACATCAATATCTTTTTCAAAAATAAGAGTAATGACATTTTAGTACCTCTGTTATGTTAAACATACATTTTGTACTTTGTATTATGAAAATACTCACTTTACTATCCTGTATTATTTTTTAAAGACACTTAAGACCTTTTTTCTCCTATTTTAATGATGACATGGTTTCGCTTGCTGATGTGGTACTAGATGATGTGTCAAATAGTAATACTAAAAATTACAAAAATACTCTCCTAAAAGAGCCAACCATACAACTACAACACCTTAAGCATGTCAATGGATAGCCAAATGCACCTCTTTCATTTTTTTAGGTGGAAGAAGTGGGGTCAAGCCCTTATATACATACGAAAGAGTAAACCAAGTACATCAGAATACCAAACTAAACAAGACCAAGATGCCTAACTAGAGGGCCAAAAGGCACCCCATCGCCTTCAGAAATAGGATCCCCTCTTTCGAGTTTACAGCCGCTGACTTTAGTAAAACTCTCAGGCAATAAAAACTCAGTTGGAAAACCCGCAAGCTGTAAAAACCCAGTAAAAAAATCTGTAAGAGGGAAAGAGTACCTCGGCAAGGTCAGAGTGACCCGCCTTGACGTTGAAACCGCTAAATCTAACCCCCACATATCATCCCTGGCCGCACAGTACATCGAGGGAGGCTAACTCCAAGCAAGTCATCTAGGGACACCTCAACACAAAAAGCTAAGGGTACATCAGACACTACATGATCATACAATATCTCCAGGGCGTACTTGGAGAGAGTGTTTGCTACATAGTTGTCCTCCCGCTAGGTATACCGAATGTCGATCTCCCAGCTCCTCATCGACATCTCCCGCACCAGTTTCGTTAACTATATGTGCACCCAATCTTGTGAAAGAACTAAACACGCAGCTCGTAATACATGATCTTATTGTTACCTTACCATTTATTTCGGGGAAAATAATCCTCAGGTCCCTGAGGTTCTGTCACCCTACCCCTTGGCTCCCTAGGTTTCAGAAAATGATTTTACCGTCCCACATGTTTGGTTTTATTGTACTCCCGGGTCTTTGTTGCCAGAATATGTCATTTTTTCTGGCAAACCCCCACATGAAAAGATGAAAATGCCCATCCCACTTAAAAAATAAAAAATCCCTCCTTCCTCCTCCCCTTCTTCTCCTTCTTCCTCACATCCATCAAGCCCAAAATTGAAACACCAAAAAATTCCCTCCTTACTACAAACACTGTTGGAATCTCTACTGGAATTGAAAATCCAAATCGAAAATCTTAATTAAGGTTTCTCATCTTCTAATTAAATGATTTAGGCAGATTTTGGTGGAAGGGTAATTAAAAGCTTTGGTCGAAAACTCTAATTAACCTTAATTAAAACTCTAATTCAGAAAGTGGAGTTAGTACCCTAATTCCTCCGTCCCTGCCAAGCCCAAAAAGAAACCCGTAGCTGCTGTCTTTAAGTCAAAACGGAAGACCAAGGATGTCTCTGTGTTGAAGGCAGCATCAGCTAAGACGAAGGTGGTTGTTGCAAGACAAAGGTGGTTGTTGCAAGGCGAATGCGGTGGTGGTAGGTGCACCGAAGACCAAGGCAGCCCCGTGATCGAAGCCCAAGAAGAGACCGTTGTGGCTTCCTTCGAAAACATGAATTGGAATCATAAGAAATTTTCTTAAGGGGACAGCAATTAATTCCCTCTAACTGGTGGCATTTCTTCGATAGAGGATGGAAAGTACTTGTGATTTAGAGAGATGCCCATATAGAATTAGATAGGAATGGAATGGCATGTGCTATGGATTCATTTAATTCAGCACATGCTATAAGTGACTAAAAATTTGGGTTTGCGACTTTTATAACTTTTGTTGAACTGGGTTTAGGGCTTAGATCCCGTCCCCGCGAGGAGAATTTCTTTTTTCAGTCTGAACTGGGTTTGCAAAATGTTGTGGGTTGATCGTATTTGATTTAAGTGTGTGCCTTGTTTGTTCCAGATTTTTGACCTAATTTAGATTTTTAATTCGAATTAGAATTTTCATAATTAGGGTTCTTCAAATTTTGATTGTCTCTAATTAATTTTGATTTACACTAAGAATATTTGGATTTGAATTCAAGTTTAAGTTTAAGTTTAAGTTTTGGTTTAAGATTGGAGGAAGAAGATGAAGTGGGAGGAAGAAGAAGGAAGAGATTCCTTTTTAAGTGGGAGGGGCATTTTGGTCTTTTCAGGTGAGAATTTACCTGAGAAAATGATATATTCCTGTGACAGGGACCCAGAAGTACGGTAAAACTAAACACGGGAGACGGTAAATCATTTTCTAATACCTAGGGACGCGAGATGTAGGGTGACTAAACCCTAGAGACCTGAGGGTAATTTGCCCTTTATTTTCAGTTTGTTGAAAACTGCCACAACTTGTCAAACATAAGACTGCCACAACTTGTCAAACATAAGATTGCTTATACACGTTGATTTTGATCCTAGTGATTCTAGTAAACTCATCTCTTACAAGATAACATTTTTGTAATTTCAGTACTATTATTTGACGTATCATTTATCCGTGACATGTCAGTTAGTAGAAGCCATGTCATCTTTGCACATCAACAAAAGTTCAAGCTAATAGGAGAAAAAGGTCAAGTGTCTTTGAAAAATAACACATGATATTAAAGTGAGTATTTTTATAAACATGATGCAAATTGTCCATTTCACAAAACATTGAGTATTAAAGTATCTTTATCCATAAAAAATAAAGATCTAGGTAAGATTCTAATATAGACCCAATCAAAGTTAACGTCGTTAAACTTTTAAATCTAGATCTACACTAAACATCAAAGTATAATTGAAACTCCTAACTAATAACAAACATGTTTCTTTCATGACTCCATTTTTATGGGTTCATGTCTCCAAATTTTTTACTTAGCTAAATGTCTACCAATAATTTTACAAATACGTAGATATCATATTTCATACGTGCGACACAATATCACTATGACACACATGAAGAGGAAAGCACCACATGCATGAAGCTGCTTGTATGCACTCGATGTAATATCATTGTTTGTCAGAAACTTAAATATTCATTCGTCTTTAAGAGCTGAAAACAATTAGGCGAAGATGTGTACAATCTCAAAAAATTGTCTGGATTTGTGAGAGCATGGTTTAACAGACAATCAGCCACCATATTGATCTTTCGAGAACAAGAGATGATCCTTACATCCTTATGATTATGTAAGATCTCTTTACAATTATTCACGACATATTCAAGTTCATGTCCTTGCTCAATACCCTCGATTATGTAGTGTTGAGCCAGCTATGAGCCTGTCTCGAGTGATAGAGGTCTAAAATTGTATTTCACCGGTAGTTGGAGACCATACCACAGTGGATATAACTCAGATGATATAGAACTACGATGCCTTATGTTCTTCGTAAAACCCAGGCACCAATTTCCAGAGCAGTTTTAGATCACTGCTCCTACTCATGCATGTTCTGGATTACCTTTTGAACACCTATCTGTATTTAACTTATAGCTGTTCAAACGTGGTGGGGTCCATATCTGAGCCTCTCGATAATTTTTTTTTAACAAATTTATTGTGCCAATTAATAAACATTATTTTCGTTTCAATAATTATTCCTTCATTAAGTTTCTTCATTGTTGTTTATTTTGATGACCTCTCGATATTTATTTTCACATGGAGAGTAATTATTCTTTCGGTAAGATTTTTTGTTGCTTGCAAATTGTTTTTTATATTTTTTTCCTTTTTATTTACCTTGGTTAGCAAAATTAATCATGTTAATTTATTTATTTTGTCTTAAGATGAATACTAGAAGAAAATGTCCAAGCTAATAAGAGAGGAGGATCAAGTGTTTTTGAAAAATAACACATGGTACTAAAGTGAGTATTTTTATAATACATGATGAAAATTGTCTATTTCACATAACATAAAGTATTAAAGTATCTTTATCCATAAAAAATAAAGATATGGGTAAGATTCAAATATAGACCCAATCTAAGTTAACGTCGTTAAATTTTTAAATCTAGATTTACACTAAATATCAAAGTATAATTGAAACTCCTAACTAATAACAAACATGTTTTTTTCATGACTCCATTTTTGTGGGTTCATGTCTCCAAATTTTTTACTTAGTTAAACGTCTACCAATGATTTTACAAATACGTAGATATCATATTTCATACGTGCGACGCAATATCACTCTGACACACATGAAGAGGAAAGCACCACATGCATGAAGCTGCTTGTATGCACCCGACACAATATCATTGTTTGTCAGAAACTCAAATGTTCATTCGTCTTTAAGAGCTGAAAACAATCAGGCGGAGATGTGTACAATCTTAAAAAATTGTCCAAATTTGTGAGAGCATGGTTTGACAGACAATCAACCACCATATTGATCTTTCGAGAACAAGAGATGATCCTTACATCCTTATGATTACGTAAGATCTCTTTACAATTATTCATGACATATTCAAGTTCATGTCCTCGCTCAATACCCTCGATTATGTAGTATTGAGCCAGCTGTGAGTCTGTCTCGAGTGATAGAGGTTTAAAATTATATTTTGCCGCTAGTTTGAGACCATACCACAGTGCATATAACTCAGAAGATATAGAACTACGATGCCCTATGTTCTTCGTAAAACCCAGGCACCAATTTCCAGAGCAGTTTCAGATCACTGCTCCTACTCCTACAGGTTCTGGATTACCTTTTGAACACCTTTCTGTATTTGACTTGTAGCTGTTAAAATGTGGTGGGGTCCATATTTGAGCCTCTCGATAAAAATTTTCTTAACAAATTTATTGTGCCAATTGATAAACATTATTTTCGTGTCAATAATTATTCCTTCATTAAGTTTCTTCATTGTTGTTTATTTTGATGACCTCTCGATATTTATTTTCACATGGAGAGTAATTATTCTTTCGGTAAGATTTTTTGTTGCTTGCAAATTATTTTTTATATTTTTTTCCTTTTTATTTACCTTGGTTAGCAAAATTAATCATGTTTATTTGTTTATTTTGTCTTAAGTTGAATACTAGAAGAAAATGTCCAAGCTAATAAGAGAAGAGGGTCAAGTGTCATTGAAAAATAACACATGGTACTAAAGTGAGTATTTTTATAATACATGATACAAATTGTCTATTTCACATAACATAAAGTATTAAAGTATCTTTATCCATAAAAAATAAAGATCTGGGTAAGATTTAAATATAGACCCAATCAAAGTTAACGTCGTGAAACTTTTAAATCTAGATTTACACTAAATATCAAAGTATAATTGAAACTCCTAACTAATAACAAACATGTTTCTTTCATGACTCCATTTTTTACTTAGCTAAACGTGTACCAATGATTTTACAAATACGTAGATATCATATTTCATACGTGCGATGCAATATCACTCCGACACATATGAAGAGGAAAACACCACATGCATGAAGCTACTTGTATGCACCCGACGCAATATCATTGTTTATCAGAAACTCAAATGTTCATTCTTCTTTAAGAGCTGAAAATAATCAGGCGGAGATGTGTACAATCTCAAAAAATTGTCCGAATTTGTGAGAGCATGGTTTGACAGACAATCAGCCACCATATTGATCTTTCGAGAACAAGAGATGATCCTTACTTCCTTATGATTACGTAAGATCTCTTTACAATTATTCACGACATATTCAAGTTCATGTCCTCGCTCAATACCCTCGATTATGTAGTGTTGAGCTAGCTGTGAGTCTGTCTCGAGTGATATAGGTCTAAAATTATATTTTGCCGCTAGTTGGAGACCATACCCTATGTTCTATGTTCTTCGTAAAACCCAGGCACCAATTTCCAGAGCAGTTTCAGATCACTACTCCTACTCCTGCAGGTTCTGGATTACCTTTTGAACACATATCTGTATTTAACTTGTAGCTGTTCAAACGTGGTGGAGTCCATATCTGGGCCTCTCAATAAAATTTTTTTAACAAATTTATTGTGCCAATTGATAAATATTATTTTCGTGTCAATAATTATTGCTTCAATTAGTTTCATCATTGTTGTTTATTTTGATGACCTCTCGATATTTATTTTCACATGGAGAGTAATTATTCTTTCAATAAGATTTTTTGTTGCTTGCAAATTGTTTCTTATATTTTTTTCCTTTTTATTTACCTTGGTTAGCAAAATTAATCAAGTTAATTTGTTTATTTTGTCTTAAGTTGCATACTAGAAGAAAATATGGTGTATCATAAAATTCATATGAAATTTTTCAACGCATTGGGCAAAGAAAAAAAGTAGATCTCCAAAGTTTTCTTTCGATTGGATCCAACATTTTGTGAAGGGAACATTAATTGAATGATTTTTTATTTACATGTAATCAAAAATATTTTATTGTATACACTTAAAAATCTAAAAAAAATTATATTTATGTTAGTACGCATTTGGAATTTTGTTGCAATTTTTTTACTAAAATTTACATCATTTGAATCATTTTTTATTATAGGCTTAGTCAAACTTTCTATGGTATTGAAATAGGCTTTCTTAGCTAAGCTCCTAGCATCTTCTAGATTACAGTTGTTTGTCTATGTCCTACAATCAAGTCAAAATATATAAGAAAAATATTGCAAGAAATTCCTACGTTGTTTAGAACTTGCATCATTATCATCTTGTACAATCAGATAGAAGAAAATGAAGAGCTTCTTACGACAATACCTCCTTCATTTCTCTGAGCTTTTTTATTTTCTTTTTGTAGTTCTATATGAGAACAAGATGCATTGCACATAAGATTTTACAAGAAGTTTTATGATGCACAACAAAGAGAAGATGTTAGATTGGACTACAAATATTATTTAAGAGAACATTGGTGAAATGGATTTTGATTTGCATGACATCATAAGCATTTTCGTGTTTATGTTCGAAAATTTACTAAGTTAGGAATGTTTTATTTAATATTTTAGCATCCACCTCCTTTATATGCTTTCCATTGTGGGCAAGGCCACATCTCAAAAGATTGAATCTTCAAATATCTAAGTTACTGAAACAACAAACAAAGAAATAAGAAAAAATGCATAAAACTTTTAAAAACGTAATTACATTATACTCAATTACCTTCTCTTTCTTGGTTGAAATTTAACTTCTGTTATAGTCTTCATTATTCATTATATCATTTGTTGTTAGCAAATCAAACATTCTCTCAAAGGCCAGAATTGAATCATTTGGACTTGCATCAACAATATCTATCGAATATGGAATTGAGGCATATGTCATATCACAACTCATTCTCACTTAGGCATTCAAAAATTCTTGAACAGAATAACCTATTACAATAGACCAGCATGTATCTTCAACAAAAA
Organism: Hypericum androsaemum; assembly: GCA_963995505.1. Classification (NCBI taxonomy): domain Eukaryota; kingdom Viridiplantae; phylum Streptophyta; class Magnoliopsida; order Malpighiales; family Hypericaceae; genus Hypericum; species Hypericum androsaemum. The sequence goes on along the minus strand of OZ023194.1, from coordinate 754,793 downwards.
AGGGATAACAACTAAATTAGAAAAAGTCAACATATATTAAAAATAAATTTATAATAAGTTATAGTTATCTTACTCTCTCCTTGCTGATCAAGGACTTCACCGAAAAATCCTTCAACTCTTCATTTATCAAATTCCTCTTCAAAATCCTCAAGAATATTCTTTACAATTTCAAAAGATGAACACAATTATTTCAGAGATAGACTCATTTACATTTTAAATACTAAATTAAAAGACAACCAATAATCTTAGTTTAAATATAATCTCACTATACAAATCTAAAAACTTACGTTTGGTTTCTGATATTTGGATTGCGAGGTTTTTTTAACTTTTGCGAGTAGGTTCTCACCAAGTTAATAAAACCTTATTTCTGCCTTCCCCTTTCCCTTCACAAGATTACAAGAGAGAATTTTATAAGTATACAAATATTTCCTACCTTTTAGCTCCTTAAACAATCAAAAATCCACCATCGGTGGTCATCTAAAAAGGCTTCTTTACAAAGCTATTGATATCGAAGTAGCTGATGTCTTATTCATCATCACAACTACTCATCTGCTAATCAATGAAAAAGAAAAACCAATAAGAGTGAGATGAATAAAGAGATTTGGACATAGAAAATTAAAATAATCTCTCTAGAGAAAATAAGTTAGGTTCACTGCTATATACAAAAAGAAAATTAAGAAACATGATTAAGCTAACTCTATATTATTGAAAAAGGAAAAGACTAGTTAAAGCCATAAATATCCTCAAGGCAAATTAGTTGCATTCCTATAAACTTATGATGTAAGCCTTTTTTGACAGATCAAAAGGAGTCATGATTAGTCCATATAAGCGAAAGAAAATGGTGATCATTTCTACAGTTTAAGCGTAAGGGATTGCACCTATTCACATGAAGCAGTTGATCATTTCTCCATATCGCCAAAAAAAAGGAAAATCGCGGGTAGGAAAGAACAACGAGCATCAAAAGAATAATAACAATGCAACAAAAAACTACTAAATCATAGCAAGGACATATCCGAATGGGAAGCACATTTGCACCATCAAAATGTTCATTTTTCTGATAATTTTTTAGTTTCTATGACACTTGGACAATGTTTGAGTTACCTTTAAATCTCAATGAATGATTATTTTTTATGCAAAGAAATCAGACAAGATTAAAAAAAATAAGCAACCAAAATCACTAAAAGAAAAAATATAAGTACACCATATCACTAACCTTAACCACAAATTGGACAACCGAAAAGAAATAAGCTTTCAAGAACATGACAATTAAGTAAACCAATACAGATTAACTTCTTGGAGGCATTTTGAACCTCCACAGAGAAACCACCGCCCTGTTGACTTCTATAATCATCACATTGGAATATCTCGCCAAAGGCTTCAGGGAATATCTCCTAGTTATCCTTTGATAAATTCGGAGCAAGTTCACATCAGGAAAAAAAGGTTATTAGGCACAACAACCTCCTCTTTTTATCCCTCCTCTTCTTCTCATCTTCTTCTTCTTAGAAATGTTTGAGTTGAATCGTTTTCCATATTGCATTTAAATTTTTTAACTCTAATTGATAGTGATATTCTTTTTCTTTTGTTGCGAGCAGATTCATTCTTATATTTTTCCTTTATATATTTTTGGTTTTCAAAATTAATAAACTTAATTAGTTTTTTTTAAGTTGCATAATATAATAAAATGTGTTTTATCTCAATGAAATTTTGTAATGCACTAGGGGAAGAAAAAAATAGATCTCAAAAGCTTTCTTTTGTTTGGTTACACCAATTTTTTAAGGTAAAATTAGTGGATTGAATTTTATTTACATTAAGCCAAAAATATTTTCTTGTATACACTTAAAAATCTCAAACAATTACCATCATATAGTCTAAAATGGGTCAGTGGTCTAAAAGAAAAATTTTAGAGGTAAAAAATGTTAAATAACTTTTTTTTTTAAAAAAAAACCACTTACATAAGTATAAGAAAAGTTTAATGAAGAAGAGAGTGCATATTCACATTTTGTTGCAAGAAATTTCAAATATCATAAAATATTTGATATGAAATACTGAAATTTTATTATTATGGGAAAATTATCACATGATTCCTAGTATTTTTCAATATCAACTCTAGATATTTGATACAAAATACTGATATATTATTTTAGGGAAAATTATCATAGGATTCCTAATATTTTTCAATATAACCTCTAGAATTTTTCGCATTTGAAAAAAATAGCGGTCATTCTTTCTTTTCGATATAACTCACAAATTAAGTTAATGTAAGTCATTTACCACTTTAACAAACTAATATTTCATTGTAACTACATCTTAAAAACCTAATGCTCTCTCCACCCTCCTCTCGCGATTCTCTGCCTTCACGTGAGACTCCAGACAAAATCGTTTTTTGTTATTATATTATCCTGAATTTCTCTTTTTCATTCCATCATTTTCATCTCGTTCGTTCACATCTTTTCTCTACTGTATCTAGGGTTTTGGGATTTCTATTACAATATATGGAATAGGTGAGTTTTAAGCTTTACGAATAGAATATGCAGACATGATAATCTTCTGGTCAGATGAATATTTGGGGAAGTACATAATTAAGTAGACGAACTGAGTTTGCGACTAACATTTGTGGATTGGTGTATAGGCACCACAGTGTAATGAGTTCCTCCTATGTGTAACGAGTTATACTTTGTTGTACAAGAAACAAGGGCCTCCAATTTAACAACTTTTTCTCGGATAAAGACACCTAGATATCCAGTGTTGCTGGAAATAGATATTTAAGAGACTGTATTTTAAAAATACGGACAAAGACGTACAATTATTCAAAACACGAAAAACAATTGTTGGGATAAAAATGTGCGAGAACGTCGATCGAACTCGTGACGGCCCGGAGTGCTCGTCCCAAGGTCGGTCTAACGCTGAGTAACAAGGGTTGGCCGAAGCCGAGACTACTACTAACCTAAACTAAGATAAAAGCCAAAGCTTGATAGAGATTTTGTGATTTGGTTTGTGGATGTCCCTTCTGTTCGCCCCTTGCCTTGCTTATATAGAAAACGAAGATCGCCTCAGCTTCGCTCTAACCGTGTTGTAGTCGAACTCGGAGTCCTCGTCGCTTATCTTCAACCAGGCCTTACCCTTATCCCGACTGAACTCGAAGGCCCGAAGCCTATCTCTTTCAATGCTTATCTTCGTCTGAAAACAGACTTCCAACGCTTATCCCCATCTAATTCGAATTTATCGTGCCAGAGTTTATCCTAGTCTCTTAAGAACCCAGGGTGTATTCGAGTATCCCAGAGCTCCTCCAATTACTTCAAGAGTCCACCTTAAACTTGGTCTCTTCGTATCTCTGTCCACCTATGTAGAGTTCGTGCTAACCCGGTCTCTTCCACCTTATCTCATGTACACCGGGCGCTACATTTAGCCTCAAGAGATTGGTCTCACCTGAAGTGAGAGAAAACTAGCTCTCTACTTGAGCTAATGGCAATCGGTGCCCCTATTCGGTACTCTCAATTGGCGCCGGATTTAGGTGCCTTCAATCGGCGCCTCATTTAGTGCCTCATCCGACACCGCATCTACTTCAAGTGCCTTTTTGACATCCTTCTGCCTCGAATTTGAAGAATTCATAAACTACAAAGTTGTACTCTATGTCTTACCTTCACACAGCAACTTGAATCGCGTTAATCCGAGATTCGAGTCAAAAGATATGACCTGGCGCCGGATTTACTTCCTCTACTTGGCGCCAGGTTGGCTTCCCACACTTGGCGCCGGTTTTAGACATCCATCCACTCTGAATTGGCCCAAGAGATAAACTAAAAAGTTGTAGGCCTATCTATTATCTTTCCATAGGCTCAAGAATCACCTTAATTTGAGGTCCGAGTCAAAAGTTATGACCACTTTACCACAGAAAGCCGAAGCCCCTTAACCGTCTTCACTTGGCGCCGGGTTTCCTTTCACCCACCTGGCGCCGGGTTCAATCGGCGCCGGTATTGGACTTCCTTTCACTATGAATCGGCAAAAGTGATGAACTACAAAGTTGTAGGCCTATCTAGTATCTTTCCATAGGCTCAAGAATCACCTTAATACGAGGTCCGAGTCAAAAGTTATGACCACTTTACCACAGCCGAAGCCCCTTCAACCGCCTTCACTTGGCGCCGCACTCTCCTTCCCTCAGTTGGCGTCACACTCGCCTTCGCTCAGTTGGTGCCAGGTTTGCCTCTCCTCGGTTGGCGCCGCATTTAGTTGGCGCCACCTTTAGTTAGCGTCGGGTTGGCCTTCCACTCGGTTGGTGCCGAGTTCAGCTAGTGTCGGGCTCACATCTATTGAGTTGGTACCTCACTCGCTCTGGGAGAATAAACGCTCCATTCGGCTTCACCTTCTCGAACTTGTGAAGTCAATCACGCACCCAACTCCCATACTCGCAACCCCAACCTTGTAAATTATTTTGCCCGTCAACAATGCTCAAAGTTAGCTTCCTCTAGTTGGGGTCGACTTAGCATATCTTTGCCCAACCGAAGTCGGTTGTACTCCTACATAGCCAAAATATATCCAAATCGTCTTTCCTTAGTCAAAGTCAGCATTTTGCATCTTCGCCTGGCTGAAGCCGGCCTAACTCGACTTTCTCTAGTCGTAGTTAATCAAGGTCACATATGTCTCTACCTAGCTGGACTTGGTTTATATGTTTGACCGTGCTCACCCAAGCCCACCTTTCTCTAGTTGGAGTTAGTCATGGTGATTCAAGGCTGAGGATATCAAGGTTGAGGGTACCCAAGCTGATTTGAGCATACCCAGCCAAGGCAAGTTGACGTTCAAGCCCAGGTACTTCAATGATCGCCCTAGTCGACCCTGAGCTCCCAACATGTTATTTTTTGCACTTCAACAATGCCCCCACATGTTAACACTTCGGTACGGTCAGGCGAGAAGTGTTGACATGTAGCTTTTTAACCTCTTTGACCTTTGATGAGCTTGTAATACCTCTACTCAAAGGTCTTTCATCTCCAGCTTGGCTCCACCTTATTTACTTGGGTGAAAATTATCTATTTTGAGAAGCACCAGGGGATCTAGGCTGTTGTCATGAAAGACATATCCGGTCGATTTGTAGGATGACAAGGTGTAGACCACCAACCACCTTGTCCCCTCTCATATGGCCTTACTCCTTAGTAATAAGGTAGAGTGCCTGCCCCTCAGGTGTGGCACTGATCGGTCGACGGATAGCAGGAACATCCTGCTCGATCGAGCTTACATAGTAGGCAAACCAGCCATCTACGCCGCTCCAGGTCACCATAGTTGGCACTATGGAATCGTCGTAAAAGGCTGCCTCTACGCGGTCAGTAACCAATAGGAAGGAATTGACATTTCGCATCACTACCTCTATCCTTCCATCTGGCTTCCACCGAATCAAGAGCAAGTGGAGGGAGAATGGGGTCACTTGACTTGAGTCAAACCAATTCTTCCCTAATAGTGAGTTGTGGGAGATCTCTGTACTTGTGCCAAAGAACACAACCTCTCGAGTAGCAGAGCTCACTCTAACTTCAGCTACAAGTACTCTAAGGGGACGAGTACCCTTACCGGTGAAGCTAGTTGTTATCATCCTATAGGGAATCAACTTCTCCCTCTCCTTGTTTAACTTCCTCATGAACGAGTGAGGTAGGATGTTCACATCCGTCCCATCTTTCACGAGGCTCCTCTTTACCAGCTTTTCAACTACGTTAGCCATGATATACAAGGACTTGAGGTATTCACACGTCCTCCAGGTAGGCTTAGCGATAGTGATACTATCGTTGAAGTCTTTCACCAGGGATCCCAATGAAGGCCTCTCTCCTACCTCAACCTCAATAGTGTCCCCCTCCATCATGTCTCTCTCTTGGTGACTCAGTTGGTTGGGTTTTGACCCGTAGCTAGTGGGTGCTACGTCAATCATCACATTGTTTAAGAGGTTCCCCAACTTGACATATGCGGTGTCAGGGTCGACCGAGGCTTTCTTTTCCTTCCGGTCGGCTTGGTCAGCCTTTTCCTTTTTGGGGCAATCTTCCTTTGGGTGGACCTCTCCTCTTGCCTTAGGTATCCATTTGCAAATCAACTTCTTACATTGATTAGTGGGTGCCTCTGGTCGAACCTCTTCAATGTGCTTGAGGTCTTTTCCTTTTTTCACTTTAGAGGATTCAACCTCTTTGGGTCGGCCTCGAGTCGGGGCCGAATGGTGTTTTACCTTTGAGCGAGCTAGGAGCATCTTTCGTTCTTCTAGCTTGGCCCTTTGTTCCACAAGTTTCTCTTTGAGGTCTTTAATTACTTGCTTTTGTTTTTGAACTTTTCTCTTAAGGCGACGTCTTTGAGTCTTGGTCAAGACGTCTTGTGTTGATGACTCAGAGGTGACCCCCTTGTCTCCAAGTTGGTTGAAGGTGTACCAGTGTAGGTTGGGCTTGTCCTGAAGGTCCACCTTGATTCGGGGACGCTGGAACCTCCACGTATCACCAACTCCCCTTGAACAAAAGAACTTCTGAGTCCTTAGGAGGCCTTTATCAGGCGGCCTTCCATGCCTCCTAAGTTTTGCCCCCCGGGTCTTAGAGTCAATCTCCTCTTGCTTAGGGACATCGACTCCCCTCGGACGAGAGGACATCTGAGCTTTTAGGATGCCGTTATCAGGCGGCCTTCCTTGCCCCCCGAGTCTTGTCCCCCGGATCTTAGGGTCGATCTTTCCTTGTTTAAAGACGTCTTTATTCTGACTTTGTTGTAGGCCCACCATGGTAACATAAGTATTAAAGTGAGGACCTATTGATTGCTGCCCCCCCGAGATTCGGTGTGAGGCTGAGATCTCAACATCAAAGAATTGGGGTTGACTCTCGGTCTGTGGACTAACATCGCCCTTAATAAGCTTCCTCTCCCTCAACATCATGAACTGAGGGGTCAAGGTAAGAGTAGGAACGCTTGGATCTAGCTCCCCTTGCCTCAACCTTACAATCTGAGGCATCATGGTCGAAATATGGGTATCCTCGCTCATAGGAGACTCCTTCAACAATGGGTAATTAGAGGCCCCAACTGATGGAGGTCGGCTGAGTAAGCCCGTACAGTCCAGGGTCTGGGTATCATGGTAAGGCAAATACCCTACCCTTAGTTGCTGCGTCTTAGGCACAGTGGAGGGTGACAGCCCTTGAGAAGTCTGCTGAGGTTCCTCGTCCTTGTGGTTCAGAACTTCTCGAACTCGATTGATGGCCTCTTTAAAGGCTTCAATAGATTGTCTAATGTACTCCATATGGCGCATATGTGACTCCTCAAAATTCCTCCAATACTCCTCAGAGTGCCTACGGGACTCCTCAAAATACCTTTGAGACTCCTCACGATACTTACGAGACTCTTCATAGCGCTCATAACACCTCCGAGCGACAAAGGCAGAATATGTCTCCATCGGGGCAACGACTGTCTCAACCGACTCTCTAGAAGGAGCCGTGTTGGTGATGTTCCTCCACGTACTAGGTTGAGTAGTAGGAAGAGTCGGTTCCTTGGGAGGAGCCATTTTGGTAGTATTCTTCCCAAAAAGTTATTGAGAAGAGGGTGGTACAATCTCCTTGCTCTTGGTTATCTTGATTGGAGTAGGTTAAACCGTCTTCTCAGACGTCCTCCTAGGTCCCACCGAGCGTGCCAAAAACAATGTTGGGATAAAAATGTGCGAGAACGTCGATCGAACTCGTGACGGCCCGGAGTGCTCGTCCCAAGGTCGGTCTAACGCTGAGTAACAAGGGTTGGCCGAAGCCGAGACTACTACTAACCTAAACTAAGATAAAAGCCAAAGCTTGATAGAGATTTTGTGATTTGGTTTGTGGATGTCCCTTCTGTTCGCCCCTTGCCTTGCTTATATAGAAAACGAAGATCGCCTCAGCTTCGCTCTAACCGTGTTGTAGTCGAACTCGGAGTTCTCGTCGCTTATCTTCAACCAGGCCTTACCCTTATCCCGACTGAACTCGAAGGCCCGAAGTCTATCTCTTTCAATGCTTATCTTCGTCTGAAAACAGACTTCCAACGCTTATCCCCATCTAATTCGAATTTATCGTGCCAGAGTTTATCCTAGTCTCTTAAGAACCCAGGGTGTATTCGAGTATCCCAGAGCTCCTCCAATTACTTCAAGAGTCCGCCTTAAACTTGGTCTCTTCGTATCTCTGTCCACCTATGTAGAGTTCGTGCTAACCCGGTCTCTTCCACCTTATCTCATGTACACCGGGCGCTACATTTAGCCTCAAGAGATTGGTCTCACCTGAAGTGAGAGAAAACTAGCTCTCTACTTGAGCTAATGGCAATCGGTGCCCCTATTCGGTACTCTCAATTGGCGCCGGATTTAGGTGCCTTCAATCGGCGCCTCATTTAGTGCCTCATCTGACACCGCATCTGCTTCAAGTGCCTTTTTGACATCCTTCTGCCTCGAATTTGAAGAATTCATAAACTACAAAGTTGTAGCTCTATGTCTTACCTTCACACAGCAACTTGAATCGCGTTAATCCGAGATTCGAGTCAAAAGATATAACCTGGCGCTGGATTTACTTCCTCTACTTGGCGCCAGGTTGGCTTCCCACACTTGGCGCCGGTTTTAGACATCCATCCACTCTGAATTGGCCCAAGTAATAAACTACAAAGTTGTAGGCCTATCTATTATCTTTCCATAGGCTCAAGAATCACCTTAATTTGAGGTCCGAGTCAAAAGTTATGACCACTTTACCACAGACAGCCGAAGCCCCTTAACCGCCTTCACTTGGCGCCGGGTTTCCTTTCACCCACCTGGCGCCGGGTTCACTCGGCGCCGGTATTGGACTTCCTTTCACTATGAATCGGCAAAAGTGATGAACTACAAAATTGTAGGCCTATCTAGTATCTTTCCATAGGCTCAAGAATCACCTTAATCCGAGGTCCGAGTCAAAAGTTATGACCACTTTACCACAGTCGAAGCCCCTTTAACCGCCTTCACTTGGCGCCGCACTCTCCTTCCCTCAGTTGGCGTCACACTCGCCTTCGCTCAGTTGGCGCCGGGTTTGCCTCTCCTCGGTTGGCGCCGCATTTAGTTGGCGCCACCTTTAGTTGGCGCCGGGTTGGCCTTCCACTCGGTTGGTGCCGAGTTCAGCTAGTGTCGGGCTCACATCTATTGAGTTGGTACCTCACTCGCTCTGGGAGAATAAACGCTCCATTCGGCTTCACCTTCTCGAACTTGTGAAGTCAATCACGAACCCAACTCCCATACTCGCAACCCCAACCTTGTAAATTATTTTGCCCGTCAACAATGCTCAAAGTTAGCTTCCTCTAGTTGGGGTCGACTTAGCATATCTTTGCCTAACCGAAGTCGGTTGTACTCCTACATAGCCAAAATATATCCAAATCGTCTTTCCTTAGTCAAAGTCAGCATTTTGCATCTTCGCATGGCTGAAGCCGGCCTAACTCGACTTCCTCTAGTCGTAGTTAATCAAGGTCACATATGTCTCTACCTAGCTGGACTTGGTTTATATGTTTGACCGTGCTCACCCAAGCCCACCTTTCTCTAGTTGGAGTTAGTCATGGTGATTCAAGGCTGAGGATATCAAGGTTGAGGGTACCCAAGCTGATTTGAGCATACCCAGCCAAGGCAAGTTGACGTTCAAGCCCAGGTACTTCAATGATCGCCCTAGTCGACCCCGAGCTCCCAACATGTTATGTTTTGCACTTCAACAACAATACACGAAAATGTCAATTGACAGTCTTCTCACACTCGAAACGCCTGCAAGCCTTATACGACAAAGAAAAGGAGCCGATACTCAAAGCTTTCCACAAGTGGAAAAATGAAATCATAAATCCCCGAGTGGCTGTCGATCAACTGTTTGCTAAGGTTCAAGAACATAATGTTAAGATCGTCCAGGGTGAGTATGAGGAGGATGCTGCCTTTATGGTTTTTGTAAGCAGTTGTCTCCTTTCTCTTAAATGAAGTGAGGTGGTTATGAGGATTCTATTGGATTCTCGCACACAGACTTGCTTTTTTGTTATTAGCAAATGCGATTCTGGAAGAACTCTACAGCTTAATGTTTTTGTAACTAGTTGTCTCCCCTCTTAAATGAAGTATTGTGTTTGCATGAGGATTCTATTGGTTCCGGCCCATAGACTTGTTTTTGTTATCAGCAAATTGATTGTGCTTTTAAATCCGAGTTTATCTTTTTTATTTTTATGTTTAAAAAAAAGTCAATTATACCGCACCTTAAGAAATATCTTCATCTTTAATTATTGAACTATTTTCATGTTCGAGATCGGATTTCGTCATCCAACAACGCGGGTGACCGTTTCTCCCACGTTCACAGAATAGGGAATTTCTCGGACAAATTACATGTCAATCCCCAAAACTAATTCCAATAATTGAGGCCACGGGAGGAAGTTGGGATACAAATATCTTCTTCCTTTCTGGTGCGCACCATTCATCCATCCAAAGAATATGGTACGTCAAGGAGCACAGGGCTACTTGATTACCGCATGCAGAGCTGCTGGATAGCTCCGGGCTTCAAGTCTTTTCTCAGCGGAAGCAGTACAATTTCGTATAGCTTTGGCCACAGTTTCCCTGTAACTGTCAAATGACAAGGACCATCTCATATTATATGAATGCACAGGACACAATTTGCTTCAACTTGAGTATGACCAATGGATCCATTACTCGAGATGAGCAAGGAGACCAACACACGAGATCTGGAAATGCTATACAAGTGATGAACTATACCATATACTGAATGCATCCCACTCCATGAAAAGTTATTGTAATCAAGTAACCCGTTTAGCTGACAATGTCATAAATAACGTCTACTGGAACTCTGCTAGAGTTCACTCTCCCCGCACGGGTCTATTCACTTGCAACGATGATACATTAGAAAAAGTTAACTTTGTTCCACACAGTAAAATAAGGAAATGTATTCAGAAGCTTACCAAAAAGACGTTTCCTCTCAGAATCCCAAGCAATGCCATTTAAAACATCAATGCCCTATAATGTTGACAGAGACGACTATCAGGTGCTTGAAACAACAGTAACCTATTGAAAAACCATTTTAAGAGATATGAAAATGCATAATTATCAGAGGAATTGTGTGTTTCTGCATTGTTTATGTCAATCAAGTTTCTGTCTCGATTCTTACATTGTGCCCAGCTGCAACTAAATCTCTCCTGCATTGTAACAAAATGAAATGGTAAGATTTATCATGGTCGGCCATGGAACCAATGTTAAGCAAGCAAGAGAAGAGTATAACCTGAGGGTAGGAAGCAGAATCCATCCAACCACAGCACCATCAACCGGTGAGATTCTTGCGATGCAATCAGACTGAATTTGACGCAATAGAAAACAATTAGACGAAAGTTTGACTGACGAAAAACAACAACAGTACCCATTCTACAAAAAGACAGAAAATACCTGCCAAATGTTGGCCCAAACTTCACCATTCACAAACTCCAGTTCATTGAGAAACCGAACTTCATCACCTTGGTATGTCACAATCTGTTTTTGAATAACTGCATTGAGTAAGATCGTAAAATCAGAAGCTATGAGCAGCCAGTTAAATCAGAAGCTATGAGCAGCCAGTTAAATCAGAAGCTATGAGCAGCCAGTTAAATCAGAAGCTATGAGCAGCCAACTATGTAAACTTACTATGATTTTTATTTTTAAAGGCGAAAAGGGAATTTAGCACCACACCAACAAGAGAAAAACTCAGTTGGCCAAACTGGCGCAGGTGTAAAACATAACAGGAAAAGGAAAATGAGCTGCCACCGGTTTTGTTCAGCAGGAGACCAAAGATGCGACAGATTGGATAAGCCTTTAGGGCAAGAAAACCTTTTAGTGATTGAGGGTCAAGCTGATACAATGTTGAAGTCCCGTCACTGCCGAACAAAACTTTTCCATCAGTTGTCAGTCCCCAACCATCTTGCATCTGGTGAGTGAACGTTTTAATCTGCAACAAGTGCATCGAGCCAGACATCAATGGTTGCTTTCCAAGCAAATCAAAATAATGAAAGTATTATGGTTGAAAAATGCAAACACCCAATGCCAAAAGTTACTTAAAGCCTGGATAAATAACCTCCAAAAAACATGTTTATGTTTGGAGGGTCAGTGTAATTGTATGAATGCAGAAGTTCAACAAAATATGATGAAGAAAATATTTATATTTGACAAAGAGCTGGCATAAAGATAACATTGTGGATGGAAAAACCCATGTAAGGTCCTAAAGGTCAGTAGGATGAACAGAAACCTTCCAGAGTACATGAATTATGTCCAGATGCATGCATATATACACAAGAAAATGGCGAAGAACAAACTTTGTTTAAATTATTTCGGTCATAAATGAAACCAGTTTTCGTCAACCAAGCTACTTGGAACAGCCTACAAAAGAAAATGAGATAGTTATATTAGCGTGATTCTTTTCAATGGAAAGACCCTTGATATACAGATAAAGGGATGAGAGTTAACACAGAATTGAAAGAAAAAAATGTAAGTAAGATGCCACTCATGTATACGTACTTATTATGAGCAGTCAAAACAACCACCAGAGATTTCAAGCAGTAAAAGACAAACAATCTACAATCCCATGTTTAAAATGTTTTCAAGAAAATTATAGTAAGGATATAAAGCTTCCTCATTGACACTTTTGAGCTAATATTCATCTGTTTTTCATATCTCATTCATCTTATACGACATTAAATTGTCCCAATCTCGGAGATGACTCCTGTCACAAGTGTCGGAAACTTTTATTATCAACTTGTATCATCTGGGAACTTGAAAAAAATTCTTAGAGTGGCAGTAAATATGAGCCTCTTACTGTGGCCCTACTGATGTCCACTACCTTTCAATACAAAAGGGTACTACTCCAGGCTATGGATTTTTTGAACAGGAAATTCAGAGTACTTCTTCATGTAGGAATTTCAAACACACGAAAATAAACAATGACAAAAATTCTCAAAAAAAAGGCAATGACAAACCTTTCACCAAGAAGAGTCAAACCTTCCCCAAAGTAAGATGCCTCCATCTTTTGGACAAGCTCAACCTGCACAGATAAATCAATCACACAATTTGAAGGCACGTCCAATGTCAACTGATTTTCCCAATCGGGCACCATTAGAGGCCCTCGGATTGCAGCTAAAACGAATCACAGACAATAACCTAGGGCTTCCCCCGACGTAGTTTTTGTGGGTTCCTAACTAACGGAGTTGTGTCCAATGCATTAACCATCCTTCTATCGTTTCCGATTTATCCATTAAGCAAAACCGACAATGGCGAAGAGAAAACAGAAAAGGATTGTACCTTCCCGGTCTCCAGATCTACTCTCCGAACAGAGGACTGCAATCATCAACACCACCAAACACAAGATCCAAGTCACAACGAAAACTAGCAACGAATTCCAGAACAAGAACATCCGCGACGGGAAACCAAGTCACCTTCCCATAAAGACCAGTTGACTCGAAGAGTGTACGGTTCCCCACGAAAAGAAGACCCTGAAAAATCCACACTCAAAGTCAACCAATCAATCTCAATAAGCATCGGTATCGATTCAACCGAGTGTTACCTGGGTGAAGGCTTGAGGGTCGTGGGGGTACTCCTTGACCACGCGCGCCGTGTAGATGCTTGGCGCGTCGTTACCCTCGCGCGGGAACAGCGTCCGCCACGTGATCGACGAAATGCCAGCCACCAAAACGACGCCGATCAGCGTTAGGAGGACCACTTGGAGGGAGCTAAGCCGCCTCCTCCGCTTGCTGGTAGGAGGAGAGGAGGAGGCCATCGGGGCGTCGGGTTTGGTCGCGGCCTTCTTCTTCCTACGGGATATCGCGCCGGTGGTGGCTGCCATGGCGCGCCTTCATCGGGATTTTACTTTTTCTCGAGGAGAGAGTTTGGGTTGACCCTTATTTTTTTTAAATAAAGTACGGATTCAGTCCTCGTGGTTTTGCGAAATTATCACGGAAGTGTCTGATTTTAGGTAAAATAATGAAATGTGCGTGCGTGCATGGGTGCGGTGTTGCGTCTTGTTTGAAACGGTGGAATTATGGGTGACTACGGTTGATTCGGCGAATCAGATTTAAAATGTAGAAATGTTAAATATTTATTGAAAGAATTTTGTCATTTTTTTAATAGTTTTATTCGACTCGAATTTAAATTAATTGATCTTCATAAACTAAGTAGATTTGGATAGGGTTAAGCAAATGGGTCGATCTGAATAAACCGGAACCAAAAATGGGGCAGCTATACAACCCAAAGTGGACTGAAGTGGGTTTCGGTTCTGGAACTGAACCGAACCCGTATTCCGGTTCAGAACTGGACCGATGCAGAGATCCATACAAAGTGGACGACTGTTCAAGTAAATGAGTAGATTTCCACCAAATAAAAAAGCAAAAAAGAAACGATAAATCCAAAGGAAAAAAAAGAGAGACGATGTATAAGACCCGAATCTGAACTGAGAACCGTTTTTTCTCTATAATTTCAGAACCGAATTGGAATGTTTTTGATTTTGCATTGGTTTGGTTTGATTTTTTTGGTCCAATGTAGATCGGTTCTACGATTCTTGATTTATTTGCTCATCCCTAGATTTGGATATTCAGTGAACATCTTTGGTTCTACATTTAGAGAATATTTCAATTTAGTAGCAGAAAACATTTTTTACATTTTTTTTAAAAAAGAAATGTTTTTCATTGTATTTTTATTTTTTGGACAAGGAGCAACGCGCGAAAGAGAGCGTCAAAGGGGGAGGGAGAAGAGAACATTCCAGAGGCAAATCAGCCTGGCGAAGCTTCCGGAGTCCCCCACTATTTTATTATTAGCTAATTAATTTTAATCCAACCCAAAACTGGGAAAAAATTAAATTCCCGCCTCACCTCCCAGAACAAACCGCCTCTATAAGCAACTGCCCATACGTCGCCGTTTCAACTTCATACATAGAAGGATCCAGAACGGCCTGGACCCGTCCCTCTCCTTCTCCCACGCTAAGTAGAAGACACCAGAACCTCGCCCACCCTCTCATATATATACACCTCCCCATCCATCTTCCTCTCCAAGTCAGTCGAAATAGCCACCAAGAACAGAACAATCGCATTCTTCTCGCTCTTTCTCTCGCGTTTTCAAGGAAGCTAAAGAGAAATCTCTCTTTGTGCGGTGTCGTATTGGAAGTTGTGAGTGAGTGAGATGGCGGACGTGCACATGGGAGAAGCGGAGACCTTCGCTTTCCAGGCGGAGATCAACCAGCTGCTGAGCCTCATCATCAACACCTTCTACAGCAACAAGGAGATCTTCCTCCGTGAGATCATCAGTAACGCTTCTGACGTAAGCCTTCGCCTTAGCCTTAGCCTCTCCTCTTCTCTCCCCGTTTTTCCTTTATCAGATAATTCTTTTGGAGGAAGCGGTTGGTGCTTCAATTCCATATTATTAGTATAATCATGCGTTATTACTGAATTATTACTAGTTTTTGTTTGTGGAATACATGCATTATTAGTGAAACTTTAGATCCGATCCACGACAGAGTGTTCTTTAAACTGTTTTTTTTCCTGGAAATTTTGTTTTCGAAAATTATGTTTATATGTTAATATTGTTGGTATAGAATTTGCATATTTAAAAAGTTTCATGAAACTGGTGTAGATTGTGAATTTGGATGTTGTTTAGGTCTTGGATAGGATCGGATTTGTGACTCTTGTCTTGTTTTCTGTAAATTTTTTGTGTTTATATGTTAATATTGTTGATATAGAATTTACATATTTAAAAAGTTCATGGAACTGATGGTAGATTGTTGAATTTCGATGTGGTATATAGGCTCTGGATAAGATCAGATTCGAGTCTCTAACGGACAAGAGCAAGCTCGATGCACAGCCGGAGCTGTTCATTAGGCTTGTTCCTGACAAGGCCAACAAGACACTGTCCATCATTGACAGTGGTGTTGGCATGACTAAAGCCGATTTGGTGAACAATTTGGGAACCATTGCCCGATCCGGCACGAAGGAGTTCATGGAGGCATTGCAGGCTGGTGCCGATGTGAGCATGATCGGGCAGTTCGGTGTTGGTTTCTATTCTTCCTACCTTGTAGCCGAGAAGGTCGTCGTTACCACGAAGCACAACGACGACGAGCAGTACATCTGGGAGTCTCAGGCTGGCGGGTCGTTCACTGTGACGAGGGATGTCAATGGAGAGCAGCTTGGTAGGGGTACCAAGATTACTCTCTTCCTGAAGGAAGATCAGGTAGATATTAATTTGATGCTCTGTTTCGAATGGATTCATAGGGTATGTGGTTAGGGTTCTAAATTAATTTTGTGTTGAATGTGATGTAGCTTGAGTACTTGGAGGAGAGGAGGATCAAGGATCTTGTGAAGAAGCACTCCGAGTTCATCAGCTATCCGATCTATCTGTGGACCGAAAAGACTACCGAGAAGGAGATTAGTGATGACGAAGAGGACGAGCCTAAGAAGGAAGAGGAGGGAGAAGTGGAGGAAGTCGAAGAGGACAAGGAGACTAAGCCGAAGAGGAAGAAGATCAAGGAGGTCTCTCACGAGTGGCAGCTCATCAACAAGCAGAAACCCATCTGGCTGAGGAAGCCAGAGGAAATCACCAAGGAGGAGTATGCGGCCTTCTATAAGAGCCTGACGAATGATTGGGAGGAGCATCTTGCTGTCAAGCACTTCTCAGTTGAGGGGCAACTCGAGTTCAAGGCCATCCTGTTTGTGCCTAAGAGGGCTCCGTTTGATCTCTTCGACACCCGAAAGAAGATGAATAACATCAAGCTCTATGTCAGGAGGGTCTTTATCATGGACAATTGCGAGGAGCTCATCCCCGAGTACCTCGGATTTGTGAAGGGCGTTGTTGACTCTGATGACTTGCCTCTGAACATCTCCCGTGAGACGCTTCAGCAGAACAAGATCCTCAAGGTCATCAGGAAGAACCTTGTGAAGAAGTGCATTGAGATGTTCAACGAGATCGCCGAGAATAAGGAGGATTACAACAAGTTCTATGATGCTTTCTCAAAGAATTTGAAGTTGGGTATCCATGAGGATAGCCAGAACAGGGCTAAGTTGGCTGACTTGCTCAGGTACTACTCTACCAAGAGCGGTGATGAGATGACAAGCTTGAAGGATTACGTGACCAGAATGAAGGAGGGGCAGAAGGATATTTTCTACATCACTGGCGAGAGCAAGAGGGCAGTTGAGAATTCCCCCTTCCTCGAGCGGCTCAAGAAGAAGGGGTACGAAGTGCTCTACATGGTTGACGCCATCGATGAGTATGCTGTTGGGCAGTTAAAAGAATACGACGGCAAGAAGCTGGTGTCTGCCACAAAGGAAGGGCTGAAGCTTGACGATGAGACCGAGGAAGAGAAGAAGAAGAAAGAGGAGAAGAAGAAGTCCTTTGAGGACCTCTGCAAGGTGATCAAGGACATTCTCGGTGACAAGGTCGAAAAGGTGGTTGTGTCGGACAGGATTGTGGACTCTCCTTGCTGCTTGGTGACTGGAGAATACGGATGGACAGCCAACATGGAAAGGATCATGAAGGCTCAGGCATTGCGGGACAGCAGCATGAGCTCTTACATGTCAAGCAAGAAGACCATGGAGATCAACCCTGACAATGGCATCATGGAGGAACTGAGAAAGAGAGCCGAGGCTGACAAGAACGACAAGTCCGTGAAAGACTTGGTGCTGCTGCTGTTCGAGACTGCCCTGCTGACCTCTGGCTTCAGCCTCGATGACCCTAACATGTTTGCTGCTAGAATTCACAGGATGTTGAAGCTTGGTCTCAGCATCGACGAGGACGAGGCTGCCGCCGGTGGCGATGATGACATGCCTGCCTTGGAGGAAGACGCCGCCGAGGAGAGCAAGATGGAGGAGGTCGACTGAAGGGTCCGCGTGATCAAATTTTGCCGTGCACACTGATGAAAGTCTCCTGGAAAGTCGGATGTCAATGAGTCTTTTGTGGGTCTCTGTTTAGTTCCTTTAGTTTGTTTTTTTGAGTCTTCTTGTGGAGTGTCCCTGGGGTTTTAATTTGTACTGTCGAAAAAGTTTGTGTACTTTTGGTACTTAAAACAATCGCGGTGCGCAATATATTACGAGAAAGCCATTTGTCTCATTTTTTCTTGCATTTTCCTCCGGCTGTGCGCTAATGAGAAGTGTCACTCCAATTTTTTCCCCTTCGATATGGGAAAAATGTGATGATCAAATTGCAACTTCTTACCATTCCTTTGATTGCTGACTCGCAATGGAGTCCTATCAAGCAAAATTAACATTTGACCGGGTAATAGAATTTTGATGAGCTCATGTTTCTTAAAAAAAAGTGTCTCGTAATAGGATTAATTGAGCCCCAATGTCTTAACTGCAATTTTTTCCCCTTCGATATGGGAAAAATGTGAGAATCAAATTGCAACTTCTTACCATTCCTTTGGTTGTTGCTGACAGGCAATGTAGTCCCGGCTAACAAGTAAATCCCATGTTAAAGCTAGTTTCGTAAATAGGATTGATAAATTCAAACTGATTGTGAAATTACGGAAGATTTTAATTGTTTTCCAGTTTAAACAACTGATTGTTCATTAGCTGGGGCGATTATACCAGGAGGGCCCACCATCTGACACACAATTGCAGGAGAGTTTTTTGCGTGGGTCTGCATATATCAGAGTGGGCCCCCCATCCCCAAGTCTCCCTCCTCTCATGCCTTGCCACCTTCCTCCTCTTTTCTTTACACTTCCAAGATACTAATTCATATGAATCTTCTAGAACAGAACCGAATCCCCACCTCCAGCAAAAAAACCTAAAGAGATAATGAGCTCCGCAACCGAAATCGCGCGAAACGACGACGTCGCTGCTTCCGAGACGAACAAGTAATCATTCGTTATCAGTAGAAATTAACTTTCTTCGTCCTCAAGGAACCTGCATTTCCACTTATTTTCTTTAGTTTTAATTTTTTTTTTAATTAAACCTCTGATCGTGAAGCAGAGAACTGGTCTCGAGAAGAGTGAGGTACGGGAGATCGGCTCTTTTGTCCATGGCGGAGGTGGAAGCTTGCAAGAACTTGCCCTGTGGCTTTGACTCGTCGATTTTCTGGTAAATATGTACATACATTCCGTTATTTTATTTTTTTTCCTTTGGATTTTTTTTTCCTTGTAGAGCTCGATTTTCTTTTTTGTAATATAAAATCCGTTGTCTGTGAGTTTTCGCCGGTCAACAAGAAGAAGAAATCCGTTGACTCGCGGAAATCTTTGCGGTTCTTTTCTTCTCCTTGACTGATTTTTCTTTAGTTCCGTTGTAACGGGACTTGACTCTGTATCATTTGTTTCCCTCTTTTAACAGCGAAGTCAATTACGATTCTACTGGTTCACCTTGCCCTATTCTTGATTCAGGTACAAGGATGGAAATATTTTAATCTTCTCATTTCTTTTTAGTTCCTTTTAGTTTTTATTAATTCTTATATGCTCCAAAAATTGATATTCAAGTTGAAACCTAACGTTGAAAAACTTACCATGACGCTCCAGTATCTGAGGCATGAGTACTGAGGTTTAGTTGCCAGATCTCAGAAGATTGGCAGAGGAGACAGCGATTTATAGTGTTTCTAATCGTGTTTAAGGCGATTTTTCTTTTTCCGCACATCCACCGAAGTACATTCATGGTTAACATAGTGATCATGGTGCAGAATGCTGCAAAAAGGAGAGGCCTGCAACTCCGTCTCAAAGTCTGACCGACGACTCTGGATCCGGAACTTCAGGAACACCTCTCGTCTTGGGGAAAGACGATGCAGTGATTGGAACTTTGGCTACGAGCATTGAAGGCGGCAGCTGTTCTCTCCTCAGAAGATGCGTTGATCCATACCAACCTCCTAGCTTGCGTAAGGTGAAGCATATGATGCCAGGGTTTGATTATGCAGTTGCTACTCTGAACTCTCAGCTGTCCTCGGGTTCTTTGAAGAGTGTAACAAACTTTTGTCCTAATCGCCTGCAGGTGAAATCTGATTTGGACAGAGAATATAAAGATTCCTACAAACATAGCATACTTGGGCCTTGGACGTGTTCGAGTTTGAACAGAGTTAAAGATGAAACATCATTCAGCGATGGAAGGACAACAAGTAATGAGGATGGAGAAGGCGATATGCATACATCATTCAGCGAGAAAGTTAAATCTCGTCTTTCTGCAATGTCCTTGCCATTGCATGCTCATGCCAAATCAAGAGCACCTCATGTCGTCCTGCTTTCTCCGGATATCGAGAAGACCAATCCGCTCGAAGAGGTTGAACACGATTTGTATGAGGAACAACTTAAGCAATCTTCTGATTTGGGAGCGAATCACTCGCTCTCTGGGAGTCATCCTGGAGTATCCAAGCTGCTTCTTTCTGCGCTAACAAAGGGTAGAGAATCTAAAGATTTAGAAGATCCAGAGGCAGATGCTTTGAGCCCAAGGACATCTAAGACAAGGGTCAATCAAGATTTGAAAAGTGATGCATCTTTCCCACCATCAGAATCTAATCTCACTGAGGATTTGCATTCAATGGAAAACATAGCAAGGGCTGTTTCTGCTCTGACAGACGATGACTTTCTTGGTTTTGTGGCATTTTCGTCTCCACTTCAAGAGGATAAAGTCACTGCTATACCTGATGAAATCTTTACTCCCAGTGGTGAATTTAGCCTGCCTTTAAGCTCTACTAGGCAAACTGGTTCAGACCTTGCTCGATCAGTCTCCGGTGATGTCACTGCAGAATCCGGGATACTGCCAGGTGGAGAGGAAATGAAGCTTAGCTCTGAAGAGGACTTGTCATACAATGATGATGAAATCTTTTTGCCTGACGAGGACAGTTTGATTACACTTGATGACCTTGTGATGTCGATGGAGCTGGTAGGAAAGCCTGATGTAATGTCAAGCAAAGAAGAATCAGCTTCAAGAACATGGGTCGACATTGTTAAGAATCCATCCACTCTGAATGTCGGTTACGCTAATGATGCAATGCAAACGAGGATGCAGTCTTGTCATCCCTCCCTCAATACGAAAGACGTGAGTGTGTGCACTTCTTATGACAATCCAGGTGGAAAGACTACTCCAGTCTTTGATCGTTCCCCACGGAGTGCAGAGAACCCATTGTCCAAGGGTTGGCGCGACGCCCATATGAATCGTGAAGTAAAATGCTTGGCTCCGAACTCCTATTCATCTGATCGTCCTCTTTACCTTGGTTTTCCTGAACCATATGCTATGCCAACGTGGATAGGAGTTCCCACCATGAACACGCTCTTCCCAGAGATGGCAATTCCTATGCAGTATCCGGTGCATCCAGGTGGACTAGTCGGTGCCATACCGCCGACTCCGATGCAACACGATCCCATACACTCTTGCTGGCAGACGTATGGCTTGGACATGAATGGAGGTAGACAAGATTGTTCTTTTCGACGTTTCTATTGCTTGAAGTGGTCTTAATTGCGGCTGTTGATTCTGATTAACTGTGCTTTTTGCAGCACATGATTTAGCAAGCAGAATCTCAGCTGCACCTGCCCATTGGCTTCTGTACATGGGAGCGGAAGCAAAGCGAATGAACCCGGGCTACCCATGGTCATTGACTCCATAACAAGCCGCGGCTACTAACGTCGAGTCATGTTCATCGCCTTCAAAGGTCTCACCAGTCCATCCGTCTCCTTCGAGCAATCTCAGCAGTCTATAAAGTAGTCTAGACCTCCTTTATTCCACTATCGGAGTCCATAACCGTAGGTACATAGGCTATTAAAGTCTCCTAACAAGGTAGAAGTTTTTGATGGAAAACCCACCAAACTATAGCCTAGCTTTACATTTGCCAGATTTCAAGCACTGAAGGAAGCAGACCAGTAGAAAAGAAAAATTTTAGATCGTCGAGAGACCTAATATATACTACTCTTGCGTTTTAGGTTGGTACAGTACTACCTCGTGCCTCGTCTTCAAGTGTTTTAAATCATAACATGTACAGTCAACTGCTTTTAAGCCCTTTCTTCCATAGGCTCACTGGACCTTCACAACCACCAGAAAGCCTCCTCTTAAGCTTTCCAGTTTCCACAGCTCTCGCATGCTTTTCTTTGAATGCAGCAACTCCTATGTGAGAACAGACGACGGCGGCGGGGCGACTCGACTCTTTGTCACGGATTCCTTTGGCCGCAGAGCATCTGCCATTGGATATTCTATATCATTTGGTTCTCCCGCCCTTTCTTAATTTTCATGTTGGCTACAACGTAAAATTAAGAATTAAAAACAAGGATAAAAGAGAGGTCCGGTCTACCAATATTCTTGTGTAAATATAAATAAACACATTATGAGGTCTTTATATAGGCACATGAACAAATGATACTAATCCGGAAAATCTTAGTTCCATGACTAAGCAAAAGCAAACTGAAATAGTAGAATTATCAAATAGGACACGACTAATGCGAGAATAACCTAATGGGATAAAACAGAATTAAGGCCCAATACCTAACATATCAAAAAAGTCAAAACAATAATCCAAAACAAGCACACCGACTATGCTTTAAAACGGCATCACCATGAATTCACCAGATTAAACTAAGCATTAGAAGTTTATGTTAATTTCAAATCAAACCGTAGTAAGCAAGCACTAGGAAGTAGACCAGTGGAAAAGCCTTCTTCTACGACACCTTTATGAACTTCCATAGGCACACTAAACCTATCGCACACACTGAAAGCCCCCTCTAAAGCAGGAGTTTATAGCCGAGGCCTATTAAAATGGCCGCGAATTCTCCGCGATAGGATCCTTGAGAGCAGACAGTGAGCAATAACCAAAGTTACATTTGAACATACCACGTTAGAGCAAAACTTGGATACAACAAGGTTCAGTGCTGTACATGATACAAATTTACATAAAGGTGGTATTGCTACACTCTTGGAGTACGGCGCCTTATTGTTCATATGTACACCAAACGAGAATGTCTATACTTACAAGTTACAAGCTACGTTGAAGTACGGCCACTCCAATGGCAGAAGCCAGTGACAAAAAGAAAGGTGCAGCAGATGCCTGTAACGGCTGGCAGCTGGACCATCTAATCATAAACACCCTTCGCTCAGATGGCAATTGCGAAATTGATGCAAGTTTTAGATATTCTTAAGATTAGTCTCCATCGAGGATCTCGGTAGATTCCGTTGTCTCTGTGTCAATCTCGTATGAAGAGAGCAGCTTCCTCTGCATTGGCGTAAGAAAAATTGTCAATTGCAGCAACAAGAATCAATTGATTCACCACCAGTCATCATTTCATGATCTAGGTAGATCTTAAAGCACCATCGAGACTGAATTAACTGCTCACAAAGCAGTCGGAGTGCCATTGGCTGTGTTACCAAGATTTTTTTTTTTTCGCGGCATGTGTTACCAAGAAATTCAATACACCACAAAGGGACAGAATTTCTAAGGTCAAGAAAAACTTGGTTGCCTACACTCCTAGACATAAATTGCACGAGTTGTGGCATATGAAAAGAACTGCATGAACTGTGGAAAAATAAAACAGGGAATGGCAAAGAATACGTGATCCATTTTTGGTGAAGGAAGGCACTCACGTGATCCTCAAAATCCGGGCTTCTCAAATTGATGGAAAGATTTCTCATAAGCAATAGCACCTGGGGAAGGATGAAGAGCAAGTTAGAACAAACAGAGGAAGTTGCAGGATGTATGCTGGAGATGCTCATAAGCAGCAGATAAACAGCTAGAATTAAATTTAACAAGATATTGATATAGTCAGTTTGATAGGCAGGTCAAGAAGCCTACAGTATCAACATCAATAGGATCCATCTTCTTAAGTTTCTGCAAATGACCAGTAACATTGGGGTCACATAGACTGCCAATAAAACGATATACTTCTGCAAAGTCTGGGAGGACTGCAAAAAAGAAGAAGGTGCCACGTTAGAAATAGAAGACAAAAAGTACAAGATAGAGAGGGAAACCTCGGGCAAAACACACATTTGAGAAATAGATGCAGACCATTATCTAAAAAGAGTAAAGAAAAGGGTGTAGAGGAACCAGATGGTACAAATTTATAGCAAACTTGAGATAATTGTCACCGTACAAATGCTATAACTTAGTGAGACATGAGTCAGGTTGTGACACTACAATTGAAGATGGTTAACATATTGTAACGGAGTTGTAATCTTACCAAATACTAAGTAGTCACATTTGATAAAGATCACACTTTCAAACAAGAGAGGATCAAATGCAGTTTGTAATTCACAGGGAGTACACACATGGAAAACCATAAAAGATTATCAAAAAACAAACATAGATCAGCCAGATAGAGCAATCAGTAAGTAAAATTGCTCTAGGCACAGAGTCCTTTGGGCTCAGAGCTAGAGAATCTTTGTAGCAACTTTCTCGGGGGGCCCCAGAATCCCACACCCTCTACCTTTCAGAGTGAAAAAATTCCGCAGCACTCTATAGTTATAAGCACAAGCATCAGACTTTACAACTTGGAGGCTTCGGACCAAAAGAGAGAGACATACAGTATAATACCAGGAACTTTGCAAGTTTTTACACCCTCTGAGCAATGGGTACGAGAGAAGTGGTAAGATACTTTCTGACAACAAAAGCAAAAGCCACTTGCTACACCAATTTTACTCAAATATACCATAAACCTAACACCTCGTGCAGTAACACAGATGGATGGGAAAATCTCTCAGAAATCTGTTCAGCTCACAACAGTAGGCCAGTGTATACAACCACAATGAACACTGACAAAAAATCCCATGTAAATTGAACTTACACTTGCAAGAACGTGCAATTCGAACTAGTTAGCAAATAAATAAAATCATACACTCACCCCTCAATGGCTGGTTATTATTATCCGGCTCTTGAATATCCAAGCTCGGCTTTATTCTTGGAGTACTCTCAGTGCTACTGCAGCAATTATTTGTCATCATCGGCCCTGAAAAGGATACAACATGCGAGTGTCATCAGAATTTTAATTTTTCCAAGGAAGGCATTGTTGTAAAAAATCCAGGTATGCATCGTTGCATTTTTAAAAAATTATTTCTGTTTGAGGTCATAAACCACCTGTTTGCAGATTGTTTGCCCCAGAAGATGGTACAGTGCCAGGAACATGGGATGCAGGCATCAAAGAAGGGTCTGGCATTAGAGCATATGCAGGTTCAAGCAGAAGGGGGGATGATAAATATGACCCCAGAGGTTGCGAGACAACTGGACCTGCAACATAGATACAGATAAGGTCCAGTTCTCTATGACGGGAATATTTAAAGCAGTCTATGTTACAAAATATCACCATTTTTGGAGGCTTTCTGAGGATAGGGATGAGAAGCTTTCCTTTTAGGACGAGGGGGAGGCAAATGCTCGCCTGTCCCAGTCTTCTGTGCCTTTAAAAAGTACTTTTGAGCATGACTCCGAATCTGCAATATTCACAACACCCTCTAAATAATAAAATAAAAAATGTGGAACTGGCAAGGGGAAACTTCGACATGTATAAACTGAAATACTGTCCAGGTAGCGCGCATTAACTAACTCAGATATACCATCACCGAGAATACCTGGATAACAGTCTTTGACCCGACAAACGCTTCGATCTTCTTCCAGTCACGATCGAATCTGGACACGACCAAACACATTAGGGAAATCCTCAACACGGTAGCCAACTCTATACTGTACGTTGTTTCACCAGTCACTAAGCCCATAACGGTGAACTCACAAGTTAACCACAACAAAAGCGCAACCCGAGACGGAGAGCCATCGTCTAATTCAAATTGGAACAGGCCTTCAAAACCCTAACCTGTTACTTCCACCAAGCAGTTCTAGCGCCCAATTTAAGGGCACGTCATTATCCCACCAGAAGAAACGCTACAAATAAATCCAAGGACAGCGGAGATGTGGAAACCCTAATCGAGAGAGAAAAAGGGGGAATAATTATTATTACAGCTGGAGGGCTTCGAGGAACTTGTCGTGCTCGGGCTCGGTCCAGCTCTCCCTCGATTTGGTGATGGTGTACGGCTTCCGGACCTTCTTGGACAGGTCCTCCGCGGACGGAGACGTCGCCGTCGCAGTGGTGGCCGCGGCGGCGAAGGGGCCCAGCCCCGGCAGCGCCATTCCGGTCGGGTCCAAGTAGAATCCCTCGCCCGGGTTCGGGTGATTTGACACCATACAAATTAATTAAAATGACTTCCCCTTTTTCTCTTTTTTCCCGTCCGTTTGTTTTCTCTCTCCCTTTATTTTAATCATTTATTTCGCGGACCAGTGGTTGGGCTTTTTACCCGCCAATGGGCCGTGCCAATTGGATATGAGTATGAAAACTGGCTTGGTTCTGGGCCTGGTGGATCTCGTTTCACGGCTCAGGATATTGGTGAGATCTCAAAAATATTTTTTGAGTCGAAAATTACCGGGTCCTATTTAGGAAACGATTCTCTCAATAGTACATTTTATATTTGAACTGATTGAATTGAAGACCTTCTGAATGAATCCAATTCCAGCACTTGTAATATGCGACAATTACTGAATTAGATATTTAAATTTGAATCTTTACAATATAGCAGTGTTAAATTTAGTAGAACAAAATTTGTCATCATTTAAGATCATGTTTGGTTTGAAACTAAATAAGTCGGCTCGGTAGATGTTTAGAAACTACGTGCTCTGCAACTTTATTTGATTCAAGGATATGCTCGGTTCAATGGGAAATTTATTTAGTAAATCTAGATGTTAATAGATGATGAATTCATATTTTTAAAATCTTAGATGATTAGATACTGTTGGACCTTGGGTCCATTAGGCAATTATTATTGTGCCTAAATGGGCCCGGGCCCATCAGGCCCATAAGTGGGGTTGGATAGGCCGGTCAACCCACGTTGACCTGCCCGAAGCCGCGCAAGCGCCACATCAACGTGACGTGGCGTTGGCGTCATATGTGGCAGCCCACGTGGCAAAGCTAGGGAGTAGCTTTGCCACGTGGCGGCCATGCGGCCCGGAGCGCCACGTGGCACGCCACCTGACGGCCATACGACCCGGAGCGCCACGTGGCACATTTCGGTTGTCCGGATTTCCCTATAAAAAGGGAAATCCGGCTGGACCAATTTGTAACTTTCCCACAACTACTCAATAAGAAAGGAAAAATTCCTGATTAGTTCCAGAATGTTGATTAGATTTTGTATAGAGGAAATCTCGTGGAAATCAATTACGAATCAGTTCATACGTGATCGTAATTCGACCAGCACGAAGAAATTGTGGACCCGAGCCTGTGGACCTCTTGCTTTAACAAGTAAGTGATTTATTATTAATGAATTAGTTTATTAATTAAACGAGTTCAACACGTAATTACTCGTTAATTACGCGTCGAATCCGTCAATTGGTATCAGAGCATGGTTGAAACCATATTTTGATGATGATATGATGTTTTAATTCAAGTAATTATGTGATTTATTGAGTTAAAAATCGTATTAATCATGATTTTACGGAAAATCATAATCTGTTGAGACTTTAAAATAATTAATTTAGAACTAGCGGGACTAAATTAAATTTTGCCTAACCGCGCGGGCAAATTCGCGCACGCGCGAAACCTTAAGGTACCAATATGAAATTTGACCGTTTACGTGGCACCTGCGTGTCATGGACTTCGGTGCAATTTTCAGAAAATACAGGGATTAATTAGAAATTTTCCCAAAAATCCCCATATAAAAAATAAACCCTAATCGGGCGATAGTCGATTCTCCGGCTTCTCCTCGTCATTTCGGTACCACTTTTGTGGATCGACGTTGCCAGAAAACAAAGATCGACGCCGACGACGACGGAGAGGCGCGGAACGGAGAAGATATTCGCGACGGCGAACGGCTGGACGACGGCCTGAGAGGCGGCTACGGTCGTGATCGCGAGGCCGAGACGCGTCGATTGCGACCGTTCTCGGCCGGTGGTTCGCCGTCGTTAAGCGGCGGTCGTAGGAGGGCGACGCGGTGGCGATTTTGCCTTCGCGGTACAGGAGAGAGAAAGAGAAGGGGAAAACATGTGAGGGGCAAAATCGTAATTTCATGATTTTTCCCGAAAATATTTATACCCGGGTCAAGAAAATTAAAAAACCGGACGGATTGGCATGGTTTCTTTGTTCGATCCAACCCGATTTATGGTTAAGTCAAAATTGGACTTAATTATTGGGTTTTCTTCTCTTTTAATTGGATAAAATCAGTTTTTATTCAATTAAATCTAATAAATTGATAACAATTTTGAGAAAATTTTGTCAATTAGGTTTATTAAAATTATAACGATATTTTAATAAACTTAAAAAATATATTTTGAAACGAGTTCCGAGATATGTTAAATTGAACTAAAATCACATGAATTGGTCCATAATATGATCATCAAAAGATTGAAAATGAGTTTTCAATCCTATTTTGGGAAAATATGAGTGTTAATCCAAAATTGAATTGCAATTGTTGCAAGATTTGATGGCTACTGGAGAAAGGTATCTGAACGTTTGTGCAACGGAACTTCAACAAAAGGTTCTGAAGCGCCGTTTACCGCTGCGTGTGCCTAAGGATGACATGTATGTTATCGTTGAGCACATTGAGGTTGTTCGCCGGGAGATGCAAGAGTGCATCTGGGCCGGAGGTTACGATCATTGAGTGGACTGGCCCTCTATGTTTCAAGACCTCCTGGTCACGATGAAAATTCGAGAAGATATGAGTATCTTCTCGGCACCTGAGTTCAATACCCATAGAGATGCCCTCTATGGTCTGATCCATTATCTTGAGGATAAGGGTCTTCGCAGAGAAATGATACCTTCTCCTGTTCTGGAGCTGCGAAGCGGTTTAATCTTGAACCGCTACCTCGCTAAGGATTACTATTACAGTTTTCCTCCGCTCCTGGTCATCTGGATCATGGATTCAATTCCAGTTCCAGGAAGTACCCTGGAACTTCTTGCCGGATCGTCCTCACACCCGGTCCCCCAAGGATCATCTTTGGACCCAGATCCAGATATGTATCTGGATTCTCCTACCGGATCGCCGGATCGCCTGGACATCCGATCAATGTGTGATTTTATGTATGTCCCCATGTACATGTGTTGTTTTTTTGGGACTTTTTTGTACAATAGGTTGAGACCTCATCTGAGTTTTTTGTACATGTGTGTATAAGCTCAGAATGTACAAATGTATGTAATTAAATAAAAATATTTGTTTAATTGCTTCCACTTGAATTTACTATCGATGAAATTTAAACGGTTGAAGTTTAAGATTAATACTTGAATGGTGAGGGGAAGCATGTCCGCGACCCACTTCGATTTTGAGATTAATCAAGAACTTCATATCGTTAAAAAGTTATGTGTGAATAGTAAATTGTATCATATTGCCAAATTAATATTCTAATATGTTCTCATATTAAAAACACCTATAGAGATGTCAGTTGCTTCTAGATCCATTATAGCTGAGCTAAACCGTGAGTTAAAACTCAACGGTGAAAACTATGACAATTGGAGTATGAAAATCCAATATGTGCTTGAGGAACAAGAGGTTATTGAGCACATACATGTCATAATGGATGAGCCTGAAGAAGGCACAACTGCTCAACATAAGCCAGATAAGGAAGCTTATGTTATTTGGAAGAGAAAAAATACTACTGCTCGACTAATCTTGTAGAGTTCGATGATGGATGATATCACCAGACAATTTCACGTGCATGACAACGTGAAAGAGTTATGGGATTCGCTCAAACAAAAATTCGGAAAGCTTTCAGTGTCGAAGCTGCGTGCTTTGACTATAAGGTTTGATACCTTTAAAAAGCGTCCAGAAGTTCTCATGAGGAAACATCTGAGAGTGATGTCCAATATGATGAGTGAACTGGCAGAGGCTGGTCACATACTCAGCGACGAGCAGCAGATTCAAGCTGTCATCCGTTCTCTACCACCAAGTTGGGAACAAATGAAGATGAATCTGACCCATTCCGATCATTTGGTAACATTTGATGATGTTGCCAGACGCCTTGAGCTGGAGGAAGATCACCTCCTAGCTATGAAATTCCAACCTGAAGCCCATTCGATTTGTTCGACTGGGAGTGGTGGGAAAAAGAAGAAAGGTAAAGGAAAGGGTAAGTGTAAACAAACTCCAAAGGTTAAAAACCATGGAACCAAGTTGGATGGCTCCAAGGCTAAAAAGAACAAGCGGTTTAACATTTCAAAAGTGAAATGTTTTAACTGTCAACAGAAGAGACATTTTGCAAAAGATTGCAAGATGCCCAAGCAGGTACATCTGAACTCAAGTGTGAGTAATCTGTATGTATCCTCTTGTACCCTTTTAACTGAGTCACATTCTATGTGGGTGATTGTTTCAGGAGCGACAGACCATATAGCTAGAGACCATTGTTCGTTCGTTGAGTACAGGCGGTTGCTGGCTAGAGCAAAAACCATTTTTGTCGGTAACAACTCGTGCGTGGATGTGAAAGGCCTGGGCACTTATAGATTACACCTTCGTGGTGGTCGTGCCCTTCTTTTACATGACGTGTTGTTTGCTCCAGACATACGAAAGAACATGATCTCAGTTTCGGCCTTAATGTCTTTAGGTTTTCTGTTGTCATTTGAGGACGACACCGTTAGATTATTTTTGGATGATGCCTATTTTGGCCTTGGATATATATTGGAAGGTTTTTTGATTCTGGATATTGATCCTTATGAAAGCTTTTCCTTTGCCACTAGTTCAAACTCATCAGAGGATGATATTAAACTATGGCATTCTAGACTAGGCCATATTGGTCAAGATCATTTAAACCGTCTAGCTAAGGCAAGACTGTTGGAAAAAATTGAGAAATCTATATTACCTAGTTGCGTATCCTGTCTAGAAGGGAAAAGCACTAGAAAACCTTTCGGTACTGGGACTAGAGCCAAATTTCCACTACAATTAGTCCATTCTGACATATGTGGTCCAATGAACGTGAGGGCAAGGCATGGAGCATATTACTTCATCACCTTTATTGACGACTATACTAGATATGGTCGGATATACCTGATTTCTCACAAGTCTGAAGCCTTAAACTACTTCATGACATACATGAGTTTTATTGAGAATCAGAAGGAAAGAAAGATAAAGGCCTTACGAACTGATCGTGGCCGTGAATATCTTTCTGATGAGTTCAAAGCTCTATGCATGGAAAAAGGGATTGAACATCAGTTGTCCATTCCCTATACACCCCAGCAAAATGAGGTTGCTAAAAGAAGAAATAGAACTCTTCTTGACATGGTTAGATCGATGATGGCAGAGGCAAGTTTGCCTATATCATACTATGGAGATGCGCTCCTGACTGCCGCATACGTTCTCAATCGTGTTCCCTCTAAGTTTGTTACTACCACTCCTTACAAAATATGGACAGATCGGAAGCCCGATTTATCCTATTTTAAGCCATGGGGGTGTGCGTCATATGTCCATTCTACCTCAAGTACTTTCGGTAAATTAGGACCGAGAGGTAGAAAAAGTATCTTTATAAGATACCCAGAGGTATCTAAAGGGTTCGTGTTCGTGGGTGAACTAGACAATGGACATGTAACAGAATTTGAATCATATGATGTTACATTTTTTGAGAATGAATTTCCGAAGTTGGGAGAGGTTAGTAGTGACCTTACCCTTTATGAGATAAATGAACCAGAATCATCTGGATCACTTCTTCCGAGTGGGAGAATTGAGGAGGAAGATAGAGATTTTCCAACTCAAAATGATCCGGAAGGTCGTGATCTGAGTCCTGAAAGGGAGGTGATTCCTTATTCCAGTGGGAGTATGGTATTTCCACCCAGTAGGAGTACGATTCCTGGATATGATGAATATATGAGAGATGTTTATCAAAACTGGCAATTTCGTAGGTCTAGCAGAACTAGCATACCACGCCGACGATTTGACATCGAACGCGAGGCTAATGCGTTCTTGGTATCACTAAGGAAATTTGGTGGTACAAGTGAAATTCTTCTGGCTATCCTACAGGATGAAGATGAACCAAAGAATGTATCTGAAGCTTTGTCTTCTCCAAAACGAAATGAATGGATGAATGCAATGGAAGAAGAAATGTCTTCTATGATCAAAAACCAGGTTTGGGATCAAGTTGACCTACCTAAGGGGCGTAGGGCAATTGGGAATAAGTAGATTCTCAAAATCAAGCGCAATGCAGATGGCAGAATCTAAAGATACAAAGCGCATTTGGTTGCCCAAGGATTCAAACAACAGACTGGGATAGACTATGAGGAGACTTTTGCACCTGTTGTTAGATTTACGTCAATTATGGTCATTTTAGCTATGGTTGCTAACATGAATCTAGAATTATATCAAATGGATGTAAATACTGTTTTTCTCCATGGAGAATTGGATGAAGAAATTTACATGGTTCAGCCTGAGGGCTACATTCAAAAAGGCTGCGAACACAAAGTTTGTAAATTGAATAGATCAATTTATGGCCTTAAGCAGTCGTCTAGACAGTGGTATATTCGCTTCCATAATACGATCATGCAGCATGATTTTATAATGATAGGCGAAGATCATTGTGTGTATGTAAAGCGATCAAGAAATAA
Source organism: Hypericum androsaemum (assembly GCA_963995505.1). Taxonomy (NCBI): domain Eukaryota; kingdom Viridiplantae; phylum Streptophyta; class Magnoliopsida; order Malpighiales; family Hypericaceae; genus Hypericum; species Hypericum androsaemum. The sequence continues at coordinate 722,364 of OZ023194.1, read as the reverse complement.
GATTGTTATCATCACTTTGTATGTTGATGACATACTTTTAGCTAGAAATGACATGGGATTTCTTGTCAAAATCAAATACATGAAATGAAAGACATGGGTGAAGCGGATTACATACTCGGAGTTAAGATTTCGAGGAATCGTTCGAAGAGAATAGTGTCTCTTTCACAAGAGACATATATTCGTAAAGTAGTAGAACGTTTCAATTGTGATCATAGTAACCCAAAGTATGTCCCATTGGTTAAAGGTCATAATTTGGGTAAGGACATATGCCCAAAAATAGCTAAACAACGTGAGGACATCAAGAAGATTCCTTATGCCAATGCAGTTGGATGCCTGATGTACGCAATGTTGTGTACTAGACCTGACATTTGCTATGCTGTTGGAATAGCAAGTAGATATCAGTCTGATCCAGGCAATGCTCACTGGAAGGCTGTCAAAGGGATTTTGAAATATTTGAATACTACTGCAGAATACTCCTTGTGCTATCAAGGCCGTGACCTGATATTGAGTGGCTATACTGATGCTGATTGGGGAGGCGATGTGGATAAGAAAAAGTCAACATCTGGATTCATTTTCTTGTTGAACGGGGGTGCTATCTCATGGAGCAGTAAGAAGCAAACATGTGTATCCCTGTCAACAATGGAAGCCGAATATGTAGCTTCGGCTCATGCTGCACAAGAAGCGGTATGGTTGAAGAGATTCTTAAGCCATCTCTCCCTGATCAACTCGATGGAGCCCGTGAGTTTATTCTGCGACAACCAGGCGGCTATAGCTTATGCTAAGGATCCGAGATTCCATAGCAGGGCTAAGCATATAGATATTAATTTTCACTTTGTTAGAAATTTAATAAAATATAAAGAGCTGTGTATGAAACACATATCTACACGAGATATGGCCGCAGATCCAATGACTAAAGCATTACCTCGAGAAGTGTTCGAGAAACATGTTAAGTCACTGGGTTTACGACAGTTTCATTTGTAATCCAATTAGTTGGAATAAAGGATTTTTGTTTGGCAATATGAGTTAAATGTGAAATATGTCGGACAGAGAAGTAGCTCACTCACACGGGTGTTTACCTCAGTGGGAGTCAAGAAGTTGATTCCTAGATGAGATGAGGCAGTTATTGGACATACATAAGTGCATATCCTATGACGGAATGCCGTATTGCTCAAGAGCAAGTTTCCTTATGGGGTGCAGGAATAAGTTGCTGCATTTGAATTTTCTACAATCCATATGATAAGATATAAGTGGAACATATCATACTGTCTATCCTATTAGTCTAGAGTTAAGCTAAGACTGATACTCTAGTATGGTGTTAAATGACATGTGCTCCTTTAAGAAGGAATGTACACCGTAACACATGATCAGTATCATGTGTGCTACTCGACCACTGGATGAGATGAAAATGTTGAGTGATTTCACAATCCCTGGTGTGAGACCAATTTTCGAGAACTGTGATTCCCGAAACCTACCCTTAAGATCCTAAACGTATTCTGGAAGTATGATCCAGTGCTGCTAGCTTGGAAAGTTCATGAAAAGGTTATGGCATAGCGATTCGACCTAGCAGGGCTGACCAGAAAAGCAGGCTGTATCATTATAAAAAGAATATAGTTAAGGGAGAAGGAACTATGTTCATCACATTCTGAATTTCGTGGTTCAGGTGCACCAATTGTATTGAAAAATACAATAGTGAACCCGAATATAATTGTTTGAAATCACTGATGTGAACAATGGAATGTGACATGAGTCCTGGGGTAATAACATACAAGAAGGTAGTCGAGATGCTACTATTCAAGTAGCCTGAGTGTCTATGCTCTTGAATTTGGCTTAATATACTGGACGTGTGCTGGTCGCACGAAATCCTTTAAAGAAATCTGAAAACTGTTGATCAAGGTCAATAATAATTGAGTGGGAGATGTTAGACCTTGGGTCCATTAGGTAATTATTATTGTGCCTAAATGGGCCCGGGCCCATAAGTTGGGTTGGATGGGCCGGTCAACCCGCGTTGACCGCCCCGAAGCTGCGCAAACGCCACGTCAGCATGACGTGGCGCTGACGTCATATGCGGCAGCCCACGTGGTGCCACGTGGCAAAGCTAGGGGGTAGCTTTGCCGCGTGGCACGCCACGTGGAGGACATGTGGCATGAAGTGCCACGTAGCACGCCACGTGGCGGCCATGCGGGTCGAAGCGCTACGTGGCGGCCATGCGGCTCGGAGTGCCACGTGGCACATTTTGGTTGTCCGGATTTCCCTTTTATAGGGAAATCCGGCTGGACCAATTTGTAACTTTTCCACAACTACTCAATAAGAAAGAAAAAAAATTCCGGATTAGTTCCAGAATGTTGATCAGATTTTCTATAGAGGAAATCTCGTGGAAACCAATTACGAATCCGTTCATACGTGATCGTAATTCGACCAGCACGAAGAAATTGTGGACCCGAGCCTGTGGACCTCTTGCTTTAACAAGTAAGTGATTTATTATTAACGAATTAGTTTGTTAATTAAACGAGTTCAACACGTAATTACTCGTTAATTACGCGTCGAATCTGTCAGATATTATGTGCTCTGCAGCCCCTTTCAACTTAAGAACGTCATTTGATATTGATTGATCAACACTCGGCACGATTAATGCTCTGGGATCGTAGACGATTACGTGATCACTTCCCCCAACCACATATATATTATTCATAATGGCGGCTTTTCAAAAAAATATCTTTCGATATTAAATATTTAGATCAACTAGTAATTATGAATAACTATTACGTAATTATAACATGTTAATTAAATACTACGAATTTGAATCTTAAACATGAAACACTGTTACAAGTTAGTAGAGACAATCTTGTCGCTATTAATAATTAAGTCAATTTCAATCTTTGCGTCACTGACCCGCACCCTTCCACGCACATGTGGATTGTGATCCGAATGCGAGGAGGCAGGAGTCATCGTATGAAGCTAACATTACGGCCTTCGTGGACACTTCCACTGAATGATTGATATTTGACATTTCAAAGTGTAAGGACCGATAATATTCACCAAAGCTTTTAACAAAAAATTTAATATTCACCCAAGCGAGCACCACTTTAGCTTAAATAAGCCAAACGACGCGTCATAACCGGATTCCTTGAAGTTGCATTTTTTAATTGTAGTTAACCAAACGTTGAATTTTTTTACAATTAGTTTTTTTGAAAAGTAAAATTTTATACATAATTACAATAGCCAAAGACTGAATCCTGTATCTTCGTCACAACTAGTTACATTTTGTCATGATTTGAATCTTAGATCTCTCTTGAATCATATTATGCCTTGTGCGTCATAGAATATTTAACTCAATGACACAAAACTTTGTCAAATTCAAGGAGGTCAAATGTTCAAACTTTGGTAAATATATTCATAATGTAAAATTGTACTTAAAAAAAATTATGTTTTGTACCGTTGAGCTAAATTATTGTGCGATTTTTAAATAAATGAAATTCTAATAGTTAAAATTCGTGTTAACGGGAAATTCATACGCTCCCGGAAAAGAACCTCCGTCTTCGCAAAACTTTGATCAGGCGGTAATAAATTTCACTGAATATACGTTAATAGATTTTCTAATTGTGTAGTCGAAGAATTCTCAACCATGAAACAAACCTTGTTCAAATTTAATCTGATTTCTCGATTATTAACAACTTACTCGGTTAATTGATTCTTGTATTCTCAATATCTTTGCAAATTATAATCATATTAATATTATATAAAATTTTACTCAGTTGGACTCATGAACTAGCAAGAGTCCAACACAGTACCAGTTTTAAATATATATTCGGTATATTGAACGCAAATGGAACATGACGACTAAAATAATCTGGCGTATAATTTCGATTGCAAACGGCGTCGCTCCAGCTCACCCCAGTCGGGGAAATGACAAAAATGACCAAGAAAGTCGCTGACGTCTGATCCGGTCCTGTGACCCACGTACGTGCTCGACAACATTGACCACATACTCATTTTGTTGACTTCTCTCTATCTCACTCTATTTCCGTCGCTATAAAATTAAAATCCCCACCTCTAGTTGCAGTAGAACTAAAATCCTCCTCCTCCACTTCTAGCCTCTCCTTATCTCCTCTCTAGAGCTAGTTTCAGATCTCTATATCTCTGAAAAAATGAAGGTCAGTATATAATAATTAGATTTAAATATATATCTAGCCTCAATTCCATACTTAATTCAACTTCAGAAAATGTTAATTGAATTTGTATTTATTTTTTTTTTTTGGGTGTGAGCAGAAAGTTGTGTTAAAGTTGAATCTCCATGATGACAAGGCCAAGCAAAAGGCTATGCAAAAAGTCTCTGGCCTCCCAGGTACTTACTTCAATCAACCTTTTCGCCGTTTTATTTAGCTACGAGCGTGGTGAACTTATTTGATTGGCTATCATCGTTCCCCATAGATCTCCTCGTGAAAGTGCGTTGACTTTTCGTCAATCTCGAAACCTTGCAGGGGTGGATTCGATATCGATGGACATGAAGGACAAGAAACTAACGGTGACCGGAGACATCGACCCGGTTTGCGTGGTCGGGAAGCTGAGGAAGATCTGCCACACCGAGATAGTCTCGGTGGGGCCGGCAAAGGAGGAGAAGAAGGACGACAAGAAGGAGGATCCGAAGAAGAAGGAGGATCCGAAGAAGAAGGAGGACGATAAGAAGAAGGAAGATAACAAGAAGAAGGAGGACCAGCAGCATCATTACCAGCATATAGTCCCCGACTTCGGTTATAGGCAGCCGTACTATTATCCTCCTCACTACATGAACAACCAGTACTACGTTAGAAGCGCCGAGGAGGATCCTAATTCTTGTGTTATTTGTTGAGTAATTAATTATATATTAATTCGTTGATATATATATTTATATACTAATAAGGGAGGTAAAATTTTAATAAGAAAATATCATGGGGATGACCGGTACTTGTATTTTGGTGGTCCTGGTAGAGTGAATTTTGTACAGTTGATGTTGGTGCTGGTGGTCTTTATCGTTTCAGTTTTTGTTTGATTAATTTCGAGATGTATCAAAATATATCGTGACTGATTCTTTTTTTAATTGGACTACAGTATTAATCTATGTGCTTTTTTTTTGTTTGCCGCTTGTTGTTGGACTTGGACCATTAAAAAGACGCTCCAGACCAGAAGAATGAGAAATTGGCCTTTGTATTAGCCGGCAATGAGAATTTTTTTTGGTGAGATTTAAATTGTTTTTACAATTTTAGATCTTAGACGGTCATGGTATTCGATCTTCCCACTTCATGATTAAGGAGTGACAGACCATACATGAGTTGGTCCGGCAATGAGACTTTGGAGAGGGGTCTTATGCTATACTTTCCCTTTCCTTTTTATTGTTCGTAATTACTTCCACGAGTATCTATGTCTCAAGTATTGTCATACTCGAGTTTGAGTTGTGAGAATCGAGTTTTAATATATGTTAAAAATTTCATATTTGCATCCTTTGAGGCTGTGCAAGCAATGCAGGTTAATTAGGTTGACGTGGGACCCCCAACTTGACAAAAGTTTCCGTGTGTTAATAAAATTTGGAAAAAAGTGGACTCACAGCTCATCATCCCATAAATAATTCGACTCACTGATATCTACACATGTATGTGCCAAATACACCAGGACGATGGTTATAAATTGGCAAAGGCCGGTTTTTAGTTTCAAAGAACAACACTTTTAAGTCTTTTCCGTGTTTTTTGCTCACTCAGGGTAATAAATTTTCATGAGATTATAGTCTTAAAATTAATCCACGTCAAGTTTGCTGAATTTTGGGTTATTTCATGATGTTCGTTGGAAAAAACATAAACCTTAATAATATAAATAATATACAATCAAATCACTTAAACATCTTTTCACATTTCTTAAACGAGATATTTTTGTTCTAATTTACGTCATTTAAACTTGTTTGTTGTCTGCTGGCTAGTCTTCTTTAGTTGATTTGTTGCTGGAGGTAGTGGGCTAGTCGAAAAGTAGTTCACAAATTGGAAAGGAAGTGCGTTTAACTTTCCAACTTTCGAGTTAAAAAATAGCCGTGGTCTTCGGACTTTTTGTTTCCCATAGCATTAATTCATTGCGTAATTAGAAAACTACGAAAGTCAATTTTTTTTGTAAAAATAACTTTGTAAATGCATATTTTATATTTATTAGATCAACTAAATCTAAATATGAGCTTTTTCATATTGCAAAAAATAATAAATTTCAACCAAAATTTAACAGGAATGTATTCCCAATATTAATATAGACGTCCTAGAGTAAATCTGACTTCATGATCCAACTTCTACAAAATACGACCTCTATTTTTTTTTGGAGAAGTAATATGACGTCTATTAATCAGCTTTGTAACCCGATTGCCGACTTGTGGCAATAGTTAGTCATTTGTTGTAACTATTTGATTAATAATTATAAATAAATTATTTTATTTATTAAAAAATCCTTCTAAAGCATAGTACAAATAAATCTTGCGTTCTTTTTCCATTGGAAACATCTTGCTGCTTAATTTTACGTACTTGGACAAATTTTGAGCCGGCATTCTTGTCCTGATGAACAAGTCTCCGGGTATATATATGTCATATCACAAACTTTAGGAGAATTCTTAGGTTACTTAACCTGATTTTGGAACAATTCGTGACGTTCTTATCTCATGAAATCTTTTTGAATAAAGTTGTAATAGGAAATTATAATGTCTCTTTCACACAATTGTTTATTGTAATTATTTGTCTGATGGGAGATGTTAATATCAGCAACTTGCAACTTATAAAAAAAAATCAGCAACTTGCAGTCATCATAAACCAGAAAAATAAAAGGTTATTGGAAACGCGAATAAATATCAACTCAACATAATTAAGTTAATTTTGATTAATAGATGAACTATTTTCAGCTTAACTAAATGTTTAAAGTTTGATCCACCGAAATATAACATTGTTAAAATTTGGTGGAGATATCTTTATCACCATTTAGAATGCTACTAGATTAAACTTGGATTAATCTTCTCTTGTCCTTATACAGCTGTTTTCAAAAAATAATAATTCATATGTATTAATGGTCATCTTGATATGCCTTTGATATTCCAAGATATATCTATTTAATTGATGTTCTTTGACTTTTTGAAATTGGAACAACAAATCATATATCAAGGTACCATTTAGCATTTGGCCTAACGATATTAGACGTAGAATGATTTGATAGGGTTCAGTGTTGAAATACTAAAAATGTATAATTCTTGATGCAAAATTTTTTTTTAAAAAAAAATTATATGTTAAGGTTTTTGGGCCAATGAACCATCTATAGATAATAATTTTCATAGAGACATAGAGTTGAACGCCAAATGGATCATCAAGGCGGCCAGTCCTGGATTACTAAAATAAGTAAGGTATCTCCATCACGGCTACGTACAAAAGCTTTTGACGTAAATATCTCCATCATGGCCGGTCCCAAAATCTACGAGTTTGTTTATAAATATAAAATATCTATATATTTATTGACGTAAGATTTTAGGTTCGATATAAAATTTGTAATAAAATATCGGAATAAATTCGATCCACAAATCGCACGAGCGCATGTGAGGCATGTGAGACTTAAGACAATTATGCTACTCCTGTAAGTCTACATATGGCCAATGTCTCACGATGATATAATAAAAAAAATCACCCAACAACCAATGAATGGACAAAATTAGCCACGTGGCTTGGATGATTGGTTGTAAGCCAAAGCCACAGGACCTATGGACATGACCAACTCGTTAACTTGAAATTCCACTCCATGGATGCAATCACTCAGAAGCTGGAAGATGCCACCACTACTCTTCTCCCTTGGTGGACACTGCTTCACATTTTGATCCGATCTTAGCTTCGTCACTTGCAATTGCTTCTTGCACAGTAGGAAGTTCCTTCCCCCGCTGGATCCTATCTGGTCCACTGGCTTCAACGCTACTGCTGCTAATAATAATAAAAAAATTGGACCAAATTACTTATCCGGACACCCGGTTAGAATTCATATTGCTGGGACAACTAGTTCAAGTTCGTATTTTTTTAACAATCCAAACGAGGACAGGGCTGTAATGAATAAGGACTTGAATTCTTTTTTAAAAAATCTTGAACCGAAACCTTGTGAATCTATGCTTAAAATTTTACATTTTTTGTTTGATAAATTAAGAAACTGTTACTATTTGAAGTCATGATTTTTTTGTGTGTGGGATCAGGAATCCAAAATTTATTACAAAACGGTGAAATTTTTGGATTTATGAAATACATGATTAATTTTGATGCCGACAAATTATATTACAATGAAATACAAATTATTGCCAAATTGTTGTACCAGTCCCTGGAATTAACCTAACAAATTTAACAAGCAACAAATATATATTTTTAATCTATTGTACTACCTATACATTTCGAAGGTTTCGGAAATTTTTTTAGAAAACATTTCATAAATCTCAATTCCGATCCTGATTACCAAAGATTCTTTAATCCTGTCTTCCAATCTGAATGCCAAAATTCCCAAACCGAAAAATTTGGTGCTATATTTGACTTACTATTCTTTATTAACTTGTCTAATAAAATAACCATAAAATTATTCGAAAAGAATTGAAGATGATGTAGGGCTATATATAAGCTTACCATGAGAAGTTGCATCCGTGCAATAGAGAAAGAAGTCATCAGCATTTAAACCAAGAACCGGAAGGCGGCCTAAACGTGCATAGGCCTTCAATGTTTTTCCAATGATTGCTTCAACTGGCTCCTCCCTCTTCACCACGAATCTTAAAGGGCCAACACTACCAACAACGTTTATAGTGATCAACAACCTATTATCATTCCCTTGCTCGTTTGGCTTCTTTCTCCCAATCAACAACTTGTCCTTAATGAGAGCCATTTCGTTGATGCTAAGTACTCACTGAGTCGACTAAGTTTGAAGAATTCAATACTGGTTGATCGAAGCGCTTGGTTGTGGGTTATTTCCTAGATGCTCGGTGGATGGGTAGTCCAAGTCCTTATGATGCTCTTGAAGGGTCAAGGCCAAAGAAACAATGTGTATAGCAATTGGCCAGTACTATGTGTAGGTGTAGTGAAGGAGCCCCCTGACAAGGAATAAGGAAGCAAAAGAATTTCATGAAACTCTGAGACGTTTCCACCATCCAGTAGGACTTGGAAGAATTCGAGTGATTTCAATGTTGATTTAGTGGTGATAATACACTGTAAATTGTGATCTACTTATATAACAACTTGGGTTGGTACAATTTGTCTTATCCAATCCAAGTCAGAGGTTTCTAACAATTTTTTAGTCGAAAGAATTTTTTTTTGTACTTCGAATTTTCAAAACCGATCACTGTTGAAAGAGGTTTTAAGTTCTGATGAGAGGTAAATTGGCATTGTCTTGAGGAATGAAAGATTCTGAGCGAGGAGGGAGACGGCTAATTTGGCATTTTTAGAGATAAGCCTTTATTCTTTTGATCGGTTTGGTTTATAAGAACATTCCAATATCCAATTAGTATTCCTTGAGCTGGTGTTTGGATGGTTGCATGTTTAAGGGTAAAATATTGGAATGTGTTTTATGTTCTGTACAAACCACTCTGAATTTTCTAGGAAGAAGAACTATTCTATTCGATTAGGAATACTAGGGTATGATACCATTTCATGGCTTTTATGTTGATATCAAAGGCATTGGTCCTAGTCTCTACTTGACTAGCTTTGTAGTCCAGGAATTAATAGACATTCACTCAAGTAATTAAATTATATTTTAGTTGTGCAAAGTTACAATAGATGGGAAAAAAATTGGGATAAATTATTCCTAAGTTCATGGTATTTGGTGAAATAGACGATGGAGTCCCTATAGTTTTACTACTGATTATGTTGTCCATATAGTTTAGTTTTATTATATCTTGTGATCCCTCTATGATGTAATTGATGAATTTTTTTTAAGTAAATGAACTTTTTATCCTCACAAAAATTAATAATAAAATAAATAAATAAATAATTTCCTTTCTCCTAGACCGCCCTCCTCCGCTTCTCCCTCTTCTTCCCCGACGACGACAAAAAACGACGCCGCTCCGGAAGAAGACTAGGACAACGACGACGAAATCCACTGTCTGTTCAACAACGCGACAGACCGCCAACGACCGTTGGCGAAGAAGAACGATCCGTCCAGGAACGGGCTGAAAACGCCACTTGGCCGGAGAGCTTTCAATTAAATCCATCCCGACGTTGAGCTCCAGGAACGGGCCGCTTCGCCGTGGCCGCCGCTCCACTCCTCCCTCCTTAACGGCCGCTGCAGCCGCCTCACTTTCGGGGCCCCACACTCTCGCCAACGAGCTCGTCTTTTTCCTCTCCGAGAACTCGGAGCTCAAGCTAGTGAGCCCGGAGCTCGTCCGCTCCCCTCTCAATCCTCGTCGAACGGTCGATTTGGGTTTTTCTTCCCCAGTTCAATTTGGGTTAATTAAAAAAGGAAGTCTTCGATTTGAATTTTTCTTCCCCTGGTCGATTTGGGTTAATTAATTGTGCTAATTTCGTCTCCTCTCTCAAAGACGCCGCCGGTGATCGATTTAGGTTTAGGTTTAGGTTAATTGGTCTTCTTCGGGTGGGAGGGAGGGAGATGTCGTTGGTAATCAATTTCGATTTGCCTCAGCTTATACGGGTTTAAGGGTCATTGGAGATGTCGCCGGACATGTCGCCGGAGAAGATGAAATATCGCCGGAGAAGATGAAAAGTTCACAGAAAGAGAGGTAGGAGACAATTCTAGAGATATAATAGTCATTTCAGGATTAAAAATATATATAAATAGACCGGTGACGTAAGTGAGTAATCCGATAGTATAATAAAATCAAATTATAGGATCAACAGAATCAGTAGCGGAACTACAGGGATTCCATCGTCTATATTACCAAACATCATAGAATCGGAAGTAATTTACCCAAAAATTTATGTCAAATTCTCATGCAGTTCTATTCGCAAAATTCAAAATTAAAATTTATGATTAAACTAACACAATCTTATTAGTTTGATCTATACACTGGTTGGTCTAATATGGCGACCTTGAAACTAATAGTTGGTTTAAGATGTAAAAAACATAAAATTTTTAAAAATATTTTGGGTTAAATATTTATGAATGAAAATTATTATTAGGAGAATTATCTCTTAAATATAATTTACCAAAAGTTGAAAAAAATATGTGGAGCAGGGTATATTCTATGTGCCTAATAAAAACAGGAAGCGCCGGAAAGAATAGGGATTTTTTCTCAAATAGGTGAAAAATATACATATTTTCCCTATATAGGTAAAAAGTTATACATATTCCCAAAATAGGTCGAAAGATTTTTTAATATTAAATTTTTTTGAAGAAGGCGCCCTCTCCAAATGGCGCCTCGACTGCAACTTGTCGGGAAACTAGATTTTTTAAAAAAAATTAGTGGAGGCGCCCTAATAGGTTGGCGCCTCCAAAAAAAAATTTTGGATTAAAAAAAATTTTGGTCGTAGAATAAATAAAGAGATGCCGAGCAATTAAAAGTGGCCGAATTTATTGAAATTTATTTTTTTGCAAATTATGGATAAACTTGATTCAATTCGTAAATTTATCCCAATACTTTGATATGAATTTATCAAAATATACTTACATTTTTACTTGCAGTAGTATAAAATAATACAAATAAGCTAAGTGGACAACAATTAAAAAAAAAATCAAAGTGGAGGCGCCACCCAACTAGGGCGCCTCCTTTATTTTATTTTTTTTTGAGTTTTTTAATGACATTAGGAGTTTTTTAATGACTTTCTATAGATTTATTTTTAGCCAATATTGCAATAAATAGAAAATTAAATACAATCCATCTATATCTAATTAAGATTATTATTCAAATAAATATAGAACTCTGTTAAACTGAACATAGATTACAATCTTGAAATTTAATTTTTAAGATAACTTTTACAAAAAGGGGGAAAGAGTTACAAAAAGAAAAACTCTATTAAATAAAGTTCATTAAAAAACTCAAAATAAATCAAATTTAGATGGATTGTATTTAATTTTCTATTTATTTCAACATTAGTTAAAAATAAATCTATAAAAAGTCATTAAAAAACTCCTAATATTATTTAAAAACTCAAAAAATATAAGTATAAAATAATACAAAGTGGACAACAATTAAAAAAAATCAAAGTGGAGGCGCCACCCAACTAGGGCGCCTCCACTTTGATTTTTTTTTGGTATTATTTTATACTACTACAAGTAAAAATATAAGTATATTTTGATAAATTCAGATCAAAGTATTGGGATAAATTTACGAATTGAATCAAGTTTATCCATAATTTGCAAAAAAATAAATTTCAATAAATTCGGCCACTTTTAATTGCTCGGTATCTCTTTATTTATTCTACGACCAAATATTTTTTTGGAATCAAAATTTTTTTTTTGAGGCGCCAACCTATTAGGGCGCCTCCACTAATTTTTTTTTTAAATCTAGTTTCCCGACAAGCTGCAGTCGAGGCGCCATTTGGAGAGGGCGCCTTCTTCAAAATTTTTTAATATTAAAAAATCTTTCGACCTATTTTGGGAATATGTATAACTTTTTACCTATATAGGAAAAATATGTATATTTTTTACCTATTTGAGAAAAAATCCCGAAAGAATATTACGTATTTATAAAAGAGTGCAGCAGAATTAAAAAGATTGTATCTATCATACAGGTACGGACACAAAACATCATCTTATATCCTTCCATGAGCTGTGAACCACTAGATTATAACTTTTAAAAAATTTAATCCACTTCTTTACAAAAGATTTAAATTCTAAGAAATTTAGATGTACTATATTGACTTCAAACCTTACGAATGTAAAAAAAATATTATTAGAAGAATTTTTATACGCGGATTCTGAATACTGTGGACATTTCGAATCTCATGACATCATCTGGTATTCTGGGCCTTGTCCTCTTCAGCCCACATTTCAGCCCAATTCTTCTGGGCCTGCTCAAACCCAATAAGAGAGCCCTTCTGGTTGACGTCCCAGCTGGTGGACAACGCCCCGTAGGCAATCCCAAGGCACGAGGCCGCGAGGAAGAGGAAGACGATGAGGAAAGGAATCCAGTTTGGGATATCCACTAGATTCTGCTCCTTGGCGATCCCAAACAAGTGGCCTATACCCAGACCAATACCCAGTGGGGCCCCCACCGACACCGCTATTCTCCACATCATCCTCTCGAACACTTCCTGGGGGATGTCCTCTTCCTGCCCGTTCCCCTGCTCGCCTTGCTTCATACCCAGGTTGGCGTCTTCGTCTTGTACGGTTGGAGCTCGTGGGGCACCTTGCAATTGGATAATTAGATCGTGTTTGTCGGGACAACGGAAGTGAAAACACAGATATCTAGAATACGAAGACACACGAAATACACGATTCAGTCGAAAATTTTATATTCACCAGACCGAAACGATTATCAGATACATGATTAAATATGTCATATCTCGAGCCTAAATCTCCGGACATACTAAGCGAAGACCAAACCTTGTAGTACTCTATTCTTATTTTTTATAACCATTTATATCTTTACGCTTCCTTCGCTCTAACATGTTGTACTAAACTCGAACTCGATAATTGAGACCGGGAACACTATTGGGTACCTGTAAAGCCCTTGGCATTTGCTCGTAGGCTCCTTGTCTTTGGTGGGTTGTTTTGGTTTTGGACGTTGTTGATCTTCGGGAGGGTTCTAGGGGTCCCAACTGGGCGCCATGGAGATTGGTTCGTGAGCTGGAGTTTGTGAGAAGAAACGAGTGTGTTCATTTTTTTTCTGACGAAGGGTTTAGCCGATGAACGTGTTATCTTCCTAGGGAGGGATTCCGTTAGTATATACGCATGTTCATGTCTACAGTTTTGGGACCTTATCTTCTATAAGTGGATGAATGGTGGTGCTTTGGTTGCTTCCTTTGACCTGTTGCGATATTTTTGTCAAGATTTTTCTGTTTTGGGGGATAGCAGTAGCCCATTGGGCCATTTGAAGAGAGAATTTTGTTGTATTCACGCGAAATTGAATTAGTCAGATTCAATATTTTTCCCAAGAAGCATTTGTTTTGTAGACAAAGGCAGAATAAAATTTTTGCTGATGCGGGGCGAAATATATCTGATTTTGATCCTTTTTCAAGACAAACAAGGTGTGATCTTTTAAAGGATTGACATGTTATGTTTTGTTAGAATCTTCGTATCTAAGGTCGACTTTAGCAGTGTTGAAGTTGAGAATCATATGACAAAGAGAGCCCTTACATGTTGTGGACATCAACATATGCATCAGTCTCGTCCAGTATTTCTTCCTGCGTCCAATGTATCAAATCCATGTAAATGGAAAATGCAGCTCGTTGACTCTATACGTATTAGACCATCTACAGAGTATCACCTGTAGTAGATTTCATGAAGGGAAGAGTCGGATTTTAATGGAATACGAGAGTGAGGCGCAGCAAAGATGATGATTTGATTTCTCTGAAGTTGGAAGGAAGGAACTCGGTGATGAAGGGCAAGAAATGCTCGTCGGATGAGCAACTTCGCTGGTCCTGTTGATTATCAACCTCTAGAAATATAATCATAAATGACTTTTCTGAAACAGGGCAGCGATGAAGCTGACGACAGCTGGTCAACCGCGGTCGAAAGTTTCATTGTGTCAATTCGAATTAGCGAACTGCGGGTCTAATAATCAGCAGATTCAACTGATGGCTCATGATTGATAACCAACTTCGTCGGTCAGTAGAATTGAATCTGCAAGAGGGATGCTTCCCGGTGCCAAACCGGCAAGCATGCTCTGCAGTTCACCGACGGCAATACAAGCCCCATTTGAGAATGGATTAACGTTTGGATTCGATTAACTTGTGATATATCTTTCCCCTGGTTGAACCCTGAGTTGTACTCCTTTCCCAAGAAATCCTGCGTTGTACTATTCATATACATGATATCTCGTTGGAGTCCTAGCCCTCAGCTTTTGGGAGCTGTGCTACTAACTCTGAGGTGCCTCTAGTGAAGGGAGGGAGGCTCAAAGCGGGAGCCCACCTGTACTTGGTGGTGTTGTTCAAGGAGACGATGAGGAAATGCAACATTGAGGCAATCGGGAGAGGGAGAGTGGTTGTGGACAATGAGAGGCCGCCTCCTCGAGGCCGCTGGAGGAGGCAGGAGAGATTGTTGGTGCTCTCCGAAGAGGGGTTGTTAAGAGAGAGGATGTTGGCCTTTTGGTCAACGGGATCAGATGTGATGAACGGGATGGCAGCGTTCAGGTCTATAGGTTCTGCAGTTGTGGACATGGTCGCCGTGCAGCTTGTTTATGAAACCTGTGTAAAGAGTTGAGGATCATCTTTGAGAAGGTAGTATATGAGAATTATACAGGTGAACGAACTTGTAAAATGCATCAAAAGTAAAGTATTGGCACCTGAAGCTGCTACAAGTTGCTGCTGTCTCCTCTAACTTGATGAACCATGATCCGCGAACTATGCCATTACGGTAAACATGTTGCTTAATCTGGCATCTATCTTGTTTTCGGGGCCAATGTACTGATTTAATTGCAAAGTAAGAGCTTCCATTGCACTTGAATGAATACAAAAAATATGACAAGCGTGTATTTCACCTCTACACTTGCCATGTTTAACTGCTCGTAATTGAATGATACAGACTAGGGTACAGCAAACCTGTCAAAACTAGAACGGATTTCGGTTTCTAATGATGAAGGGCTCATCATTTTGACGAGGCTGTTAATCTACTGGCTGCTTGTGGTGAATCCTTGGAAATAGCAAATCATTAAGTTGCTCCTCTGCGTTATGCACTGAAGTGGCCTGCAACAGCAATTTAGACGGGAGGTAAGGATTAGAAAAGCAAGCAAAGAAAGGGAAAGGCTATAGTCCCGTTCTCTCTTAAGCAACTCTCTCCCATCTTCAAATGCTGCCCCCCTCCCGTTGGCTCTTAAAATCTTTCATAACGACTCGACCATAGGGTCATCTATCTACCTTGGATCACAACGTCTTTTCTGATAAGTAAATGTTTTTTTTACTCTTTCAGATTCTGGTCCTGAACTACAATCCCAAATCCTCTCCCTGCCCCGCATTTTGCCACAAGAGCCATATCTCAAGGGCTTAGATCACAACATCTTGGCAGGCTAACTCCATGATCGAAACTAAACAAATAACTGGCAAACGGATCAAGTAGAAACACAGAGATAAGGAAATAGGATATTACAAGCTGACCTACAGGCAACCAAAAGCATCAAGGCCTATGGCATTTCTGAAAGAATATTCAAGGAGAACCAACATACCCGTGAATTAAATGTGAACCGCAATGTTTGGATTTGTGTCCCTGAGCAGACTCTCAAATCAAAACCAAGAGAATCTATGGCTGCAAGTGCTGCCTCCTGCAATCACCAATTACAAAAGAAACGTGAGAACGTTTACCAAAAAAAGAAAAGAAATGTGAGTCCCAAGAACAACCAGAACCCGTCAGATGGATTACTCCAGGAGGAGGGGCTTTCCAATGACTTTTTGAAGTTTAAAACCGATGGTAAACGAATATGTTCACAAACAGGATTTGGCCTCTCCCCTACAGATCCTATTATCCGTCTGTTCGAAAAACCAGGTATTGGGCGTCTTCCATCAAACATCAACTTGCTCATGAAGTTGGGGGGAAACCAGGTTCAAAACCTTTCTCATAGTGAAGTGAAGCTTGGGACAGAATCAAAAACTAAGGAAAATGCTTCCACTTTTCTCAAGGCTAAGGTGCTCAATTAGGTAAATAATGTCTCTTACCTCCACTTGAACACCCTTGCATCCCCAGCTCAAAGTTTTGAAGGCCTCTGTCATTTTTTCTCCACCAGCTTTTACACGAGAAATAATTTTGGATGCTGAAAGTGCAACAGCATCAGACTGTGCTTTCTTAAAGTCCTCTACATCAACTGAAGTCTGCAGAACAGCTAGACGTAAGCATCTTCTACAAATAATATTTAAGTCTCTCCAATGAAAATGCACTAGCAAGAAAATTAACGAGTTCATGTTTGGCTTTGACGGATAATGTACTATGACAACCAAAAAATACCATTTTTTCACAAGGAACAAGAGAGCCTAAGAAAGGATCCTCTCTGGTAGAAGTTGTTAGGGGTAACAAGCAGCCACAAGATGAGCATATGCTAGAAACGTACATGACCCCCATGAGCTGATATCAGCAGAATTTTTATCATTTCCAGCTTGTAAAATGTTGTCCCATTTCTAGGGGCCTCCACCTTCTCTAATTCCTCCGAACATTCTGGACCATCCTCAGATGATCCAAGTGTCTGGTCTTCACCACTGACCACCTTAAGATCTTCCAACTTACCTTCAATCTTTTCCCCAACTTGATCTGCATCGGACGAAGTGGTCTGACTACTAGACATATGCCTCTGGATGTCAGAGTGCTCTTCAATAAAGGCAGGCCTTATAAGGCCCTGGAGAACTAAACCAGCTGGTGGTTGTTCCATCCAATCAACAGGATCATCTGTAACAGCCTGGCAACACGCGTTGGAAAAGAATTAAAGAAAAAGAGTCAGCTTAGGCATCAAGCATCAGAATCATGTCGGAGTACCCGAGTCAGCCTTCTGGCAAAAGACGCTGGATGCAAATAACGCATGGTCTCCGACTGGGCCCATTCTCCAAGAAACTCATCTTCGTCATCATCGTCGTCGTCGTCTCCAAGAACTGAATCATAGTCCTGAAAGTTTGAAATCAAAAGAATCAACGCTATACAATTGAATGCACTAACATCAAAAGGAAAAATATGCATTTACAAGTTAAATGCAATACAGGTTTTAGGGAGGTGAATTACTTCATCATAATCGTCATCTTCGTCGTCGTCGTCATCTTCCTCATCATCATCATCACTGTCTTCGATACTACGTTCAACTTCAATTTCCTCGATTCCAAAATCAAGTTCTGCTGAACCACCGTATAACTGCATCTCAGCGAGCATATCCAAATTGTCAAAGCCTATGATGACTTGCTGCATATAACAAAGATAAGCACGTGATTTGGGACCATTATCCATAGTTCTGCATTTAAAGATGCTCATAACATGTAAATCATAATCATAGACGAATCAGCAGCCCGTGACATTCCTTACCACAAAGTTGTTTTCTGAATTAAGGTTCGGCAAAATGTCCTCGTCGCTGCCCACTTGCAAGTAGATATCTAAACGGAAAAAAAAGGGCGGAAGTCAACAGCTCGATTACATGTGTTACTGACCTGGTACAGAGGGCAAGATAACACTCCAACTTACTCCCACGTTCGTCCGTGACATAAGACAAGTCAGGCCAGAGGATATTCTCATATGTCCCATCCGGGTACACACCGTTCAGCACCAGGCCCGCTTTGCTGTTCACCTGAGCATGGCATACTACAGGCAGCATCACATATGCAATTTCACAGAAACATAAATAATCGTGGCATCTACACAACTCATCAACTGATGCACACAAACTACAACTAAAGGAATCCAATAGACTCAGTCCACATCGATTCGCAACTGTAATTGAGGCTGTAATCCATAGATCAATTCTCACAAATCCATTCCTGCTGGCTTTATATGTTTTGAAACACCGCAATTGATCGTCAACGCACAGCCTCAATATTTTGGATAGAACTCGAATTCTAACATAATATCAAAGCAGTTTGATCTTCTTAAACCATGCTTAGCGTCCACCAACCCATAGCATTAGGATTTTAAATAGGACACAAAGATTCTAACACGAATATATTTTCAGCTACCTCAACAATAGTCCGGGCGGTTTCCGGAGGCGTCAGCCTAACGTCTCCACCGTCTGCCCCCGCCACGGCCTCAGCTATCTCCTCGAACGGATGATAGGTCGACCTCCCATTGACCTTGGGGGTAGGATCCGAACCCGTACCCCCCTCCCCGGTGCTCGCTCGCGTCCTGTTCCGCCACCGGCGACTCCTCACCAAACACTTCCCCTCCGGTATCCTCCTCCTCCACTTATCCCTACTCGAGTCCCATTCCCCAAAGCAAACAGCTCAAATGTAACTATAAAAAAAAAGCGCCAACTATTTTCCAACCGCAGTTTCTGAAAGATTCACCTGTACAGATTTAGGAAGCTGGCGCGGGATCCGGCGAGCTCCTCCGGCGCTCTGCCGGAGGGGAACCGAACGGCCGCGGCGGCCTCAATCATCATCGCCATCATCATTGCAGCAACTTGCTCCGGTTGATTGTTTAAATAAATAAACACTCATACGAGGTATTAGCTGCTACTCGAGGGAGGAAGACGAAGAAGAAGAGCATTTAGTTGAAGAAATTGACATTTCTTGCGCTTTTTTTTTTGTTTATTATTATTGAAGTTAAAATGGTTGCCGTTCTTAACTTCCCTTGGTTTTTGGAGAGTCGGAGTGGATAAAGCGATCCGTCATAGGAAATGACATATACGCCCTCGCATATGACACGTGGCAGTGTTTGATTGGTCGTAGGTTGTACCAGAGGCGCGCGTCGGGGAAGATAGGAAAAGGCGGAGCGGGGAAGGAAGATAGATATTTCCGTTGCCCCCGTTTCATATCTTCTTCTTCTTTTTTCTCTCTCAAACCTACTTATATTATGTTAATTAATTAATTAAATAAACTTAAGCGTAAGTAAGTATTCCGTTTTGAGAATGCTTGCTTTGAAATCATCATCAAGCTCGTGGTTGGCCCCTCCAAGTGTGTGCGGGCTCCACAAAAGGAGCACCTGCTTCGCGGTAATCAACCTAAGCTCCTCTCTTCTTGTCTAGTTGCATATTGAAATACTCGAATTCGAGATTTTGGTTAAGCTAGAACAACCTGTGTTCAGGTGTGTGCTGCTAAGGGCCCGAGGCCAAGAAGCCCTCGTGTGTGGAAGACAAACAAGAAGATAGGGACTATCTCCAAATCGGCTAAGTTTGTCGACTGCGTAAGCCCTCAACCAACTCGAATCGCGGTTTCTTGGTCGGGTTTGGTGGCTGTATAATTGGGGCGTTGGTGTGTACAGGTGAAAGGGTTGTCCAATGTGAAGGAGGAAGTGTACGGGGCTCTGGATTCTTTCGTCGCTTGGGAATTGGAGTTCCCTCTTATTACTGTGAAGAAGGCGTTGAAGACCCTCGAATACGAGCGCGATTGGAAAAGGATAATCCAGGTACTTAACTTCTTCTCCAATCGTCGAATTCGCTTGCTTTTTTTTGTTCTGATTCAATCCCTATGCGGATGGTGTTTGTGTTGTTTTAGGTGTCCAAGTGGATGTTGAGCAAAGGTCAAGGTAGGACGAGGGGGACGTACCTCACATTGTTAAGTGCTTTGGCCGAGGAGGGAAGGCTTGAGGAAGCAGAGGAGCTCTGGAATAACATGTTTCACCGGTACATGGAAAGCCTTCCCCGTAATTTCTTTCAGAAAATGATCTCCATATACTTCAGGCGCGGGATGCATGACAAAATGATTGAGGTATCCTCGTTTTTCTCGCGTGTCTTGTGTGGTTTAGCCTCTCTGGCTGTTCATTAGCTTATCTGCAGTTGTCTTTGATTTTGAATTTGCGGATTTTGAACTTTGAATTAGTCTCGTTGGCTGTTCATTAGCTGATCGATCGATGTTCGCGATCAGATTCTAGTCGTGCTGGTTGTAGCAGTTTGGCCTTGTGAAAGTTCCTAGCATTGTATACATTAGATGTTGAGCTTTGCATACCTGGGAATGCTTTTCGTTGTCTTCGTACTTGATGTCATTGAAAGCGGTTCATACCGTATTAACCCGAAACTGCTGGTATGTGTTGCCAGCCATTCACTATGGTCTGATTTTATGTGCTTTCAATACTGTAGCTCTTTGCTGACATGGAGGAACTCGAGATCAAACCCAATGTTCCAATTGTCAATATGATGGGAGATGTCTTGCAGAAGCTGGGTATGCTCGATAAATATGAGAAATTGAAGGACAAGTACCCGCCACCAAAATGGACGATAAGATACATTAAAGGGAAGCGTGTTAGGCTTCCAGCAAAATATTCCAGTGAAAATTACAGAAGACTGACAAGCACAAGTGACGACGGGCATGCCGAGGAAGAAGTTTGTTTAAGTTCTGATGGCAATGGGGATGCCGAGGATGTTGAGGAAGAAGCTTCTTTAAGTTCGGATGAAGACTCTTCAACCAACGGGGATGCCGAGGATGAACCGATGAACATCGAATCTTTCAACCATGCTAGATGAATGATGCTGGCTGTTGGAAGGATTACACAACAAAAGCATCCGGTTACAATCTAAGAAGCGGATGCGACAGGACCGATCGCTCGAGCATCTCCGTCAAGCGCACACTCAAAATGGATGGTACTGAGGAAGCGAAAACCGAAGAGTGGTATAGAGAAGTGCAATTGCCAAGTTGTGTCATCTCGAGGGCATGAGATTTGGAGTGGCAGCCATCTCTACTGAATGTATAATCATAAGTTGGAAACAGGCTATTTGAGTAAGAAAAAGTATCAGTGACTAATTGTAGAACTTAACTGCAGTATTTTATTGAAGTTTATGGTTCATCCTCCTTTCCAGGTTATAAAACAGGTTGCACATTCTAGGGACAAAAGCTCATGAGTGCTGTTTCAAGAAAGATTAATATTTTTCAAAAACTACAAAGTTTGCCAAAAAGTTAGTTTCTATCGTCAAATAGATGACGAGCGGGAAATCAGAGAGTATTGTTCTTTTCCTTTTAGTATCCAACTATTTGTGTTGTTATTCCTCATCTGACCCCGAACCTTCCGAACTATATTCCTTTTGGTGGACGGTGCCATTTACAGCAGGTCCCTTCATTTTTGTATCCTTTTCCTTTTCGTCTTCCTCATCTTCGCTATACTCGCTCTCGTAATCGTCGTATTCCTCCTCTTCGATCTCCTCTTCCTCTTCAATTCCATCATCGGCGACCTCTTCAGAGACTACTGCACCCCGCGTTCCAGCCCGTGTGCGTTTCAGAATTTTAACCTTCAAGTTCGTCCTTTTGTCACAGCCTATCCAAGAATCGCACAAGCAATAACAGGTCAAATTGTAGTTCCCCTCTGCCATGGCCGGGAACTTGCCCATCACCAATCTTGAGCCGCTCCGCACTTTCTCAACTGCTTCTCTCACTGCCTTGCTGGTTTCCCTCACACTTGCTCCCGATCCCTCCATCGTCTCCTCAATTGCCTTGGAAGCAACAGTTACCGCTGCAGCTTCGTCCATAAAATTTACCTTCTGGAAGTACCAGACGTTGTTTGAAACCGAGTCCGCTAGGAGAAACCAGAAGTTCTCTTCCTTATGAAACGGATAATATGGGGCATGAGGAAGTGCACCCACGAGGCCATTGGGACGAGTTAGTGTCACCCAAGCTTGAATGGTCACGTAGTCACCTTCTTGTATGCCCTCTTCACCTTCTGTCTCGCATCTCACGTCAACTGATATCGAAGGCATCATTTCCAAAACCATCTCAACATCCGCAACTTCAGAAGCAGAAAACCCAGCAACTTGCTCTAGCACCTCTGCACGATCTTGCTGGCTCATCTCAATGAAATCCTGGAAAGTTCTCACTTTCTGCAGCGGGAAACAAAACAAAACCAAAGTAAAGTAAAGGAAAAGAAAGATCTTGAAATTGTATAAACCACGAGGAAAAATTTATAGATACACGAGTATCTTCTTCAGTTTGGTAATTGAAGGCAAATGTAGGGTCATGCAAGTGCCAAGGGCCACTAATAATGCCGGAGAGTTTCTAAGGTCAATACTTCACTGAAAATTAGACACCCTAATCAAACATATCCATCAATGGCTTAAGTTACAAAAGAACAAGGTTAAGATAGATTGGGAAGCTTCCACTACCTTGCGAGCTATCTTCTTGATAACGGACTCACTGAAATGAGGCAACTGCAAAAAAGGTGCATTTCCCTCTGTGGATCCTCCTGTTGTTTTCCTTGCACTGAGAGGAACAGCCTGCGTTGCCATCCACAAACGCATATGATATGCCATCATTGTAAAGGCCGAAAGGAGAAGCACAGCCAATAATGTGTCAATAAAATAATCTAAAACAATTTTCCTCTGACGCCTGCCCCCATCTGGGAGTCTGAGGTGCAGTCACAACCAGAAAAAATGGAAGCATCGCCCACAATTTACAACAAGATAGCATCACGGGTAAGTAAGCGAGCAACATGTTATCGGCACTTGGCACCGCAAACAGAAACAAGTAACTTCAGTGGAAACAAAAAGCGGTAACTCAAAATTGGCACCTGAATAATGCACTGAGAGAGCTCAATAATACCAATTGCAGGCCTCAGCCAACCATGAGCCTGATTCCGTGGTATGACTGCCATCTGCAGAGAGAGAACAGCATTAATATATTGCATAGATGCATATACATATGTATATGCTTCATTTCGGCATTCTAAAAAAGAGGCCTGAGAAATGTAATTGGAAGGTATGCAACACCTTCATGCAAATAGCTTCGAGCATAAGACAAGGGGCCACTACAGGTTATTAGTTTCTGATCTATGACAAATTTCATTGAGAAACAAGAAATGTAAGACAGCGTCACCTTCATCAATTCTTCAAGAAGGCGAGGAGCAAGTTCCAAGACACGTCTGAAATCACGTGATAAAGCTGGTGATAAGGCTCCTGACTCACGAGTTAATTGAGCCTGAATCAACAATTCTGTCTGCAACAAAATGACTGAGAAGTCAGTTTAAACACTTTCTAGTATGCAAACGGGTGGCTCATGAGTTAATTGAGCAAAAATCAACAATTCTGTCAGAAAATAAATGACCGAAAAGTCAGTTTAACTTTAAACACTTTCCGGCATGCAAACAGGTGCTTAAAGGGATACCAGAAAATCACCTTAACTACAGCAGGATGCTGCTTCCAGAACTTAGCTTGTTCTTGCTTGATGTTCTTGAGATCCAGGTTCAACTCACTCCTCACTGACATAAACAGTTTCTGGAGTGGTTCATCATCTGTCCTACGAACTGGAATTTCCATATATTCTGCAGCCTTACTGAACACTTCCATAACCTTGCTGGAAAAGGAACATCTTGCATAAGCAACTAAGGTGGTTCTAGTACAAATAGACGTTTAAGAAATCATTGAATATTGCAGAATTTGTTGGCATATGACAAGATAAGCAAACTAAAACACAACATAAAAGGAGACATCTTGTTGGTAAATAGCTTGCTATACACATGACATTGTCATCATAGCAATCTAAGACATTAGACAATAAACAAAATAATTCAGGACAAAAACCTTTTCATCCCAATGATGACCAGTGAGTTGCCAAACAAAATAAAGTCCAAAGTACACTTCTTCCAGACATTTACACTTGAAGAGTGTCTACAACTGTTCAAGATGATGGATGGAGCTTATTGCAAACTCAATATAACAGGAGGATGGATAAATGACTGAATACCTTGGGGCTAGAGAAGGCTTCATGAAAAAATAGTATGCAGATAAAGTCTGATGCATGACATAGTTCCCCGTGTATTTAGATGACCTTGATAGATAAATCACGGCTATAACCAATGGGAGGAGAATGCAAACACCAACAATCCAAAGCAGAAGAATTCCACCGGAAGCGCCATCAATGTTTAGAAGAAATGAAGGAAGAGCTATGCCCACTTGGAAACCCTGCAAGATTGGTAATTGGATGTCACTTCTCATATAATTTTCTTTAGATGACCTAATCATCATAAACAAATCAGTGTTAAGATTACAAATTATAGCTCATCCTTTCTATGATTACCTGTCTGCCATCTGGATGGCCATATTTTTCGTAATTCTCACGGGAAACTGGATCTGTCAAAGCTTGGTATGCCTTTGTCACAAACTCCACAAAGTACTTGTTGGCATCTGGGTAATTGCAAATGAAAATCAAGCTATCAGTTCTCCTACTAAGGGCGAACGAATTAATAAGAATAAATACATGACATAATAACTAAAACACCATGAGACCTGGATCGGGATTTTTATCAGGATGGTATTTAATCGAGAGCTTTCGATAACTCTTCTTAATTTCCGAGTCTGAAGCGCCAGGTTCCAGTTCAAGTATACTAAACGGGTCAAAAACTTTAATCTGGTTTAAAGGAAGTTTCTTAGTCATGTACAGGAGAAGATGGAATGTACAAACCAGATGGAAATACTTAGAAAAAGTTTACCTCACGACTCATATTTGTGATATAGTACACAAGGAAAATCATTGCAACCCAAAGCAATATCAATGTCAAGTTGCTCCACGTTGAGAAATTTGAGACCTGCTCAGAGCATAATAAATAGTGATATTTGCAATTTCCAGAGAAGAAAGACGCCTCACAACTTAACAATCGAAGTGTCCTACAGCATACCCGCTGAAATATAGATTTCCGGTACTTGCCAGAGCGGGAGCACTCAGAGCAGCAGCAGTGGATGCTCTTCTTCTTTGTGGTAGCAGCGTTACACAGCTTCATGATAGTGTAGGGCACCAGAGGCAGCGCCATTATCGTCAGGATGAAAATCGGGAACAATGCACTTGTCTCCTCCGACGCCGCCATGTCGATCTCCTACGAACAAACAAACAACACACAACAAATTTTAATTAAACCCTAGCCCGCGGATATTTCTAAATCGCCAACAAATCTAAATCAGTTCGATAGAGAGCAAGCAGTGATCCGATCAACCGGAGCAAGCAAACATTTCAGAATCATGCAATCCAATCCAGCTGGAACACAACATTAACACGCTAGAAGAAAATTCAAGCTGGATCAACACTGAAAATCCAGCTGGAACTAAAAACGACACCGGAACGGAGGCGAAATTAACTCGCAACTAAATTAATTAATTATCACAAAACCAAAGACTTGGAAGGAGAGCGTAGTAGGAATAGATGAGCGTGAAGTACCTATCTGGTTAGGGATGAAAATAGGGGAGAGAGAATTCGAGATCGAGATCCGAGGCGGTGTCGGCGAGAAGCGAAGCGAAGCGAAGGGGAAGAAGAAGCGATGGATTTTGTTTTGCCTTTTCTTTGGTGGAAATAAATGAATTTCACTATTTTGGAAAGGGTTTTGTGAGTTTTATTATTATTTTTTTTTTTACAGTTCTACCACCTTGGGAGTGAAAGGAGGTGAGGGTATATTCGTCATTTCGGTTTCTGTTATTTTCTCCAGGACCGCACCGAGTCTAGCTAATTTAATGATAACAATTTCTCGACCGGAAAAAGGATAATAATATCCCAAATATGATAATTGTGATATATACCATATGTTACCATGTAAGAAATTATTATACTTTTTGTTTGCTTGCCCCATCATTCAAATTGGTGTTGGATTATATGTGGGTTTATTTATCTGTAATGATCCTATCTAACTGATGTTTAATAATACGACAATATTTAATTCTGAATTAATAATCACGGAGAATTATAGTGGGAAACAAATATGAGAGTCTGGTGACCATCTGAACACTCTTTTTGTCTTACAAGTAATTTTTTATACTTATTTTGATATCAGACTTGAATTGAAATTTGTTTTGGAAAAGGTTGGCGTATACATGAAAAATAACATACCATTTTTATTTGGTGTTTCATAAAACATTTTTAGGAGTTTTCAAAACTCTGATTTGTTTGTTGAAAATTCGAAACAATTAATTTGACTAAAATGTAATTGATCATAAATAAAAGAGAGGGAGGAAGGAGAGAGGGAAGAGAGGGGAGCGAGACGATGACCAGAGTTCATTGGAGAAGATGATCGGAAGTTGGTGTTCGCCGGAAAAGATAACCGGAGAAGATGACTGGACAGGGATATTTTTTTATTTCAATGACAAAAAACAAAAAAAAGAGCGGATGATGTCAGCGAGGGACCCGAGAATATAACAAAACCAAATACGGAGAACTTTATGATGCATTTTGATAATCGAGGGGCTAGATAATAGATATAACCATACTAGAAGGACTTTAGAGTAATTTGTCCAAAGAAATAACGCGTTGGTTTGTTCGGCCTAGGGGTGAGGAAAAAATCAAGAACCACATAACTAGTCCAATCCAAACAAAAAAAAATTCTGATCTAAGACTAGATACAAAAGAAATTGGTTGTGATTGATTCGTTGTTTGTCCAAACAAATAATTTCGAATCTGGTTTGAATCCTTCTGAAAAAATACATAGAACTGAATAAAATTGTAATTTCTTGAAACAAAGAAAAAAATCCATGTGTTGTATGGTAACACGAGCATTATGATTTTTCTGAGATAGTACACTAAAAATTGATTTCCAATTGTTCCACATCTCCTGACCACAAACCTAAATGTCAAATCTTAATTATCATATTTTCTTTGGAAATTTTTACTGTCTTTTACCGTTTCACACCTGTGGCTTAGACTTTTTTATTGTCTCTCGTCGTCCTCGAAAATAACTCGTCAGTTATTCGGTCTAGGGATGAGGAAAAAATCAAGAACTACATAAGTAGTCCAATCCAAAAAAAACTGATCCAGGTCTCTCCAGGCCTAAACTTTTTAATTGTCTCTCGTCGTCCTCTTCCATTTTGTAGTCGCCCTTTTTTTTATTTTATATATATTTTATTTTGAGTTTTTCGAATCTAAACTTGGATCGAACCAAAGGTCCAGAACCGAAGAGTTAAATAGTTGAGTCCGAATTCCATACTTGTATCCCCTAAAAAAAAGAATTCCATACTTTTAAGAGCAGTTTTTTGGTCCTTATAGTTACGATCAACATTGATTCGATTCGATTTGATTCGAACGGTTTGCTCACCCAGTCGCCCTTAATAGCCGTTCGCCTGTTCCCGTCCACGGGGGAGGAAGAGGATAAGGGGAAGAAAGAAAATAAGAAAATAAAAGGAGGGAAAGCCACCTGCCCTCAATAAACCAACCACTACTTCCAATTCCAATTCCAAATCCAAAATCTCCCATCTTCGCTTCCCTTGCTAAACCATAAACCCCGCGGCGGCCGCTACTATGGACCCACTCTCCAACTGGTTCCGCTCCCTGCTCCCCGCCCCGCGCCCCCGCAACAAGACGGCGCCGCCCCATCACAGGGTATGCGTCCCTCTCCATCTCCCCGACTCGCGCCCGCCCCTCCTCGCCCGATTCGACTCGGGCTCCGGGGAGTCGTCCTCCCCGGCGCCGGCGGCGCTGAGGATTGACAGCCTCAACTCCGACGGAAAGGAAGGGGGGCCGGCCTTCGTAGGGCAGGTTTTCAGCATGTGCGACCTCTCCGGGAGCGGGCTCATGGCCGTCTCCAACCACTTCAACATCCCCTTCCTCTCCCAACGGTATCTTCATCCATCCATTTCCGCCTCTACTATTAGCTAGTTTTCGGCCGAATAATTTAGGTTCGAGCTACTTGCTGCTATTGCCCTATCTCGTACCGATGCATATGGTCACTTTAACCTGCCTTGTTTCGGTTGATTATAGCTCGTTTTGGACGGGTTTGGAAAGCGGAAATAGTATTGGGATTGTCATCATCCCTCATTTTAGGCTGCTAACCGAATGGACGGGTTTGGTTAACTGTTGAGTCTTGCTTGTAATCTATGTGGCTGATAGTAACCGGTGTCGAACATACATGAACAAACACGGAAGCGTACCGGATTGGTTGAAGCAGAGAGGTTAATCTGCGACGTTCATCAATGATTTAACTACTATTAATCAGACTCTCGCTCTTACAACTGGGACCATCATCGGGTTGTGGCATGGGTTCGATTGGCCGACTCTTTTATGTTATCAGCTCTTCTTTTCGGAACATCTTTTTGTTTTGCTAGAACCGTTTGTTTTCTCGTTCACATCACATAATAGCTGTTACTTTTGGATCATATTTTGACTTGGTTTTGTGATTTCAGGTCACCAGAGTGGCTAAAGAGGCTTTTTTCATCGGTGGTCAAAAGCGAGAGAAATGGACCGGTGTTTCGTTTCTTCCTGGACTTGGGAGATGCAGGTACGGTTTGCTTGATATCTGATAAGATTAGAAGTGTTCTTTGTGAAAAAAAAATTAAAATTTTACTGCCTTTACATGCATGTTGGTGTCAAATTAATCCCTAAATAGACAAGTTTTGAGTGTCGTATATCTCAGGGGCTGTTGCCTTATTGACAAAAGGTATTGGGATAAGACCTTAGAAGGCAAGCAATTAGCTCCCTGAGCATTGTGTTTCTTTAATAAGTCTGAGCAGTGTATTTTTGTTTTGGGTCAGATCATTTCTCTATTTGGAGCTGCCTTGAACTAAGGCTTCTCCCTCCTTTAATTAACACGACAATATATTTTTTCCGAGGATTCTGGTGTCTCCCCTGCTGCTGAAAAGTTTTGTGACTTCTACTTGTATGTTTTCAGTTACATATGTCAAACGGATGGATATTCCAAGTTTGGTGGGAGCCTGTCCTCTTGATTATGCATACGAACGTTTCAAGGTGCCATTCACTCAATTAAATTGTTTCTCATTTGTATTTCTTATTGTATTTGTAGTCTATATCAGACTCTGTTGTTTGCTCTTTGACATCTAGTTGCTCTGAAGCTCAGTACAGCCTGATGTTGCCTTTTTTCTTGCTGCTTATTTGCTCAGTTTTTATGGATTAGGAAGAATAGTTATCGAAAGACCTAAAGAAAAGAAAGAACACGTGGAAAAGTTTGCTATATTTTCTAGATGTGAACTAGATCTGTAGCTTTACTTGCACATCATCCCTTTGATATTGCTCTATGCTGACCAGAGACTTGTTTTCCGTTGAGCAATGCAAATTTGCTTTTAAAGTTGAATTTCCGGTTCAATTCTTTAAACTGGCATATCACGCTATATCTTACTGGTCCATTTTCTTATATTAGTGGCATAACAAAGAGTTACCCTTTCCTTATCCAGGAAAAGCCTCACTCGTTCCAGTTTGTTCCAAATGAGCAGCAGGTATAGTCAACTAAACCTGTACGATACTCCCATCAATAAGAATAAGCAGGCCTTTTTGTATGATGTTAATTTTCTCCTGCAGGTCAAGGCGGCAAACAGACTACTGAAGAAAATTTCACAGGGTGACAGCAGGAAGAAAATTGATGGAGTCCCAGTTTTTAGTGCTGAGAACTTAGATATTGCTATAGCGACTTCAGATGGAATTAAGTGGTCTCTAGATCCCCTCTAGCCTATCTCTGAATTAGAGTTTTCTTTTTTATTTTCTCCGTTGGACAGACATCAATATTCTTCTTTCTTCTTGGAGAGGCTAACATGCTCTGCAGCTATAAAATCTTTGTTGTTTGCTTCGTTTTCCACAGTTTGTTTTTGCATGCATTGTTTATGAGATCTCTTAGAATTTACCAATCCTGTACCCTTTTCTGTGATCACAGTAAATGTTGGCGTGCGTTCCCTTTTAGCTATGCATTGCTTTCTTTGCTGTGTATATGTGCTTGTTGGCCTTGCTACTTTTGTTCTGGACACATTTCTTGCAAGTACATGCGTATTTCTGTTGCTTAAACTATTCACTATGTTGTTATCAGGTATACACCTTACTTCTTTAACAAGGACATGCTAGATGACATCCTTGAAGAGAGTGCCGATCAGCATTTTCGTTTCTTAATTCAAAATAGGCACAAGCAGCGCCAAGGCGATGTCATAGATGACAATTTAGGTGCAGATGTTATTGAAGAAATGGGAGATAACTTAATGGAATCACCAGAGGTAAGATTTCCAGTCTGGTGTTCCTGTTTCTCAAGTAATTTGGAGTTGCAATGATGGAAATATATGTGTGCAACTGTATTTATTCCCTGACAATCTGCGTGTTCTTAACTTTGAAGGATTTCACATAGGTTTTGCAATATGTAGACCTTTTTTCATGAATGACTTTTTGCTTTTTTTAGTGCTTTATTTGACAATGCTCGGAATAGAATAAGAGCTTCGCAGTACAAATCTGGTAGAGCTCATTGCAGATATCCATCTATGAGAAAGCTACATCGGCCAACAACTTTATGTTAACAGGTTGAGGAACTTTTGGATGAGATCGGACCCGAGATACCTCTTAGTATGATTTCCAAGGCCGCTGAAATCTATCTCCTTAATGCTGTCGATAAAGTGATATTGGGAAATAGGTGGTTTAGAAAAGCAACTGGTATTCAGCCGAAGTATCCTTATGTGGTGGATTCATTTGAAAGAAGGTAATCATTCTACCTGTATCCTCGTTTTTTTTTCCAGGAATGAGATCGTCCCCATTCGCCAGAAACCAGACTTCTTCCTGGCGGGAGATTCTAGTTTTTGGCTCATATGGTTAACCTATTTTGTGCCTTGTCTGAAGAATACTGGAATCTGTAGAATTGCTGATCCCTTGGTGTAGGTTTGCCTCTTTTTTACTTTCTGTTGAAACCAGGCATTTATCTTCTGAGACTAGTATCGGCTCATTCCGTTGTGGATTTCAGTTCCACCGCTGGTCTTCAGTGACCACTTCGTTGGATCAGATGATATACAATTCATGTGTGTTGTGGTTTTGTGATGATGCGAACAAAACCTTCTGCAGTATGTTGAAAAGAATAGTATTTAAGTTTCTGGTGGAAATGTCTATTTAATCACTTGCTGAGGTTGTCTGCATGGTAGGTGGATTCTACCAAGAATTGGGCTGCCATCATAGTTTCATATTTTTCTCATTGATTATCGCATCTTTGGACA
The DNA here is from genome assembly GCA_963995505.1 of Hypericum androsaemum. Taxonomy (NCBI): domain Eukaryota; kingdom Viridiplantae; phylum Streptophyta; class Magnoliopsida; order Malpighiales; family Hypericaceae; genus Hypericum; species Hypericum androsaemum. The sequence goes on along the minus strand of OZ023194.1, from coordinate 690,776 downwards.
AGGATGTTGGTATATTCTGGTGTTATCGACTGCGGCCCTAAGTCTTAGTCTGTATTGACATTCGCAGGAGTGCATCTTCATCTCGAAGAAATGCTGATTTGACCAGTTCAATTCCCAACTCTGAAAAAGATAGCAGTGCTTCGGGCTTTGAGTTGAGAGACGATGATGAACATGGAATAGATCTGAGGTTGCCCTTTGGACATTGGTTTCCTAACCCGTGGTTGGAACAACACAAAGCCGAATCAGATACCAGGTTCTTGCATCTGCTGATTTACTGGAATGTACAAAGTGCATTCCTTTTTATGTTATTGCTCTTATCCCACAATCCTTTCTTGCAGGTCTCGGGATTCATCAAAGAAATATTCGAATCCAAAGTTAGATCCAAATCCTCTTCTTCCAAAAGTAACAATGGTCGGTATCTCAGCCAGCAAGGCTGCCGACCAAAGTAGCAAAGGTAGTTTAAAGAAAATATTGGATGAGCTAACCAGAGAGCTCGAGCAGGCAGATCATGAAAACGGCCCTGATGCTGCTGAAAGCAGTGAATCGAAGGTTGAAGAGAGAGATCCTTTGTTTGTGGCAAATGTGGGTGATCGCTACCCAGCACTGTCAAAAACAAGCTCACTCGGTCGGATTCATGAAGGAAGGAAATGAGGGGCATACTGGCAACAGAAACTTGGTGGATCGTTAGCAGTAGATTCTCTTTATGTACTTGTGCAACCCAGAAAGCTGATATGAGTTGGACGTTCGTTCTCGTTCTCGTTCTCGTCCTCGTGGATGCAAGTTGCGGTTCAGGCCTGCCTGCTTTCTCGCGCAACTGCAAGGTGGTGATATGAAGAGCTAACCGGTATATTCTAGTTCGTTGGACTCGGACACGAGGAATCTGTTTCCATCTCGGTTGTGCTGACATGGATAATGCGAGGAATGGTATGGCGAATGAGAAACCGTCGACTTGAATTTGGTTCAGCAACGGTACGTGCTGCTCAGGCAAATAATACGCAACTTACGAGGAGACAGCACCCGTAAAATAGCCATGTAAATTTGGAAATGTGCCTGATGTGGTTCTAAGCATATATGATGCTATTAGATCTTGTAACTACGTCGTATTGGGGATAAACAACAACAGTTTTGGACAATATACTTTTTGAGGAAAATACTGCAGAAAAAGGCAATAGTGCCGTAGTGGGAGACAGGAAATTTGGCTTAGAAGAATGATATTATAAAAAATTGTTCTTTGGTGCTCGGTGTATGGTTAAATTGTTGATAGGTTCTTGCTTTTTCAAAAAATATTTTGTTATCTTCGTAAGCTGACAAAATATTTTTTGAAACGACGAAGACCACATCAAATCTGTAATTTGACCATACATCAGGTCGAGGACAATTTGCCTATGATATTAAGGGACATGTTGACGAGAGGCCATGCGACTTATGAGATGAAGTCAAACGTATTGGTAGTTCTTCCCGAGAATATAATTTCTCATTAATGATTCCTGGTAAAGAATTTTATGATCAAATTGTTACCGAAAGGTTATTTTTAGTGAAACGTTTTATTTTTGGATAGGCAAGCCCATGCCATCTGAAACTTGAAATTGAAAAGAAAAAAAATGCCAACAAGAGTATTTTTCAGATCTTTTGTGTTGTTTTTTAAATTAATTTTCAGGTTCTATTTTTATTTTCTTGTACTGTTTGGACCAAAAAATTGGCACATGTAGTGTTGCTGATCTTTTGAGTTCCTCGCACTGGAATGGGGCTGTAAAACAACACCGTGCAACAAAAGCAGCAGAGCATCAAGGAACGCATAAGCAAAAGCAAAAGCAAATTAAAATGTTTAGTCATATTTTATAATTACATAGTTTCGAAATTAAATTAGTTGGGATTAAATTATCAAAAAATTTGAGGGGCATGTCCATCTATCCAATCAAAATGTCTTGTCAAAGAGACTTGTAGTCCAACGATATTGTAAATATCTGAAAAATATAAAATTCAAACCTTAACAGAATCACGTGTAATAATTTACTTTAAAAAAAATCAATATGTCTTGTAGTAGAACCTCCAATGAAAAAGAAAAAGTCTCCGGTGGTAAATTCATACGCAGACATGGTGGCATTTCAGTATTGCGTTTGCGGGCCCCACCGTTTGACATTTCCCCGAGTCAAAGAGAAAAGAATTGCTCCCCCTTATACTATGCATTTCGTCATCGAAATAGTAATACAGAGGAATAAAAAGCTCTAGTTTGGTCCGCCATCTTTCTTTTCTCCTTCAATCTGGTCCTCGAGCTCTCTATTTTACCAGTTGGGCCTTTAATCATTCAATACAAGTACCTAGTGGTTATAACCTAGGACATTAATATAAATCAAACTAAAAATGATCCATAATCCATGTAAGAACATCAACACACCTCTTTAATCAAAACTTAACAAACTGAAATTTGTACTAACTTGACGTTATTAATATGCCATGAAACAAAGAATCAGGAAAAAATAACATTTCAAAAAATCAATCAGTTCTAAAACTATTTTAGGAATCCGTTCATAATCTTTTAGGACAATGAATTTGTATATTTTCTATAAGTACATCAAAACACTACAATTAATATGAAAATCTCAACATAAACTCGTGATGCAACTACAAGAAGAAAAATATCCTATGATGAAAATGCAATACCCCATATATTTTCTAAAAGTACATCAACCGGAGATAACGTTGTTCTAATTTAATCAGATTTTGAGTTCGAATATTTGAGAACACCATGTTAAATACTTATTATAAAAAATTTATAACTGTTAAAAGATTCTACCCGCCTCAAATCTGTATTAATAATATGAATGAGTCAAGATAAACCAAAACCTGTCCTCAAAGTATAAACAACAAGAGAAACACCAAGTCAGTGCTCCACCCACCAACCTTGCTCTCTCTCCCTTCTTACCTAGTCTCGTCCAAGCACCTTCTCTCCCCCATTTTCTATTGCTCCTCTCTCTCATATCAAAGAAAGTCAGCGCCCTCCTTTCATCTCTGCGTTCCTCTCCATCCCAACCTCAATTCCACACCAAAAGAGCCATTTACACACAACACCAAAGAAATAGAAAAACCAGAAGTTGGCTCCCTTAGAAAGTGTTCACTGATGGCTGATGGGCATGGGAATTGGGATGACCTCTACTCTATCGTCAGGAGTTGCACACCTCATAACACCAACCATAACACAAACCAAGTGATCACCCAAACAAACCCTCTGGATAATAATTTGTTGGCTAATTCCTTATGCTTTGAAGACGAGCTGCAAGATTCTTACAAACCCTTTTTGCCTAGTAATTATTACATTAATCCCGACAAAAATATTTCCAGTACTGACCAAAGTATTCCCTCCACTAGTACCTATAACAGTGGCTTCCGAGGTCAACCTCCACCATTAATCCACCAACAGGCACAACTTATGCCACTACCCGCCACTAGTAATAATATTGACCTTGGTCCTCCTCTTCGCTCGGTGAATAATATGGGTATCCAACACCAACCTGCTCAAGTTGGACACCAAGTCCCAAGGTCAAGAAAGAAGTAAGCAATCATCCATTTTTATAATTTGGCTAATAAATTATATTATTATGTTTTTTTGGTTTATATCACATGGTATCTGATCCACCGAATCGACTAATCCAAATTCGAATGGAATAGAATATTTGAAAGGTGACATGTGTTATCGAGACAGTTCTTTTTCCATTATCGTTTTTTCCCACAGGTTTTGCGGTTTGAATTTTTAGTGAGATCTCAGCTGCAATCCTGGTATCATTTACGAGGAGAGATATCATACGGTTGGGGGAAGGGGTCGTTACGGGTAGGGGAGGATAGTAGTCTGTAAATATCTTTTTAGTTTCAGTTGTATTTCTTTTTATTTTATTCGTTTAATTAAATTATATTTATCTAAAAAAGTGTTTAACATTGTTGTTCTCTCAAAATCTACTTAAATTAGAACAATACACTCATTAATTAGATGCTGGTAATTATATAATTATGTTGTGTGTGAGATTGTAATATACAGATCAAGGAGCCAGCAGAGGAAGAGGGTTGTGGAATTACCGGCCGACGATCTATCCACCGACATGTGGGCTTGGAGAAAGTACGGTCAGAAACCCATCAAAGGCTCCCCTTTCCCAAGGTAATTTAATTATAGTTTCGATCGGTTGCTAATTCAAGTGATAATTATTTTTTAGTTTAACTAAAAAAAATGATTTCGAATACCATAATTCTAAGTAGTTTCGGTTAAAAAAATTGTGATATTGTTTTGTTTTTTTTTATGAATCCATGTTAATGGTTCGATAAATAAAGAATCTGGGAATACATGCAGGAGCTACTATAAGTGCAGCTCGTCGAGAGGGTGCCCGGCGAAGAAGCAGGTGGAGAGGACAACTGACAATCCCGACCTCTTCATCGTCAGCTTCTCCGGCGACCACACCCACCCTCCCCCCTCCCACCGCAACACCCTCGCCGGAACCTCCCGCCTCAAACTCTCCTCTTCCGCCGCCGATGCCACGTCAGCAGACAGCCAGTCACTGAATCAAAAAGATCTTAATCAAATGGTCGATATTTGAAGGCGTCAACTTTCCTTAATGTAGAAAGACAATGATATAACTAATCTGCATTTTCCTTTTCTTATCAGCCTGTGGGAATATATATATATATATATATATATATATATATATATATATATATATATATATATATATATATATATATTTGTATTTTCAAATTTATAGTTTTCAATGATTAGTTTTCATTCCTGGCCACTTTTCAGTTTTTCTTGTTGAAACAATTTACCAGACCGATCACCAAATTGACAAAATTTCCATTAAATTTTAATACAGTTACATTTTTATGAATTAAACTCGAAATGAGAGGTTAAACTACAACAATCTTACGAGAATGTTACTTTCAGTGGAAAAGCCACCATAGAGATCGAAACATTGGAGGGGAAGACTGGTATACGATGCTGCCAGAGACAATAAGACAAGGCATCTGGCTATACAAGTGAACGAAACCTTGGATAGTCAAAGGTTGTTTTTTTTTTCTCTCTTAAATATTTGTCTCCTGGTTTTTTAACGGTCAGAAGGGCATTTTGTTATCATCATCCACTCCGACGGAGAAGGCTGATTTAATTAATTATTAATATTTACATTTTGAAATGAGATTGTTACTGGCCGTAAAGAGTAGATGATAGGTATTACAATTTCCATGTAAGCTAAAAACTTTAAGATAATTCATATACGAATTTTTAACATTTACAAAGGAGTTAAAGTTTGCACGAAACTTTGAATTAACAACATGCGATAAAATGAAAGTAGTGTCACAACAACATGTTACATAATCAACTCGTTCTGATACTATAACACAATCTCAATATCTAACCCAAAATATTGAATCAATGGGTTGACGAATTTTTAAAACTAGCAAACAAAATGTAAAACCCCCACTTGGTTGCCCAAGTTCTGGATAACACCTTGAATTGAATCATCCATGATTTTCTTCCGAGGCATTAGCTTCTTTTATCCGAGGACGAGAGACTCTGATACCATGTAATGTCCAAGCTTGGACGGTTAATGGCGGAAACGGTAAAAGAAAGAGAGAGAGAAGAAGAGAAGACGAAGAAGGAAGAGAAGGTAACTGCTTGTTATCAGCAATGTTGGTAAAATTCAGAATAGTACCCACAGCTATGTACAATACTATTTATAGTTCCTGGCCCAAGATACAACATAAGCCCATAGGCCCGACCTTATCAGATTTTAACTACTGGTCCCGCCTATTTCCTTCAGCTTTCCCGCCACAGCTTACTAACACATTACACAAAACCTCACCGCTCTTACTACTAATAATGTTATAACATTGATAGATAATTTTAGATTCTTTTATATTGGCATTTGATGGCTAGTTATGACTTATGAGCAGTTTCTTTGCGATCTCTATAAATGAAACTTTATTTTTAGTCAACCGGCATGTCCAATTCAAACATTTGATTAAAACACAATGCTATGATGAGACAAACAGATTATTAGTTTCACTTGCATCAGAGTATACTGAAAAAGTACGCATGCGGTTAAGTTGTTTAGAAAGGGCCCCTTATAGCAAATATTTGACCATTCAACACAAGAAAGATAATTAGAAATGTCAAACCATAATTTCCCTATCAAAAAAAAAGAACACGAAAAATAAATGTCAAACCATAATTACTTAATTAGACCAGCCAGATCTGATTAATTACAAATGGACGGCCAAGATTCCAAACTTGCGTTGCACCCGACCGAATCTCAATTTTATTTTAATTATAGAGAGAGAGGGGGAGAGAGAGAGAGAGAGAGAGAGAGAGATAGAGTAACGCCGAGAGTGAAGGAGGAAGGGCAGAAAGGGAAATCGAGGAGGGGGAGAGAGAGAGGATGTTTCTGCGGGCGATCGGGCGGCCGCTCCTGGCGAGGGTGAAGCAGACGACAGAGATAGTGGCCAGTGGGGCTGGAGGTGATCCCCAACGCCAAGGAGGTGTTGATCGAGCTCTACAGGAAGACGCTCGAGGAGATAAAAGCTGTCCCGGAGGACGAGGGCTACCGGAAAGCGGTGGAGAGCTTCACGAGCCACCGCCTCAAGGTCTGCGAGGAGGAGCCCCACTGGGAGGCTACTAGCTCAAGCTCATCTCCTAGAGGATCGATATGCCAGTTTTTTTTTTCTTCCTCTCAGCTGATTTTAGTTGCTATTGCCATGGTTGTGGTAGTTGAATCGAAGTGATTTTGGGGGTTTGAGAAATGGAATTTCACGAGAATGTGCTTAGAGATTGGTGTGGGATGTGATGTTCGAGTTTTGTTTGATGAGATCGATTCATGGGAATGCCTGAAGGGGAATGCATTGATTTGTTACTCGAATCAATAATGAAATGTTTACAAAGAAATTTTTTTTTTACGTTTTTTATCCAAAATATTACGAAGATTTTACTAATGAAAAACAACTTCTAATTATGTCAAAATTGTTTCACCATAAACTTCCTAAATAAATGGTTATTGGTTGTTCCGGAGGCCTAGCTGCAAAAATGTCGAAGCAAGTGTTGGGATTGGAGCCTGATATGTGTCGGGTTCGAGAGGCGGAGTCGAGTGAAGGGCCAAGACGAAGCAGGGCGAGGGAGCCGTTGAAGAGCTAGCAGGCGCTAGCTAACTGGCGGGCGCCAGGGGGCACTTGCGGGCGCAAGTTCCCTGGCGGTCGCAAGTACCCCCATCTCAGGAACTTCTGCCAAGGGCCACTGGCGATTGCCAGTTGATTGGCGGTCGTCAGTTGAGCTGGGAAAAGTTGCTGAAGTTGAACAAGTTTGCCCCTCCTTGCACATTTACACACTTAGGGTTGATGCCACTATAAATGCCTAACTAGATCTCATTTATTGTTGTTCCTAGAGTGAAAAGGGAGGCAACATCCTTGTAAAGAGCAAAAGTTAAGTTCAAAGTGTGAGTTAGTGAAAAATCCTCCTGGTTTGGTACGCCCCTGGACGTAGACGTTCTCGTCGAACCGGGTGACCAAATCCTTGTCTCTTTTGTGTTCCTTCATTTGTTCTTCTTGTGGTTTCGTGGTTTGCTTGCTCGTGTTGACAATTGTGGGGTCCGTTGGCTTAACAACAAAGTCGCAGACGATCGGCGGGAAACAAGTTCAGGATGTCGCTGGATCTGCCGTGACGGTGAACTGTGCTGACAACACTGGGACGAAGAACATCTACATCATTTCGGTGAAGGGCGCTAAGGGGCACCTCAAGGCTCAACGGTCTTCCCTCTGCCTGCGTCGGCGAAATAAAAAAAATGGGACAAAAATTGATCCAGGGATTAACTTGTTCGATTTTTCAGAAGTTAGGGACCAACTGACTAATTAGTATATTATAATAAAACTTAGGAACTAATATGTTTTTTTCCGAAATTAATATAATTTCAGTATGAAATTGAAGCGAAAGCTGCCGATTCAAACAAACTTCCGCCCTTTCTTTCTCAAGACAGACAAGACAAGAAACCCCAAAAGCCAACCACTCCTCCCTTTTTGTCTTCCTTCCAGAGACTTGTATTTCCCCCGTCAGCGATGTCGTCCGATCTGGATCAGAGGGCGAAGGACGCCTTCATCGACGAGAGCTTCGAGCTGGCGGTGGATCTCTTCACGCAGGCCATCAGCCTCAGCCCTACCCAGGCCGAGCTCTACGCCGACCGCGCCCAGGCCAACATCAAGCTCCTCAACTTCCCCGGTATACTTACTCAGCCTATTGACTTCCGAGTCAACGCCCCCCTCTCTCTTGACTCCTTTTTTTTTAATTCTTGTCTGTGTTGTTGATTCAGAGGCGGTGGTCGATGCGCAGCGGGCGATTGAGTTGGACGCGTCCATGTCCAAGGCCTATTACCGGAAAGGGTTGGAATTTTTAATTCTCTATTTTTTATGTTTCTTTGTTTGTTTGTTTATTGCCGCCTTTTTGTGTTATTCGTGTGAACGAGAAAGAAGGTTTTTGGAGATAAGCCGAGTAGCTGAACGAACGGACCAATGTTGATGTCTGGTCTGTGAATTTTTTGATGGCTGTCATGTCCTTGGATTTCTGCCTCCGAGAAACCCTTTTGCGTTCTGTCACGTTGTCTGCGGCCAACTGTTGCTTTCTTTTCTTCTCCGTGCGATGTTGCATGGGAAGCAAAAACTTAGTTAGAAAAGATTGGCAGCCGAAGACTTTGGTTTGGTGCAAGCAGCAGCAATTGCTGCTGGTAATGGGATTGAGCCCACTGTGAAAGGGGTGGGGGTAAAGTCCAAGCAGTTGACCGTTTAGGCAACCATCAAACTATTGTGTTTTAGTCTTTGTGTGATGCTAGTCTTTTGGACGTTATGTTTGTCTAAGCTTTTCCAGTCTCTTCCTTGCGTGTCTCGTGGTCTCTGCTCCATCATTCTATCCTCATGTTCTCAGGTGTTATTTATCCATCCTGGCTAATAGAGGTTTCCTTCTTTGGCTGCAGCATTGCCTGGATGAACCTTGAGGAGTATCAAACAGCTAAGGCAGCATTAGAAACTGGTGCTGCTTTGGCACAGGGAGAATCAAAGTTTGTGAAGTTAATCCAACAATGCGATGAGAAAATTGCAGGTAAATTCTGTAGCTTTCATGGTGGGAAGTTATTTGTTTGTTCATGTTTCTACCTATATATTCATTATAGTTTTGTGTTTGATAGAGGAAATGAATGATACACCAAAGCCCTTTGAGGCTCCAAGTAATGCCAGCACTGTCAAACTTGCTCAGCCAGTCGACAAAGTTATTACTCGGGCACCTTCCGCTGCTCCATCTAGGCCCAAATACAGGTTAAGTCATTTTGTTTTGAGAATAAATTTGGTTAATGGCCTCACGTCCCTCTCAAAGTATGACTTGGAATGTTGAAGGGCATGCTTCTGATCTACGCTTAGCTCTGGCCTTTTGTTGAGGGATGGAGAAACATGGGATATTTTTCTAAGATTTTCTTGAATTTTTAAGGCATGAGTTCTACCAGAATCCAGTTGAGGTTGTGGTGACTGTATTTGCGATAGGAGTACCTGCCAGCTGTGTCTCTGTCGACTTTGGTGATCAAATTGTGAGTTTGTGAGATCTCTAGAGTCTTGCAATTATGTGCTGGCTGTCATGAGTACATTTATCCTAACTAAAATTGATTGGTTTGCAGCTAAGTGTTAGCATCAATATACCTGGTGAAGATCCTTATCATTTTCAGCCCCGCTTATTCGGGAAGGTTGCAAATGAGTTTCGGTGTCTGATTGCATCCTTCCTCTCTTTTCTTTCAAGTAGATTTCTCCCCTGGCTCTGCAACGCCATGTTTTCATTTCCCCTTATTTGAGCTGTCTTTGTGCTTACAGATAGTACCTGACAAGTGCAAATTAACTGTCTTGTCGGGGAAAGTTGAAATCCGCCTTGCCAAAACAGAACCTGTACGTTGGAAGTCCCTTGAACGAAGAGTTGACGTACCCTCTGGTATGCTTGTTATTAGATCTTGACATATCGGAAGGATTTGGTTCTCTCTAGTGCAATGAGAATGTTTGCATTTATACCATATTCAAATGATTACTATGAATGGAAGTTCTATTGGTGTACTGAAGGCGAGTTTAACAATTTCTTTTACATAGCCTGGTTAATAACCATTAACTGTGCTTCTTGTTAAGAGTTATCTTTTGAGGCATTGCACTGCTTTCTGACCTTTGATATCTGCTAAATTTCCCTGGCACTGACAGTTGCTAGGCCAACCTATCCGTCATCCAAACCCAAAGCAGAGATTGGGACAAGCTAGAAGCTCAAGTAAAGGAGGAGGTAATTGATTGTCGCAGCTCTAGATCTCATTCCTGGGTTATGTGCTCTCTTTTTTGGGCGCAAATATGGTAGAAGGGAACATGTGCGGAGTTGACCGGCTGCTGAGTCGACTTCAGTATATATATGGAATAAAGCTCATTTAACTCCTCCTATTTGTACAAAAAGAACAATTATAACTTTAATACTTGGTGTAGATAATACCCTATACTCTTCAAAATGGATCAATTAAAACTCTGAGAATTATTTTTTGGGTGGTAAATAACATATCACCAACCACATGACGTACACGTCAGCATTCTCAATAGTAAATAATATAAATTAATAAATATGATATAATCAAACATAAAATTGAATGCTGAAAAGTACAAAAGTTCTTGTTTTGCTCTCTCCTTCTATCCATCTCCAATGAGTCGCAGTCCCACGTCGCCTACTAACCTAATTAAAAAAAACCATCTTCAACCTCCATTTCCCACCATTTCTAAAGTCCCCAACTTCCAACTCCCGCCCCATTCACCACTAACCCTGGCCCCAACCACAACCTCCACCATCTTTCGCAGTAAAGGTTCTGGACGTCGGTGAAGCCTCTCTTGGTGCTGGCCTCAATTTAGTATCACTGTTTCGATTTATGTATTAAAAACTGGACCAACCGTTTGTTAACGTCGGCTCCTACATTTGTTAATAAACTGAGAATGATGTTTTTGGATGTTAGAATCGATTTCTTTCCCTTGTGGATGTTAAGATCATTTCCTATATTCAGATTCCAATCTCAACGGACGAGACCAATAAATCACACTGAGCGGTATGCATCGTGGCAATGTTGCAGTGTAGGGTTTTCAGTAATAAGAATCCAAACTTGGACCATCAAAGTTGTCAGATTGAATTCAGTATCCTGACAAAATATTTTCATCATTTTAATTTAAAAATATAATTACACTTACCTCCACTTTGACAATTTGGTATATGTATAGGGTTTGGATCTAATTTATATGGATTCTGCCAAACTTATAACCTTGGTCTCGGTTTATATATGGTGGGGATGGAGGTTGAAGATGGTATTCTTTTCTTGGATGAGGTCTCAATTTTATATTTGATTTGTTTTAGAAAATCTTATGTCATATTTATATCGAGATTTTATGATGACTTTGTATGCCACGTGGTTAGTGATGTGTCACTTGCCACTAAAAAGTTAGTCTTAGGGGTTTAATTGACCCATTTTGAAGATCATAGGGTGTTATTTAGCCCAATTTTAAGTACAAGATTCTAATTGTTTTTTTTACAAATATAAGGGGTTAAATGAGCTTTATTCTTATATATATATCTATATTTTTTTAGGGTTAATTACTCTCAGGTTCCTGGTTTATAGTTTTATTACTTGCAGGTCTCTGGTTTTCGGAAATAGTGTATGAGTTCCTGCTTTTTAAGAAAATATTGGTCTGAGGTCCCTAGTCACCGGATCGATCTTCTTAAAAATCTCTGATTCGGTGACTAGGGACCTCAAACCAATATTTTCTTAACAAGCATGGACCTCATATACTATTTTTGAAAGTCAAGGACTTACGAGTAATAAAATAATAAACCAGGAACCTAAGGGTAATTTACCCTATTTTTTATTTAAAATAATCCATTTTGGAATATGTCTTCACTTTCTACCCATATTGAAAATATATTCAACTTTTTTTTATCCATTTGAAAAAGTTCGGAAAAAATACAATTTTACTTGTTTTAAGAAATAATACCCCATATATAAACAGCAAGAGAAATACCAAGTCGGTGCTCCACCCACCCACCCACCTCGCTCTCTCTTCCCTCTTACCCTGTCTCGTCACCCTCTCTCCCCCATTTTATAGTGCTTCTCTCTCCTATAAAAAAAAGAAAAAGTTCACTTAAGTACTCTGTAGTATCCCGAAAAATCATGTCAGTACCATGTGGTTTAAAACGTATCAATTGAGTCAAGCTTGTTCCAATTAAAATCAATTAGAGGCCCGGGCAGCTGCCTGAACCCTGCCCGACCACGTGGACCAACCACATCGGAATTTATTGATGACGTGGCGCCACGTGGACAAATTATTTTAAAAACCTATCATCCCCCTCCTCTCTCTCTTCGTTCCTTCTCCTCATCCTCTCTCTCTCCGATGTGCTCTCGAGGAAGAAGGCCCTCTCGGCCAACCCTCCGGACCGACCGTCGGCGTCGTCTAGGGCTACGGTCCTGTATAAACCGAGGAGGAGGCGCGGGGATCACCCAAATGATGCCGCACCCCGAGAACCCTGCCTTCTCGGGGTTGATGGAGGAGGAGGCAGCGACCCTATCCTCGCGCGTGGTGGAGCACCACGCCTACGATGATGACGTGCTCGACGACTGTCCCCCCCCCCCGACGACCCTCTCTCGTCCCTCCTTTGGCAGCGCGTGTCGGCCTTCTCCTCCGACGTGTCGATGACCGAGCCAAGGTGTTGACACAGACGGCGACGGATTCCACGGCCGTCTGTCACGACCCAAATCCGAGGTCGGTGACCGGCGCTAGATTTCAATTCCTTTAATCAGCTAAGAAATCTAGCCAGCCTCAAACTTTGATAAATTACAAATCATGTAGCTTATAGCTACAATAAATACACTAATATAAGTTTTAGTTATAAATTTAATGGTTTAAGATTTGTAAGAATTTGAGGAGAAGAGGGGAAAAGAGAAAGGAAGGAGGAGAGAGATGGTGCCACATCATCAGTGGACGCTGATGTGGCTGTTCCACATGGCCGGGCAGCATTCGGGTAGGATGGACAGGGCTCGGGCAGCTGCTCGGGCCTCGAATTGATTTTAATTGGAACAACTTTGACTCAATTGATACGTTTTAAACCACAGGATACTGACTTGATTTTTTGGGATACCACAGGGTACTTAAGTAGACTTTTCCCAAAAAAAGTCAGCGCTCCCTCCTCTGTGTTCCTCTGTACACACAACACCAAAGAGAAGGAAGTAGAAGAAGTTGGCTCCCATTAGAAGCCGTTCATTGATGGCTGATTGGCATGGGAATTGGGATGATCTCTACTCTATAGTTGGGAGTTGCAGCCCTTACATGACCAACAATAACACAAACCAAGTGACCACTGACCAAAAAAGCCATATGGACAATAATTTGTTGGCTAAGTCTTTGTGCTTTGAAGATGAGCTGCAAGATTCTTACAAGCCCTTTTTGCCCAATAATTATTACATTAATCCTGACCAAAATATTTCGAGCACTAACCAGAATATTCACACCACTATTACCTATCACAGTGGCTTCCGAGGTCAACCTCCACCATTAATCACCAACAGCCAAACTTGTGCCACTACCCGCCACTAGAAATAATATTGACTTTGGTCCTCCTCCTCCTCGCTTGGCGAATAATATGGGTATCCGACACCAATCTGCTCAAGTTGGACACCAAGTCCCAGGTAAAGAAAGAAGTAAGCAATCGTCCATTTTTTTTGGTTTATGCTTTATACCACATGATAACCGATCTACTCAGTTGACTAATTCAGATTCGAGTTGATAGGATATTTAAAAGATGGCAAAGCTCAAATATTAAATATTGTTACATTCTCAAGAAACTCTGACTAGAGACTTTGTTAAGTTAGAAGAACATCTTCTCGAATTGATCTACATACATGTCTATTGGTAATTATATAATTATGTTGTGTGTGAGATTGCAATATACAGATCAAAGTTGTGATATTGTTTGATTTTTCCTTTTATGAATCCGTATTAATGGTTCAACAAAAAAAAATCTGGGAAAACATGCAGGAGCTACTATAAGTGCAGCTCGTCGAGAGGGTGCCCGGCGAGGAAGCAGGTAGAGAGGAGAAGTGACAATCCGGACATCTTCGTCGTCAGCTCCGCCGGCGACCACAGACACCATCCTCCCTCCCACCGCAACTCCCTCGCCGGAACCTCCCGTCTCAAACTCTCCTCCTCCGCCGCCGCCGGCAGAGAATACGACGCCGCTGATGCCACGTCAGCAGACAGCCAGTCACTGAATCAAAAAGATCTTAATCAAGTGGTCAATATTTGAAGGTGTTAACTTTCCTTACAGTAGAAAGAAAATGATACATATTCGAAATCACTTAATTATGTAATCTGTATTTTTATTTTCTTATCAGCCGCGGGAATAAGTTTTGTATTTTGTATTTTCAACTTTTTTTTGTTTTACAATGATTAGTTTTCATTCCTGGCCACTTTTTCACTTTTTCTTGTTGATACAATTACCAGACCATTAATAGTGGGCAAGATCACCAAATTGACAAAATTCCCATTAAATTTTTATATTTTTAAGAATTAAACTCGAAATAAGAAGATAAACTACAACAATTTTACGGGCTGATCTACGACTTGGGAACAACCACCATAGAGATCGAAGCATTGGAGGGGAAGACCAGTAGCGGATGCTAACAGAGAATAAGACTTCCTCTAAAAAAACAGAGAATAAGACAAGTTACTATCAGGATTCAGGATCCAGGAAGCATCCGGCTGTACGAGTGAATGGTCAAAGGTCTTTTTTTTTTCTCTTAAATATTTGTTTCTGGTTTCTTAACGGTCAGAAGGGCATTTTGTCATCATCATCATCCACTCCCGACGGAGAAGGTTGGTTTATTAATACATTTACATTTTGAAATCAAATGGCTACCGGCCGTAAAGATTATATGGTTTTATAAAAACTCACAATTTTAAGAGAATGAATTGATTAATTTTGACAAAATAATTAAATAACACCCTCTACTTAACTAAAAAAATACAATTATTACCTTATATATAAAATTACGTCACTTAATATTCTATACTTCTCAAAAATGGGACAATTAATATCCTTAATTAATTTTGGGCAAATTAGTCCCTAGTTCTTGGTGTTTGGTTATCCTCCCCCTTGGGTCCCTGCATTTTAAAAACTTATTTTACCATCCCCCGTGTTTGATTTTATCAACTCTCGGGTCCTTGGCGCACGTTAGCAGCTTTTTTTTTTTCATTTTTGGTCATGGAAATGACTATTATACCTTTTGGTCTTTAGTTCAGGCAACTCCAGCGACTCTCCGGCGAACATTTTTGGCCAAAAAAATTTGAACCCTAATTTCGACTTCATCCCTCTCGAAGGAGGACGACGATTCTTCTGGGTTTTTGACCTCTCTCTCTCTCTCTAGAAAATAAGACGATTCAAAGAAGAACGGCGGCGGCGAAGAGCCGGTGGCCTCTCCGGAGAAGAGCGACATGGCCGAGAAGAACGGCGACAAAAATGATTCGATGGTGAAGTCCACAGACTCCCACAACTTGTGGAGGAACTGCTCGATCAGCTTCGATGGTGGGTCCCGCTCCTCCTCCTCCAAAGCGGCACCATTATGGAAGTCGAACCCCTGGAAGTCGTAGCTCGACTCCCTCCATATCTTGGTGCCAGCGGGTGGGAGGAGAGCGGCTGCCTCTTCTGGGCCCATCTCAGACCTGAATCGATCGAAAAGCTCGGCACCATTATTGTCGTCGTTGTACCGAGGAGTGTCCATGGTTCAGGCCGCTTGCTACCGTCACCATCGTCGTTTGCTGTCGAGGTAAACCGCAATTCGAAAATCCTATGAGAGATAGAGAAAGGGGGATTGCGATTCGGTTACCGTCGCCATGGTTCTTCCTCTTCTTCCTCTTTGCTCGCTTCATGGAGCTTTTCTAGATGTCGGCACCATTTCTAGATTTCTGGGTTTTAGTTGTTAGATTTCTGGGTTTTTTCGCTGGAGAGTCGCCGGAGAAGATGACCGAAAGGTTGGGTTCGCCAGAGAAGATGACCGGAAGGTTGAGTTCGCCTGAGAAGATGACCACAGGGGTATACTAGTCATTTCCTAGACCAAAAATAAAAAAAGAGCCGATGACGTCATCTAGGGACCCGGGAGTTGATAAAATCAAACACGGGGGATGGTAAAATAAGTTTTTAAAATGCAGGAACCCGAGGAGGAGGATGATCAAATACCACGGACTAGGGAATAATTTGTCCATTAATTTTTTTGGTGTTTGATGACACATCAACAATCCACATAAGCAAAAATTATCCAACTCATCTCACTGACTTATGAAATTAAAAAAAAAACCTAAACCTCCTCCCTCCCAAAGCATCGTCGCCCTCCACCTCCGTCCTCCTCCCTCCCAAAGTCAATGATAACAAATAATTAGCTTATCTGTTGGAAGAGGTAAAGAAGTAAATCCTAAACATCTTCCATAACTACTAATTTTCAATTGAATTGACTGCTCATCATATCAACAACATATTTCAAATTTACTAAAGTATCGGTGTGGACATTCTTAATTTATGATTGTCTCTTGCTTAAATATTGTCACCTTAATAGAATGGGGATGAAATAGGGTATTGTTCACCACTGTGAAATTGCAACTTGGTAGTTTCAATTCAATAAGGCTTGAAGGTAATACTTACTGACGACGTTGTTTAAGTATCAAAGGATTTCTCTAGAAAAGTTATTGAGACCTGTTCGTTCTCAAACTTAAACGAGAACAGATTCAGGTGCTCATGCACAAGTTGTCATAAGTAGGCACATCTTCATTGGTTTATCTAATCTTGACATCAGCTAAGATTGTCCTCCGTCCTCTAATAATAGTTTAAATTTAGTGGCCTAGCATTTTCTCCCATTGACTTTGGGAGGGCGGAGGACGACGACGACGCTTTGGGAGGTAGGATGATTAGGGCTTTTATTTATTTATTTCATAAGTCAATGAGATTTGGTGGATTGTCTTTGCTTACGTGAATCATTGATGTATCATCAAACACCAAAAAATTTAATTAAAAATATTAATTATCTCATTTTAAGAAGTATAGGGTACTAAGTGATCCAATTTTAAGTACAAAGTGATAATTGTACTTTTTGGTTAAGTAGAGGGTGGCATTTGATCTTTTTGTCATTAGTTTTTAATACTTATTATTTATCCACGAGCTAAAGTTTGTACAAAACTTGACTTAACAACTTTGGAATGAAAGAATAATATTGCGGTGACAATTATGAGTCACATGATTAATTTGTTCTGATACCATCTTAATATCAAATCTAAAATTTTGAGACAATGAATTGACGAATTTTCAAAACTAACAAACAAAATCTCACAATTCTCATTATTATTATTTTGAAAAATAAGTTTTATTAAACGCCGTGGAATATATAACCTACTTAGAATGATATTTTCTCTTCCATGAATAATGGGATTACGACTACCAGTCTCGTCAAAACCCTGCCACACCAAAATTCAGTAAGAAAAAGGTGTGGTAGGGAAAGAGTATTCCTATAGAAAAATCTATCTTGATATTTAAGTGTGATACTCCAATTCTGAAAAGCCTTAAGTGATTTCATTGGTACTATCCATATCAACGAGATGCACCTTCTTTTCTAGCACACATCCTGAGAGAACTCCAAGGTTAAACGCGTTTGTCCGGGAGTAGGATCATGATGGGTGACCTCCTGGGAAGTTTCTCGGGATGCGTGTGAGCGAGGACAAAACATGCTGGAAAAGATCCGTGTTAGTCTGTGGAGACAGTTGGTCAGATCATGGGGCGTTACATTTAGTATCAGAGCAAAAACGATTCTGGGATTGTTCTGTGTTCTAGATTGTTCTTAAGGAGAGGTGAATGTGATACTGTGTGCCAGAGAAAACTACTTACATTAAGTATGGCAAAATAATACCAACCTCTTATCTAGAAACAAATACAAAAACCCTCGAAAACACAACCTGGACTCAACAGCAACCCAACAGCCAAACAAAATTAGAACCTTTGGGGAACAAATCGCAACAACCGAAGACAGGGACCTCAAGTATGAGCAGTCAACCCCAGAAAACATCCTGATTTGCAAACGATCGAGAGATGCTAGACCAAGTTGACCACTCCAGAAAAGACTTCAAGCTCAGAATAATAATCTTTCTCGCGCAAACATCCTGTTGGTCGAATACAGCACGATTGGGCTGCTTCCAAGATATCCAACAGATGGCGACGAAAAGAGTATACCACAGCTCTTTAACGCGGCGCCCCTTGACCAAACTCATCCAAGCATCAAGGCACCCGAAAACTGAACCTCCCATACACCAATTAATTCCCCGCAAGTTAGTGAAATGATACCACACTTTGGAGACCTCACGACAATAAAATAGAATATGAACTGAGGATTCCACCGACTCATAATTCTTATTACTAGTAATGTAATAACCTTGAATGATAATTCTAGATTCTTTTATATTGGCATTTGGTGGTTAGTTGTGACTTATGAGCAGTTTCATTGCGATCTCTATAAATATAACTTTAATTTTAGTCAACCGGCATGTCCAAGTCAAACATTTGACTAAAACACCATTACAATACTATTAGTTTCACTTGCATTAGTATACTGAAAGTACGCATGCGCTTGAGTTAAGTTGTTTGGAAAGGGTCCTTCTAGCAAACGTTTGACCATTCAACGCAAAAAAATAACGTGTGAAATCAAAGTTAGACCTCTAAGTTGATCCAATGACAATAACTTACATTCAATCGAGAATTTAAATAAGACAATGTTTAGAGAACTTTTTTCCTATCGAATTTCACCGTACGAAAGTTTTACTGAGATCGACAGTTACAATTTCGAAAGAGAAAATTTTGTATCATCTACGAATATTAGTAGTCATCACTATAATGTGCGACCTTCAGTTAGAAGATTGAATTGCGAGTAAAATGTTTATTTAGAATACAATTATGTATTTATTTAAGTATTTATATATTGAGATTTATTCCTCCAGTTCTAAAATAAACTTGGACCCGCTCGGTCCACTTTGATGGGCCTCGCACTGGGAACCTCAAGATCTCAAACTTGCGTTGCACCCGACCATAGACAACCTCAAGATTACCCACAAATAGGGATGGGAATTTGACCCTTATCCTAAGAGTCTATCTGGATCCAGACTTGATGGATCCAAGATTCGTTGACTTTGACCGGGTCTAGACTCGGATCCTACCTGGATCCTTATTTTTAAAAAGGATAAGGGCATGGATATGGACTTATAGGATCCTACCCGGATCCTACCCGAATTTTTTTTAAAATATTAAAATAATATATATAAATATATTAATTTCTAAAATTAGTACCACATTCTCATCACAAGCTATCCAATTTAGAATTTTTTTTATAAGTAAATTTTATTCAACCAAGTTGTTATAAGTACCAAAATATTAAAGTATCAAAGTTACATCTTAATTGGTAAAGATACCGAAGTATCAAATATCAATATATTATAATCGGTAAAGAAAGTGAACACATATTCAACAAAAAGAAGCACCCGTTAAGTAGGCTAGTATTGTTGTTTGTGACGCTTTAAATATCCAAGAAAAAATAACAAATTGCCAAAGGAGGAATGATGAAAAAACTTTAACCTACATAATATCAATCCAAGTTTCTAACCTTCTAATACATTCTACTATTCAATTATTATATCAACTTGAAATTTTGTATTTGTTTTTTTATATTAACTTATTTTAGCAAACTAATAAATTGCATTCTCATTTTTCGAATGCTTCGCTATTGCGAACAAGTATGGCTTAATTTTTGTAAAATTATTTAATTTTTAAATAATACGGACCCGCGGGTCGCCCTGATCCTACCCGGTATTTTAGGACCTGAATCTTACCCGGATCCATATTTTTAAAGAGGATAAGGGTAAGGATCTGGGTCGACCTTCAAAAAAGAGGGTAAGGATCTGGGTCCTATAGATCCTACCCGGATCCTGCCCATTGCCATCCCTACCCACAAAGAGAACCCCAATTTTAGAGAGAGAGAGAGAGAGAGAGACGCAGAGAGCCGAGGGGGGAGGGGTCAATGATTTGGTAAGGACCCAGGGCAGAAAGGGAAAATCGAGAAAAGAGAGGGGATGTTCCTGCGGGCGATCGGGCGGCCGCTTCTGGCGAGGGTGAAGCAGACGACAGGGATAGTGGGACTGGAGGTGATCCCCAACGCCAAGGAGGTGCTGATCGAGCTCTACAGGAAGACGCTCGAGGAGATAAAGGCGGTCCCGGAGGACGAGGGCTACCGGAAGGCGGTGGAGAGCTTCACGAGCCACCGCCTCAAGGTCTGCGAGGAGGAGCCCCACTGGGAGGCTATCGAGAAGCGCCTCGGATGCGGCCAGGTCGAGGAGCTCGTCGAGATGGCCCGCGACGAGCTCAAGCTCATCTCCAAGATGATCGGTATGCCGGTTTTCCTTTTCTGGTCGTGGTTGTTGACTCGAAGTGATTTTGTAGCGATTTTGGGGGTCTAGGGTTTGAGAAATGGAGTTTCACGAGAATGTGCTTATAGATTGGCGTGGGATGTGATGTTCGAGTTCTGTTTTGATGAGATCGATTCATGGGAATTCCCGAAGGGGAAGGCATTGGTTTGTTACTCGAATCAATAATGAAATGTGAACGTTGATCGGGTTTCTCGAATCGAATCTATCCGCCCGCACTGTTAGGGGAAGGCATTGATTTGTTTCTATTGGCTGCTGGCTTGAAGCCGAATAATCCTTGTGTCGCGTGGTTAGAATGTTTTGTCGTCAAATGACAATGTAGGAGAAAGAGATTGGAGGTTCATGATTCTAATGCTGTTCCTGTTTTCGTTGGATGCAGAATGGGATCCATGGGGAGTCCCTGATGATTATGAATGTGAAATTATAGAGAATGATGCTCCTGTTCCGAAGCATGTTCCTTTGCATCGACCTGGTCCTCTCCCAGAGGAGTTCTACAAGACGCTTGAGGCTTTGCAGTCGAGGCCGAAGTCGAAGCCAGAAGTTTCCCCTGGCACTTCTCCCCAGTCAGAGTTGAAGGAGTAGTTAGTAGTACGCTACTGTTGCTCACTAAGTAGAGTAGATGTTTGAAGGTCACAGTTGAAATCTGTGTCTTTGTTTGTTAACTTGTGATTCCCGTTTTCTGGATCTCGAATAGGGTTCGATTATGAGATCCAGAGACATCCAGTGAATAATCTCAACCTCAGAAGGATCGGTGACGTCGATCGATCTTCTTCTTCCTGTGCAATTTTTTGATCAATATGTGATCCTGGAAGCTTTTTTGGTTGATTCAAGAATTTCTTTTTCTACCATTGAGGGCCTCAATTGTGTAGCTATGACGAGAATCCTATACGACCATTCAATAAGAATCCTATATGATCCATCCATCCAAGGGAATTGCTTCAATTAACACTTTCAGCAACCAAATTCTTCACATCTTTTGTGGTGAATCTTTGTATCCAAATTTGATAAATGTCGGAGCTCTTTCAAATTTTCATTGGTATCTTTTATATTTGGTATCTTTTAGATGAATTAGTCAAATCTTTCACATTGATCCAATCCTTGTATTGAAAAGCAAACTCTTATATAAGCTGTCGAGAACCTTAAAAAAAAAAGCTGTTGAGAATTGGTATTGCAAACTGGTACACTAAAACCTCTTTAAAATGATCCCCTCTAAAGTGATCCTCTATCGTAATAATTGATACTGAATACGGTCCCAATTTTCGTATAAAGTGATATTTTTGAATAAATATATATATTTTTACGTACTTTGCGAATTTAAAAATTATTTTAAGATGTTAATTTGTGCTAGATTTTAACTTTTACGTCATCATTCATCTTTTGAATTATCTTCAAATGATCCTTGTGATCATCGTCTTATTGTAAAAAATATTTCAATCGAGTGTAGTATCTCGTGACTTTTATTTACATTTTTGTTTGATTGATTCAAAATTACATCGACAATATCTTGTTTGATCAGAATGTAGCTGATAGAGAGGTCTTGGTCAAATGAGAATTACACAATAATTTTTTTTATAAAAAATATAAACCCCTCTTATATGATAACCTCTCTAAAGTGATAATTTTCTCCGGTCCTAATAATATCACTTTAGTGTATAAACTAGCAAATCCAAGACCCATGCAATGAATATGCAACAATGCTTTTATAAATTTGTGCAACACACTAGCAAACCGGATCATTCTTTTTGGATGCAGAAATTGACTTCCCGAATTTTATGCTAGAAGATATATTCGACACTAATTAAGCAATTATTTTATTATATTTTACTGGAAATAATATTAAAATGTCTAACTAAGAAATCTCACTAGTTTTATATATTCGTTGCCTGTAAAATAGTGCTAAATTATTAACTCGATCCAATGTCAAATAGGAAAAACCAAAAAAAAAAAGGAAACCTTTTAAAAGAGGAAGAAGGTTGAAGATCTCGATTCAATGTAGGTTTTCTCGACGGAATAATTCAATTGTGTTAGAACAGTTTCGTAAAAACAAGAGAGTTAATACTCATATTTTTGTATCTAAAATATTCCTCATCGATGAATCTTGCAAAAAGATTACTAATGAAAAAAAATAAAAGAAAAACAATTGAAGTCCTTCTACGAGGAATCTAAAAAATCTGATACGAATAAAACTAGACGAAACGAAACTAAGAATTCTAAACAAAACTAATGACTATAATAAACTTCCTAAATAAAAAGGAATCCAACCGTCACTAGCAGTAGTATAAAAGAACCCAAAATTAATTATTTTAGTATAAAACTGCCGAGTCCAATCAAGACAGACAAGAAACCCCAAAAGCAAACCCACTCCTCTCCCTCCTTCCCTTGTCTTCCTTCCAGAGACTTCTATTGAGCCATGTCGTCGGATCTGGAGCGGAGGGCGAAGGACGCCTTCATCGACGAGAGCTTCGAGCTGGCTGTGGATCTCTACACGCAGGCCATCAGCCTCAGCCCTACCCAGGCCGAGCTCTACGCCGACCGCGCCCAGGCCAACATCAAGCTCCTCAACTTCCCCGGTATACTTACTCAGCCTATTGACTTCCGAGTCAACGCCCCCCTCTCTCTTGACTCCTTTTTTTTAAATTCTTGTCTGTGTTGTTGATTCAGAGGCGGTGGCCGATGCGCAGCGGGCGATTGAGTTGGACGCGTCCATGTCCAAGGCCTATTACCGGAAAGGGTTAGATTTTTTTTTAATCTCTATTTTTTTTACCGGGCGATTGTGTTATTCGA
Source organism: Hypericum androsaemum (assembly GCA_963995505.1). NCBI lineage: Eukaryota > Viridiplantae > Streptophyta > Magnoliopsida > Malpighiales > Hypericaceae > Hypericum > Hypericum androsaemum. The sequence continues at coordinate 667,436 of OZ023194.1, read as the reverse complement.
TTCGTGTGAACGAGAAAGAAGGGTTTTGAAGCCGAACGGACGGACCAATGTTGATGTCTGGTCTGTGATTTCTTGTGTGTAATTTTGGTGGTTTGGCTGGTCTTGCTGCTCTTTGCAGCCTTAAAGGTTGGGATTCTAGCATTCATAATTCACGACTGTCGCTGTCTGTTCCTGGGTCCCCCTTGTTTCAGTAGAAGCGCTCGAGCCATGACCCTCATCCATGATAACTGCTTGCGGCATGAATTTAGATCTATGTGATCGCTGTCATGTCCTCGGATTTCTGACTGAGAGAAACCCCTTTTGCGTTCCGTCACGTTGTCCGTGTTTTCTGCGGCCAACTGTCGCTTTCTTGAAGTTATCTCCTTCATTGTGTGATATTATGACTATTCTTGTTTACGAGTTTATGGGAAGCTTGACTTTGATAGAAAAGATTGACAGCATAAGATTTTGATTTGGTCCAAGCAAAGTGCTGCTGCTAATGGGATTCAGTCCACTGTGAAGGGGGTGGGAGTAAAGTCCAAGCAGTTGACTGCTTAGGCAACCATCAAAATGATTGTGTTTTAGTCTTTGCGTGATCGTTAGTACTTTGGACGTTATGTTTGTCTAAACTTTTCCAGTCTCTTCCTTGCGTGTCTCGTGGTCTCTGTCTCTCTGCTCCTTCGTTCTATCTTCATGTTCTCAGATTTTATTCATCCATCCTGGCTAATAGAGCTTTCCTTCTTTCATTGTTTGCTAATTATGGCTGCAGCGTCGCCTGCATGAAGCTCGAGGAGTATCAAACAGCTAAGGCAGCATTAGAAACTGGTGCTGCTTTGTCACAGGGAGAATCAAAGTTTGTGAAGTTAATCCAAGAATGCGAGGAGAAAATTGCAGGTAAATTCTGTACTTTCTGCTTTCATGGTGGAAAGTTATACATTTGTTCATGTTTCTCCCTATAAATGACGGCTGGGAGTTTATAATATTTTTGTGTTTGATAGAGGAAATGAGTGATACACCAAAGCCTTTTGAGGCTCCAAGTAATGCCAACACTGTCAAACCAGTCGACGAAGTTATTATCCAGGCACCTGCCGCTGCTCCTTCTAGACCCAAATACAGGTTAGTCATGCAGTTGGTTGCTCGCTTTGACTAACTGTGATTTTGTTTTCAGAATATATTTGGTCAATGGCCTAATCTCTCTCTCAAAGTAAGACTTGGAATGTTGAAGGGCGTGCTTCTGATCTACGCCTAGCTCTGCCTTTTGTTGAGGGTTGGAGAAACATGGGATATATTACTAAGATTTTCTTGAATTTTTAAGGCATGAGTTCTACCAGAAGCCAGATGAGGTTGTGGTGACTGTATTTGCCAAAGGAGTACCTGCCAGCTGTGTCTCTGTCGACTTTGGTGAACAAATTGTGAGTTTGTGGAACCTCTAGCTGGTTGTCATGAGTACATTTATCCTAACTATAATTGACTGGTTTGCAGCTAAGTGTGAGCATCAATGTACCTGGTGAAGATCCTTATCATTTTCAGCCCCGCTTATTTGGGAAGGTAGCAAAAGAGTTTCAGTGTCTGATTGCATCCTTCCTTCTTTTTCTTTCTAGTAGATTTCTCCCCTGGCTCTGCAACACCATGTTTTCGTTTCCCCTTGTTTAATTTGGGCTGTCTTTGTGCTTACAGATAGTACCTGACAAGTGCAAAATTTCTGTCTTGTCGACAAAAGTTGAAATCCGCCTTGCCAAAACAGAGCCTGTACATTGGACGTCCCTTGAGTACAGCCAGGGAACGGTGGTTGTACGAAGAGCTGATGTATCCTCTGGTATGCTTGTCATTAGATTTTGACATATCGGAAGGATTTGGTTCTCTCTTGTGCAATGAGAATGTTTGCATTTATGCCATGTTCAAATGATTACTATGAATCTTGGAAGTTCTATTGGTGTACGGAACGTGAGTTTAAAAATTTTAATTACATAGTATGGTTGATAACCTTTAACTGTGGTTCTTGTTAAGAGTTACCTTTTGAGGCATTGCACTGCTTTCTGATCTTTGATATCTGCCAAAATTTCCTGGCATCGACAGTTGCTAGGCCAACCTATCCCTCTTCCAAACCCAAAAGAGTAGATTGGGATAAGCTAGAAGCTGAAGTGAAGAAGGAGGTAATTGTTCGCAACAACTCTAGATCTCATTCATTGGTTATGTGCTCTCTTGTTTTTGGGCGCAAATATGGTAGAACGGGGGATCAGGTGCTGACATCCCCCTTTTATTTGCAATGTCAGGAAAAAGATGAAAAGCTAGATGGAGACGCCGCTCTGAACAAGTTCTTCCGGGAAATATATGCAGATGCTGATGAAGACACTAGAAGGGCCATGAGTAAATCTTTTGTAAGAGTTCAAACTCCTCCTTGCGCCTTCCCTTTTGCTTGAGCTTAAGATGGGATGTTTTTTGTAAATGGCGGGTTTGCTTCCGTTTTGTAGGTGGAGTCGAACGGAACCGTGCTGTCCACAAACTGGAATGAAGTTGGTACCAAGAAGGTGGAGGGAAGCCCTCCCGACGGAATGGAGATGAAGAAATGGGAGTACTGAGCTCCATCTTAAATTCGTATCGTCCTGATTTGGACTTCTGTAAATCATCTGTCTTTTGCTGCTGGGACGCCGCCTGCCTTTAATCTGGATTTCCTGTGTTTTGTGGGTTCCATCCAACTTCTTTCTTGTCCCCAAACAACATAATTAGTAGTCACATGGTTCCGACGATGACTGGAATTGTCTGGCATGCCCGGTTGACTTGAATGTTGGTTGGTTGAATCCAATGTTTAAAAACTGCCGGTCGGACCACTTTTCGGAACCAAACTTGGTCGAGTTTTGCCTAAAATTCAGCTAGTGGTTAGACCGGTCAAAATTTGGTCGGACTGTTGGGTCAGGTATTTTTGGGTGACCCGGTTTGTCCGGATCAGAAAAATTAATGTTTGTTTTTTCTATTTTATCGAATTTAATTTAAAAATAAAATGTCTATTTTCAAGCTCGGAATGTGTATATTATTTTTTGATCATAACAAATTTATTTTTTTAACAATTCTCGATAATATATTTACTATGTTTAACGAATTGGACTAATATGTCAAGCAAAAAATGTGTAATCTTGTTCTACTTTTATACTTGTTAAATAGATGTTCGAAGACTTTATTTGGATAAATTGTATAACAAAGTTGCTAAATATTTGAACTTATTTAATATTTATTATTTTTTATGCTAAATTAAATTTATTAAACTATATTTTATAATATTAATATAAAATAGGGAAAAGTCTACTTTCGTACCCTGTGGTATCGACCAAAATCACTTTAGTACCCTGTGGTAAAAAATCGATCAATCGAGTCATACTTATTCCAATTAACATCAAAAAGGGCCTCGGGCAGCTGCCCGGAGCTGCCCGAACCTACCCGCCCGCTGCCCGGGCCACGTGGTCAGCCACGTCACCAATTTTGGTGACGTGGCGCCACGTCATCAATTCTCCTCCTCCTCCGATTTTCCTCCTCCTCCTCCTCCTCCCCTCCTCCTCCTCCTCCTCCTCCTCCTCCTCCGCGTTCCTCCTCCTCCTCCTCCTCCTCCCCTCCTCCTCCTCCTCCTCCGCCTCCTCCTCCTCCCCTCCTCCTCCTCCTCCTCCTCCTCCCCGCGTTCCTCCTCCTCCTCCTCCTCCCCGCGTTCCTCCTCCTCCTCCGCGTTCCTCCTCCTCCCCTCCTCCGCCTCCTCCTCCCCTCCTCCTCCTCCCCGCATCCCCCTCCTCCTCCGCGTCCTCCCCCTCCCCGCATCCTCCTCCTCCCCGTATCCTCCTCCTCCCCGCGTCCTCCTCCCCGCGTCCCCCTCCTCCTCCCCGCGTCCCCCTCCTCCCCACGTCTCCCTCCTCCCCCGCGTTCCCCTCCTCCTCTCCTCCTCCTCCCCCGCGTCCCCCTCCTCCTCTCCTCCTCCTCCCCGCGTCCCCCTCCTCCTCTCCTCCTCCTCCCCGCGTCCTCCTCCCCCTCCTCCTCCTCCTCCTCCCCGTCTCCTCCTCCTCCTCTTGGTGACGTGGCGCCACGTCACCAAAATTGGTGACGTGGCTGACCACGTGGCCCGGGCAGCGGGCGGGTAGGTTCGGGCAGCTCCGGGCAGCTGCCCGAGGCCCTTTTTGATGTTAATTGGAATAAGTATGACTCGATTGATCGGTTTTTTACCACAGGGTACTAAAGTGATTTTGGTCGATACCACAGGGTACGAAAGTGGACTTTTCCCTATAAAATATTAGTAATGGTCCGACTGGTGACTTGACCGGTCGGATTGGATGAACCAAAAATTTTAAAAATTCCAAGTCGCCTTCTGGAACGGTTTTAAAAATATTGGTTGAATCAAATATCGTCCTACTTTCTCCTTTTTAAAAAAGCATCATCATAGTTAAAACAAAAGAAGGGAACTTCCCTAAATTAAAATGAAAGAGGAGCAGGTAAGAGTTCAGTAGTTTTCTCAATAATATATTTTTTATTCATAGTTTATTTTTCATTCTAAGTTTTGAAATGAAATTAACACAAGAGTGAATTCAAATACCTTAGTATTTCAACCAACTTCAATCGTTTATCTCCATATTTAAAACAGATCTGCATCTAAAAAAGCTAAAACTGTACCAACATGCAATTAGATCAAGTAGTGAGGGAGTTGTTGTAACTTATCTAGATCTCGGGTTCGAGTCTTTGGATACGTTAAAGATTTTACCTGCCTTGAAATTGAATTAGTCGGTTCAATAGACTATATATCAACTGGTTAAAAAAATAAAATAAAAGTGGTTGGTTATTTAAACAAACTCCATTTAGCAAACGAAAGAGCTAGTGTATTTTTTGCAAGTTGCGGCCGTTGGAGGTTTAGCCCCTGCAAGGTAAAATATCGGTAGGAAACTACGCCGTTTGGACTTGGAAAAAGCAGGCGTGCGATTTTGAGAGGGAGAGAGAGAGAAGGGGACGCGAGATGCAGTTCTTCGGGGGATCGGAGACGATAAGCCCGTCGCCGCCGGCGACGACAACGGCGGGGAACAACGCGCAGATGATGTACGTGTTCAACAGGAACGGGATATGCCTTCTGTACCGGGAGTGGAACCGCCCCCTCCACACCCTCAACCCCGCCCAGGACCAGAAGCTCATGTTCGGCCTCCTCTTCTCCCTCAAGTCCCTCACCGCCAAGATGGACCCCACCAGGTCTCCCCAATTTAAACCCCCTTCATTTTACTTTCCGGATTTTGATTTGTGTTGAATTAAAAATTTGGTTGATCCGAAACGAACGAACAGCGGAGAGAAAGGGAACCTGGGAGTCCCCCAGCTCCCGGGGCAGGGCTGCTCCTTCCACAGCTTCCGCACCAACACCTACAAGCTCACCTTCATGGAGACTCCGTCTGGGATCAAGATCATCCTGGTTACGCACCCTTGGACCAGGGATCTCCGCGATTCGTTGAAGTATATCTACAACTTGTATGTTGAGTACGTCGCCAAGAACCCGCTCTACTCCCCTGGAACTCCCATCAGGTAGTTACTACTCGCATTTGCCTTACCTTTCCAAATACGTGCATTGCACCACGAAATGTGGATGCCGGTTGTGTGAACTTGTCAAAGTGCGCATTGCACCACGAAATGTGGATGCCGGTTGTGTGAACTTGTCAAAGTGCTTATCTATGATGATGTAGTTTTCCCGTTCGACTAGGGCTGCCACTTGTGGGAGAGTAGTGACTTGGCTGTCCGAATGCCGAACTTCCAGTTTTACGGTTACGCGTATTAGATAAAGGCTCACTTGTTGTGCTGCAAAAAATGAACATGCTACTGCGTTTGTTCCTTCCAAGTTGCTTTCCCGTAGCCACCTAACTTCCTGCTATCTGATTGTGGACCTGTGGTTGGTTAGTGTGATTTGATCCAAAACTTAGATCGTTCAGGCATAGTCGTATTACATAATGGCTATTTCTGCCGAGGAAAGAACATCAGGTGTTTCTTTCTCTGTACAAGCTTTAGTGTGAGCTCTTCATAAAGATTGTCGGATCTACTTGCAACATCTTTATTGCAGGTGTGAGCTGTTCAACACCTCGCTTGATCAGTATGTAAGGAGCATCTCGTAGGTTGCATCGAGGTGCTTACTGGCGTCAACCCCTAGCATCCACTGCCAAGAGCATCTTCTTATTGCGCCCTCTCCGAATGATGAGGATCTTCAACTGTTTCAGTGAACTGGGAAATTGGTATTTGGTAGAATAGATGCTTATGCAATCCAGGTTGGTTATTCCTTTATGAGCAAATTTAGGTATAGTCCTGGTGTTTCTTCCGCCCGCCTCTGTTTCTCAAGTTTTTGAGCTTTGGATGTCCAACATAAGTGGTTTGCATCACTTACATGATTATTATTACAATACACAATTATCGGATTATTTTATTATGGTCACAACGATCCAATTCACCTGCGCTCACTCGTCCGTCCTCCACTTCCCTTAAGCCGATAGCCATCTTAATCTCCTCCACCATGTAAACCCTATTCATCCTCTGCTCCGCGTATAGCGGCGACCCCAACATGGACACCCTGGCTTGTACTGCTTCCATCACCGAGCTCCATCCGCAGTGCGTCACAAAACCGCTGACGAACCCATGGTTCAGGACCTGGAATTGGGGGGCCCAGTTCTTCACAACGAGGCCCCTCTCGTTGGTCCTCTCTAGTAACCCTTGGGGAAGCAACATCTCCGGCTCTACCTCATCTGTGGCCATCTCAGGTGGGTTGCGGACAACCCACAGGAACCTCACTCTGCTCCTTTCTAAACCAATGGCCATCTCCTTCAACTGGCGCGAGGAGAAGGTCCTGAACCGGCCAAAGCACAAGAACAATATGCTTCCACTCGGTTGGGAGTCCAGCTAGGCTATGCATTCATGGTCTTCTCCTCCACCAGTTCCGTCCGTGTCTCGAGAAGGGGTTACGAGCGGGCCCAAACAGAAAACCGGAGGGGCCTTGGCTTCTCCAGGGGTGCACTTCCCTTCCTGTATAGTCTCCAGGGCCTCTGCTCGAGAGCTTCGAATGTGTTTATGATGAAACCATGGGACTTGGCCAACTGAGTCGATGCGTCCACCAAGTAACTAAACACTCTGTGAGTTCTGTCGGTGAAAACAAACGGCATGTCCTTGCATTGAATTGGTGGGACCCCGGGAAAGTGCATTGGGAGGTTAGGGTCAATGGCTGGCAAGTAGAGGTGGATAGCAGCGAAGAAGGCTCCCACGGTGGTGAATTTGTAGGTTGGGAGGTTGAGACTGGAAGAGACATGGGAAGCAAAATGAGAAAAACAGTCCACAATGAAGGCTCTTATGTTGTGTGTGTGGGAGAGCGTTAGGAGGACGTCACGGAGTGCCGGGTTGGTGAGCTTGGGGATCTCAAACAACGAGGCTGCGTACTCGCGGGTGAAGGGTCACGACGAGAGGAGGTAGTAGCGTTGTTGCCATCTCCGGGAAGAGGAGCCTCAAGGTGGATGAAGTTGATGGAATATTTGTGGGAGACTTGTGAAGCGTAGGAACGGAGGGAAGGAGAATCGGAAGGTTGGCTGGAGGTGATGATGGTGACGGAGATGGTATCATTGTGGTGTTTTGAGTATAAGCTTGCTCAGTTCCACACCTGGGCTCAAGTAGGATCTTCCCGGAGATGGATAAACCACTATCGTGCTCTGTTTCTTCTCCGTCTCCATAGATGAGGAGGCCCTTTTCTCTGTTTCACCACTATATGCATCAATGATTTTCTAAAAAAATAATCTGGCGAGTGATCCGTTCTGCTTTACAAATTGCAATCCGACCACTCGTCATACCAGCTTATTTTTATATGTACTAACATTTTGAGAATCATGGGACTCTTCCGGTGGACTTCTCCTTTCTTTTCCCAATATGAGACTTCTACACTTTCGGCTTTCCTTTCTTTTCCAAATGTATATGTGAGACTCTTCCATTTCTACCAAGATGAACAAGTTGACAAGACAATAAATAAAAGGAAAAAGAAAAATGAAGGACGAGACAAGAAAGAGAGGTAGAAGTGGTGAAGTTTCACCTAAAAATTGAAAAGAAAGAAAGAAAGGAAGGCAGAAGTAAGAGACTCATATTGGGAAAAGAAAGAAAAGTACCTTGGCAAGTAGAGAAGTCCCGCGAATCTCAAGATAGTGGATCGCTCTCCAGATTATTTTTTACAAAATATTAGATTATATCATTTGTGTGCCCTCACTTGTGTATAATCATCATCAAATTAATAAACGACGATGGGTACACCGACGGGTTGCAAGTGTGGGTAGTGTTGGGTTTGAATTGAATGCATAATAAATGCATTTGGACCAAGCTGAAAGGCCCAAGCTGAAAAGCCCAAGCTGAGGATGAGATTACCACATCGGAAATCGCAAGGGAGTTTTCCCTGTTTATAAGGAGAAGCTCCAAGCTGGTGTAACATTAAATGTTCCACCTGAAGAGCTGACCGAGGCTGCCTGCGAGGATGGTGCGAAGCACCATCCGAGCACGAGCTCGAGCACGTGTGCGCATGGCGCATTGGACGCAGGTCGCAATGTGCGCTTTGTGGCGAAGCTACCGAAGAGAGCTGCGAAGCTACCGAAGTGACGAGGGGCTGCGAGCGTCTTCCAGACTACCACCGAAGAGGAAGCTACCGAAGTGACGAGGGGCTGCGAGCGTCTTCCAGACTACCACCGAAGAGGCACGAGGAGTGCCTGGAAGGCCTGTGGCCGAAGAGACACCAGCAGGCATCCAGGAGCCCCGAAGAGACACCTACGGACATCCAGAAAACTGGTGTCCGACATTCGGATTCCAGCCATCCTTGCCTATAAATAGGCCCTTCCCCCATCATTTGCACTCATCCCGAACACTCATTGCATAAGCTTTCATTAGCAATAGTCGTTCTTCTCTCTCCCTCTCTCAGAAAGTTCAGAATTTCCAAGGTTCGCCTGAAGCTTCGAGGGTCGTTGTGCTACGAACTCAGAAGTAGCCTAGTCGTTGTATCTTGGGGACGATTGCCGCAGCCCGTAAGCACTGAATACGGGGCAATCTCGTCTTACGGAGAAAGAGTCCAACTCTTGCCTCGACTATCAAAGATCCTAATCAAGTACACCACCTCCGACAAACAACAATCGTAAGACGAGATTTGTGTACTTGAAGATGGCATCAACAAGCTCAGCACCAGTGCCAGCGGTCCCGGGAACTGTCCACGTCGAAAGGCCGGCCAAGTTCAACGGTACCGAGTTCAAGAGATGGCAACAGAAGATGCTATTCTACCTGACGACGCTCAACCTGGTCCGATTCTTGAAGGAAGAGGCTCCGAAGGTGGCAGAAAATGAGGCAGATCAACAGAAGATCAACGCCCTCGATGCTTGGAGTCATAGTGACTTCCTATGTCGTAACTATGTTCTGAATGGACTAGATGACACCCTTTACAATGTCTATGCAGGTTTCAAGATCGCAAAAGAATTGTGGGACTCCTTGCAGAAGAAGTACAAAACGGAGGATGCCGGCTTGAAGAAATTCATCGTCGGACGATTCCTCGACTTCAAGATGATCGACTCCAAGAAGGTGATAGACCAAGTGCAAGAGTTGCAACTAATCCTACATGAGATCCATGCTGAAGGAATGCAACTCAACGAATCTTTCCAAGTGGCTGCTCTGATCGAGAAGCTACCTTCTCTGTGGAAGGACTTCAAGAACTACCTCAAGCATAAGAGGAAGGATATGGGGCTGGAAGACCTGATCGTGACACTAAGGATCGAGGAAGACAACCGAAAGTCCAAAGTCAAGACCGGCAGGACCAACTCCGAAGCTAAGGTACACCTCGCCGAAGGTGGTACTGGCAAGAAGAGGAAGAAACCCGGGAACAAGCAAGAGAAGCAAGAGCCAAAGCCAAAGAAAGCTAAGAAGATCAAGGGCAATTGTTACAAGTGCGACAAACCCGGTCACATGGCAAAAGATTGTCGCCTGCCAAAGAAGGACGATCGTGAGAAGGCAAATCTGGCCGAAGACCTGTCTGAGCTAGACCTATCCGCCGTGGTGTTTGAAGCCAATCTGGTGGATAACCTAAGAGAGTGGTTCATTGACACAGGGGCAACCCGACACATCTGTTCAGACAAGGAGATGTTTTCGACCTACATTCTGATCAACGGACGGAAGTTATTTATGGGTAACTCCGCAACTTCTCCCGTAGTCGGACTAGGCCAGGTGGTGCTGAAGCTGACCTCCGGAAAAGAGCTGACCCTCAAGGATGTGCTGCATGTCCCAGACATTCGTAAGAATTTAGTATCCGGCTCACTGTTGAGCAAAGCTGGGATGAAACTAGTATTCGAGGCCGATAGGTTTGTTCTGACCAAGGCTGGTGCTTTTGTAGGAAAGGGTTACCTCGAGAGGGGACTCTTCAAGATGAATGTAATAACTGTCAAACGCGCCTTTAATGGCCCTAATAAAGTTGTTAATTCTTCTTATTTGGCTGAGTGTTCTAACTTATGGCATGACAGATTAGGACACGTAAATTTGAGCTCACTAAGAAAGTTAGTAAGTTTAAATCTATTGCCTAAAATGGAGTTTGACCCGAACAATAAATGTGAAGTATGTGTAGAGGCAAAAATGACCAAAGCACCTTTTCATTCAGTGAAAAGAAGTACTACACCTTTAGAGTTAATTCATACCGACATATGCGATATGAAACAAGTGCAAACTAGAGGTGGGAAAAAGTATTTCATCACGTTTATTGACGATTGCACGAGGTACTGTTATGTACACCTCTTGAAAGGAAAAGACGAAGCTCTAGAAGCTTTCAAAAGTTTTAAGAATGAGGTTGAAAATCAACTTAGCACTATAATTAAAATGATTCGAAGTGATAGAGGGGGAGAATATGTAGCTCCGTTTGAGAAATTCTGCCAACAAAATGGCATTATTCATCAGACAACTGCTCCATACTCACCTCAATCAAACGGCGTAGCTGAGCGCAAGAATCGAACTCTTAAGGAGATGATGAATGCTATGTTGATTTGCTCGGGCTTACCACCGAATTTGTGGGGGGAAGCTGTGCTATCAGCTAATCATATTCTAAACAAATTGCCGCACAAGAAAAGGGACAAAACCCCATATGAATTATGGAAAGGGAGAAAGCCTTCCTACGGTTACCTTAAAGTGTGGGGGTGCCTAGCCAATGTAGAAATACCTCTGCCTAAAAGGGTGAGAATAGGACCCAAGACTATTGACTGCATCTTTATCGGATATGCCCACAACAGTAGCGCATACCGATTTCTAGTGCACAAGTCTGAAAACCCTAAAATCAACGAGGGAATGGTCATGGAATCAAGGAATGCAACATTCTTTGAGAATATCTTTCCTAAAAAGGAAATGAAAGAAGTAAGCTCAAACAAAAGAAGTTATGAAGCTACACAAGGCTCTGATCAAGGTGCTGAGAAACCTAGACGGAGTAAGAGGACCAAGGTAGCAAAGTCGTTTGGTCCAGATTTTCTAAACTACATGTTAGAAAATGAACCTAGGACAGTCCAAGAGGCATTATCTAGTCCGGATGCTCCTCTCTGGAAAGAAGCTATCAACAGTGAGATATAATCTATCATGCAAAACCACACGTGGAAAATCGTGGATCTTCCACCAGGTTGCAAACCTTTAGGTTGCAAGTGGATCCTTAAAAGGAAATACAAAGCTGATGGATCAATCGACAAGTACAAAGCTCGGTTGGTAGCCAAAGGGTTCAAACAGAAGGAAGGATATGATTTCTTTGAGACATACTCACCGGTCACAAGAATCACATCCATTAGAGTGATCATAGCTGTCGCAGCACTCTATAACCTCGAGATACATCAAATGGATGTAAAAATAGCTTTCCTAAATGGAGAACTAGAAGAGGAAATATATATGGAACAACCTGAAGGGTTTGTTGGCCCCGGACAAAAACATAAAGTGTGCAAGCTGGTCAAGTCACTGTACGGGCTGAAACAGGCGCCGAAACAATGGCATGAGAAATTTGACAGAACAATGATGTCAAATGGCTTTAAGATCAATGAGTGTGATAAATGTGTATACATTAAAGGCACACCTGATGCTTACGTAATCGTATGTCTGTATGTAGATGACATGCTAATCACGGGAAGCAGTAATGATCTTATCGTGAAAACTAAGAATATGTTAAAGAACAACTTTGACATGAAAGATATGGGTATAGCTGACGTCATACTGGGGATTAAAATCTCTAGGACGATTGAAGGAATTGTCTTGTCACAATCTCACTACGTTGAGAATGTACTCAAGAAATTCGATGCTTTTGACAAACCTCCAACTAAGACTCCGGTAGACCTGAGTCTACACTTGGCTAAGAACAGAGGTGACTCAGTATCTCAACTGAAATATGCAAAGATCATCGGAAGTCTAATGTACTTAACAAATTGCACTCGCCCTGATATTGCATACTCAGTTAGCAAGCTTAGTAGATTCACGAGCAATCTAGGACCAGACCACTGGCTAGCTTTGGAAAGAGTTCTAAAGTATTTAAAATATACCATGAACCATGGCATACTTTATACTAGGTATCCAGCTGTATTGGAAGGATACAGTGATGCGAATTGGATATCGGACACTAAAGACTCTAAATCCACTAATGGTTATGTGTTCACCATAGGTGGAGGAGCCGTGTCCTGGAAATCCTCTAAACAAACGTGCATAGCTCGATCCACCATGGAGTCAGAGTTTATAGCACTAGACAAAGCTGGGGAAGAAGCTGAATGGCTCAGAAATTTCCTAGAGGATATTCCGTGTTGGAATAAACCTGTGCCCCCTGTATTGATACATTGTGATAGCATGTCTGCAATCGGGAGAGCACAAAGTACTATGTACAACGGTAAGTCTCGACATATCCGTAGGAGACATAACACCGTTAGACAATTGATCTCAAGTGGAGTAATAACCATTGATTATGTGAAGTCCAAGGATAACATAGCTGATCTTTTGACGAAAGGAATCAACATAGATCAAATGTATAACGTAGTAAGGGAAATGGGGTTAAAACTTACACATTAAAGAATGTCCATAGCGGTAACTCAACCATGATGAGTGGAGATCCCACAAACTTGGTTCAATGAGACAACTAAGTTATGGATGGTTCAAATAAATACTTGGAATCTGTCCCATTCTCAGAAGCTTCCCAAGTACAAACCTGCAGAGGTGTGGTAAGGTTAAGCGTCTACGCTTTTAATGATTCCTATACCAGGAAAAGGTGGAGTATGGCAGGATACTCTTAATAGGAGATCACCTATATAAGTGTGAAGTGAGGTCGCTTCAAATGGAAAAACACTTACGAATCCAAGATAAGGTCCATGGCCGAAACGGACACAACGTGAGAACCAAAGGATATTAGAGATATTATTGTGTAAATGTTATTGTCTTGGTTTACATAAAAAAGCTGACCAGTTCAAGACATCGCGTTCACTGAGCAGCAAGTAAATCCGATAGCATTTTACTAGGGAAGGTTCAAAGCCGCAAGCTACCTTTCTCGATGCAATGATATTTCGTTGGAACTTTCTTAAAAAGTGTCAGCATGCATTAATCATCATTCATGTGGGGGATTGTTGGGTTTGAATTGAATGCATAATAAATGCATTTGGACCAAGCTGAAAGGCCCAAGTTGAAAAGCCCAAGCTGGAAAGCCCAAGCTGAGGATGTGATTACCACATCGGAAATCGCAAGGGTGTTTTCCCTGTTTATAAGGAGAAGCTCCAAGCTGGTGTAACATTAAATGTTCCACCTGAAGAGCTGACCGAGGCTGCCTGCGAGGATGGTGCGAAGCACCATCCGAGCACGAGCACGAGCACGAGCACGAGCTCGAGCTCGAGCACGCGCACGCGCTCGCACTCTTGCGTGTGCGTGTGCACATGGCGCATTGGACGCAGGTCCTAATGGGCGCTTTGTGGCGCACTTGGCACTTGTCTTAAGTATTTTGCCCGAGTCCGGAGAGAGCTGCGAAGCTACCGAAGTGACAAGGGGCTGCGAGCGTCTTCCAGACTGCCACCGAAGAGGCACGAGGAGTGCCTGGAAGGCCTGTGGCCGAAGAGACACCAGCAGGCATCTAGGAGCCCCGAAGAGACACCTACGGACATCCAGAAAACTGGTGTCCGAAAGGGTACCTCGGCTCCAGAAATGTGAGAGCATGGTGCCCCCTCGGAAGTGCCTGGCAGCCATTCGGATTCCAGCCATCCTTGCCTATAAATAGGCCCTTCCCCCATCATTTGCACTCATCCCGAACACTCATTGCATAAGCTTTCATTAGCAATAGTCGTTCTTCTCTCTCCCTCTCTCAGAAAGTTCCGAATTTCTAAGGTTCGCCTGAAGCTTCGAGGGTCGTTGTGCTACGAACTCGGAAGCAGCCTAGTCGTTGTATCTTGGGGACGATTGCCGCAGCCCGTAAGCACTGAATACGGGGCAATCTCGTCTTATGGAAAAAGAGTCCAACTCTTGCCTCGACTATCAAAGATCCTAATCAAGTACACCACCTCCGACAAACAACAGGTAGATGAGTAATGATCGTGCCCACCCGGCAGATGTAGGTATCAGTTAGTAGCTCGTTGGATTTTCATTTTGAGAGTTGATTGAGCGAAGGCGTTACACTTAATCTTGTGCAATGCCGATATATTCCATATGTTATAGTGGAAAGTCTATGTCCGACATCTTTAATAGTCCATGGGTGAATATATTTGAAGTGTTCGGTAAACAGAGTCTCATATCTCGAGAATTGATGAGCGAGACGTGGTTCGGGATGCACGAGATGAAGGAAGGGAGATGGAGCTAACAAATTGAATATTGGATTTGGCCGTCTAGGTGGGCATGACTTGGAATGTAGAAGTGTGATATTTTTCGAGGCATTAAGGAAGCAAGAAAGGAAAACGAACAATCTAAACTTCATGATCCCGTAACTATGGAGAGTATCTTGGTGAGTGGGGGTAAATATTCGGTAGGTGTTCCTTGTATATTTTTACCTTGCGTTTGGTGAAATTAGTTTAGATTTTGGGATTAATGGTAACTTGGAGTTACTCTTGAATTTATGTACGTAGATAGTACATATCATTAGATTATGATGTGTGTATCTAATATCTAAGACGATATAATATGGTGTAATTTCTTTTTGAAATTTTTTGAAAGAAATATAATATTTTACTTATAAAAATACAGTCTCATATCTAATATTAGGCAAATTATATGTAAGGACAAATACAAATCATCAAGAATAACAATTTCTAACTAGAACACTTTTGTATTGTTCGAAGAAAAAATCAAAACAATTCTACTAATTTAGCAACCAACTAAATATTATTAGGTCTTCGATGTTATATTGCTTAGGTACAAGGTTGAACCGAATCGTTTACCACGAGAAGTTATTTCACCAACCGCAAGAAAGGACAACGAAAACCAACGAAGACTTAACTTAAAAAAAATTATTCTAGTTTAAGCATATCTCGCGTTCGAATTCTTGTAAATACGATAATATTAAATATTTATTAAAAATACTTATTTTTTAACGATTTCACACCCTAATTGAATCTAGATTAATCTACTTATTGTAAACAATACTAACTACGAAAGGAGCACGGTAAAGGGCAAATCAGATAACCTTTGGCAGTGATGTACCAGGGCCCAACAACGTTCCGGCCAGGTTAATGGCTGATTACGTAAAGCAAATTACGACCCGGCCCGTTGTGACTGGCCCAAAGACAAGGTAATTAATTGATTGGAAATTTAATAATTTAACAATTAAAAGATATATATTTTTAGTTGTGTGAAGCTGGTATCTTACGTGTATGCGTTGATTCTTTGATTTTTCTCGTGCAATTTGAAAAACTTAATTATGAAATCATGATAGTTTTTGTTGTTAGAACATATTTCATTTGTTTATGTTGAAAAGACTATATATTTATATAAGAATATCACTAAAAAATATTATCCCATTATTAAATTACTAGTTTTGTAAATTATCCTACGTTGAGGGCTGAAAATTTTATTGTTTGAAAAAATAACTAATTTATGAAATATCATTAAATAAGATTTTGTTATTACTTGTTGAGAAAATATTGATATAGGTTGTCTAACTTAAACATAAAGTTCGTGTACTAAAAGTTATTTTCAAAAAAGAATCTGGGGTAAATTTTGGTATAATTTTTTTAATCAAATACAATTGTGCGAAGATACCATAAAATGTAGAGAATTTTTTTCCGTAAAGTTGACGATATGAGTTTTTGTTGGACTTGGAGCAATTGGAATGAATTTGGATCAATTTAAGTATGTCTTGGATTAAGTTTATAAAAAATATTATTAAAAAACTAAAATTTAAAATAGAGTCTATATTTATACCTTTCAAAAAAGGAGAGTCTATTCGAGTTCGTATTTAAATAGAAAAAATATTTCATCACAGTCCAGTGGGGTTGCGTTTTAGGACGGAGGCGCATTGACACACTTATTTTCACTTTTCAAGCACTAACCGTAGCGCACTTATTTCTCAAAAAAAAAAAACCGTAGAGCAGTCGTGATCACGGTACTGTTGGCTGACGTCGATCAATACTTTTTATTTATCCGAATTCCGTCTAGAAATTCACAAATTAATTCTGACATAGCATGAATCCAATTCAGATTTTATTTGATTCATAAAAAAAATTATTTTGAATTATACAAATTTGAATTTGAATTTATATTCGTCCCGAATGTATTGAACAAGGTTTTAAAAAAATGGTCCGACCATTGGTCCGATCGATCGAACCACGAATCGGGGTGAAGGACGTAGCGAATTCTAGCATAAAAATACTAACCTAACGAACCGCCCGAAATCTGGTAGGACCGAACAGTTCGTTCGAAAAAAATGACCCAGAAAAATTCGATTCGTAAAGTTGAACCAAAAAAATATAAACTTTTCCCCCAATCTCGATTTCTCTCTCCCTGAACTAAAAAAAGTAAAAACTTTTTTCCATCTCTCCACTCCAGAAAGTCAAAAACCAAAAAACGAAGAAGCCTAATTCTAAACGAAGATCGGAATTTCCGTGAGGAGAAAAATAATTTTCTCACCATCCCCCTCCCTCCTCTTTCCTTTCTGTTGGTAGACAAATAAAGCTCGAGTCTTTGGCTCAAGTAAGTACCGTGTTCTTCCACCGAAAAAAGTAAACACCATCCATGTTCGAGTTTTCATCATTATAGGTAGTTTGAGGAGAAATGGAAAAAGAAAATGCAAAAGGAAATGTCTCAGGTAATACCATTATTTTTAAAGACGTGGTTCAATCGATCAGACTGCAAATCAGAAGGTTTACCGGGTCAAAAATATACGTAATGACGTCAACCTAACAAAGATTTTTGGACCAGAAAAGTGACTCAGAAAATTCTGGTTCGTTAGGTTTGACCAAAAAATTTAATAACCCAACCTTATTATGCCATTTATGTTCCAAATTCCAACCCTAAAATTAAAAAACCTTCCGCGACGTATGTATTTGATTATTTTTGTGCATGTATTTGATAATTTTTGGCGGCGTAAGTGTGATTATATATACAATTATACATATATTATATATATATAATTTTTTAAAATATTTTTTATTTGAAAAAAGGTCTGGTCTAACCAGTAGTTTAACTGATTAGACTAATTGACCTAGAGGTCGAACCAAAATCCAAGTCGAGTTCTCGGTCATTTTTTAAAACAATGGCTAATACTTGATTTGTGTGGCGCAGGAAAAAAATTGAAGGAGAAAGAGAAAGTGAAAGACGGGAGGAAGGGGAAAAGACAAAAAAAGGGTACATATGCTATAATTATCTAGGGAAGAATTGTGAAGACATTTCCAAGGGGGGAATTTGGTCGTGGATGGTCAAATCCAACGAAGACCGTCTTGGACGATTCAATAGTTTACTTAGTTACGATCCAATGATTTACTCAGTTACGATCCAATGGTCCATGTTTATCTTGTCTCTGATAAATTAAAACCGTCCGAGTTACCTAGTTACGATACAATAGCTTACTCAGTTACGATACAATGGTTTACCCAGTTATGATACAATGGTTTACCCAATTATGATTCAATAGTTGTGAATTTTTTTCATTTTGCCCCCTTTATTTTAGCATTTTTGTAAAAAAATCCCCGCATATTCTTCAATAAAAATCCTCTACCACCGTGCTGGAGTAGACCTGCGGTACCAAATCTTGTTCCTTCCGAGGGAAGTGAGATTGGCATATGAAACTAGGAAAGCGCTTTGCTTTTGGCAACGTGAATGCTGGGGGATATATATTTAATATTTCGAAAAATTAACTATTATTTTTACTGTAAAAATGTGTGGTTCGACCGGTCGGACCGGTTGATCCAGAGGATGTGAGAATTCTTAGGTCGATCTCCGGATCATTTTTAAAAAATTTTGGTATTGAATACAAATTATATTTTTTATAATTCAAATTTAGCAAATTTTAATTCGAATTTATCTGAATTCAAATGATTGGTCACTCATATTCTAACCACAATCATGGACTATGGATTATTTATGTCTGTCGTTTTTTCTGGTGTCTATTATGAATTTTTTTTGAATCATATCAGATACAATAATATTCATCAGAAATGAGTTTTACATTCCATAGAACATACATATCAATATTTGTATATCACTAATCCGACTTGCATGTATTAAACATGCTGCCATATTTATGCGGATGGTCATTCATAGCATTATTTTCTTTTCTCTACTCATTGCACGATGACTAATCGAGTCAATTTCAATGATTATACCAAAATTTACTTGATATTCGATTCCCTGGATACACTTTTCTACACTAAAATTAAGAGATCACCCTCTTTCATTCTCTCCTGCCGACGATCTTTCTTAGTCAACATCCTCCTTGCTCGCCTCGGCCGAATAAATATAAATATATTAGATTTAGATATTGACAAGTGATAGATAACCAAACATACGTGAATTTGGAAATTTGCAAATATCTCATGAATTAATTTAAATATATTATGTATGCCCAAAGCCAGCGAAGAAATACATGACTGATCCAACAACTAAATTAAAATATTTAACACCGACCGACAATCGGGGTCTGATCATATTATGCGAATGGGATCGCTCTAATACTTAAACTCTTCACCGAGAAATATGTTCCTTCACATGGATAGTGCAGTAAAATTAATTAGATATACAGTCACCGACGTGTCATTGTATTAAAACTATTATTATATGAAAAACAATTATATGAAATACGTTCGACAGGGAACCTAAAATCACGTTCCCAAGTATAAAAATGGAACGATTCGTTCACATGGCCATATATATTTAGTATAGCTGGTGCAGTTTCTATTTTGTTCGATCTTACTGTATAAATTAACAATTGGTACACAAAGAAATGGTCCTTCAGTGAAAATATTTGAATGAACTTCTATCATAAAATTGTCATTTTTCTAATTTAGATATATTAAATCATATTTATAGTAAAACTATTAGAATTTTTTTTTGAAATTAGAACTTTACTATTCTAATTTTTTTGAAATTAAAGAGAATAGGGGATGAGGAGACAGTTACCAGCTCAGAAGTTTGGTATTATCATACCGAATAGTTCTTTACAATTACTATTCTTTTATGGGTAAATTATCTTCAGGTCTCTGGTCTATAAAAAAATTACCTCTAAGGTCCTGCTTTATTAAAAATTATTTAGTCGTTCCTGCTTTATGTAAAAATATTGGTCTCAAGTTCCTAAGGCCGGAATCAGAGATTTTCTCCGGCGAAGAGGCACCTAAAAGACTAAAATACCCCCAGTCAAAAATTAAGTCCCCCTAGGTTAAAAAAACTCGATTAACCTTGTATAAAACCAAAACCACCAAACTATCCATTAAACCTAAATATCCACAGAAAAACCCCTCTCTTTCAAATTCTATCCATCTCTTCTTAAATCTATGACCAAATCTCCAACTCCGCCGTTGTTCATATCTGCATCGGGAAGAAGCTGACGATGGGACAAGGACTCGGTTCAAGGTTGGGTCGATTTAGGGTTCAAGGTTGGTCCACACTTAGGATTTTCAAAGTGTGGTTCAATGTTGGGTGGAAGCTTCGGGTTTTTCAAGCTTTGATCTGAGCTGGGTTTGAAGATGGGTGGAAGCTGGGTGGAAGCTTGAGTGAGAAGCTGGGTCGAAGCTTGTGTTTGAAGCTAGGTCAAAGCTTTTTAGGTTTTCAATGTTATCTTCAAATTGTTTGTATAAGTTCGATGAGGAGATAAGGTACATGAATATTGACTGCAGATGTGGTGTTCGTGCCCTGATTAAAATTTCTGAAAGTGAAAACAACAAGGGTCGATTGTACTATGCTTGTGCAAAAAGTAGTTGTAAGTGGGTTGGGTGGTGTGTTCAGTGTGATCGTGATCCTCTTCTTTATCATTCTACGAATGCTTCAAACATGTGTGATGTCAAAGTTGTTGAAGAACTACAGATATTGAAGGTGTTGGTGAAGGAGCAAGGAGTAAGATGTTCCAATGTTTCGAGTTCAATTGGTTTATTGGAAAAACTTGTGTTTGTGTTAGTTGTCTGTAATGTGTTCATGTTTTTTCAGTTAGCTAGACAATGAAGTTGTTATGAACCTTAAGTTCTGCAATCCTTGTAATGAATTTTGATTGCAGTACATCTTTCATGCATAATCTTCGAAGAGCTTTAACCAAAAGACTACAAAATGAACTCCGAGGTCTGTACTTTGTTCCATGCATAAGCTTCAAAGAGCTTGAACCAAAAGACTTTAAAATAGATATAGATAGTATATTGTTTTTGGAACTTGATAGACTTTAAAATAAATCCTAAGTAGTTCTAGCTCTGCGGCCTCGAGCACCAACTCCCCTGCCTCGAGCACCAACTTCGCGGCCTCGAGCACCAGCTCCCCTTCTTCTTCGAGTTCCAACCTTTGGCACTCCCGTGCTCCCATTGCTTGAAGCTCCGGGAAGAAATGTAGATTCAACTTGGGATTGAGAGCCCATGTCATTAGGATAAAGACCCTCCATAAAAGTCTAAAAAACAAACAGAGTGCAAACAAAATAAACATAGTGTATTTGCTAGAAAGATACTTCAAGATGTGGTGGTCCAAGTAATAGGATACATGAGCACGTGGTCCTCCATTTTCACCAGTGCGTTGCACAAAAGTAGATTCTGCAATTGTTATTAAAAGGACCACTATCATTGGATACTTCAAAATTTATTAAAAGCATCTTACCAAGGGTCATTTTCCTCTATCCTTAGTGGGTATGCCTTGACATGATCTTCTATTATGACCCATTACCCCACAAATAGTGCATTTTGTGGTGTTGCATTGCTGTGAAGCCTCTTGTCTTGACCTACTTTTCTTTGGCCGACCAGCTCGCCTTATCAATTTAGGAGGGAGGTATCTATCAAAACCATTGTCTGGTTCATAATCAACTTCTGGAAAAGGAGGAATACCTAGCTCATAAGTCTTCTTCCACTTTTCCACCTTGAAATAGTCATCCACATAATCTCCGATCTCATCGTTCAGTAAAATGACACAGGCTACCACATGAACACATGGCACACTACTCAACTGCCATACATTACAAAAACATGAACGCATCCTTCCCAAATCAACAGCATACTTCCTACCTTCATGGATAACCTCAAACTGTTGGTTTCTTGTTGGTATGATCTTACACCTCCTACAAGCATGACTCAACTGCCTCAGCTCGTTTATTACTTTTGGAGCAACATTGCCTTCATTTTTGAAGCCTTGATATACTTCTTATGCTGCCTACTAATTATCTTTTGCCTCAGTCTGTTCAGGAGGTCAACAATAGGCAAGTCCCTAATATCTTTTACCCAGTGGTTGAAGGATTCAACCAAGTTGTTAGTGACATCCATACATTTCACATAATCATCAAATGCAAACCTGGCCCACTTTTTCAGGAGGATGTTTTTCAAGCTATTGCACAGGAGTCATCATTGCACCTCCAACCCTCATTGGTTCAATTCGAGTCAACTTCAACTGAGCCATAATTCTATTAAAGTCAGGTCTTGTTGTAGCATAGGCAAGCTGCCAAAAAAATGACTCCAGATCTTCTTCCCTTCTAAAAGCTGCCTTCAAATTTGCTGCAATATGTTTTATACATCTCCTATGCCTTGAATTAGGGAAGGCTGCCTCAATTTGATCTCCAAGACCCTGTCACATACATAAAGGTTAGTCAGTGTCATTATTTGAATCAATACAGATTGTTTGAGAAAAAAATTTACCTTCTGCTAATCACTCATAATTGTTAAAGCCTTGCCACTTCAATATCTTCCCACAGATGTATATAGGAAATCCATAAACCACTCCCAGTTTTCTCCATTTTCTTTGTCTACAATAGCCCAAGCAACATGCACAATTGCATTATTTGCATCAAGTGAGATTATAGCTAACAATGTTCTCCCAAAAGGACACTTCAAATGACAACCATCTACCCAAATAAAAGGCCTACATCCCTGCTCGAAGTCATGCTTCATTGCGTGCAAACATACAAATAGTCTTCTAAATATTATTGGCGCATTCAGATCTGAACGTGGCTGCCCTTGCAACTTTACAACAGAGTCAGGATTCAGTTTAAGTAATGTGTTACAATAAATATGCAGCTTTGCATAAGATTCTTCTTGTGACCCTTGCTTTTCCAACCTTGCGAATGCCTTAGCTTTCCAACATTTCCAGTTACTTGGGTTCACTCCCCATAGCTTCAAAGCAGCTCGAAGTGTTTTATTATCCAAGTTCTGATTGGCTTTAAGAAGTTCCTTAATCTGCCTAGCAATCCACTTGGGAGTTGCCCAATAGCCAGATGAAACACCGATACAAGTATGTTCATCATTCAATGTTTTGATCATGAACTTTCTTGTTCCAAGCAGAGTTGAGGCATGGATTCTCCAAGGACACGATCCATTCGCGCCATTCCAAGATGTCATAACCCTACGCTTATCATTCTTAATAAACTTCACATCATATCCACTCTTTATAATATAATCCTTTAGGGCCTCCCTAAAATGCTCATGATCTTTGAAGGATTGTCTCACTGTAAAGGTAATATCTTGTCCAGTTTCATAATGAAAAGATGTCCCACCATAATCTCTGATTGGATCCATCTTTACTTTCTCCTTTCTAACCCTTGTTCGCAAAATAAAAACATCTTCTTCATTTTCTGTATCACTCTCTACCACATCTAAATTTTCGTAATCAACATCAGAAAAGTCAAAACTTTCTACCTGATTCTGGACACCACCACTCCATACTCTTCTTCATCATCAGAAGATGGCAAACCTGATCTCATATCAGGTGCAGCATCAGCATCTTCAACACTACCACCATACTTATCATCAGAACCATTCCAATCACCAGTATCAGCATCTTCTCCACCACCAACATACTCATCTCCACCACCAACATAACCCCAATTACCTTGTCCACGACCAGCAGAATGATCATCCTCATAATATAGATCATCATCAGAATAATAGTCATCTCCAGAATAATGGTCATCTTTATCTGGCTAATCTTCTTCATCTTAACTGAGTCTAACTACAATCTCAGATTGAAGATAGATGTCCTCACCACGCCAAAAAACCCTCCTAATAGCACTAGTAATGGATCGGTTGAACAACACTTTTTTCCTTCGGAGTGACAACAGAAACTGGTATTCAATGGTCCTCCGGTTTAATAAGGATGACAATAACTTCACTTTCCTTATAGAAATCAAACATCAATATCACATCATCATCACAACCAACCAACCAACCACACATAAGTCTATATTTGGAGAACGAGGAATCAATTTGGAAGGCAGAGTAGACATCGTGGATTAACGACAAATAACAATATTTGTCGGATCTAACATTGTCCATAAATCGTGACTTACCTTCAAGGAAAAACTCCAACGTGTATAATCGGTCATCCATCAGCACGACTCTGCATTTTAGGGCAAGGCGAAAAGGGCAAAGCAAAATTAGGGCAAAAGTGCAAAATTGGGGCAAAAATGCGAACTAGAGTTGGAGAGGAACTGCTTACCGTGTAGAGGGAACCCAGAAATACAGACGTGAACCCCTCGAGTGAACCCAGAATCGTTGATTTTTTTTGCCGGGGAAGAGAGAAGGTCGAAGGTCGAAAGCGTGGAGAGAGAGGGAATAGTCAAATGTTAGGGAGAGAGAAAAGGTAAAAGGTGAATCAAGTTTTTTTAACCCCAGGGAGACTTAATTTTTGACTAGGGGTATTTTACTATTTTTAGGTGCCTCTTCGCCAGAGAAAATCTCTGATTCTGGCCTTGGGGACCTGAGACCAATATTTTTACATAAAGCAGAGACGGCTAAATAATTTTTAATAAAGCAGAGACCCTACATGTGATTTTTCTATAGACCAAGGACCTGAGGGCAATTTATCCTTCTTTTATTTATTACATTTTACCACTTCAAGGGCTTTATTATAACAAACCCAAACTATTGGTACTATTGTGAGCTATGCCGATCTTTCCCCCACGCGCCCCGTAACCATCGAATTACCAACTCTTGATTTCCTCTCAAGACAACCTTGTAATCAAGGTTAGAAGTGTGCACGAATGTCTGCAACATCCTTCCACGATGCTTCCTCGTCTGTCAAATTATTCCAAGTAATCAAAATCTGGCGCACCAACGATGAACCACGCTTGGTCTCCCTCTCTGCCAAGACTTTTGTTGGAAACACTGGACTTCTACCTCTACAATGTACTCAGGAAGGCATCGTCTGAACATCCAAGGGCAGTTCTTTTTTCAACAATGAGACATGAAAAATAGGATGAATACTGCTACCTGGAGGCAAGACAAGTTTGTAGGCAACATTTTCAAACCTTTGAAGTACTTGAAATGGCCCATAATACCTCGCAGAAGCTATGCAACCATTTATTTGACTTTGATCTCGAGCTTATCTAGGTCGTCCTCTTCGTCTTTGACTTCCTTGAATGGGGTTCCGCCCTCTTCGGCCATGGTTGCGAGCTCCAGGCGACGACTTTCCTAGGGTGGGGTTTTGGTTTTTCAATTTAAGCGAGCTGTTATTCTGATTTCAAAAGTTTTTCTGAGAGAAGGCGCTGATGAAGTAATAGCCATTTTGATCAACGGTGGATCATGGGGTCCACACTGGATCCAGCTTATCACAATTAGTTGTGAAGAGTCTGCACCTCAGCTTTCACGCTCTATGCTCGGTTTCACCAGAGAGGCCTCTGGCTGGGGTGGGGCCCTTTCTAAATATAAGCTCTGCCCCAGCTGAAACTCATATATTTTTTCTATAATTTCAGGGGAGTGGATTTTCTCGGAGGAGGAAGGGGGAAGTTAGGAGGAGAAAGGGTATTTTTAAAATTGTTATTAAATTAGTTGGATTGATTTTGTAATTTTTCATAAACAATATCGTTTCGAGTCATTTCGAGTCGTTTCGAGTTCACACAACTTACATAATCAGTATGTCACGTGGACACCAAAACGACGTCGTTTCGACCTACATGGCAAAAATATGCAATTTCAGCCCAGTCAACGTAGTTGGGACCGTATGCAGCCAAATTTTAGGAAAATATAGGGTCTAAATTACAAACTTTAAACTATAGGGATTCAACATGATATCGAGCAACCCACAGGGTAGTAAATTGTACTTTCCCCTAAATAGTTTTACAAAAATGAAAATGATTCTTGTAAGTTCTTAGAAATTGAAAACTGTTAGGGCAGCGGAAGCGTAAACACGGATGTGTAGAATACTCATAACAAATAGTACGAGATAGGAAGAATCGAGGACACACGATATTACGTAGTTCGGTCAATTGACATACTCCACGGGGCCGAGACGATCATCACTATATTATGTGGAGATAAATGGTACATAAGCCATAGGCGAGGCAGTGCCTCAAGCCTAACTCTCTCGTTCCTATACTACCATTGTGTTATGCAAGACCAAAGAATATCTAATCCCTACCCTCCTATATATAGAGGACAAGCCCAATATATTTTACAATAGGAAATAGAGTTCTATTCTAATTAGAAATTTGGGACAAATCCTAACAATCTCCACTTTGGACCAAATTCCAAAATCAATCGTCTCCTCCAGCTTCAAGCTCATCGTCCACATCAGACCATCTTCACTGTGTGTCCCTTCCTGTAAGCTCAATCATCCGCCTCAATCTTAAAAACTCCACCTCGAATGGAATCTTCCACAAGTATCTCAACAACATATACTCACCTCGGGTCTTCAACTCTAGAAGAACCAACACAACAGGAGAAAATCTTTATGCGCGCAACACGAGAGTTTTTTACATTAGAGAAAACCACTCCAACGCCCACAATAATACCTAAATCTTATAGGCCAGCTTCAATCCTAGAAGCTCCAGCACGACTAATACTTATCCGGTATAGTGTACTCTCACGGGGTACTCTCAAACCATTTCTCTACCGATATAGCAGACTCCACCTCCACCTTCATGTGGACACCGACTGTTGGGGTTACATCACCGAGCGAACACTAATCTCAGTCCAAATAAGAGATGAGGACACTAGCTACAGGCCTTTACATCACCTTCGCATGAACACAGTCTGGACATGAATCATAGAATTCTCTACCAGCTACAGGACTTTACATCACTTTCACGTGAACACCTTTTGGACACCAAGCTTGCTGTTGCTATTACACCTCACTCCTCCATCCTCGCGGGCAACCAGGAGATATACTGCATAACCTGTGAGTCATAAAAAAATTGATACTTGTACCAAATCTTCGCCTTTATCGTCAATGAGTAATTGGTCCAAACAATGTTCAAAGTCTTCATGCGATCCACCTCTTGGTCCAACATGATACGACCTCTCCATGATCGATCAACCATGAACCCAAATTAGACCCGATCAATTCCATGGAAACAAGGGAGTCCTCGAAGAAAGAAGTCGCCTCAAGCTCCTCTAACTTTCTCACACCACTCTTGACTACACATATAATACCACATACATGTATATGAGATACCATTAGACCCGAGCTAAAAGTCTAATAAGATTTGGGTCAAACACCTAACAAGTCTCCACCTTGAACCAAATCACATGACCGATCTTCAACCGTGAATCTCCATGACCTGAACCAATCTTCAATTCAATAGGACCTTAATCTGACCCTTCCTTGGTCAAATTCTTTAACTCGGACAAACAAAACAACATGCCCATCAACCCGGCCCAAACTTCATGATTCAAACCAAGACCCAAGATTTTCTCCTCAAAATTGGTCTAATCTTTAAGGATCACCAATAATCTCGCCCAAAAAACAAGTCTGGTCAACTTCCAAACCATTAATAATCACATCCACCTAGCCTCCATAACCGAATATGGTCAAAACCGAATAAGTCAGCCTCAAAACCGGTCAAAACATAACCAACCAGTCCAAAAAATCATCTTCTGGTTGGATCAAAAAACTAAACCGGTCAGTCAACTTGTTGACCCAAAATTTCCAATCCAAGCTATAAATTAGGGTTTTGCACCTCCATGGCACCAAGGCTAGTGGCTGAACCACCACGGGGCGGCACGGCCAGGAATTCGGCTCGGAGCCAGCTCACGCCGGCGAACAGCGACGATGGCAGAGCGGGGAGAGTCTCTCTCTCCCTTACTTTCTCTCCCTGTCGGTCTCTCTTCTCTCTCTTCGCACCTCGGGACGGGACGACGGCGATGGCGTGTGAGCTCTCCTCCTCGCTCCTCGACGCAGATGGGACGGGGCTCTTCTTTAATGGCGAACGGCACTGCTGGCGAACAGACGCCTTCTTCCTCTCTCTCCCGACAGACTCTCTCCTCGACGCGGGTTCTTCTCCTCTTCTCTCTGGATGCCGCGTACAGCGGCTCGGTGGTGGCGGGATGGCGAGGACGGCCGTCAGGTGGGCTGACCTAGTCGGTGTCAGACCGGTGGCCCTTAGGCTGGCCACGGAGGCTCCTCCTCCATGGGCGGCAGCCACTCTCCAAGGGTGGAAAACCCTAATCCAATTTCCCCCAATTTGGATAAAATTACCAATTGTCCCTGCCTTCTTTCTGAAACTACAGAACAGTCCCTCTTCACCAATTTCTACCCGCACACACACCAAAGCTCTGATACCAAGTTGTTAGGGCAGCGGAAGCGTAAACACGCATGTGTAGAACACTCATAACAAATAGTACGAGATAGGAAGAATCGAGGACACACGATATTACGTGGTTCGATCAATTGACCTACTCCACGGGGCCGAGACGATCATCACTATATTATGTGGAGATACATGGTACATAAGCCATAGACGAGGCAGTGTCTCAAGCGTAACTCTCTCGTTCCTATACTACCATTGTATTATGCAAGACCACTACCCTCCTATATATAGAAGACAAGTCCAATGTATTTTACAATAGGAAATAGAGTTCTATTCTAATTAAGAATTTGGGACAAATCCTAAAAAAATAATGCCAACAAATTGAAAATATTTGAAATGTAATTACTTGTTGATCCCAAGCATAAAACTAAGAATCTTGATTTAATTTTGAGTTGAATACGATTTAAATAACATTGACTTCCATGTCACAAAATCAAGGGCAAAAATGAAAAACATGTAGGACCGACAAATAAGCCTATGAATCCTTTCTTTCGCCTTCCATAAACTATAGTCCATGAACATCGAGGGATCAAGCTCGTATATCTAGAAAGGGTGGCCGATGGTTGACAAAAATGGCTTGGGCTCGGAGGGGAAGCGAGAGGCGCAGGGATGGGTCGGCGGTAACTGGGCGGTAGGGGCTGAGCGAGAAGCAATTAAGCATATTCTTTTTCTAAATGTTTTAAAATCTTGAATCATTTAATGCTACAAATATCTTCGGCATTTATGAGTACCGGTAGTCCATCAGGGTGTGTAATTTTTTACTAAATGGTCTACATGTGAAGCAATTAAGCATATTGGTAATTTTTTACCAATATCAGAGTGTGATATTAGTTTGCATGTGTAGTAATATTGGTTTGAGTTAATCCCATAAATGAAGACTAGTCCAGTCCCCACCAAATCCGCCCCCTGAATCCACTCGTCTATTGAATAGGAAAGGTGTTTAACACCCACCATTCCTACCAAAATTAAATACCTGTCGAGTATCCATCAATTAGCCACTTGATCTCAGTGTTACATCTAAGGGATAAGTTCATTTTAGTATCCTATAGTTTTACTCTTTTTGCCTGGAGTACCATGTGGTTTCAAATTGGTATTTTAGTACCATGTGGTTGACCTCCAATTTTTCGGGCAAGTCCAAAGCAGATGCCCGTCAGAACCCGCCCGAAATGTCATCGTTTTGAGACCACGTGAAAGACACGTGGCGCCTGACTTTTTTAAGATAAAGCTGATGTGGACCATGGTAAATTACCTATTCAGTCCCTAATTTATTTATATTATTTCAAAATCCCTCCGACATCAACCTCTCCCTCCCTGGCGACACCTTCAACCTCCTCATCAGGTTGAAAACTGCCGCCGAGCTCGCCTGCCTGGAGACCGTCTCCTGCACCGACCTCCTCGCCCTCGCCACTAGGGACCTCGTCTCCATAGTCGGCGGGCACCACTACAACATCCCACTCGGCCGCCGCGACTACCGGACCTCCCTGGCGGCCTACACTGCCTGACATCTCCCCCGGCCGGCAATGAACCTGTCAGATCAGGACATCTACATGGCGGACCCCACCACGCGTAGCTACATGGCGAACTCTTCTGCAAGGACTTTGCCCGGGCAATGGTGAAGCTCAGCCTCTTTGGGGTGAAGACCGGCCGGCGCGGCGAGATTCGGTGGAGGGAGGAAGAAGATAAAAGAAAAAAAATAGAGGGGAGATAGAGAGGAGGTCGGTGGAGGGAGGAGAGAGAGAAATTAACATTTTTTTTAGTTTTGTAGGGGTAAAAAAAGTCAATTCACATTAAAAATTGACCGCTGATATGAGCGAGGAGCCTGAGAGTATAATAAAACTAAACCTCTGAGAGTTTTTAATCGATTACCAGAATACATGGGGGCGAGTCTTAAATATACCAAACAACAGGAGCCTGAGAGTAATTTACCCTAAAAAAATTAGGAAAACTATCTCTAACCTCTCATCTTCTTCTCTACTGTAAATTTCTAAACTCAGAAACAAAACTTGGGAAACTAATTTCTCTCATGCTTATCCTAATGTCACGATCCATTAGCAAATTGGTTCGTAACACCTAATACAAAAAGGCAAAAATATGCCAAGGAGGAAGCCTCCAAAATGAACATCTCCAACGCCTCAAGATCCAAATCCAAGAAGCCACACCATCCAAGAACATTTTGCCACAGCAATTTAAATTCGACTATCATCAAATTTCCAATCTCCAACACCCCTCACAAAAAATCCTCAAATTTTCTTAACCCTAATTCCAACATTGGCGCACGGTGCCGAGTAGAAACCAAGGGAGAAGAAGCCCGCCAGCCAAGGAGAAGAAGACGGTAGTGAAGAAGGCCCCCACGAAGAAGAAGCTTAAGGTCGGGAAGAAGCTCCAGAGAGATCCAAACCTGCCGTCCGCCTTGTCCCCCCGATGAGCTCGCCAAGCACGTCGCCTCAGAGGGAACCAATACGGTTACTAAGTTTGCGAGCTCTTGAAGGGACTAGGGTTAGCTTTCCATCGCCCGCTTCCCCTTCTGCTCTGCGGGGCCCAACACCCACACGAACTAGTATAGCCCGCCGATAGCCAATTTCGACCCCAAATTTCTGTATTTCTTGGTTTGTCTTCTTTGGCCTTTATTAATGGAGGGAATGGGGAAATAGGGTCGAAGAAGGGAGAAAGGTGGGAGGAGAGAGGGAAGGGGAACGATGGAGATGAGAGAGAATAACAATTTTTTTTATAGTATTTAAATAATTAAGTTTTTGGAAAAATTATAAATAAATTGGGATCTATAAGTAATTTACCATATTCAACATTAGCTTTAAACAAGCCCACTCTGGCGCCACGGGTTTTCCACGTCGTCTCAAAACGATGTCATTTTGGGCGAGTTTTGACAGGTAGTTGCCCTGGACCTGCCCAAAAAATGGTGGTCAACCACAGGGTACTAAAATACCAATTTAGAACCACATGATACACAAGGCGAAATGAGTGAAACTACAAGGTACAAAAATAAACTTATCCCTAAAAATAAACCTAGCTATCTCCTCCTCCACATAATCACCACAAAGGAGAGAAATGGAAGAAGCCATTATCATATACTCGTCTCCAGCAATTGGCCAGTTGATCCCACTGATAAAGCTCAGCCAGGTCATACTCACCCACCACAAGGGCATCAACATCCACGTCGTCCTCTCAGGTCATATCTCGGAGGACGCCTTAGCACCCTACATATCCGGCGCCACGTCGACCATCAAGTTCCACTGCCTTTCGGAGCCACCTCTACCCCCTCCAAGCAAGGACTCGGAACTCGTCGGGTTCACGGCCATTGCCTCAAGCAACCCGCTATTCCAGCAAGCACTAGCAACCATCTCAAAGACCAACACCATACGTGCCATTGTCCTTGTCATCTTCTGCATGAGCGCGCTCCCCGTCGCCGACGAGCTCAACATCCCAGCCTACTCCTACTTCACCTCCGGGGCCGGCAGCCTCCTCCCTTTCCTCTACCTCCCGATGCTCCACAACTGCACTGACAAGTCCTTCAAGGAGCTCGAAGAAACCCTCGTGCACGTCCCAGGGGCCCCACCCGTGGCCGCCAAGGACTTTCCGGCCCCAGTCCAGGACCGGTTCGGCCAGCCTTCCAAATACCGGTTCTTTCTCAACATGATTTCCTTGCTTCCCAAGACTTCGGGGGTCTTGGTCAACTCCTTCGAGGCGCTGGAACCAAGAGCCATTAAGGCGATAAGGGAAGGGACCTGCGTTCCCATTGGGCCCACCCCTCTGCTCTACTATGTGAGCCCGCTACTGGGAGAGAGGAGCTGAGACGGCGCCGTTCCGGAGTGTGTGACGTGGCTCGACTAGCAGCCGACCCGAAGTGTGCTCTTCCTATGCTTTGGCAGCATGGGCGCTTTCTCTAGGAAGTAGCTAGGGGAGATAGCCACCGGCCTAGAGAGGAGCAGCCACCGGTTCCTCTTGGTGGTCCGGGACCCACCAGACGACCGGTCGTCTTTGTTGGAGTCTCTCCGCCCCGAGGGCTTCTTAGAGAGGACCAAAGAGCGGGGGTTCGTGATGAAGTCATGGGCCCCACAGAGAATGGTACTGAACCTATTATGAATTCAGCAACTAGAGAACAAAACGCGCAAAGAACACAGATACAAGAAATAACGTGGTTCGGCTTAGTGCCTACGTCAACGGTGAGAAAGGAGAAATTTTATTGATAGATTCGAGTCACAAAGCTATACAAAACGTTAGGGTAATATGCCTTTATATAGAGGCAAACCCTTGTACATCAAGTAAGCTATCTAGGTCAAATTAGGAGTCCGAAACCTAGTCAACAAGCCAACAAATTATTTCCTCTTTAATTTCTCGACATCTCTAACAATTTTTACCTTGGCGAGAAATTATCCTATGGACAAACCATGAAGCTCCGTCCGAACTTCAACAAACTCTACCATGATGAAATACCGCCACTTGAAGAACCATGAGAACTTGAGAAACCAAACTAACTCTACCAGCTCCACCTTGACCATAGATACACCGCCATCAATAATACCATCTCAACTTTCTCACCACCTTTTTTTGTTCAATCACATGGAGTCAGCCCTTAAGCTCGTGCTTCCAAGCTTTCTTGGCCTATTCCCTCCAATCTCTATTGAACCCCAACTAGCAAGTCCACCTGCTGAAGCAATCTTGCGACCAATAGACGCGTCCTCTATTTTTCGGTCAGCCCCATGCTCCACAACCTCGAACTGCTTCTCCGCTGGACCTTCTTGCCTCATACCAATGCTACATGCCATAGCATACAAAGGGCAACCTTTTGTTCCACCAAATAGAACCCTCGACATGCCACAAACTCCACCGTTCGGCCTTTAGTGAGATACCCGATTCGGCCTTGATTGAGATACCCGATTTGGCCATGGTGCTACCAACGGCTTCGCATTCCCCATGCAAAACCTACCCAACACCTTTGACGTGTACGTCTCTTTAGACAACCATAGCGGGAACTTGCTAACTTTATCTCCGCAAATCCCAACTCCACTCAAACCATTCATATCAAGCTTTCGTTCTAACACACAAGAGCTTTTCTCCCCTCTATCAGAACCCAATGATGTGACTCCACCTATAATCGTGTTCCCCACTAACCTGTAGGTGTTCCTAGCATTCCTTTCACCTTTCATCACCACCACAAGCATCCTTCTCCACCTCCATTAGCCCGCCTACAACATTATAGTTGTACCCGCTATAATCCAAGGCTTCTAACGAGATCAAATTCCTCTCCAACTTTGGAACATGTCTAACCCCACACAATTTTTTCTCAACACCATCCCACATCTTGATTTGGATATCACCTATGCCAGCAATTTTGCAAGTAGAACCATCACCCATAGTCACCATACCTAAATCAACGAACTTGTAGGTATCAAACCACCCTCTCTTGGGCGTTATGTGGAAAGAGCAAGCGCTATCCAAAATCCAGGAATCCGAATATTTTGGACTTGATAAAACAGAAAGAAGATCACCATCTGACCCATCCGAATGTGAGGCCACATTCACAGAACCTGATCTTTTTTTCTCTCGATCCCGAGTTCTTTTTGGACAATCCTTCTTCACGTGCCCTTTTTCTCCGCACTCGAAGCAATTTTCCTTTAACTTTCTTGACCACGACTTGGATCCCTTCCCATCTTTTGCCCCACTACGATCACCATGGCTACCCCTCACAATCAGCCCTTCCGCTTGTTCATCGCCAATTTTCCTTTTTTGATGGAACCCTAGTAGAGCACTTGTGATATCTTCCAACACCAGGGACTCCATCCCCCAAGTTAGAGTTGTAACAAAATTTTCGTAGGAGCCAGGTAAAGAATTCAACAGCAACAATGCCTTGTCTTCTTCCTCGAACTTCACATCAACCTTTCTGAAGTCGCTCACAAGTTGACTGAAACCATTAATGTGTTGGCTTAAATTCGAGCCCTCGTTCATATTGAGCCCGTACAATCTTTGCTTAAGATAAAGCTTGTTCGACAAAGACTTAGACAAATACATTGCCTCCAATTTCTTCCATACCTCAGCTAGTGACTCTTCATCCATGACGTGATAGATCACATCATCCGCTAAGCACAAGCGAATTGTCGCCACCGCTTTGGCCCCCATCTTCTTTCACTCTTGCTCATCCATCTTCTCGGGCTTCTTCTCTGAGAGCGCGATGACCATCCCTTGTTGTACGAGGAGATCCTTGACACGCCTTTGCCATAACCCAAAATTTGAAGAACTATCGAACTTCACAAGAGAAACTTCGCGCCGTCCGTCATCCTCCAACCCAAGCTCTTGATACCAATTGTTATGAATTCAGCAACTAGAGAACAGAATGCGCAAAGAATACGGACACAAGAGATAACTTGGTTTGGCTTAGTACCTACGTCTACGGTGAGAAAGGAGAAATTTTATTGATGGATCCGAGTCACAAAGCTATACAAAACCTTAGGGTAAAATGCCTTTATGTAGAAACAAACCCTTGTACATCAAGTAAGCTATCTAGGTTAAATTAGGAGAGATTCATTACTTCATGGAAATGCTAAATATAGAATCTGAACTCTCAGAAAATAATTTGAAATATGCGTTACTTTATGTATTTATTTATGTCGTAGGTTGGAAATAAAGAACAGATTGATTTAAAAATAAAATTTATCTAGAACAGGTCGAGGATATTTTTTCGGTGAACTAATATCAATTAAATGACGTAATTATATTATATTGTCGTTGTACCTCTACGAAATTCAATTATCTGATCAGACGATGTAACCTCTTTTAAGATTAAATCTAAGATTACATTTCGTTTAGAAATCCAACGAAAAGGAATAATGAATTGAGAAAGGTATGAATCCGAGGTGTGACAAGCAGCGTATATAGCA
This sequence comes from Hypericum androsaemum, assembly GCA_963995505.1. Lineage (NCBI taxonomy): Eukaryota > Viridiplantae > Streptophyta > Magnoliopsida > Malpighiales > Hypericaceae > Hypericum > Hypericum androsaemum. The sequence continues at coordinate 632,417 of OZ023194.1, read as the reverse complement.
TTTATTATTAGATAATTATTTATCTTACATTCATATTTTAGGCGATTAAAAATGTATAGCGATACTTTTGGTGTAGTACATTCATGCACATTTGGTATGAACTTTTGATAGGTAATAAACTTTTACGTATAAAAAAATGCGATAGAACACGAAGAAGCCAACCAAGATATAGGGACATTAGCCCATCTCTGCCCCTCATGGAGGCCCCTTTTTACCTAAATATCCTCGCCGGAGACCATGCAGGACTTGGGCTCCTCGTACCTATTGGTGTTACTTGGTTTTTAAACCTAAGTGACACAATTGACATGTTTGGTGTTACTTGGTTTCAAACCAAGAGACACAAATGGTTAATCAATTTAAAAGGATAGATGAAAATAAAAGGGAAGAACTCATGGCGACTCTCCATGTAGGAACACTTGTATCCTTTCATGGTTCACTTGGTGACTCTTCAAATTAGGAGGGAACATGTCCTTTGGAAATTGATGAACACGGCTCTTGGAACTTGCTTTTTTGTGCCTTTTAGTACTTTATAAATAGAGTAGGAATCCTGCCCTTCCGGGTTTTTTTCCTAATCATTTTCTCTCATTCTTTCCATTCATCATACAAAACATCCTATTAGTTTTAGAGGGGATGTTCTAAGTATTGCCATTTTAGAATATCCAATTCTTGAGTTAATCCTAGGAGTAGATTTGCTATAAACCCATTGACAATAATAGTGGGGGTAAATATTACTTTAAGGACAGTGAACTCAATCCACGTCTCAAGAAATTCGTCCAAAAGAAGAAGTACCAAAGTCGAAGAAAGATCCAGCAGCAATATTCAACTTTGAAGAGTATTTTGGGCACTTTACAGACAGAATCTGAAGATAACACAGAGAGACATTGTTGTAGATCTTTCTTTCATATTTCCGTGGACACCAAGATCACATTAATTGAAGTTCGGACGAGAAAGATACAGCCAGAATACCAAAGGGTATACAATCTGCCACATCAAACAACTTGATTTCGGGCTTTATTTTTCAAACTTGTCCTATTTCGATTTCTTCTTGGTTTCAAGCACATTTGTTTCAACCATTGGTCTATACCTTCGTCATCAACAATCTTAAAGTAATATTTGGCCAAGATGGAGACAACCACATTCAACAAGGTGATCAATCAAGATCTCATTAAGTTGGACCGGTTTGATGGTACCAACTTTACCCGATGGAAGGACAAGATGACATTCTTGCTTATGGAACTTGGAGTGTTCTATGTCCTTGATGCCAACACAGCCCCTGTTGCACCCCCACCAACACAAAAGGAAGGAGAGACTACCACAGTGGCAGAATCAAGCGAGGCACAAGTTGCTCGGAAGAAATGGGAGGACGACGAGGTTCGTTGTCGTGGACACATTCTCAACTCTCTCTCCGACCGACTCTATGACCTTTATCGGTCAATCAAGTCCCCAAAGGAGATATGGACTACTCTAGAGATTAAGTACAACTCGGCAAGACAAGGTACCGACAAGTTTCTTTGCATGAAATATTTTGAGTTTATTATGATGGATAGCAAGTCCGTGATGAACCAGGTGGATGAATTACAAGTTTTGGTTTCCAAACTTAAAAATGTGAAGGTGGAGGTCTCGGAATCACTCCAGATTGCGGCTATAATTACTAAGTTGCCTAAATCTTAGAATGATTACCATAAGAAATTGCTTCATACTTCAGAAGTTCTTACCATAGACAAACTCCTTACACATATTCGAATCGAGGAGGAATCCCGGATTCGTGACAAGCAATTGTTCGAAGGATTGGAGTCTAAGGTAAATAACATTGAGTCTGACACCAAGACTTCCAATAAATCCAAAGGGAAGAAGAGGAAGTTTGATTCTTCGACTGATAAGCCCAAGACAAGTAAGTCATGTTTCCATTGTGGAAAGAAGGGGCACTTCAAACGAGATTGCCGATAGTGGAAAAAAATGAAAATCGATAGCAAGCAAGCTAATACGGTTGAAGAGGATGTTACCAATTTGGTTGCTATGATCTCAAGTATGCATGTAAGCATGATCACAGAAGTGAATATGGCAACCAAAGATGTGTCCAACGACTGGTGGTATGACTCCGGAGCAACAGTCCACGTCAGCAATGATCGATCTCAATTCAAGCAGTTTGAAAGTGTTGGAGATCAACAAGTGCTTATGGAAAATAATAACACAGCTAAAGTTCTCGGGAAAGGCACCATCGATCTCTCATTCACTTCTGGAAAAGTCGTGACTCTTGTTAATGTATTTTTTGTACCCGATATTAGGAAGAATTTAATTTCTGGTACCTTGCTTAGCAAGAAGGGGTTCAAAGTTGTACTTGAGGCCGATCATCTGATTGTGTCCAATAATGGGATATTTGTCGGGAAGGGTTATACTTGTGATGGCATGTTTAAGCTAAGTATTAATAAGAATAAAATTTCTGCTTATATGATTGACTCTTTTAATTTATGGCATAGTCGATTAGCACATGTTGGATATCGATCTTTAAAATTCATGGCTAAAAATGGATTGATTGAATATGACAAAGAACATGAAAATAAATGTGAAGTATGTGTGCAATCTAAAATGACTAAGAAGCCATTCCCTAAGGTTCAAAGAAATTCCAAACCTCTCGAATTAATTCATTCGGATATTTCTGAATTTAATGGTGCCTTAACTAGAGGTGGCAATCGATACTTTATAACTTTCATATATGATCATTCTAGGTATACATGTGTTTACTTAATGAAGCATAAGGATCAAGCCTTTGACATGTTTAAAAGTATTAGTTGAAAATTAGTTAGAAAAGAAAATTAAAATTCTTAGGAGTGATAGAGGTGGTGAATATTTTCCTGGTTATTTTAATGAATTTTGCGATGAACATGGAATTATTCATCAATGTAGTGCTCCCTATACTCCTCAACAAAATGGATTGGCTGAAAGAAAAAATAGGACTTTGGAGGACATGGTAAATGCCATGCTCCTAAGTTCCGGGTTGCCAACTAATTTGTGGGGAGAAGCTTTACTCGCTGCTTGTCATTTGCATAATAAAATTCCATCTATGTGTTTTAAAGTTTCTCCTTATGAATTATGGAAAGGAAGACCTCCAGTTTTGGGATATCTACGAGTATGGGGCTGTGTGGCTTATTATAGGGTTCCTGACCCTAAAAGAGTTAAACTTGGACCAAGGGCTCGAAAGAGTATTTGTGGGATATGCTGAAAATTATAAGGCATACAAATTATTGGACGTAGATTTTCAAGTCATAGTGGAATCAAGGGACGTAGAATTTTTTGAGAACAAGTTTCTCAAGGATTCTAACGTTGATGAGCCAATACAAATACCAGCATCGGATTCTTCCACTTCTTTGGAAAGTAGTAGGAAGCGAAACTCCGATGATACATCTTCTAGCAAACCTAGAAGAAGTAAAAGAGCGAGAAAGAAAAAATACTTGGATCCGGATCATATTTTGACTGATTCACTCGTCTTCTTAGTCGAGGGAAGTCGAGACATGGTAACACATAAATTACCTGTAGTACTTCAAGTTGAAGGAGATCCTAAAACTTATAAAGAAGCAATGTCTTCAAGAGACTCAGATTTCTGGAAGGAGGCAGTAGAAGACGAGATGGACTCGTTGATGTCTAATAAGACATGGAATCTGGTTGACTTACCTCCTGGTTCAAAGCCAATAGGCTGTAAATGGGTATTTAGGAGGAAGTACAATACAGATGGTTCACTTCAAACCTTTAAAGCAAGGCTAATGGCTAAAGGTTTTAGGCAAAAGCACAGTGTGGATTACTTTGACACATATGCACCAGTAGCAAGGATCACCTCTATAAGAGTGTTGATGGCCTTAGCATCGATACACAAGCTTATCATACACCAAATGGATGTGAAGATGGCTTTCCTTAATGGAGACCTATCCGAGGAGGTGTACATGGAACAACCTGAAGGTTTTATTCTACCTGGAAACGAAAGAAAAGTTTGCAAGTTGGTGAAGTCTCTTTATGGTCTTAAGCAAGCACCAAAGCAATGGCATGAGAAATTTGATACTACTATATTGTCACACAGTTTTCAACATAATGGAGCTGATAAATGCATATACTCAAAGGTTACAAAGGAGTATGTGGTCATTATCAGTCTTTATGTCGATGATATGCTTATCTTTGGGACAAGCATAAAAGGTGTGGTAGAGACCAAAAGGTATTTATCTTCTCAGTTCAAGATGAAAGACCTGGGAGAGGCATATACTATTTTGGGAATCAAAATTAAAAGACATAGTGGGAGTTATGCATTAAGTCAATCTCATTACATTGAGAAAATGGTCAACAAGTTTGATCAATTAGGATTCAAGGAGGCTAACACCCAGTATGATCAATCGTGTCCATTGGAGGAACATGGTGGAAGAGCTATAGACCAACTTCAGTATGCAAGTGCAATAGGGAGTCTAATGTATGCCACGCATTGTACTCGTCCGGACATTGCTTTTGCAGTCAGCAAGCTATCTAGATACACGAATAATCCTGGAGCTAGTCATTGGAAAGCTGTTGGTCGAGTCTTAGGGTACCTCAAAAGGACCAAGGATTTAGGACTCTTTTATAACAACTTTCCAACTGTACTAGAAGGGTACACTGATGCTAGTTGGATAACTAGTGCGAAGGATAACAGATCCATTTCAGGTTGGATATTTATATTAGCAGGAGGTGCAGTTTCTTGGGTATCAAAGAAATAGACCTGCATATCGCATTCGACAATGGAGTCAGAATTCATAGCTCTAGCAGCTGCAGGAAAAGAGGCAAAATGACTGAGAAACTTATTATTAGATATAAATTATGGCCACAACCGATGCCAGCCATCTCTTTGTTCTGTGATAGCCAAGCAACTATGTCTAGAGCGTTTAGCCGGGTCTATAACGGAAAATCTAGACATATTAGCTTGAGACATGAGTACGTAAGGTACTTGATATCTGCGGGTATAATCACGATAGTATTTGTATGAACCGACAGTAATTTAGCAGATCCGTTCACTAAAGGACTCTCGAGAGACTTAGTGAAGCGCATGACTTTAGGAATGGGTCTAAAGATGTTTCTTATAAGTTCCCAATAGTAGTAACCCAACCTTCATTCTAGCACTACCACTAGTCTAAGGTTTAATGGGTAATAACAAACTATTGTTGTGATGGAAAACAAAGTACGGACCAAAGTACTTGTTTAGGTGTTGGAGGTTGAACTATTACGAATACTCTTAATGGAGTCAACTTATCGGACAAAGAGATAAGTGTTTTGTCTTAAGACACCAAGGCATAAAAGGATAACTCCACCTATGTAAACATCAGAAGTGGTGCCGCTTCTAACAAAATTCGGAGGACGGATTTCGAAATATTCATGAAACTAGGAAGAGCACAAGGCCATTAACGGTGCTAAACTCTCAGGAAACTCAATAGAGATGTTCATAGCTTATGTGTGTTAGTATTTCCGGTGCAAACACAAGGAATCGAGATTCAAGCACTAAGCCACCATTGATTTCGTTTGAACTTTGAGATACTTTCACTAATAAGGGGTTCAAGTCGAAAGACACTTCTTAAATGCATAAGTATATGAGATTGATGAAGTAAATTGTTAACCAAGTGGGGGATTGTTGGTGTTACTTGGTTTTTAAACCAAGTGACACAATTGAGATGTTTGGTGTTACTTGGTTTCAAACCAAGAGACACAAATGGTTAATCAATTTAAAAAGATAGATGAAAATAAAAGGGAAGAACTCATGGCGACTCTCCATGTAGGAACACTTGTATCCTTTCATGGTTCACTTGGTGACTCTTCAAATTAGGAGGGAACATGTCCTTTGGAAATGGATGAACATGGCTCTTGGAACTTGCTTCTTTGTGCCTTTTAGTACTCTATAAATAGAGTAGGAATCCTGCCCTTCCGGATTTTTTTTCTAATCATTTTCTCTCATTCTTTCCATTCATCATACAAAACATCCTATTAGTTTTAGAGGGGATGTTCTAAGTATTGCCATTTTAGAACATCCAATTCTTGAGTTAATCCTAGGAGTAGATTTGTTATAAACCCATTGGCAATAATAGTGGGGGCAAATATTACTTTAAGGACAGTGGACTCAATCCACGTCTCAAGAAATTCGTCCAAAAGAAGAAGTACCAAAGTCGAAGAAAGATCCAGCAGCAACATTCAACTTTGAAGAGCATTTTGGGTACTTTACAGACAGAATCTGAAGATAATACAGAGAGACATTGTTGTAGATCTTTCTTTCATCTTTCCGTGGACACCAAGATCACATTAATTGAAGTTCGGACGAGAAAGATACAGCCAGAATACCAAAGGGTGTACAATCTGCCACATCAAACAACTTGATTTCGGGCTTTATTTTTCAAACTTGTCCTATTTCAATTTCTTCTTGGTTTCAAGCACATTTGTTTCAACCATTGGTCTATACCTTCGTCATCAACAGTACCACACGAAGCACTTGTTGACAAGGCACGAGTACTCGTTGATGAGGAGCGCGTTAAGGGCATACTTGTACATTGAAATAAAGTGCATGGAAAGCCAGTACTTGGGGGTGCCATCTCCGGAGATGAAGTAGCCGGAGAAGAGAAAGAACCAGCGTCGAGCTCTTGAACTCGGCGAAGTACGGAGGCTGCCGGCCGTAATGATAGGTTTCGGAGACAGTCAGGAGAGGGAGGTAGGCGTCGTGTTGCGGGACGTAGGCCGAGAGCTTGCGGTAGGAGGATGGGTTGGTGATGGGGGTGGGGTTGAGGAGGAGGAAGCCGCTGGTGGGGGAGGTTCTTTCTAGCGGCGAGTCCAAATTCTATAGTGATTATTATACACCGAATGATATTTTTCACTTAATAAACCATCAGGGTGATTTTATGCCTTGGAGTCCAAATTGAAAAGTTTTTTGACTTTAGAGTTGGGTTCAAAAGTATTCACAATCTGATGTTTATCTATAATTTGGAAAAAAATATTGAACCAAGTTTCCAAAATCTGGTATAAAGGACTAGATTTCAGAAAATTTTGAATTCTCTCGTTCGTAATTCAAAAGAAAAAACGGAATACATTGTCTCGTAATTCGATCGTTGATTTTAGACTTGATACTGTGGTCCGATTTTCTGGGCCGATTACAGGAAAGAGGATCAAAGCCTTACATTTCCCATAATCCGGCCGAAGACAACAAGAAGTCCACAGTCACATTCCTGGCCCAAACCGAGTTGGGCCTGGCCCAGTCCACCCACGTCAAGCTCCGGTCGGAATTCCTCCGCCAGGCCTTCGTAAGGGAAGGAACGGCCACCGAAAATTGATATTGTTACAAGAGTAGAATTAATAAAAAAGTTTCACGTAATGTTATAAGCTCTGTAAACCAAGGGTATGGCTATTGAAGAATTCGAAAGTGACTAGATAATCGTTGGATATAAATTTTGCGCTCCGACAGCTGCAAGTAGAGTGTTTTTACTAACCAAATCGAGATGATGTTCACTAAACTGACATGATATACGCTAATTAAGCCGCTTTCTATTGTTATAATTGTCATTACATGTTCCAAATGTTTTAACAGTTAATGGTGCAGGGTTGAAAGTAACATTATTGTTTCTTGAATTTGTAAGTGGCAACATGAATCATGTCCATATCTCAGGAAAAAAAACATGAATCATGCCCACAAAAGTCATTGTTGTTGTATGTTCAGAGGAAAATATAGAAGCCAGTCTCAAAGGTTCTTACAAACTTAAAAACAAAATATTAATAAATAGTTTTTTTTGGCAGGTATTAATAGTTTTAGAAAATGGATTCTAAAACTTGAGCCCATGAATTACAGCTATATGTTTGTTTGCCAGTATTATAAATTTATTAATCTTTTATCTTCAAGTTTTAAATTTAATACAAAAATTTCTAACATAGTATATGGTTGCTCGCACGACTTCGAGCACATCAACAAAGTCAAATCTCATACAAATTTTGTCCAAATAAGTATATTGAAATTATCGCAATGCTAACCGTAAATGCGGTGAGTCATTATAATTATTGAAAAGTTACTATAAAATGTTTAGTCGTTCTCGTGAGCAACACCATTACCTCAATTCCTTTCCCAACACAATATTCATGCCAAAAATGGAGATGGTTTTAAATTGCGTTCTGCAACTGCAATATAACAGCAACACCCCCGTTATATCACGGTCACGGCGACTCCAACCAGTAATAAATCATCTGCATATCGTCAAAACAGTAACTCAGCCGCAATTTAAAACTTCGGACACGACAAGCTCGGTCTCAAAACCCTCGTCTCGCCTTGGGACCAGACGCAATGGTGCCGACATACTTGTCGAAGCCTTGGAGCGGGAGGGCGTCAGCCTCGTATTCGCCTACCCCGGAGGCGCCACGATAGAGATCCACCAGTCACTCACGCGCTCAACCATCCGCAACGTCCTCCCCCGCCACGAGCAAGGCGGTGTCTTCGCGGCGGAGGGCTACGCGCGCGCCTCCGGTAACGTAGGCGTGTGCATTGCCTCGTCGGGACCCGGGGCGACCAACCTCGTCACCGGCCTTGCAGATGCTCACTGCGACAATATCCCACTGGTCGCCATCACGGGGCAAGTCCCCCGAGCGATGATAGGCACGAGGGCCTTCCAGGAGACCCCTATGGTTGAGGTTACGCGTCCCATCACCAAGAAGAACTTCCAAGTGGGTGACGTTTCCGAAATACCTAGGATCATCATGTAGGATTAATCAACCTTAATCAATATCCCAAGATCTCATGTAAATTATTAAGACAAAACTGAATACGGAACATACCTGAATCCATAGCGCAGCTCTGATTCAGGAAGACGGGTTGGCCTTCCAGGTTACGACAAACCTTGAGAGAATTCCTTAAGCTTTCTCTCACCTAAATTCAATGGGAAGTGTAGTGTGTCGATCGTTGTCTAACCCGGGGACCAAGACCCTCCTTATATAGGGAAAACCCATATTTGGTAAATTACCGTTTTGCCCATAACAAAACAAGCAATTAACTTAATGTCTCTACACATTAAAGGTCTGCACCCTACTAGATACATTAAAGCCCGAATACTTACTTGATCACTTTCAAGTGGGCTCAGCCGAATATGACAACCCATTATATGATCATTTCACATATAAGCCCAATGTTGGATTAAAGATCCAACAATCTCCCACTTGGGCTATATGTGCAACCTTATAATCATATAACAGATACCTTATTGAGCTCATATTCCTGTCATTACTGAAATGCATCTATAACCAATCTCGTCCATCAATCATATCAACATAGGATCAAAGAAGCCTTTGTTACATTCATTTTCGTAACTCGACCCAACAATGGTCACAATGCGATATAATTGAATGACATAGATTATGATGTGGATGTGTAGCATGAAAATTACATGTAATGTGATCTAAACATGTCTATTTCCAACTGGTCCAACCTTAAAACTTTAGTGAGATCAACCAAAACAAAATCAGAGTATGGATAAAACTACAAACTGTATTTCTGCAGAAAACAACCTCATAATATCCATAAACTGAAATAACCAAAACATATCCATCAGAACATCCAAATGACAAACTCCCACTGAAACTAAATATCCTCAATGAATATGACACCCATACGAGTTGTATGCTCATGAAACACCTTGGGTGTCAATCCCTTTGTAAGCGGATCCGCTATCATCGAGTTTGTCCCAATATGTTCTATAGATAACTGACCATCCTGTATTCTTTCTTTAACAACTAGAAACTTGATATCTATATGCTTTGACTTTATAGAGCTTCTATTGTTATTAGAATACAAGACTGCAGAGTTGTTGTCACAAAATAGTTTGAGAGGTTTTTTAATGCCTCCCACTATTCGCAGTCCCGTGACAAAGTTTCGCAGCCACATTCCTTGACTAGATGCCTCATTACATGCTATGAATTCTGCTGCCATGGTAGAAGATGCTATAATTGACTGTTTAGCACTCTTCCAGGAGACTACTCCTCCAGCAAGCAGAAAGACATAACCAGATGTGGATCTCTTGCTATCTTGGCATCCAGCATAATCTGAGTCAGAGTATCCAACGATCTCGAGTTGATCTGACTTCCTATATGTGAGCATGTACCCTTTTGTTCTCTGTAAGTACCTCATGACTCTTTTGACTGCTTTCCAATGATCTAATCCTGGATTACTCAAATATCTACCCAACATTCCTGTAATGAATGCAATGTCAGGACGCATACAAACTTGAGCATACATCAAACTTCCAACTGCTGAAGCATATGGAAATTGATGCATTTCTTCTTTCTCTAAAGCATTCTTAGGACACTGTTCGAGACTAAACTTGTCTCCCTTAGCCACAGGGGTATCACTCGGTCTACAATCTTGCATGCCATATCTCTTAAGAACCTTTTCAATATATGCCTTTTGTGATAATCTAATCATACATCGAGAACGATCTCGGTATATCTGGATTCTTAAAACAAAAGAAGCATCACCAAGATCTTTCATCTCAAAATTCTTAGCTAGAAATCTCTTGGTGTCATGCAAAATATCAATATCATTGCTGGCAAGCAAGACGTCATCCACTTACAAAACCAGGAAAATATGTTTGCTCCCACAGAACTTATGGTATATACATTCATCAACCAAATTCATCTTAAAACCATAAGAGCTGATTACTTGATGAAACTTGAAATACCATTGTCGAGATGCTTGCTTAAGCCCATAGATGGATTTCTTAAGTTTGCAAACCATAGACTTTGGATCTCCGGAAACAAAGTTTTCTAGCTGCACCATATAGATAGTTTCCTCAATGTCACCATTAAGAAAAGCTGTCTTAACATCCATCTGATGCAACTCAAGATCAAAATGTGCCACTAATGCCATTATAACCCTAAAAGAGTCTTTTGAAGATACTGGAGAGAAAGTCTCTTTATAGTCAATGCCTTCTTTCTGTGTAAAATCCTTAGCAACAAGACGAGCCTTATATCTTTCTACATTACCCTTCGAATCCCGCTTGATTTTAAATATCCATTTACAACCAATAGGTTTCGTTCCCTCAGGCAATAAGACAAGATCCCAAACGTCATTGTCCTTCATGGATTTCATCTCTTCATTCATGGCATTTATCCACTCTAGAGATTCATAACTTTTCATGGCTTTTTCGAAGTTGATTGGATCATCTTCCTTTATGCCAATGTCAAACTCATGTTCATGGAGAAATACAAGATAATCATCTGACAATGCATTTCTCCTTTCTCTAGTGGATCTCCTTAATGGCATAGGTTCTTGAGGTGGTAGAGCTTGTTCATCAGGAATGATTACCTCACTTTGAATGGGAGGTTGTTCGACATTCTCCTCTTGAGGTTCTGTATTTCCTTCTTGAGCAATGACAGGTATTAAAACCTGCACATTGTCACAAGGAATATTAGGAATCGTACCTGATTCCTCCTCAAAAGAAATGTCCCTTACTTGATCTTCCCCCCCAAGCTCAACATCCTCAAAAATTGTTCTAGATGTGGGATTGTAGAACTTATAACCCCTGGATCTTTCAGAGTAACCAATAAAATAGCAACTAACCGTCCTTGAGTCCAGTTTCTTTTCATTTGGCTTGTAAGGCCTTGCCTCAGCTGGATATCCCCAGATATGAAAATGGTTCAAACTAGGTGGTTTGCCTATCCATATTTCATATGGGGTTTGGCTGTTGCCTTAGTTGGAACTCTGTTCAGAATATATGCTGCAGTCTTAAGTGCCTCTCCCTAGAGTGATTCGGGTAAGGTAGAGTGAGAAATCATACTCCTTACCATGTCCTTAAGCGTTCTATTTCGTCTTTCAGCAACGCCATTCATGGCAGGTGAGCCAGGCATGGTGTACTATGGGACGATACCGTATTCCTCTAGGAATCTAGCAAATGGTCCTGGACGTTGTTCACCTGAACCATCATATCTACCATAGTATTCACCACCACGGTCAGATCTGACGCTTTTAATCCTTTTGCCTAGTTGATTTTCAACTTCGGCTTTAAAACTTTTGAACACGTCCAATGACTGTGACTTTTCACTTATCAGATATATATAGCCATACCTTGAAAAATCATCTGTGAATGTTATAAAGTATTGTTCACCATTCCAAGATGCCGTTGGAAATGGCCCACATACATCTGTATGGATTAAATCCAAAACATCCACAGCTCTATTGGCATCATATCTTCTCTGATGGGTTGTCTTTCCTTTTATACAATTAATGCAAATGTCAAAATCTGCATAATCTAAAGGGTCTAAAATTTCGCTTGACACTAATCTTTCTATCCTCTTTCGAGAGATATGACCTAACCTTTTGTGCCATAGCGAAGCCGAATTCTCATTTGTTAGCTTTCGCTTATGAGGTCGTGTACTTAATTGCAAGGACTGGTTATATGAAGTGATTGTATCAATTGAATATAGATTATCATAAACTGACAAAGACCCAGAACCAACTAAATTTGAATCATGAAACAAGCTAAATTTTCTATTTCCGAAAGAGCAAGAATAACCACATTTGTCTAATGCAGGAATAGAAATCAAATTCCGCTTAAATGACGGCACCACAAATGTTTCTAAAAGATCCAAATAGTTCCCAGTCTTTAATAATAATCTAAAAGTCCCTATCACTTCAACCTTAGCTGAATTGCCATCGCCCACATAGATGAATCTTTCAGCATCACTTGGCTTTCGGCAATTCAGGCAACCTTGCATAGATACACTTACGTGAGTAGTAGCACCAGAGTCTACCCACCAAGTGTATCCAGGCACCGAAGTTAAATTTACTGTAGTACAACCCAAGTTAAGAAACATACCCTTCTTAGCACGCCAAGCGTGATAATTAGTGCACTGCTTCTTCATGTGTCCTTCAGCGCCACAAAAAAACAACCTTTGCCATCAGCTTTCTTTTGTTGTTTCTTTTCTGGTGCTGTATCTGCAGCTTCCTTCTTCCTTTTCTTGCCTTTGTCCTTACGGGTAAAAGCAACATTAGCAACATGTGTCTTGTCTAACTTCATCCTTTCCTCTTCCTGGACACAGTGAGAGATGAGCTCATTCAGAGACCAAGTCTCTTTCTGACAATTATAGCTCACCTTAAATTGACTGAACTGTGCCGGAAGAGATATTAAAACCAGATGTACCAACAAGTCTTGAGAGATATCAAGCTTGAGGGCTTTCAGCTTTGAAGTTAAATGAGACATCTCCATGATGTACTCCCTGATGTTGCCTTTACCCTTATACCTCATTGAAATAAGGTTTGTCAAGAGCGTACCAATTTCAGCCTTTTCGTTCTCGACAAACTTTGTCTCAATATCGGCAAGGAATTCCTTAACCGTCAGAATTTTTTTGACGTAGTGTCTCTAAATGCCTCAGGAATGGCTTTCTTTATGATCATCATGCACATTCTGTTTGACCGCTCCCACTTTTCCATCTCCCTCTTATGATCAGAGGTACTCGCAGCTGTCAAAGCTGTAGGGCAGTCAGTCCTTATAGCAAAATCCAAGTCCATAACACCAAGAACTATAAGTATGTTCTCCTTCCAGAACTTGAAATTTGTGCCATTCAGCATGGGGATCGAATTAATGTTGGCAGAAATATTCGCAGGATTAGACATAGCTGAATCAGAGAACATAGACAAAACAAACGAAAATTAGCTCACATTAGTCTTAATCCTGAAAACTTAATAAATTCAAATAAAGTAATATCCCATTTCAAGACATCGAACACTCCATTAATATTTTATCTTTGGACAAAATAATAACTTGTAAGTGATATCTTGTTGCAGTAATCGAACATTGACAATAAGGACATGTCAAACAATAAACGTTCCTTTGGGCCGATTTATTATTTACATGCAAAACCAAAGATTATCACATGTTCATCACTACACTAGTGTAATGCAAGTCAACAATAAATATTTATCTTCCTTTGGGCCGATAAATACTTACAAAATTGCATATACACAACCCTTTGTATTTTAGCACAAAATGATTTTCACAATAGAGGTCACTTTGGCGACATGTTGTGTTAATCAATCCATTTTAAAATACATATAACAACTTTATATTTGAATTTTAAAATTGCATATACAGGGACCCTTTTGCAATTTCTGAATTAATTGAGAGATCAAAATGTAATTTGCCCAAAATCTAAAATTACAGAATCATCCGAGGACCAAACTGTAATTTCCAAAAATTCCAAAGACCAAACTGTAATTTTCCAGAAGTGCAAATTTACAAATAAGTCCCCGCAATTACTGAAGGACCAAATTGCAATTTTATGATTAATCTAGGTACCATATCGTAATTAACCATCCGGATCGAAATTGCAGAAATGCCCCAGGGGCATATTTGCAATTTCTGATTTCATGAAATTGCACTTTGACCCCTAAAGGACTTCTAATTCACAACATCCGGTCCCTGGGATAATTGCAGATTAGTCCCCCGACCACCGTCGACTATCGGCGCATCGCCGGTCGACACCGCCGGTGCCAAAGTGTAGATCGGGACCTGGCGAGCAAGCCGGTGGTCTCCGATCACCGGATTTCCGCGCGTAGCGGCTGAAATCGGGCGAAGAAGCTTTCGACCCAGAGAAACCGTCGTCGAAGCTTTAAACGCTTCGATCTCTTCGTCGGAGCAACACCGGTTGACAACTCCGGTACCACGACGTCACTCGCGATGAGACGAGCACGTTGGTGGTCTCCGATCTACGATCGGTGGCGCGAGGCGCCCACGGTCGTCAAGCCATCGGCAGACCTCGACGACCGCGCCGCGATCCCGTCGATCCGGCGATCACCGCTGGTTCCACCACGACGCCGGCGCTGAGACGAGCTTGTCGGTGGTACCCGGAGCTCGTGGATCGGCGCGTGGACGACGGTATCGTTGAGCCGCAGACCGAAACCGAAAACGGCTCGACGACAGTTCGTCGTTCGCGTCGATCTAAATTCTTTAACTTGAAAAATCTTAACAATCTAGCATGAGAGGCTTTGATACCACTTGTAGGATTAATCAACCTTAATCCATATCCCAAGATCTCATGTAAATTATTAAGACAAAACTGAATACGGAACATACCTGAATCCATAGCGCAGCTCTGATCCAGGAAGACGGGTTGGCCTTCCAGGTTACGACAAACCTTGAGAGAATTCCTTAAGCTTTCTCTCACCTAAACTCAATGGGAAGTGTAGTGTGTCGGTCGTTGTCTAACCCGGGGACCAAGACCCTCCTTATATAGGGAAAACCCATATTTGGTAAATTACCGTTTTGCCCATAACAAAACAAGCAATTAACTTAATGTCTCTACACATTAAAGGTCCGCACCCTACTAGATACATTAAAGCCCGAATACTTACTTGATCACTTTCAAGTGGGCTCAGCCGAATATGACAACCCATTATATGATCATTTCACATATAAGCCCAATGTTGGATTAAAGATCCAACACATCAAAGAGGCGTTCTTCTTAGCCTCTTCGGGTCGGCCCGGACCTGTTCTGATCGACATCCCCAAGGATATCCAGCAGGAGATGGCTGTTCCGAACTGGGACGTGCCGATCGAGTCAAAGCCTTCTTACATGCCGAAACTGCCCAGTGAAGATCTTTTAATGCAGATATTGAAATTGGTTTCCGAGGCCAAGAAGCCTGTCTTGTACATAGGAGGAGGAACCCTTAATTCAAGCGACGAGCTCAGGAGGTTCGTGGAGCTGACCCGGATCCCGGTCGCCAGCACGTTAATGGGTCTGGGTTCGTATCCTGTGGGGGACGACTTGTCCCTCGGAATGCTCGGGATGCATGGGACCGTCTACGCGAACTACGCAGTAGAGGAGAGCCATTTGCTGCTGGCTTTCGGGGTGAGGTTCGACGAAAGGGTGACGGGGAAGCTCGAGGCATTTGCGAGTAGGGCAAAGATAGTTCATATTGATATTGATTGGGAAGAGTTGGGGAGGAAGAAGAAGGCAAATGTTTCGGTCAATTCCGACGTGAAGTTGGCATTGGACATGATGAACAGAATATTGGAGAATAGAGGAGGGTCCTCCAATAGGGATCTTGATTTCGGAGCGTGGAGAAAGGAGTTGAATGAGCAAAAGGCAAAGTTTCCGCTCGCTTACAGTGAAGTTGGTGACGCAATACTTCCGCAGTATGCTATTCAGGTTTGAAATTTGTATTGTACTATCTCCAAATTGTATACTCACGTATGTGATTTATTTTCTCTCTCCTACATTTTATCATATTTTTTAGGATTAAATATACTTTAATATCTTGTGTTATTAAAAATAAATACTTCTAATCCTGTATTATAAAAATATCATAGAAGATCTGGAGTTTTCAACACACTTAATGAAAAGTCAATTATACTCCCTTCCCCTATCTCTCTCATTTCCCCCTCTCTACTTCCTCTCTGTATTCCCCCATTGGATAACATCAAACTAGACGTGAACTGACCAAGTCAAAGAAATAAAGATTAAAATCGTGAAGTAAGATGACTAATCCTTCCACTTTAACTTGAATATTTATGGATGATGCTTAGGTTTTATCCTACCAAACTAGGCGTTTCTGGGTTGATTAATGGCGTCCCTTGGTTGGTGGAGGCCATGGTAGTCGCGGTGAGATCGAGCACGGGGGAGGAGAAAAGACTGTGGTGATGATCCGACCAAACAAGGATGGCAACTTCGACGATGTGATCTGTGTGTGGGAGAGAAGGGCTATAATTGAGAGAGGGGGAGAGGGGTATAAGTGACTTTTTATTAAGTGTTTTGAAAAAGTTTTTTTATGGGTATTAAATGTCTATTTCTGATAATACAGGATATTAAAGTGTATTTAATCCTATTTTTTATGAGTGTTATCCTGATATTGTTATGTTGTATGTTGCTATTTGATATACTAATAGTCTGTGGCGAACTAGATTGGATAGCATATAACATATTGTAGAAAGGATAACAAATTCAATTTAACAAATAGTAGATGATTGATTAAATTAATTATTAACTAACAAATAAGCTTAAATAAAAAATATAAATTATTTTTTTAAGGTAAAAAAATGTATAAGTCCCTATAGTTTAATATATTCTATAGGAACTTATGAGTTTTTTTTATAAATAAAAATGGTGATGATTTGAGATAAGATTTATATTTATTTTTCTTAAAAAGTGTCTAGAGAAATGAAAAGGGCTTAACCCAATGACTATAATAATTTTTTGGATAAATTATCCTGAAGTTCCTGGTCTATAATAAAATTATCTTTAGGATCCCTATTTTTTTTTAAATTATTTAACCGTCCCTACTTTATCTAAATACCCTTAGGTAAAAATAAAAAAAATTTATCATCTTCAACCTTAAAACACTAACAACACAAAACAACCTTAACCTTTAATTAGAACACCAAGAACAAAAATACGAAATTAACCAAAAATAAACAGTGAACTCTTCGTCCTCGTCCCAAGATCGCCGTTGTCCTCGTCCATCCGTTTAGGAAGAAGTGATCGGCAAGCCACGTCGGCGACGCCAAGCGACTCGAGGAAGCCGACGAGACGGAGGCCAAACTGGAGAGAGTGGACCCGCTTCAGACCCAGACCTGGAATCTACGACGACGACCATGGCGACGAGACCCAGCCAACTTGCGGTGAGCGGGGAGTCGAGCTGGAGCCAACTTTCTCGACGAGCGTGGCCTCCCCGGCCTCGCCCTCTCCGGTGAACTCCCTCTCCATGGCCGCCTGTGGGCTCCCCGGCCAACTTGTTAGATTTCGGTGTGGGGGACGCTGGATCTGTTCCCGGTGGAAACCCAACAACAATAAAACTCTAAATCTCCAAATTTTCTAGTTGAGAGAGAGAGAAAGACCATAAATCTGTGAAACAACATAGAAGATGGGACAAAACGATGGTTGAATTGGGTTCATACTTCTCCCACCTCTCCTGGGTTTCAAGGAAGAGTGACGTTTTGTTGAAAATGGATTTTGTTTTTGTTTGATTTAATTTGGTTGAATAGGTTAGTCAGTGAAGACGAAGTTAGGAAGAAGATGATCGAGAAATTTTTTTTATTTTTTAGTTTAAGGATATTTTGATCATTTCATAACCGAAAACAAAAAAAAAGTCCGATGACGTCAGTTAGGAACCCGAAACTAACATTTTTAGATAAAGCAGGGACGGCTAAATAATTTTTAAAAAATAGGGACCTTAGAGATGATTTCACTATAGACCAGGGACCTGAGAATAATTTACCCTAATTTCTTTCAAATGATTGGAGATAAACCAACAAAAATATAATCATTGTATTTTATTTTTAAAATTCTATAAGTAGAGAATTTAGTTATTTACTATACAACCAAAATAAATCACCAACAACCAAATCTCAAGGAACAACTAATATATTAGTAAATAAATTCATTAGTTTTAGATTGCATATCTACTCCTAATATAATAATGATTAGAATATATTTCAACAATGCCATTGTCACCAAATGAAATTACTCGTTCAGGTTTTGGACGAGCTGACGGATGGAAACGCTATCATCACCACCGGTGTTGGTTCGCATCAGATGTGGGCAGCCCAGTTTTACAAGTACATGCGCCCACGACAACTGCTAACCTCCGGAGGGCTTGGAGCGATGGGCTTCGGTTTGCCTGCAGCAGTCGGAGCTGCTCTCGCCAAGCCCGGCGCGACGGTCGTCGATATCGACGGGGACGGTAGTTTCATCATGAACGTCCAGGAGCTGGCCACCGTCCGGGCAGAGAATCTTCCGGTGAAGATGCTCGTCCTAAATAATCAGCACCTTGGTATGGTAGTGCAGTGCGAGGACATGTTCTACAATAGCAACATGTCGGATTCCTACTTGGGACTGCCTTGTAAGGATTCAGAAATTCTGCCAAACTTTTTGGAGTTTGCCTCCGATTGTGGGATACCCGGAGCTCGGGTGATGATGAGGCAGCACGTGAGAGGAGCTATCCGGAAAATGTTGGATACCGCCGGACCATATTTGCTAGATGTTATTGTCCCGCATCAAGAGCTATTGCTCCCTTTCATTCCCGGAGGAGGGACATTCAAGGATGTCATCACCTAGCTTGTCCACGGGAGGGTGAACTTATACTGTATTGGTATTTAGAACCGAGTATTATCGGATCTTATTTGTAGGACGATTTTCTTAATAGTATCTTTTACATCTCTTATAGGTTGCTTCTAAATTTAATTGATACTACTTAGTATCCGAATACTCAACTTATCTAAATTTAAATCATATAAAGATATCTAAATAGTGTCAAATTTCTCCAAACAATTATTTATATAAGATAGACTTCTTTGTTCATTTATGATACTTTCGTAAGTGAATCGAAGTCTGTTACCATTTGATGTAACTCTTATAAGTTGCTTCTAGATTTAATTGATACTACTTATAGGTATGTCAAAGGGAATGAGAAGTGTGAAAATTTAGGGAGGTAAATTTTACGCTCCGACTACTACACGAGGTAGAGTATTTTTACTAACTAAATCGAGGTGATGTCCACTAAAATGACACGATACACGCTAATTAAGCCGCTTTCTATTGTTATAATTGTGATTACATGTCCCAATTGTCTAATGAAGTAAATGATGCAGGGTTGAAAGTAACATTAAGGTTTCTTGAATTTATAAGTGATAATACCGAGATTATTTTTTATGGAATCATATCCATATATCAGGATAAAAAACATGAATCATGTCCACAAAAGTCATTGTTGTTGTATGTTCACACGTTAGAGGAAAATATAGAATCCAGTCTCCAAGATTCTTACAAACTAAAAAAACATCTTTATAAATAGTATTAGAAAATGAAAATGGTTCCTTCAAGTTATTAGAAATTGAAAACAATGCCAAAAGATTGAAAATATTTGAAATGTAACTACTTATTGATCCCAAGCATGAAACGGAAAATCTTGATTTTATTTTGATTTACATACGTTAAACAGCATGGACTTCCATGTCGCAAGATCAAGGGCAAAAAAAATATATATAGGACCGACAAATAAGAACAAAAATATGTGTCCTATGAATCCTTTCTGTTATCTTTTCTAATCTATATAGTTCATGAACTTCGAGGGATCAAGCTCGTAGATCTGGGAAGGATGGAAGATGGTAGAAAAAAGGGGCTTGCGCTTGGAGGGGAAGCGAGAGGTAGAGGTAGCGGTGCGGGTGACACGAATCGAATTAAATCAAATTTGAACTATAATTTTCTGAATTTGAATTATTAAAATTATAATTTGTATTCAATTTTTTTTAGGATGAATCCGAATATGAATTATAAAATTTTAAATTCGGATTGAATTCATTCCAATTTTTTTCTTTTTTTTAGTTTTTTTAATTTTTCCATGAAAATACTTCCTCAACGTTAATCACTTGATCTAAAAAAGAATAAGAAAAAATCGGTAAAAAATTTGATTTAAACAATCATGATACTCCACACATTTTTCTTATCCCTGCTTGTTCCTCCTCTTAATGTTAACAATAATATCATTAATTATGTAACTAATGATATAGCTAATTATGTAACTAATAATATGACTAAATTAGCTAATTATTAAATTTTGAGAGAGAATATTTATAAAGATCTAATTATCAATAAAGAGATTAGAGAACTAATATCATATTTTTATAATTTTGAAGAATGAATGGGGGATAGAGGGGAATTTTTGAAATTTCAATTCCCCTATTTTCTCTCTCTTTTCAAATATGATCCTATTTTTAATTTTTTAAATTAATATTCGGTAAATTGAATGAGAAATTTAATTTGTCGAATAACTTGACGAATTGACGAATCTGGAATATATAGATTCAATTCTGATTCTTCCAAGGACGAATTTGAATCTGAATTGGGATTCATTTGAGTCAGTTTGAATACGAATCAAAATTTAAACGAATAGAATCGAATTGAATTGAATCAGATTCAATTCGTGGTCACCCCTAAGTGACGGTAGACTAACCGTTTTTAGAATTCGATCCGTGATTCAATATTATTCGTCAATAATATGGTTCAAATTCATTCAGAAATGAATAGAATAGAGTTCCTCGAACCAGCAAATTTGATTATAGGTTTTGATTAGAGTAAAATTCGAGGGGGCGGGGTTCGGGAGGATTAAAATTTCCCATGCCTCGGGAATCTTGGCCTTGTGTGAAGGCCTGAAGGCTGAGCGACCTTAGAAGTGAGGCCTAAGGCAGCCAGGTAGGGCCTCAAGCAATTGTCTTCTTAAGTGGGCCCCACGGTTGGGCCCCAAAAACAAGTTACAATTTTTTGATTTTTTTTAAAATACATTTTTTATAATTTCAAATTTACTTATAAACCCTATAAATAGCCCTTCCTTTCTTCAAAATTTATACCCCATTCTCAATTCTCTACTTCTCTGTATTGATAATTTGATCTATATAAGCCAAAATTACCTCATGCAAGATGCGCTTAATTTTGGAGTTCTCTCAACATGCTCCGGGACATGTTGAGAATTATTCTATTTTTCTTCTTTTGGCAACTCCGTTTTATTGTGGCATATATGGAATCGTAAGAGGGCGACGTATTCTATTGTCTTCACAGTAAGACTCAAACTCTTTTGAAGTAAATTCAACTCCTCTGTCTGATCTCATAGCCACAATTTCAAAACTACTTTCTTTCTCCATAAGGGATTTAAATTTCTTAAAATTGGAGAAAATCTATGATCTTGTTTCAAGAAATAAACCCAAGTTTTTTTGACTAAAATCATAAACAAATATGAGAAAATAGTTATTTACACCATAAGAACTTGACTTTATAGGTCCACAAACATCTGTGTGAACCAACTGTAGCGGCTTTGTGGCTCTCGTCAATGTTTCCTTAGGACAACTTTTTCTAAAGTATTTTCCATGTAAACATTCTTCACAGAACTGATCCGAGCGATCAATACTTGGCAAACCTTTTACCATCTTTTGTTTGGACAATAATTTTAATCCTCAAAAATTAAGGTGTCCATACCTAAGATGCCAAAGCAATGACGAATCTCTCACATAAGCTATTAGACATCTCGCAACGTCATTTTGAATGTTCAAATAGAACACCCTATTTCCCATCATCGGCACTTTGGTAATTAATTTTCCTATTTTTTCTCTTATAAAAAGGCTAACTTCCTCCATATTCATCCTATAGTCTTTTTCTAAGAGTTGTTCCATACTTAATATATTTATTTTAACATTAAGGACATAATAACATTAGAAATAAACTGTTGGTTTCCATTTTTTAAACGGATCAAAATTTTACGAATACCACTCACCGGAGTTTGCACCATTCCAGAATGCCGTGTTGCCAAAAACTTATTCATCATGATCCACGAGCTTCTCTTTCATGTCATACATACGGGTGCTTGCTCGTGTATCAAGCACCCACGTGCAATTTTCATCATAGTCACCTCCTTTGTAAGCCACTAACAAAGTCTGGTCTTCTTGATTTTCTTTACTAACATAATTGGCTTTATCGTCGAAATTGTGACAATTAAATAATTTAATTTGAGATTTTGTCATACCTTGGCCTATAGTTGCGCCATGAATTATTTTCTTTACCATGTACTCTTGAAGAGCTTTACCTTTGACTCCTTTGATCATCATCATTCGGTTTGCCTCTTCTTTTTTCTTTTCCATTATAATAGCCACGTCCTCTTTATCTAGCATTACTAATAGAACTCCCTTCTCTGTATTTTACAATGAGCATAGCTTGTAGGATTTGATCATTTAGTGACAGGTGACAACCAACAAAGTGAAGAAGGTTACCTAGTGAAGGGTGACAAGTTGTAAAGGAAAGGGTCATCAAGTGAATAGTGATGAGTGGTGAGGATCGCCTAGTGACAGGTAGTTCGTGTTGAGGTTAGTCTTCGGGTGGAAGATTGACAAGTGATGATTGCCTAGTGAAAGGTGATTGATGATGAGGTTGGTTTCTGAGTGGGAGATCACCAAGTGAAGATGAGGATCGCCTAGTGGACGGGTGGTTCGTCTAGAGGTCAGTCTCCAGGTGAGAGATTGTTGGGTATGGACCATGAGTACGAGTGAAGTATTCAGTTAGTTCGAGTGAAGAACCGTGAGGATGGTCCGAGAGTTGATCGATTGGGTTTGGAGTCCAAAGACACTCGAGAAATTAATTAAGTCAGAGTTGAGTGAAGACGTTGAGGACATCCGAGGGTCATGTGGCTTGAGTGAAGAGCCTTGAGGATGATCGAGGTGGTGATCAGGTTTGAGAGGTGGAGTCGAGTGAAGACGAAGCGAAGCAGAGATGAGAAGCTGCAGAAGGCGCGTGCCGGGCGCAAGTGAACTAGCGGGCGCTAGTTGGGACTTGCGGTCGCAAGTCAACTAGCGACTACTAGTGCCGAGTTTCAGGAACTTTTGCGTGAGGCCACTGGCAGTTGCCAGTTGATTGGCGGTCGCCAGTTCGGCCAGGAAAGTTGCTAAACTTGGACAAAAATGTCCCTCACGACCCCAAATAGTTTCCATTTGCCCCTATCTTGTAATTGTGTGGTTGCCATTTGCCAAGGGTTCTCCAAAGCGAGAAAAGAGAGAAGAGGAGAGAAAAGAGAGAAAAAATGAGCGTGAGCAAGTGAAGCTCCATGTGTACGTGATATAATAGAATCTCTCCTACTTGGCACTCTCCCGGACATAGATTATTGAGGATCGAACCGGATGAACAAACGTTTGTGTCCCTCCTTGTGCTTTCCTTTATATTTATGGTTTGTGCTTAGTGTGTGTTCGTGCTTGTGTGTTTGTTGCGTAGCTTGGATCCACAAGAAAGTGGGTGTTTTCCTCAACAAAAGAAGATGCATCTTTCGGTCAATTCCAACTTGAAGTAGGCATTGGATACGATGAAAAGAATGTTAGAGAATAGAGTGCCCAATATGGATATTGATTTCGTGGCGTGGAGAGAGGAGCTCAATGAGCACAAGGCAAGGTTTCCGCTGGCCTATAATGCAGTTGGTGATGCAATACTTCTGCAGTATGGTATTCAACTTTTTGGAGTTTGCCTCAGGTTGTGGGATACCCAGAGCTCGGTTGACGAGGAGGCAGCACGTGAGAGGAACTATCCGGAAAATGCTGGACACTGGCGGCTCATATTTGAGTGAGATAAGTCATTTGAATAATGTCAAGTATTTATATAAGATAAATTTCTTTGTTTATTTAACTAAGCCTTTAAGATATAAGAGATATGAAACGCATCCATAAATTAAACTAAGAAATCAGAAAATCAAGAACCCATAACATAACCAGATCAGCTTTGTCGTTTCGGGTTCCTTGGTATCCGAATATTTACCGGGTCAAAGTCTTTTACGAGAAGTCCTTGTTCATATTCAGACGAAAAGTTCATAAATTGTTCATTTATGAGTCGCTTTTAAAAGAAGTATTGAGTGGCAGATTTAATTATCCAGCAAGTTGGCGCAGTTTTCAATACCAAACCCACATATGTTTTCATTTTGAACACGAAGACGACGACTCCAGGAAAAGCAACTAGTATTAAAGACAAAAACTGACTCTTTCCAGATAGCCAATGTACATAAATTAACGTTGAATTGGGTTGAAGAAGATGGAGGAGAGAAGAGAGGGGAGGAGAGAAGAGAGGAAATAAATGTTTTAATTATTTTTTAACCGACAGACATTTTGATATTTTTATGTGTAATTTTGCCGGAGTTATTTTTTGATATTGAAATTAAAAACCTAAAAATTACATTTTATCAAACTTAGAAGACAAAAAAAAATTAAAATAATGAGAATTTTATTGATGATTTTCTTAAAATAAAAAACATGAAGATAATTTGTTCTAACCATATGAACCACTCGTTAATTTTTTAACTTGGGAACGTTATTTTAGGTTCTCTATCGAATGTGTTTCGTATATTAATAGTAATAATACAATGACACGTCGTTGACTGTATATCTATTTAATTTTATTGCACTAGCCATGTGAACGAATATATTTCCCGGTGAAGAGTTGAGTTTTAGAGCGATTTCATTCACGTTACATGATCAGACCCCAATTGCCGGTAGGTGTTAAATATTTTTATTATCAAAACTAACTAGTACGCGTCAGAATATTTAGTTTCAAATTTTAAAAGACTCAAAATCAATATTTCTAATTAATATAAAATAACCCTAAGCTAGTTAATTTAGATGTTGAATCAGTCGTGTATCTTCCTCGCTGGCTCTGGGCATACATAATATATGTAAATTAATATATTTATATTAATCTAATATATTTATATTAGAATCCACGCATTCTATATTTATATCAGTCAAGATCTAAATCTAATATATTTATATTTATTCCGTCGTGATCCACGCATTCTATTTTTAAATCCCCCGAGTGTATCACGATGGTCCTTAATTAATAGCGATGGCCTCCTATAAAAAGACACACAAATCAGGAACACTAGCACATTTGCTTGTAATCAACATCTCCAAGTTCTTTTATTCAAAAAAAAAAAAAATCCAAGCAAGCAAGCAGAAATGCCTAGCTCCAATCCTCACATAGCTATAATCCCAAATGCTGGAATGGGCCACCTGATCCCATTTTTGCGCCTGGCCTCCGTCCTCCTATCCAACAACTGCAAGATCACCCTCATCACAGCCAAGCCTATAGTATCCATGGCAGAAGCCAACCACTTGAACTTGTTCCGCTCCAAGCACCCACAGATCACCCACTTGGAGTACCAAATCCTCCCTCCTGAACCCGACTCCGAGGCCGACCCTTTCTTCCTCCAGTACCACGCCGTCCGGAGGTCATCCCATCTCGTCCACCCTCTGCTGAGATCGACCACATTCTCCACCATCATCTGTCCCTTTATCACCTGTGGCACCATCCCGCGTTTCGCAGCTGAGATTGGAGTTCCTTGTTATGTTTTCAGCGCCTCATCTGCCAAGTGAGCTACTAAATTTTATGATAGTCACTTGATGCTAAGCTACAATAAACATAACCGAAAATGAAATCTTTTTCCAGGTTCTTCTCTTTCATGCTTCACCTGCCAGCAATCTTAAACGACCCCGAGATAGGCGATAAGAAGAAGAACTCGTCGTTCTTGGAGGTCCCCGGATTAGAGCCTTTCGATATGTCGAGCATTCCAGGCGCTTTCCTGAACCCCGACCATCTAATGGCCGTGGGTGCAATGGTAAATGCCAAGGCCTGCCTTGAAGCTACAGGCATAATAATGAACAGCTTCGACTGGCTCGAATCCGAGACCTTTTCTGCTCTTAACAGCGGAAGAGTTTTATGCGGTACTCTTCCACCTGTATTCCCCATTGGACCATTGGAATGTTACGAGGTCGAAAAAGATCGAACAGAGTGCATGGCTTGGTTAGACAAGCAGCCTCAGGAGTCTGTGGTGTTTGTCAATTTCGGAAGCCGGACGGCAATGTCCGGTGATCAGATAAGGGAAATGGGAAAAGGGTTGGAGCGTAGCGGGTCGAGGTTCTTGTGGGTATTGAAGACCAGAATAATTGACAAAGACGAGGATGGACAAGATTTGAGTCATAATGTCCTATGGGAGTCTTTCTTGGACAGGACAAAAGATAAGGGGTTAGTCTCAAGGAAGTGGGTGGACCAACAGGAGGTTTTGTCCGTCCCATCCATCCATCGGATTGTTCTTGAGCCCTGGCGGGTGGAACTCGTTGATGGAGGCAGCGAGTAGAGGTGTCCCTGTGCTCGGATGGCCTCAACTTGGAGACCACAGGGTGAACGCGGAGGTTGTAGAGAAGGCGGGTCTCGGGAAGTTGACGCGGAGCTGGGGGTTTGGACTTGAGAGGTTGGTGGAAGGAGAAGAGATTGCTGCCAAGATTTTGGAGATGATGGGAGATGGAAACCTGATGCGCAGAGCCAGGAATGTCAAAGAGGAAGCCATGAAAGCTACGGAGCCCGGTGGGAGCTCTTACCGTGCCATTATGAGAATAATTGGAAGTTAAATCGAGTCGTTTAAGAATAAACTCAATCCTTCACTACTATTGAGAGTTCTCATCGTGCCATTATGAATAATTACAAGTTAAATTGAGTGATTTCAAGAATAAAATTAATTATTCGCTACTATGGGAGTTCTCATCGTATGACAATAATTGAAAGTTAAATTGAGTCATTTCAAGAATGAACTCAATCCTTCGCTACTATGAAGTTCTCATCGTGCCATTATATAAAAAATTTCTAAGTTGCGGTAATACTTCGCTATATTATTATTTGACATCACAGACTTACCAATAAGCTCCTGAAACCGATCTTGACCAAGTGCCTTAGTAAACATAACAGCCAGCTGACACAACGTGTCAATCTTGAGCGGGGCAACTTTATGTGATTGAATGCGTTCACGAACAAAATAGCAGTTCATCTCGACATGTTTCGTCTTTTCATGGTACATTGGATTCATTGTGATATACAAGGCAGTCTGGTTGTCACAAAATAACGGCGTAGGACGCAAAAAATGAATCCCCAAGTCACGGAATAACCAGCGTAGCCACAAAATGTTTCTTTATCCCAAAGCGATCATGTAGATGTTTCTTTGTTGATTGCGACTTTTGGACATGATTACCAACCAGTATAACATCATCCACGTAAACAAGCAATATTAAAATGTGTTTATTCTTTTGGTATATGAACATGGCATGATCAGCTCGCGAGCGAACAAAACCCAACGTCAAGAGGCAGGCGGTCAATTTAGAGTACCAACTTTGCGAAACTTGCTTCAATCTGTACAAAGATTTCTTCTATCGAGATACCCTGGAATCACCAGGTTTGACAAAACCACGCGACACTTTCATATAAACTTCCTCGATTAAATCTACGTAGAGAAAAGCATTTTCGACATCCAATTGGTGCACAATCCAGCCCCGTTTGACCACTAGAGCTAGAAGGCATCAGACTGAGCCAACCTTTGCTACTGGTGCAAATTTATCGTGATAATCTACCCCTTCAATTTGTTAGAATCCTTGAACTACCAATCGTGCTTTGTACCTATCAACGGTACCATCGGGCTTAAATTTGACTTTATACACCCACTTGGAATCCAACGAAAAGGGATCTTGGATTGAGAAAGGAAAGAACCCGACGTGGCATTCCACTGTAGATAATAGTCCGCTAGCAAGTTCACATGTGACAAGTAGCGTATATAGCATCTTACATTCATGTTTTAGGTGATTAAAAGTGTTTAGCGATACTTTTGGTGTAGTGTACTTGTACACATTTGGCGTGACCTTTTAATAGGTAATAAAGTTTTATGCATAAAAAAATGAACGCCATAGAACACTGATGCAAGAAAAAATGTATAGAACACAACAATAGTAGCTAATCCGTGTGCTTCGAGAAGACTTAGAGAAGCGACAGAGATTTTAAGGGTAAACCCTACATTTCTTATAATCAAAACTCTCAATTAAATAACAAGCTAGCTCCTCCTTTTATAGGAGTACAGAGAAACCAAAACCTAATAAAATACTAATATGGAAACATAATAAAATAACAGAAGAAAATCCCAATAAGAATAGAAATAATAACTAAAGCTTGCCAACTCCGACTAAGTCGCAGCTTGTAGGCGGTAGAGACGATCATGTTTATCCACGAACATCAGCGCAGTTTCATCTCCATCATTCTCCCCTCCCTCGAAATGATTCATCCTCGAATTGAGAGCAGCTTCATCTCCGGCGCTATCATCAACGAACGGAACCAGTTGCCTGACATGGAAAATATCAGAAGTACGAATGTGGCTAGGTAGGCGGAGACGCTACGCATCAGGTTCAACCATCGCGATGATCTCGAACGGGCCAATCTTGTAGGAAGAGAGCTAACTATGCACATGTTTGGGGATAAGATCAGTAGGCAACAACACTGTCCAAACAAAGTCACCAACATCAAATGAAACATTGCGATGGCGAGCATCATTTGTCCGCTTGTAACGCGTGTGCACCTTATCAGGGCGAGTACGAGTAACCTCATGAAACTGAAGTACAACCTTCGCATCAGGTGGGCGCGTTAGTGTCGGCGGAATGGATGACAAGAAGAGTAGCTTGCAACCTGAAAAGATGAATGAATATGTATTTCGCCGACAATCATGAATGGCGCCCCTTTCAAATTGCCGTGGGCGACCTAGTAAAAGGTGACAAGCGTCCATAGGCACCACGTCACACCAAACAGTATCTCCATACCTGTCACCAATAGAAAATTTGACCAAAACACGACGATTAACAGCCACCGTATGACCTCTTTGAAGCCATGTCAAACTAAAGGCTGCGGGTGTGACTCAGAATGATGGTCCAATTTTGCGACTGCGTCCACGGCGATCACATTCTCACAAGATCCTGAATCAATAATGAAGGGACACATCTTGCCACCGATAGTGCACGTTGACTCAAATAAATTATGATGTTGAACATCTTCATCTGCTATTCGTGGGGACAAATAGACGCGGCAAAGCACCAACGCAGGACCGACATCCCTAGTAAGATAGGCAATCTCTGTATCATCAACAAAATCATCATAGAGTGGAGGAGATTCAACATCAACAAGGTCCCCACAATCGAGTAATAAACCACGAGCACCCCCGATTTTGGGACATGTTGCCTAGCGATGACCATACTCGCCACAAGAGTAGCACTGTCCAGGATGAGTGAAAAGAGGGTCAGCACCCATTGGAGCACGAGCTGGTGTTGTTGCCGGGGTTGGGCCACGACCCAGAGTGGGTCAAACATCAGTCGTGGGCGGTGGATTAGATTGATCAACTTTTGGTGAAAATGGGTCAGATGACCGTCTAGCGTACTGCCGCTCAACCATGATGGCACGTTGGTGCGCTTTCGAAACCGTCTCAGGAGCAAATAAGTTGAGAACATCCTATAATTGCAAGCGAAGGCCTCCGATATAGCGCGACACCAATGGATCGGGTATTTTGGCTAGGTTATTGCGAGCTAAAAGCTGGAAGAATTATGTTGTATAAGTGTCAGCTGTACGCGTACCTTGGCGAAGATTCTGAAACTTTTGGTAAAGTGTCCGCGTGTATTATAAGGCATAAAGGCAATAAAACATGATAAGTTGTTTCGATAAAATAATATAAAGCAGACAAATGCGTGAGATTCAAGGAATAGACTCTGCCCAGCCCATCTCATTGAGCCCATGTTGAAATTACAGCTATATGTTTGTTTGCCAGCATTAATAAATTTATTATTTTTTTATCTTGAAGTTTTAGATTTATATGAATTTTTTTAACATGAGAATAGATTAATCATGTAGTGCTTTGTTGCTTCGCACAACCTCAAGTACATTAACAGAGTAGAAACACATGCAAAATTCGCTCGAATATATTGAGATGATGACATCAATAATCATAGGTACAGTGAATCGTTATAATTATTGAAAATCTATCCGCTCGTTACCATAAAATCTTTCTCGTGAGCAACTCTATTACCTCACGTCATTTCCGAACACAATATTCAAGCTCGTGCCAAAAATGGTGATCGTTTTAAATTGCGTTCCGCAACTGCAATATTGCCGCAACACTCCCGTTATATCACGGTCACGGCGACTCCAACAGTAATAAATCATCTGCATATCGTCAAAACAGTAACTCAGCCGCAATTTAAAACTTCGGACACGACAAGCTCGGTCTCAAAGCCCTCTTCTCGTCTGTACGAGCACCGCAACGGCGCCGACATACTGGTCGAAGCCTTGGAGCGGGAGAGCGTCGACCTCGTATTCCCCTACCCGGGGGCGCCACCATAGAGATCCACCAGTCGCTCACGCGCTCAACCATCCGCAACGTCCTCCCCCGCCACGAGCAAGGCGGAAACCGGTTGTTCCTAAATGGGACGTGCCTATCAAGTTGCTTTCTTAAATGCTGAAACTGCCCAGCGAGGATCTATTGATGAAGATATTGAAACTGGTTTCCGAGGCCAAGAAGCCTGTCTTGTACATAAGAGGATTGTTGAGTTTGGCGAGGACAAAAGTAAAAGAGGAATTATTTTTTTGTTTTGTTTCGAACTCCTAATTTGACCTAAATAGATTACTTGATGTACAAGAATTTGCCTCTATATAAAGGCATATTACCCAAGAATTTTGTATTGCTTTGTAGCTTGGATCCATCAATAAAAATTCTCCTTTCTCTCAGTGGACGTAGGCATTAGGCCGAACCACGTTATCTATTGTGCCCATGTTCTTTGCGCGTATTGTTCTCTAAGTTGTTGAATTCCTAACAAGTGGTATCAAGAGCTAAAGTTGGAGGATGTTGGATCACGACGCGAAGTTTGCTCTTGTGAAGTTCGATGGTTCATCGAATTTTGGGTTACGGCAAAGGCATATCAAGAATCTCCTCGTGCAACAAGGGATGGTCATCGCGCTCTCAGAGAAAAAGCCCGAGAAGATGGAGCAGCAAGAGTGGAAGGAGATAGAGGCCAAGGCGGTGGCGACAATTCGCTTGTGCTTGGCGGACGATGTGATATATCATGTCATGGATGAGGAGTCACTACCTGAGGTATGGAAGAAATTGGAGGCAAGGTATATGTCTAAGTCTTTGTCGAACAAGCTTTATCTTAAGCAAAAATTGTACGGGCTCAAGATGGAGGAAGGCTTAGATTTGAGCCAACACATTAATATTTTCAGTCAACTTGTGAGCGACTTGAGAAAGATTGATGTGAAGTTCGAGGAAGAAGACAAGACATTGTTGCTCCTGAATTCCTTACCAGGCTCCTACGAAAATTTGGTTACAACTCTAACTTGGGGGAAGGAGTCCTTGGTATTGGAAGATATCACAAATGCTCTGCTAGGATTTTATTAAAGAAAGAAAACTGGCGATGAACAAGCGAAAGGGCTGGTTGTGAGGGGTAACCATGGTGGTCATAGTAAAGATAGAAAAGGATTTAGGTCGAGGTCAAAGAGGTTCAAAGGAAATTTCTTCGAGTGCGGAGAAAAAGGGCACGTAAAGAAGGATTGTTCGAGAAGAACTCGGGATCGCGAGAGAAAAAGATCGAGTTTCGTAAATGTGGCCTCATATTCGGACGGGTCGGATGATAATATTCTTTCTGTTTTATCAAGTCCAAAGCATTCTGATTCCTGGATTTTGGATAACGCTTGTTCTTTTCACATGATGCCCAAGAAAGGGTGGTTCGACACCTACAAGTTTGTTGATTCAGGTATGGTGACTATGGGTGATGGTTCTACTTGTAGAATTGCTGGCATAGGAGACTTGAGAATCAAGATGTGGGATGGTGTTGCAAGAAAATTGTGTGAGGTTAGGCATATTCCAAATTTGGAGAGGAATTTGATTAGGAGCCTTAAATTGTAGCGAGTACAACTATGAGGTTGTAGGCAGGCTAATTGAGGTGGAAAAGGATGCCGAGGTGGTGATGAAGGGTGAAATGGATGCTAGGAACACCTATAGTTTAGTGGGGAACACAGTTGTAGGTGGAGTCACCTCGTTGGGTTCCGATGGAGGGGAAAAAAATTCTTCTGTGATGGAGCGAAGGCTTGACATGAATGGTTTGAGTGGAGTTGGGATTCGCGGAGACAAAGTTAGTAAGTTCTCGCTATGGTTTTCTAAAGAGACGTGCCTGTCAAATTGGTCTTGCAGGATCTCATCTCTTCATGGGGCGGTATTTCGTCAATGTGAAGTTTTGTTGAAGTTCAGATGGAGCTTCATGGTTTGTCCAAGGGATGATTTTTTACCAAGGCAGAGAATGTTGAGTTTGGCGAGGACAAAAGTAAAAGAGAAATTATTTTTCTATTTTGTTTCGGACTCCTAATTTGACCTATATAGATTACTTGATGTATAAGGCTTTGCCTCTATATAAAGGCATGTTACCCAAGAATTTTGTATTACTTTATGGCTTGGATCCATCAATAAAAGTTCTCATTTCTCTCTGTGGACGTAGGCATTAGGCCAAACCATGTTATCTATTGTGCCCATGTTCTTTGCGCATATTGTTCTCTAAGTTGCTGAATTCCTAACAAGGAGGAACCCTGAACTCAAGCGAGGAGCTCGGGAAGTTTGTCGAGCTGACCCGGATCCCAATAGCTAGTACGTTAATGGATCTGGGTTCGTATCCTGTAGGGGACGACCTCTCCCTGGGAATGCTCAGGATGCTTGGGACCGTCTACTCAAACTACGGGGTAGAGGAGAGTGATTTGTGTAAGAATTATTTATTAATTCTATTAAAGAGGCTCTCATAGAGTTGGACTCTATTACTGATATAAGAGTCCTATTATGGTTATGGTCATTAGTTTAATCTCAACCGTCCATTGGGAGCTTGATGGACGCGTCCGATTGATTTTAGGTATATAGCTTGGTCCTCTCTCTACCTATAAAAAGATGCTAATGCTATTAATCAGTGGGCGTCACTAAACGACAGGTAAGAGAGAAAAACCAAGCTATGGTTACAGCGAGAATTCTGACTACGTGGACATCAAAAAAAAATTTCATCAACCAATCTGGTACGCTTTCGCTTACTGTTTATATAATTAATATTACATGTGGTATCAAGAGCCTGTGTTCTCTATGTATTGGTTTTGAGTTCTATTTGTGTGTATGAATGATACGTATAGAGCCTTGCATAGATTAAGGTACGGCACACACAAATTAATGGCTTTAGTACTGAATCGAAGCACAACAGAAAACCTAGACCTAAGGACTGAACTACGAAATACACTAAAATTTTGTGACTGAATTGTAATAAGTCTATCTGTTATAGGGTAACTGATTTCTGTTCGAAGGACTTAAATGCAAAACGTGCGAAAATTAAGGTATCTAACCGTAATACCTTAGTCTTGCCTCGCGAGAGGAGTAAAGTGGAAAACACAAAGGAATTAAGGGACCTAACTGTAATATGTCCGTAAGATCTTTTCTTGAGGAAAATATGTCCGTAAGATCTTGGCGGAGGACTTAACCGCAAAACACGCGGGAATTCGGTGACCTAACCGCCGTTTTTCTATTCTTTTTCGCCGTTGTCTTTCCAAAGTTTTTTTCTTCAGACTTTTTAATGGATTAGTTCCGGTCTGGAAAATAATATACAGAATGTTATTTGGTCATTATATTCTAATGAATAATGAGAAATTGGACTTGGTTAGTAATTGCAATTTTGATGTGAATAATGCTCTTAATGTTAATGAGTTATTAATTATTATTCTAAATTATGATTAACGATTATTCAAAATAATTTATTGATTAATGATGAATCTTGCTTGATATTAATTTTTTATTCTATGAATGTCTTGGACCTTGAATTTAGGCCCTGTTAGAAAATTATTATTGGACTTAAAAATTTTGGGCATGAATATGGATCGGTAAAGGACAATCAATTGGACCTGTATGAATTATTGGATTTGCGATATCGAAGTTTGATGATATATATGCAAATTTTAGTTCTAAAGAAGTTGGCTTGGATGGTATGAGACTTTGCACTTCTGTATGAACTTATTGATTTAGATTTGAAATGTTAGCCTTAGATATTTGGACCAATAAAGAATTGGTGGGCCAGGAATTGTTAGATTTAATAAAATTTATTGAATCAGGCTAAATGGTTCTAATTTATGTGTGTCCATTTGAATATTATTAATTAGTTAATTACGTTAATTTTTAATTAATAGATTAGAAATAATGTCATTATTGATAGTTCATCGAATAGCTTGTCATTATTTAGAAATCAACATAAACGAAAAGAAATCAACATAATTATACTTTATCGATTAATTATCACAATTTTGATTATAGAAAATGTTATTAATGTGATGGTTGTTATGCATTATGCAAATTTGTGATAGTTAATTATCAAGTTTGATTTATTGAAAAGTAAATCATACTTAATATTAATGTGTATATATTTGCTTTATGTTAAGATTTTTTAGTACCAAAGTGGTCAAATCTTTATGTTGTTGGATGTGTATATTAGTCTTTTATTCTTCAATTAATGCAGTACCAATTACTGAGATCTGATGGATAAATTGACGTTTGTTATTTATGAGAAAATCGAATCTACCCAAAGGTAGGTCACTATTCTATAAATAACATATATAAAAGCGATAAACTAATATTTTTGGTCAGGTGTATATGCATATCCAAAGATAACATAAATCGAATTTAAAAATATTTAGTGATTCGATAAACTTGTGTATGAATTAATATTTTGGTCATGTGTATTTGTCTATGCAAAGATAACATGTATATTTGACTTGAAATATTGAATTTTACAATAAAAATTTTATATGGTATTGAATTATGATAGTATTTTATAGTTTCTAACCAAAAGAGAACTATAATATACTCTTATTATTTTATTTGAGCCCATTATGTAATTTTTATTTGAACATGTATGTAATGTATTTTTCTTGAAAGTCTCTCGTTGACACATTATTGGCAATACATGACCATAAAGTATAATGGATCACATGATATGCATAAGCATGTCAACGAGATAATTAATTTAGCAGCAAAGCTAATAACATTGAGCATGATTATGAATGATTTCTACTCATCGTATTCTCTTACTCTTGAAATTTGACCATTGAAAAGTTAGCAACTTGGTCAAAATGTTAGTTCAAGAGGTTACAAGAATTAAAGGTCAACGAGATCATTCTATTAGCTCAATAGTTCAATGAGCTGAGAAAATATATAGGGTCAAATCTAAGACATTTATGATGAAGGAGCCAATTTAGATAGTTCAAACTACCGAAAAGGGTAAGAAAAATTATAATTATCATTTTTGTAAATTAAAGATGTTATCTGAAAAGATTGTCCGGAACGTAAAGTTTGGTTCGAAAAGAAAGATAATAAATGAAAGATCTTAGTGGCTCATATTTTTAATATTATGTAGAGATTTAGTATGATCCAAACTATAAACACAAATGAAAGATCCCTCCTTCTGAGAAATCGAATGAGAATTCCAATGAAGGTATACTGATATATTATATATACTAGATATTAGTCATTATTTAGACCTATTATAGACTATTTATATACCTTCAGTACTGGAAATCTATTTGCTATTAATTGTTGGAGATTTGTGATTTTTATGTTAAGTTTTGATTTAGTTATTTTCAGTTTATTTAAGAACACAAACCGTATTGGTTTTGGTGTTCTATATAATGATTTATATAAGCTGAAACTCAATAATACTTTCTCTAAATCTCTATTTAGTGTTTATAATATTAGAATTAAAAGTAACATTGAGTATAACAGTTCCTCTTACTTGTGG
The DNA here is from genome assembly GCA_963995505.1 of Hypericum androsaemum. NCBI lineage: Eukaryota > Viridiplantae > Streptophyta > Magnoliopsida > Malpighiales > Hypericaceae > Hypericum > Hypericum androsaemum. The sequence continues at coordinate 596,241 of OZ023194.1, read as the reverse complement.
CATACATGTTTGGATCACATATTCGAGATAGACGCCATAAGAAGTACTCAGCTTCTTGAAATTATACACGCCGATAATTGTGGGCTATTTTATCGACCATTTTAATGTATAAACGTATTTTACCATCGTTATTTATGGTTTTCACATTATAGTTATGTCTATTTACTTCATGAAAAGTCTCAAATATTCGATGTCTTTGAGATTTAACTGAATGAAGTAGAACAGATAATTAGACATAAAAGTTAAAATCATAAGGTATGATAGATGTGATGAATATTATAGCAAACATGAAGAAAGAGGTCAATATTTTGGTCAACTTTTAAAGTTCCTTTGAAAGGCAAAACCGAACTTTAATGGTTAGGAGAATGATGAGTAATATAAAGTACCCTTCTCGTAGTGGACATACACTCTCAAAATGTAGTGCATGATTGAATAGGATTCCTAGTAAAGTTGTTCTTAAAAACTCTTAGGAGTTGTAGGACGAAAAGATACCTAATATAAGGAACCTACATGAGATTGTATAAATCACATGAAAGTAAATTAGATTCTCGATCAGTGGATGATTATTTAATTACCTACAGAAATCTAAAGGGTACAAATTTTATTGTCTAAGGCCATAGTTCGAGAATTGTTGAAACTTGAAATGCAACGTTATTAGAGAATGGTGAAGTTAGTGGGAGTAATGAAAATCAAAGGGTTATATTATGGAAGTAGGGGTGAATGTTAATTTGCCTATATTGGTATTGTCTTCCATAATCGTACTGTATGTCACTCCAAATGTTGAAGTAATGCAAGTCAAAATGAATAAATATTTGGACAACAAGCACCAAATACATAAGCTAACTTATCAAACTCAAATGAGCAACAACAACATAGAGTAGCGTTAAGGTGTACCCAATAGGAAAGAAAGTAAGCTATTCTGAATGCTTTTGTGGTGTAGTTGCGTAAGTATAGACTTTAATATTAGAGTCAATAATCCAGTTTCATTTTCACAAGCTATTAAATTATTTAACTCTAAGAATGGATGAATGCTATGAAGAAAATAATTAAATTCTATAGAAAAGTTAAAGTCTAGATTGTCGTTAAATTGCCTGAATATTTTAAGCAGCTTGCGTGTAAATGGATTTTTAAGACTAATCGTGACCCAATGGCAATATCAAGCGATATAAAGCTAGACTTATTACCGAGGATTTTACTCAGAAAAGTGGCATTGATTATAGTGAGACTTTTTCGTCAGTCTCTAATAAAGACTCTTTAAGAATAATTATAGCATTGGTGACTCATTATGGTTTGGAGTTACACTAAATGGATGTGAAAACATATCATTCTTAATGGGACCTTGAAGCAGAAATTTATAAAATCAACTTGAAATGTTTGAGGTTGAAAGAAAAGAAATGATTGGTGTGTAGACTTAAGATGTCAATATATAAGTTTATATTTGCTTCATCATGAATGTATCTTAATGTTCACGATACTAGTATATCTTTTGGTGTTAAGGAGAATATCATCAATCAATATATATAAAAAAGGTCAGTGGGAGCAAATTTTTGTAAAGTCTTATGTTGATGACATTTTGCTTGCTACAAATAGTTTAGGAACTTTATGTAAGACTAAATATATTATCTTAGTAAATTTGAGATGAATGATTGAGGTGAAGCATCCAATGTGATTGGAATATAATATTCTATAATAGTTCACAAGTTTGCTATAATTGTCACCGAAAAGAAATTTAGTCTAATTAAATTGATTCCTAAATATTACATGCTCATGTATAAGTTACGACACATTAAAGATGGTCAGATATTTGGATTCATAGTTATCTTATTTCCATTTCAATAGAGCAATGTTATGGAAGATTGCTAAGCAATCTATTATTGTGTTTGCTCAATATAGAAATTAAGATTGTGGTGGATTGTGAAGTCACAATTAATGGATTATGACTAAGGAACTCATTTTAGGACTTTAGGTTGTCGACGCCATTATTAAGTCGCTGAAAACTTATTGCCTTAGTAGTATGTTTCTCTAAGGACAAATACTGTAAATGTGTCAAGCACATGAAAGTAAAGTATTTTGTCGTTAATGAGAGAAAATTCAGAAACATAGTGCCTACCATTCACATGATGAAGGATCTCATGATTGTAGATCTGTTAAAGATAAGATTACAACCAAATAATATGATCATGGATGGCTTTTGGTTGTAGTTCTGAATATTTTGGTGATTGACACTATGAGCTCACTAATATGTTTCTGAAAAATATTATCGTTTTATTGTTTTATTAATGGTGTATACATTACAGTTTTATGAAAAAATAAAAAAGTCTCTATGAGACATTATTGTGGACCATGATTGGTTATATATACCGCTTATTGGTCTAGTATGCTGAGTTGCTAATGTCGTGGTTATGGAAGGGAGTATGTCTCATAAATGATGTATAACCGCTATAGCTCGCATTTAGTAGCTTATCATATGATGATATTATGACAGTGGACTTTAAGTTGAGGTTACTTATGTTGTGCACCTTATGTTATACTATTTACTAATATTCGAGCCTAGTGGGAGAATGTAAGAATTATTTATTAATTCTATTAAAGAGGCTCTCATAGAGTTGGACTCTATTACTGATATAAGAGTCCTATTACGGTTATGGTTATTAGTTTAATCTCAACCATCCATTGGGAGCTTGATGGATGCGCCCGATTGATTCTAGGTGTATAGCTTGGTCCTCTCTCTGCCTATAAAAGATACTAATGCTATCCATTAGTGGGCGTCACTAAACGATAGGAAAGAGAGAGAAAGCAAGCTATGGCTACATCGAGGATTCTGACTACGTGGACATCAAGGTTTCTCTTCATCAACCAATCCGGTACACTTCTGCTTAGTGTTTATGTTATTAATATTACAATTTGTTGCTCGCCCTCGGGGTAAGGTCTGACATAAGGGTGACGGGGAAGCTCGAGGCATTTGTGAGTAGGGCAAAAATAGTTCATATTGATATTGATTGGAATGAGTAGGGGAGGAAGAAGATTTTGGGTATGGAGCCTGAGTATGAGTAAAGTATTCAATTAGTTCGAGTGAAGAACCGTGAGGATGGTCCGAGAGTTGATCGATTGGGTTTGGAGTTCGAGGACACTCGGGGAATCAATTGAGTCAAGAGTCGAGTGAAGACGTTGAGGACATCTGAGAGTCGTGTGGCTCGAGTGAAGAGCCTTGAGGATGATTGAGGTGGCAATCAGGTTCGAGAGGCAGAGTCGAAGCAAAGATGAAGCAAAGCAGAGATGAGAAGCTGCAGAAGGCACCTGTCGGGCGCAAGTGAACTAGCGGGCGCAAGTGAACTAGCGGGCGCTAGTTGGGACTTGCGGTCGCAAGTCAACTAGTGACCGCTAGTGCTGAGTTTCAGGAACTTCTGCATGAGGCCACTGGCGGTCGCCAGTTCGGCCAGGAAAGTTGCTAAATTTGGACAAAAATGCCCCTCCCGACCCTAAATAGTTTCCTAGGTTTGTGGGCACTATAAATACCCATTTGGTGGGAGCAAAAAGGAACTGAGTGGCCAGGAGGCCAGAGAGGAGAAGGCGAAACCAAGTTCCCCACCGCCAGTAGTTTCGCAGCGGAGCTCTACGAGTGAAGGTGGTTCATCGCAGGGATTCTCATCCATCAACTACTATCTCTTGTCGATAGGTGGTGAGCCAGGAGATTATGCAGGGGCACACCAGAGTGAGATTGTGCACAAGAAGATGCTTACAAAGAGTGAGAAGGAGTCGTTGAGTGCCAACGAGACTTGGGAACTAGTCAAACTCCATAGTGGCAAGGCTTGACATAATCGGGAGGCTAGAAGAGTTGGTGTGGCAAAGGAGAACAAGTGTTGCAAGGAGAGAGCTCAAAAGTGGAAGACTCCAGGTGCTTTCACGTATGGTCAGGTGAGGTATGTAAAGTGGCATACAAGACCAGTGATAGCAGATTCGGTGGGAGTAGAGAGAAGGCTTATGAGAAATCCTGGAAAGTAACAAGTGAAGACAAAGAAGTAGGTGCCCATCCACTTGACAAGCTTTGTAATGAATGACCTATGTAATGAGGGCAAAAAGGCTAAAGTGGCGAGATGTGTTGATGCGGATGTGCCATTAAGTCACCTTGAGAGAAGAGGTGGTCTTGTGAGTGAGATGGCCAAGGGGACTGCCTTGGAGAGGTTGGAGCTATGCTTGGTTTCAACTAGCCTTGTGAAGTGATGAGAAGAGGCCGATGCTCCAATTGGAGAAAAGGTCATCTAATGACGGGTGACAAGTGCCAATTGGTGAAGAAGGTCATCTAATAATGGGTGAAAAGCAATAAAGTGTAGAAGGTTACCTAGTGAAGGGTGACAAGTTCTAAAGGAGAGGATCATCAAGTGAATGGTAATGAGTAATGAGGATCGCCTAGTGACAGGTGGTTCGTGTTGAGGTTAGTCTTTGGGTAGGAGATTGACAAGTGATGATCGCCTAGTGATGGATGATTGATGATGAGGTGGGTCTCCGAGTGAGAGATTGCCAAGTGAAGATAAGGATCACCTAGTGACAGATGGTTCGTGTGGAGGTCAGTCGCCAGGTGGAAGATTGTTGGGTATGGACCTGAGTACGAGTGAAGTATTCAGTTGGTTCGAGTGAAGAATCGTGAGGATGTTCTGAGAGTTGATCGATTAGGTTTGGAAATCAATCGAGTCAAGAGTCGAGTAAAAATGATGAGGACATTCGAGGGTCGTGTGGCTTGAGTAAAGAGCCTTGCAGATGATCGAGGTGGCGATGAGATTCGAGAGGTAGAGTTGAGTGAAGATGAAGCGAAGCAGAGATGAGAAGCTGTAGAAGGCGCCTGTCGGGCGCAAGTGAACTAGCGGGTGCTAGTTGGTACTTGCGGTCACAAGTCAACTAGTGACTGCTAGTGCCAAGTTCCAGAAACTTCTGTATGAGGCCACTGGCGGTTGCCAATTGATTGGCGGTCGCCAGTTCGACCGAGAAAGTTGCTTAACTTGGATAAAAATTACCCCTCCCTACCCCAAATAGCTCCCAAGGTTTGTGGGCACTATAAATACCCATTTGCCTCTATCTTATAATTGTGTTGTTTCCATTTGCCAAGGGTTCTCCAAAAAAGAAAAGAGAGAAAAAGTGAGCCAAAGTGTGGCATCCATTGTAGTGAGCAAGTGAAGCTCCATCTGTGCGTGATATAGTGGAATATCTCCGGGCTTGGCACGCCCCCGAACGTAGATTGTTGAGGATCGAACCGTGTGAACAAATTTTTGTGTCCCTCCTTGTGCTTTCCTTTATGTTTGTGGTTCGTGCTTAGTGTGTGTTCGTGCTTGTGTGTTCGTTGCGTTGCTTGGATCCACAGAAAGTGGGTGTTTTCCCCAATAGAAGAAGGTGCATATTTCGGTCAATTCCAACTTGAAGTAGGCATTGGATACGATGAACAGAATGTTAGAGAATAGAGTGCCCAATATGGATTTTGATTTTGGGGCGTGGAGAGAGGAGCTCAATAAGCACAAGGCAAGGTTTCCGCTGGCCTATAATGCAGCTGGTGATGCAATACTTCCGCAGTATGGTATTCAACTTTTAGGAGTTTGCCTCAGGTTGTGGGATACTTGGAGCTCGGGTGACGAGGAGGCAGCATATAAGAGGAGCTAACTGAAAAATGTTGGACACTGCCGGATCATATTTGCTATATGTTATTGTCCCGCATCAATAAATGTTGCTCCCTTTCATTCCTAGATGTGGGACATTCAAGGATGTCATCACCTAGTACATATTTAGAATCGAGTATTGGAGGATCTTATCTAGGAAACAGTTCTGCAAAAAAATTTTTTAATAAAACTAAGTCAGTTTTTTTATAAGTAAAAGATTTTATTACCCACCAAAATGATTACACCAAAGGTGCACAAAGTGCACTACACAGGAGGTGGGCAAACGCATTACACCGGAGGTAACACCTAAAGCCCATTGCAACAAAGCCCACATTGCCTAAGGAAAAGGACTGCCAGCCAATAGTGGATAGGGCCCACAAGAGGCCCAAACCAGAAGCCCATCATGAGTGGAAGCCCAAACAGGGGACTGAGCCCATGACCAGCACCAAACAGCCAAAAACCCTAACACAGGAAAGCTCCCCCGCCACCAACCGCCAACCAGCCTTGGAGCCACTCCCAATGGCCATTGCGACAGCTGCCTAGGAATGCCAAATGCCCAATCAATCTAGCAGAGGGAGCCCAGGGAAGAGGAGGCCGCAACCGCAAGGGGGAGAACAATAAGACACGCCCCGATGGGGGGGGGGAGAGATCCACTGGAGAAGCTAAGAACCAGACCGGTCCAAGAGCTCTGCCATCACTCCCACCGACCAGATCCCGCAGCCAAGCCGACAGCCACTGCGCCTCCCACCTAGGGATGCCAAAAACCCCAACAACACCTGTAGAGAAGACTAACTCCAGATTCCCAAAAGGGATAACCGCCAAGAAAAGGCAGACGCTGACCGAACCTCTAGAAATTGGCCGGGGGAGGAACACCACGAGGTGTCCCAAGGAGAGAGAAGCCGTAACCTCAAGGGCGAGGCCTTCTAAGCTCACCAAAGCGAGGGGAGAGGACCGGCGGAGGAGAAACCCCGGCGGACTCTCCAACGGATAGAAACCCGACTCAAAAAGGAGAAGAACTCCCACCGAGCCGTGTGGGACCCCGCCATGGTCACTGGCGTCAAGGAGGGCGCCGGCGGTCCTCCCGAGGTGCGTGGGGAGGGTCGACGCTCAACTCGCCTTTGGGAGGAGAAACTGAAGGGTTAGCTGGAAGCAGGGAGGAAGAAGGAGGGGAGAAACTGGAGAGAAGGGATGCCTCGGAAGGCGTGCTTGGGAGAAAATATCTGAAGAGTGAAATTGATGTCGAAACGGCTCCGGTCAGGGAGAGAGTTATAAGTCCAAGTCTGTTGTCACGTGAACCAACTCTCATTGATTATTTCAAGATTTGATTGATACCACTTTGTATTTGAATACTCATCAGATCGGTTACATGTAAGTTTGAGTGAGATAAGTTTTTTCAATAATGTCAAAGTATTTATATAAGATAGATTTCTTTGTCCAATTAACTAAGCCTTTAAGATATAAGAGATAGGAAACGCATCCATAAATTAAACTAAGAAATCAGAAAATCAAGAACCCATAACATAACCAGATGAGCTTTGTAGTTTCGGGTTCCTTTGTATCCGAATATTTACCGGGACATAGTCTTTTACGAGAAGTCCTTGTTCATATTCAGACGAAAAGTTCATAAATTGTTCATTTATGAGTCGCTTTTAAAGGAAGTATTGAGTGGCAGATTTAATTATCCAGCAAGTTGGAGCAGTTTTCAATACCAAACCCACATATGTTTTCATTTTGAACACGAAGACGACGACTCCAGGAAAACCAACTACTATTAAAGACAAAAATAGACTCTTTCCGGATAGCCAATGTACATAAATTAACGTTGAATTGGGTTGAAGAAGATGGAGGAGAGGAGAGGAGAGGGGAGGAGAGAAGAGAGGAAATAAATGGTTTAATTATTTTTTAACCGAGGGACATTTTGATATTTTTATGTGTAATTTTAACGGAGTTATTTTTTGATACTGGAGTTAAAGACCTAAAAATTATATTTTATCAAATTTAGAAGATGAAAATAAAAATTTTAAAATAATGAGAATTCTATTGATGATTTTCTTAAACACAAAGACATAAAAATAATTTGTTCTAACCTCGACTCGTTAATTTTTTTTAACTTGGGAACGTGATTTTAGGTTCTCTATCGAATGTGTTTCGTATATTATTAGTATTAATACAATGGCATGTCGTTGACTGTATATCTATTTAATTTTATTGCACTAGCCATGTAAACGAATATATTTCCCGGTGAAGAGTTGAGTTTTAGAGCGATTTCATTCACCTTACATGATCAGACCCCAATTGACGGTCGGTGTTAAATATTTTTATTATCAAAACTAACTTGTACGCGTCAGAATATTTAGTTTCAAATTTTAAAAGACTCAAAATTAATATTTTTAATTAATATAAAATAACCCTAAGCTAGTTAATTTAGATGTTGAATCAGTCATGTATCTTCCTCGCTGGCTCTGGGCATACATAATATATGTAAATTAATATATTTATATTAATCTAATATATTTATATTAGAATCCACGCATTCTATATTTATATCAGTCAAGATCTAAATCTAATATATTTATATTTATTCCGTCGTGATCCACGCATTCTATTTTTAAATCCCCCGAGTGTATCACGATGGTCCTTAATTAATAGCGATGGCCCCAGTCGGCATAATAATATGCAACAAGCTTCTAATTCGGTGAATTGTTAAGGAGAATACTCTATCCTAGAGTGGGTTTTAAGTATTGCAAGACTCGATCAACAGCCTGGACATAGTCGACGGCGGGATGGTTGACAAATTGACTGAGAATATTCACCGCATATGCAATATCGGGTCGAGTGACTATCAAATACATCAGCTTGCAAACCAATCGCCTATAACACTGCACTTCAGAAACCATTTCGCCTTCATTTCGGAGGCGATGATTTTGCTCAATTAGAAAATGAGGAGGACGTGAATCATCCTTACCATATTCTTTCAAGATGTCAATGGTGTTGTTAGGAATTCAGCAACTAGAGAACAAGATCGCACAAAGAACACGGAACAAGAGAATTACGTGGTTCGGCCTAATGCTTACGTCCACGGTGAGAAAGGAGAAATTTTATTGATGGATCCGAGTCACAAAGCTATATAAAACCCTTGGGTAACATGCCTTTATATAGAGGCAAACCCTTGTACATCAAGTAATCTATTTAGGTCGAATTAGGAGTCCAAAACAAGAGTCCGAACTAAACTGGAAACAAGTCCACAAATCTTTCCTGTTCAATTTCTCGACATCTCTAACAAACTCCACCTTGGCGAGAAATTATCCCATGGACGAACCATGAAGCTCTATCCGAACTTCAACAAACTCCACCTTGATGAAAGACCGCCCCATGAAGAACCATGAGAACTTGAGATACCAAACCGACTCTACCACCTCCACCTTGACCATAGATACACCTACCATCAATAAGACCATCTCAACTTTCTCTCTTCCTTTTTAGTTCAATCACTTGGAGCCAACCCCCAAGCTCGAGCTTCCGAGCCTGCTTGGCCTATTCCCTCCAATCTGTATCGAATTCCAACTAGCAAGTCCACCTGCTGAAGCAACTTTGCGACCAATAGATGCGCTCTCTATTTTTCGGTCAACCCCATGCTCCGCAACCTCGAACTGCTTCTCCGCTGGACCTTCTTGCCTCATACCAATGCTACATGCCATAGCATACAAAGGGCAACTTTTTGTTCTACCAAGTAGAACCCTTGACATGCCACGAACTCCACTGTTTGGCCTTGAGTGAGATACCCGATTCGCCCGTGGTGCTACCAACGGCTTCGCATTCCCCATGCAAAACCTACCCAACACCGTTGACGTGCACGTCTCTTTAGACAACCATAGCGGGAACTTGCTAACTTTGTCTCCGCGAATCCCAACTCCATTCAAACCATTCATGTCAAGCTTTCGCTCCATCACACAAGAGCTTTTCTCCCCTCTATCGGAATCCAACGATGTGATTCCACCTACAACAGTGTTCCCCACTAACCTATAGGTGTTCCTAGCATTCCTTTCACCCTTCATCACCACCATAGCATCCTTCTCCACCTCCATTAGCCCGCCTACAACATTATAGTTGTACCCACTAAAATCCAAGGCTCCTAACGAGATCAAATTCCTCTCCAACTTTGGAACATGCCTAACTCCACACAATTTTCTCTCAACACCATCCCACATCTTGATTTGGATATCACCTATGCTAGCAATTCTGCAAGTAGAACCATCACCCATAGTCACCATACCTGAATCAACGAACTTGTAGGTGTCGAACCACCCTCTCTTGGGCGTCATGTGGAAAGAGCAAGCGCTATCCAAAATCCAGGAATCAGAATGCTTTGGACTTGACAAAACAGAAAGAAGATCACCATCTGACCCGTCCGAATGTGAGGCCACATTCACGGAACCTGATCCTTTTTTCTAGCGATCCCGAGTTCTTTTTCGACAATCCTTCTTCACGTGCCCTTTTTCTCCGCACTCGAAGCAATTTCCCTTGAACCTCCTTGACCACGACTTGGATCCCTTCCTGTCTTTTGCCCCACTACGATCACCATGGCTACCCCTCACAACTAGCCCTTCCGCTTGTTCATCATCAATTTTCCTTCTTTGATGAAACCCTAGCAGAGCACTTGTGATATCTTCCAACACCAGGGACTCCTTCCCCCAAGTTAGAGTTGTAACCAAATTTTCGTAGGAGCCAGGTAAAGAATTCAGCAGCAACAATGGCTTGTCTTCTTCCTCGAACTTCACATCAACCTTTCTCAAGTCGCTCACAAGTTGACTGAAACCATTAATATGTTGGCTCAAATCCGAGCCCTCCTTCATCTTGAGCCCGTACAATCTTTGCTTAAGATAAAGCTTGTTCGACAAAGACTTAGACATATACCTTGCCACCAATTTCTTCCATACCTCAGCTGGTGACTCCTCATCCATGATGTGATACATCACATCATCCGCCAAGCACAAGCGAATTGTCGCCACCGCCTTGGCCCCCATCTCCTTCCACTCTTGCTCCTCCATCTTCTCGGGCTTCTTCTCCGAGAGCGCGATGACCATCCCTTGTTGCACGAGGAGATCCTTAACACGCCTTTGCCATAACCCAAAATTCGAAGAACCATCGAACTTCACAAGAGCGAACTTCGCGCCGTCCGTCATCCTCCAACCCAAGCTCTGATACCAATTGTTAGGAATTCAGCAACTAGAGAACAAGATCGCACAAAGAACACGGAACAAGAGAATTACGTGATTCGGCCTAATGCCTACGTCCACGGTGAGAAAGGAGAAATTTTATTGATGGATCCGAGTCACAAAGCTATATAAAACCCTTGGGTAACATGCCTTTATATAGAGGCAAACCCTTGTACATCAAGTAATCTATTTAGGTCGAATTAGGAGTCCAAAACAAGAGTCCGAACTAAACTGGAAACAAGTCCACAAATCTTTCCTGTTCAATTTCTCGACATCTCTAACAGGTGTATTTCTATTGACTAAGAACAAGTCCCTTCGAAGTTGTAGCTACTCAATGCCAAAAAAATACTTGAGAACTCCAAGATCCTTTATCCCAATGCGATCATGAAGATGTTTCTTTGTTGATTGCAACATTTGGACGTGATCACCAACTAGTATAACATCATCCACGTAAACAAGCAATATTAAAACGTGTTTATTCTTTTGGTATATGAACATGGCATGATCAGCTCGCGAGCGAACAAAACCCAACGTCAAGAGGCAGGCAGTCAATTTAGAGTACCAACTTCGCGAAACTTGCTTCAATCTGTACAAAGATTTCTTCTATCGAGATATCCCGGAATCACCAAGTTTGACAAAACCACGCGACACTTTCATATAAACTTTCTCGATTAAATCTCCGTAGAGGAAAGCATTGTCGACATCCAATTAGCCCCATTTGACTACTAGAGCTAGAAGGCATCAGACTGAGCTCACCTTTGCTACTGGTGCAAATTTATCGTGATAATCTACCCCTTCAATTTGTTAGAATCCTTGAACTACCAATCGTGCTTTGTACCTATCAACGGAACCATCGGGCTTAAATTTGACTTTATACACCCACTGATGCAGTAAGAAATGTATAGAACACAACGATAGTAGCTAATCCGTATGCTTCGAGAAGACTTAGAGAAGCGACTGAGATTTTAAGGGTAAACCCTACGTTTCTTATAATCAAAAATCTCAATTAAATAACAAGCTAGCTCCTCCTTTTGTAGGAGTACATAGAAACCAAAACCTAATAAAATACTAATAAGAAAACATAATAAAATAACAGAAGGAAATCCCAATAAGAATAGAAATAATAACTAAAGCTTGCCAACTGCGACTAACTCGCAGCTTGTAGGCGGTGGAGACGATCATGTTTATCCAAGAACATCAGCGCAGCTTCATCTCCATCATTCTCCCCTCCCTCGAAATGATTCGTCCTCGAATTGAGAGAAGCTTCATCTCCGGCGCTATCATCAACGAACGGAACCAGTTGCTTGACATGGAAAATATCAGAAGTTCAAATGTGGCTAGGTAGGCGGAGATGGTACGCATCAGGTTCAACCATCGCGATGATCTCGAACGGACCAATGTTGTAGGAAGAGAGCTAACTATGTACATGTTTGGGGATAAGATCAGTAGGCAACACTGCCCAAACAAAGTCACCAACATCAAATGAAACATTGCGATGGCGAGCATCATTTGTCCGCTTGTAACGCGTGTGCACCTTATCAGGGCAAGTACAAGTAACCTCATGAAACTGAAGTACAACCTTTGCATCAGGTGGGTGCGTTAGTGTCGGTGGAATGGACTACAAGAAGACTAGCTTGCAGCCTAAAAAGACGAATGAATATGTATTTCACCGACCATCATGAATGGCGCCCCTTTCAAATTGCCATGGGCGACCTAGTAAAAGGTGACAAGTGTCCATAGGCACCACGTCACACCAAACTGTATCTCCATAACTGTCACTAATAGAAAATTTGACCAAAACACGATGATTAACAGCCACTGTATGACCTCTTTGAAGCCGTGTCAAACTATAAGGGTGTGGGTGTGACTCAGAATGATGGTCCAATTTTGCGACTGCGTACGCGGCTATCACGTTCTCACAAGATCCTGAATCAATAATGAAGCGACATACCTTGCCACCGATAGTGCATGTTGACTCAAATAAATTATGATGTTGAACATCTTCATCTGCTAATCGTGGGGACAAATAGATGCGGCGAAGCACCAACGCAGGACCGACATCCCTAGTAAGATAGGCAATCTCTATATCATCAACAAAATCATCATAGAGTGGAGGAGATTCAACATCAACATGGACTCCACAATCGAGTAATAAACCACGAGCACCCCCGATCTTGGGACATGTTGCCTAGCGATGACCATACGCGCCACAAGAGTAGCACTGTCCAGGATGAGTGAAAAGAGGGTCAGCACCCATTGGGGCATGAGCTGGTGTTGCAAGTGAAGGCCTCCGATATAGCGCGATGCCAATGGATCGGATTTTTCGGCTAGGTTATTGCTAGCCAAAAGCTGGAAGAATTATGTTGTATAAGTGTCATCTGTACGCGTACCTTGGCGAAGATTCTGAAGCTTTTGGTAAAGTGTCCGCGGCAGCAGCTCGTCCTCAAAATTGGGTAACCACGAGGGAGACTCGATGATCAGCAGGTACTTCATGGAACTTCAGAGTTTCTTCAACTGCAGCAAGCCAATCAAGGAGCTCATCAGTTTTGAGTCCCCCAGGAAATTCTGGGATGTCAAACTTGAAACCCGCATCCCATCTGCTTGAATTTTGGTGGTTGTTTAGTGCAAGCGAAGCCCAGTGGTTATCTACGGTAACCTCGTCGTCCGAATCTATGTGTGTGAGGACATGTGGTGGAGAAGCTGGATGTGCGCGTTGTGCAGTTCTGGCCACCATGGCACTTTGGCCCGCCTGGGTGCGCAAGAACTCTATGCCTTCATCATGATTTTGATGAAGAACATCGATTTGTTGTGACATCACGTCCATCTGATGATCCATCCGCTGTTCTAGACTCACAAGATAATACAGCTCCTATTGATTCCCACATTTCGGAGGCATATTGAAGGAACGTAGACTGGTCTCTAGATACCAACTGATGTAGGCAGAAACATATAGAACACAACGATAGTAGCTAATCCGTGTGCTTCGAGAAGAGTTGGAGAAGCGACAGATATTTTTAGGGTAAACCCTACGTTTCTTATAATCAAAAGTCTTAGTTAAATAACAAGCTAGCTCCTCCTTTTATAGGAGTACAGACTACAGAGAAACCAAAACTTAATAAAATACTAATAAGGAAACGTAAAAAAATAACAGAAGGAAATCCCAATAAGAATAGAAATAATAATTAAAGCTTGCCAACTCTGATTAAGTCGCAGCCTGTAGGCGGTGGGACGATCATGTTTATCCAAGAACATCAGTGCAGCTTCATCTCCATCAAACACGAAGAAGCCAACCAAGATGTAGGGACATTTGGCCATCTCTACCCCTCACGGAGCCCCTTTTTACCTAAATATCCTTGCCGGAGACCATGCAGGACTTCGACTCCTGTTATCACACGAAGCACTTGTTGACAAGGTATGAGTACTCGTTCATGAGGAGCGCATCAAGGGCATACTTGTACATCCAAATAAAGTGCATAAAAAGCCAGTACTTGGGGATGCCATCTTCGGAGATGAAGTAGCCAGAGAAGAGAGAGAACCAGTGTCGAGCTCTTGAACTCAGCGAAGTACGAAAGCTTCCAGCCGTATTGATAGGTTTCAGAGACAGTCAGGAGAAGGAAGTAGGCCTCTTGCTGCGGGACGTAGGCTGAGAGCTTGCGGTAGGAGGATGGGTTGGTGATGGGGGAGGAGGGAGCCACTGGTGGGGGAGGTTCTAGCGGCTAGGATGTCAAGGAGGGTGGACTTTCCGGCACTGCTAGGGCCAACGATGGCCAGGATTTGGGAGGGTTAAGTGGTGAGGGAAATGTCATTGAAAATGTGTAACTTCTTAGAGTAATTCTATAGTGATTATTATACACCAAATGTGTTGGGATGGCGAGAAATAGGAAAGATTTATTTCATGTTCCTATTCATATTCTGACTAGGTTTTGGACTCCTAATCTGACCTAGACAGGTTACTTGTACACCAAAGGTTTGTATCTATATAAAGACATGTTACCCTAGGTTTTTTGTATGGCTTTGTGGCTCGGAAAGTCATCAATAAAAGTTCTCCTTTCTCTTCGTGGACGTAGGCATTAGGCCGAACCACATTATCTCTTGCGTCCATGTTCTTTGCGCGTTTGTTCCCTATTTGCTGAATTCATAACAAGTGGTATCAAGAGCTAAGGTTGACGGATGTCGGACGGCACGAGGTTGGCTCTTATGAAGTTTGATGGTTCATCAAATTTCAGGTTATGGCAAAGGTGTGTCAAGGATCTCCTCGTGCAACAAGGGATAGTTATCGCACTCTCGGAGAAAAAGTCTGAGAAGATGGAGGAACAAGAGCGAGAAGAGTTGGAGGCCAAGGTGGTAGCAAAGATTCGCTTGTACTTGGCAGATGATGAGGAGCCACCAGCTGGATTGTGGAAGAGGATCCAGGTCGGAGTCAAAGAAGTTCAATGGAAGTGGTTTCAAGTGCGGAGAAGGACACATGAAGGGGACTATCCAGGACGAACTAGGGATCAATACAACAAGGAGGGATCGACATCCACAACCATGGCCATATATTCAGACGGGTCGGATGGTGACTAGCTTTCTGTCTTATCAAGTCCAATGCATCCTGGTAATCTCTTTTCATTAGAGACCTTGGATTATAACAGTGTTAGTTATAAAGGTATGCTAATGAAGGTGGAGAATGATGTGATGGTAGGGATGAAGAGTGAAAGAGAATACCTACAGGTCAGTGGAGAACATTATTGTAGATGGAGTCACATCAATGGATATGATGAAGTGGAAAAAAGCTCAGGTCATATGAGGTTGGTTCGTATGAGGGAGCAAAGGCTTGATATGGATGGTTTGAGTGTAGTTGGGATTCGCAGAGACAAGTTAGCAAGTTCCTGCTATGGTTGTCTAAAGGGACGTGCACGTCAAAGGTGTTGGATAGGTTTTGCATTGGGCATGCGAAGCCATTGGTGACACCACGGGCGAATCGGGTATCTCACTCAAGACCGAACAGTAGAGTTCGAGGCATGTCGAGGGTTCTACTTAGTGGAACAAAAGGTTGCCTTTTGTATGCTATGACATGTAGCATTGGTATGAGGCAAGAAGGTCCAGTAGAAAAGTAGTTCGAGGTTGCGGAGCATGGGGCTGACCGAAAAATAGAGGGCGTGTCTATTAGTCACAAGGTTGCTTCAGCAGGTGGACTTCCTAGTTGGGGTTCAATGGAGATTGGAGGAAATAGGCCAAGCAAGCTCAGAAGCTCGAGTTTGGGGGCTGGCTCCAAGTGATTGAACGAAAGGTGAAGAGAAAGTTGAGATGGTCTTATTGATGCAGTTATCTATGGTCCGAGATAGAGTCGGTGGAGTCTGATTAGTTTTGCTGGTTCTTCATAGGGCGGTGTTTTGTCAAGGTGGAGTTTGTTGAAGTTCGGGTGGAGCTTCATGGTTCTTCCACGAGATGATTTCTCGCCAAGGTGGAGATTGTTGGGATGGCGAGAAATAGGAAAGATTTATTTCATATTCCTATTCCTATTCTGACTAGGTTTTGGACTCCTAATCTGACCTAGATAGGTTACTTGTACACCAAGGGTTTGTATCTATATGAAGACATGTTCCCCTAGGTTTTTTGTATGGCTTCGTGGTTCGAAAAGTCATCAATAAAAATTCTCCTTTCTCTTAGTGGACGTAGGCATTAGGCCGAACCACATTATCTCTTGCGTCCGTGTTCTTCTTTGCGCGTTTGTTCCCTATTTGCTGAATTCATAACAGAATGATATTTTTCACTTAATAAATCCCCAGGGTGATTTTATGCCTCGGGGTCGAAATTGAAAAGTTTTTTGACTTTGGAGTCGGGTTCAAAAGTATTCATAAGTATGAAGTTCATCCATAGTTTGGCCGAAAATATAGAACCAATTTTCCAAAATCTGGTAAAAATGGCTAGATTGCAGAAAATTTTGAATTCTCTCGTTCGTAATTCAACAGAAAAAAGGGACTACATTGTCTCGTAATTCGACCGTTGATTTTAGACTCGATACTTTGGTCCCATTTTTTGGGCCGGATTACAGAAAAGAGGCTCAAAGCCTTACATTTCCCATAATCCGGCCGAATGCATCAAGAAGTCCATAGTCACATTTGCTGGCCCAAACCGAATTGGGCGCGGCCCACCTTTCGCCCAGTCCACCCACGTCAAGGTCCGGTCGGAATTCTTCCGCCGGGCCTTCGTAAGGGAAGGAACGGTCACCGAAAATTGATATTGTTATAAGAGTAGAGTTAATTTAAAAAAATAAAAAATAAAAAGAGTAGAGTTAATAAAAAAGTTTCACGTGATGTTATAAGCTCTGTAAACCAAGGGTATGGCTATTGAAGAATTCGAAAGTGACCAGATAATCGTTGGATATAAATTTTGCGCGCCGACATCTATTAGTAGAGTGTTTTTACTAACCAAACCGAGGTGATGTCCACTAAACTGACATAATATACGCTAATTAAGCCGCTTTCTATTGTTATAATTGTCATTACATGTCCCAAATGTTTTACCAGTAAATGATGCAGGGTTGAAAGTAACATTATTGTTTCTTGAATTTGTAAGTGGCAACATGAATCATGTCCATATCTCTGGAAAAAACATGAATCATGTCCACAAAAGTCATTGTTGTTTTTTTTTTGAGAAATAAAGTCATTGTTGTTGTATGTTTACATGTTAGAGGAAAATATAGAATCCAGTCTCAAAGGTTCTTACAAACTAAAAAAATCTTTAAAAATAGTTTTAGAAAATCAAATGATTCTTTTTTATTACGATTAATAATTAGATGATATAATAAACTATGATAAGTAGTTTCGATAAAATAATATAAAGCAGACAGATGCGTGAGATTCATGGAACATACTTTGTGTTGTTATTCGGAGGTGGTGTACTTGATTAGGATCTTGTAAAGTCGAGGTAATAGTTTGACTCTTTATCCGTAAGACGAGATTTCCCCGTATTCAGTACTTACGGGATACGACAATCATCCGCAAAATATAACGACTAGCTGCTTCCAAGATCGTAGCACAACGATTCTTAAAGCTTCGACGAACCACTGGGTACTCGAAACTTTCTTTTGAGAGAGAGAGAGAGAGGAGAGAACTATAATGCTAATGAATGCTTATGCGGAGGAGAGGAGGCAGGCATTTCCGAAAGGCTGCCTTGTAACTTCGAAGGGGCTCCATCCTTTCCGAAGAGGCATCTCAGGCCTGCCTGTAGACCCGAAGGGGCGCCAGTTGCTCCTTCGTATCTATTCGCCATTCAGTCCAGGCTTTGGTCGTGACCCTTCGAATTTGCCTGGCTACTGCCTTCATGACCCGTCGGTTGGACAGTCCTTCGCTCGCACTCCTTTGGCGGGTGGCCTATTCTCGCTCCTCTTCGGGAAGCCTGTAGCTTCCCAGAGTTGGGCAAAAGTTTTAAGGCTCCTCCAGCATCCTTGCGACGATGCGCACGTGCGAAGTGTCAAGTACGCTACAAAGCGCCCATTGTGACCTGCGTCTAATGTGCCATGCGCACATGCACGTGCTCGTGCTCGAATGGTGCTACACACTATTCTCGCAACGGTCTGAGTTGGCTTTCCAGGTGGTCAGCTTATTTCTTAGCTAACAAAGAGCATCTCCTTATAAACTAGGAAAAGCTTGTGCCATTTTCCAATGAGGGATTGGCTTCTCTCCAACCTTGGGCCTTCCCACTTTGGGCCTTCCCACATTTGGGCCTTTTACTTTAATTAGCATTTAATTCAACAATCCCCCACATGAATGATGATTTATGCATGCTGATACTTTTAAGAAAAGTTTTGACGAGTTATCATTGCATCGAGATAGGTAGCTTACGGCTTTGAACCTTCTCTAGTAAGATGCTATCGGATTTACTTGCTGCTCATTGAACGCGATGTCTTGGACTGGTCAGCTTTTTTATGTAAACCAAGACAATAACATTTACACAATGATATCTCTAATATCCTTTGGTTCTCACGCTTTGTTCATTTCGATCATGGACCATATCTTGGATTCATTAGTATTTTTCCATTTAAAGTATGCCATGGTTCAAAGTATATTTTAGATACTTTAGGACCCTTTTCAGAGCTAGACAGTGATCCGTTCCTGGATTGCTTGTAAATCTACTAAGCTTGCTAACTGAATATGCAATATCAGGGCGTGTACTATTTGTCAAGTACATCAGGCTCCCAATGATCCTTGCATATTTTAGTTGAGATACTGGGTCTCCTCTATTTTTAGCTAAGTGTAGACTCAAGTCTACTGGAGTCTTAGCCAAAGGTTTTTCAACCGCTTCAAATTTCTTGAGTACACTCTCTACGTAATGAGATTGTGATAAGATAATTCCTTCTGTCGTCCTAGATATTTTGATCCCTAGTATGACATCAGCTAGACCCATATCTTTCATGTCAAAGTTGTTCTTTAACATGTTCTTAGTTTTCAC
Organism: Hypericum androsaemum; assembly: GCA_963995505.1. Classification (NCBI taxonomy): domain Eukaryota; kingdom Viridiplantae; phylum Streptophyta; class Magnoliopsida; order Malpighiales; family Hypericaceae; genus Hypericum; species Hypericum androsaemum. The sequence goes on along the minus strand of OZ023194.1, from coordinate 576,947 downwards.
AATAAGATCATTACTGCTTTCCATGATTAGCATGTTGTCTAAATACAGACATAAAATCACGTAAGCATTAGGTGTGCCTTTAATGTATACACATTTATCACACTCATTAATCTTAAAGCCATTTGACATCATTGTTCTGTCAAATTTCTGCCATTGTTTCGACGCCTGTTTCAGCCCGTACAATGACTTGACCAGTTTGTATACTTTATGCTCTTGTTCGGGGGCAACAAACCCTTCAGGTTGTTCCATATATATCTCCTCTTCCAGTTCTCCATTTAGGAAAGCTATTTTTACATCCATCTGATGTATCTCGAGGTTATAGAGTGCTGCAACGGCTATGAGTACTCTAATAGATGTGATTCTTGTGACCGATGAATACGTGTCAAAGTAATCATATCCTTCCTTCTGTTTGAACCCTTTAGCTACCAACCAAGCTTTGTACTTTTCGATTGATCCATCAGCTTTGTATTTCTTTTTAAGGATCTACTTGCAACCTAAAGGTTTGCAACCTGGTGGGAGATCCACGATTTTCTACCTATGGTTTTGCATGATGGACTCTATCTCACTGTTGATAGCTTCTTTATAAAGAGGAGCATCTGGACTAGACAATACCTCTTGGATTGTCCTAGGTTTATTTTCTAACACATATGTCAGAAAATTTGGACCAAACGACTTGGCCGTTCTGGCCCTTTTGATGCATCTAGGTTCCTCAATAACTAGATGAGAACCTTGAGTAGTTTCATGAGCTCTTTTGTTAGAGCTTGGGCCTTTTCTCTCCTTGTTTGGAAATATATTCTCAAAGAATGTTGCATTCCTTGATTCCATGACTATTCCCTTGTTGATTTTACAGTTTTCAGACTTGTGCATTAGAAATTGGTATGCGCTACTGTTGTAGGCATATCCGATAAAGATGCAGTCAATATTTTTGGGTCATATTCTCACCCTTTTAGGTGGAGGTATTTCTACCTTAGCTAGGCACCCCCACAATTTAAGGTAACCGTAGGAAGGCTTTCTCCTTTTTCATAGTTCATATGGGGTTTGGTCCTTTTTTTGTGTGACAATTTATTTAGAATATGGTTAGCTGAGAGCACAGCTTCTCCCCACATGTTCTGGGTTAAGCCCAAGCTAATCAACATAGCATTCATCATCTCCTTGAGAGTTCGATTCTTACGTTCAGCTACGCCATTTGATTGAGATGAGTATGGTGCAGTCGTCTGATGACTAATGATATTTTGTTGGCAGAATTCCTCAAACGGAGCTATATATTCTCCCCCTCTATCACTTCGAATCATTTTGATGTTACTGCTAAGTTAGTTTTCAACCTCATTCTTATAACTCTTGAAAGCTTCGAAGGCTTCGTCCTTTCCTTTCAAGAGATATACATAACAGTATCTTGTGCAATCATCAATAAATGTAATGAAATGCTTTTTCCCACCTCTAGTTTGCACGTGTTTCATATCGCAAATGTCGGTATGAATTAATCCTAAAGGTATTGTACTTCTTTTCACTGAATGGAAAGGTACTTTGGCCATTTTTTCCTCAACACATACTTCACATTTATCGTTTGGGTCAAACTCTATTTTAGGCAATAAATTTAAACTTACCAATTTTTTTAGTGAGTTTAAATTTACGTGTCCTAATCTATCATGCCATAAGTTAGAATACTCAGCCAAGTAAGAAGAATTAATAACTTTATTCTGGCCCTCAAAGGCACGTTGTATGGTTATTACATTCATCTTGAAGAGTCCCCTATCTAGGTAACCCTTGCCCACAAATGTACCAGCTTTGGTCAATAGAAATTTATCAACCTCAAAAACTAGCTTCAACCCAGCTTTGCTTAACAGAGAGCTGGATACTAGATTTTTGCGAATGTCTAGGACATGTAGCACATCCTTGAGGGTCAGTTCTTTTCTAGAGATCAACTTCAGCACCATCTTGCCTAGTCTGACTACTGGAGAAGTTGCGGAGTTACCTATAAATAACTTTCGTCCATTGATCAGGGTATAGGTTGAGAACATCTCCTTGTCTAAGCAGATGTGTCGGGTTGCTCCTGTGTCAATAAACCACTCTCTTGGGTTATCCACCAGATTGGCTTCAAATACCACGGCTGATAAGTCTAGCTCAGACAGGTCTTCGGCCGGATTAGCCTTCTCACGATCGTCCCTATTTGGCAGGCGATAATCTTTTGCCATGTGACCAGACTTGTCGCAGTTGTAGCAATTGCTCTTGATCTTTTTAGCCTTCTTTTTCTTTGGCTCTAGCTTCTCCTGCTTATTTTCGGGCTTCTTCCTCTTCTTGCCAGTACCTCCTTCAGCGAGATGTACCTTAGCCTCAGAGTTGGTCCTGCTGGTCTTGACTTTGGACTTTCGATTATCTTTCTCGATCCTCAGTCTCACGATCAGGTCTTCCAGGCCCATGTCCTTCCTCTTGTGCTTGAGATAGTTCTTAAAATCCTTCTACATTAGGAGTAGCTTCTCAATTAGTACATCCACTTGGAAGGACTCACTGAGTTGTATGCCATCGGCGTGAATCTCATGCAGAATTTGGTTAATGCCATCAGTTGCAGTTCTTGAACTTGGTTAATGACCTTCTTGGAATTCACCATCTAGAAATCGAGAAATCTCCCGATGATGAATTTCTTCATCCTGATATCCTCCGTCTTGTACTTCTTCTCCAGGGAATTTTACAATTCTTTCGTAGTCTTGGCACATGCATAGACATTATAAAGAGTGTCGTCTAATCCATTCATGATATAGTTACGATATAGGAAGTTGCTGTGACTCCATACATTTAGGGCATTGATCTTCTGTTGATCAGCATCATTTTCTGCCACCTTCGGAGCTTCTTCCTTCAAGAACCGAACCAGGTTGAGCATTTTCAAGTAGAACAGCATCTTTTGTTGCCATCTCTTAAACTCGGTGCCATTAAACTTGGCCGGCCTTTCGGCATGGACAGCTCTCGGGACCGTTGGCACTGGTGCAGAGCTTTATGATGCCATTTTTAATTACGCAAATCTTGTCTTATGATTGTTGTTGTGGTGTACTTGATTAGGATCATGTAAAGTCGAGGCAAGAGTTTGACTCTTTCTCTGTAAGATGAGATTGTCCCGTATTCAGTGTTTACGAGCTACGGCAATCGTCCCCAAGATACAACGACTAGTTACTTTCAAGATCGTAGCACAACGGTACACCACCTCCGAATAACCACACTCTGCCCAGCCATTCTCATTGAGCCCATGTTGAAATTACAGCTATATGTTTGTTTGCCAGAATTATAAAATTATTTTTTTTTAATCTTAAAGTTTTAGATTGGATAAAAAAATTCTAACATAGTATCAGAACATATTAATCATGTAATACGTTGTTGCTCGCACAATCTCGAGTACATTAACAGAGTAGAATCCCATGCAAACTTCGTCTAAATGAGTATATTGAAATGTAGGATCAGATAAGATTCATTGGGTTCACGATCCGAGCAATTTCTTCTGCACAAGGTCCTTCTGTTCCAGGATTATTCATTGTACGCATCCTAGAAGTAACATCGCAGCAATTTGGACTGGCAGAATTTTTCTGAAAGTTGAATGCTTTTTATGGTTAGCAGTGCAGGGGAGGTTGCCAACCAGAGTTAATCTGATTCGTATGAATCACCTCAACGAGTAGGACTGCTTATGCCCTATTTGCGGTGTTGACGATGAATCAGGTGAGCATCTACTGCAAACTTGCTGGGGGTTCGTTGGTGTGCGGATCTTTCAACTTTGTACTTTCCTGACCTGTGGGTTGGGCTTGTTAGGGGGAAGTTTCTCAAGGATGTCTGGTATATTTTGTTCGCTTCAGTTTGTTGGTGTGTTTGGAAGGCAAAAAATCGAGTTGTTTTCGACGGGGGCGATTTCAGCCCTTCTAGGTTGAAGCTGCAAATTTCTAGGCATTTTTCTGAGTAGCTTTTTTGGTCAGGGTTATCCACTATTGTGGGCTTGCAAGATGTAACGCTGTATCTTAACTCGGTGGCGCAGTTTCGGCATTCTTTTTTGGGCATTTTTTTCGCTTCTGTTGCCCATATTGCTTGCTGTGCAATTTGGGCCCCCTCTGTACAGTTTTCTCAATATGAAATAAATTATCTACTTTTCAAAAAAAAAAAGGTAAGCATCTACTTCTTACTTCTTCATTGCAGGGGCTCTTGGCTACTTTGGAACTATTATATTTCTAGGTGGGGTATTAGTTGGTGTATTGGACTCTCCCTTTCAGCTTAGTTAGAATTTGTCTGGGGACAAGGTACCACGATCGAGAATGTTTGATTTGTAATATTTGACACAATAAATTGGATTATTTGAAACTCGAGAAATCGAATAATCTTTGAGGAAACATCTTATGACCAACAGCTTCTTTATCATACGGTCTCTCTTCGTATCAAAAAATGAGTGTTCTGGTCGAATTCTGATTTGGACCTTGCAGGTCAAGATATCTCTGTTCCTGGACGTTTGCTTTTGAGATGTTCTAGCTGCTGCCTCCCCACACCTTCCCTTGTTCTTTTTTGTAATGCCTGTTTTGGATCTTTGGGGACGAGTTGTAATTTTTCTGTGGGAGGCCTTTGGTCTGTATTGGTGGATGTTAATAGCGCACATTTCATTAATATATTTACTTTTTTTTTAAATGAGTATATTGAAATTATCGTACGGTACACATTATAATTATTAAAAATTTACCGGCTCATTACTATAAAATGTTTAGTCGTTTCTCGTGAGCAACTCCATTACCTCACTTCCTTTCCCAACACAATATTCAAGCTCACGCCAAAAATGGAGATGGTTTTAAATTGCGTTCCGCAACTGCAATATAACCGCAACACCCTCGTTATATCACGGTCAAGGCGACTCCAACCAGTAATAAATCATCTGCATATCGTCAAAGCAGTAACGCAGCCGCATAAAACTTCGGACATGACAAGCTCGGTCTCAAAACCCTCGTCTCGCCTTGACGAGCACCGCAACGGCGCCGACATACTGGTTGAAGCCTTGGAGCGGGAGGGCGTCAGCCTCGTATTCGCCTACCCCGGAGGCGCCACGATAGAGATCCACCAGTCACTCACGCGCTCAACCATCCGCAACGTCCTCCCCCACCACGAGCAAGGCGGTGTCTTAGCGGCGGAGGGCTACGCGCGCGCCTCCGGGAAGGTAGGCATGTGCATTGCCTCGTCGGGACCCGGGGCGACCAACCGCGTAACAGGCCTTGTAGATGCACACTTCGACAACATCCCACTGGTCGCTATCACGGGGCAAGTTGTTAGAAAATTTATTTCCTAATTATATTATGGGCCACATATTTATTTATTAGTTATATTAGCTATTTGACTAATTGGACTATTATAAGGTGATCTATAGTTTAGGAAGTCCAAGACTACTTGACTTCTAATAAAATATGGACTCAATAAGCAGATACCAGCTATTGGCCCAATTAAGGGGATTATGGGAATCCTACTTGGCCAATATATAAAAACCCCTAGGTTATGGTCCCCAATATACAAAATCGATTACGTTCTCTTCTCCCAATCAGGAAGAGCGACGGTTGCCCTTGAGGGTCTAAGGGATTTAGTTGAGGAAGACCACAAACTACCGTGTTCGTGCAGGTTCCATTGTTCCCGATCGTCGTAGAGATTCAGCAACAGTTGACGATCATTCGCGATGAATCCAGGTATTCCTATGAATCCTTAACTATTCAGCATAATGATGATCTTAGGTTATTAGATATGAATTATATCTAACAAGTGGTATTTCATTATGGGAGCTAATAAAATACCACTTGAAAACGTATCCTGGTGAAATGGCCCCTCCAGCCAACATGAACAAGGGAAGGTGTGGGGAGACAGCTTAGTCATCTGGTATTCTGACTCTAATTTCGCGGGGTGCGAGGATGACTTTCGCTCTACATCAGAATACATTTTCATGTTGGCTGGAGGTCATTTTCTTTTCTTGCCTTATCTTGCCTTATCTTACTTTTTCTTACCTTATCTTGCCTTTTCTTTGCTTTTCTTGCCTTATCTTGCCTTATCAAGCCTTTCCTTCCCTTTTCTTGACTTATCTTACCTCATCTTGCCTTTTCTTTACTTTTCTTGCTTTATCTTGCCTTTTCATGCCTTTTCTTGCCTTTTCCTTGCCTTTGCTTGCCTTTTCTTGCCATATATTGCCTTTTCTTGCCTTATCTTGTCTTTTCCTTGCCTTTCCTTGCCTCATCTTGCCTTTTCTTTTCTTATTTTGCCCTATCTTTCCTTTTCTTGACTTTTCTTTCCTTTTCTTGCCTTATCTTGTTTTTCTTACCTTTTCAAGCCTTTTGTTTCCTTTTCATGCCTTTTCTGGCCTTTTTCTTGCCTTTTCTTGCCTTATCTTTCCTTTTTTTGCCTTTTCTTACCTTTTTTTTGCCTTTTTCTTGCCTTTTCTTACTTTTCATGCCTTTTCCATGCCTTTTCTTACCTTTTCCTTGCCTTATCTAGCCTTTTCCTAGCCTTTTCTTTCCTTTTCTTGCCCTTTCTTGCCTAATCTTGCCTTTTCTTGCCTTATCTTACCTTTTCTTGCCTTTTCTTACCTTTTCCATGCTTTTTCCATGCCTTTTCTTTCCTTTTCTTTGCTTTTCTTGCCTTATCTTACCTTTTCTTGTATTTTCTTGCCTTTTCTAGCCTTTTCTTGACTTATCTGTCCTTTTCTTGCCTTTCTCCGTAAGACGAGATTGTCCCATATATTTTAGTGCGGTACGGGCTACGGCAGTCATCCCCAAGATACAACGACTGTTCGAGCATTTCCAAGAATGTTGTACACGTATCTCAAAACTTTCGGGTGAACCCTTATATACCCAGAACTTTCGGACTGACTATTTGTAAGTGAAGAACGGGGGGAGAGGAGAAGACAACAATGCTTATGGAATGTACTTGCTGCTGGGATGGTGTGCAAATGAGGGACAGAGGCCTATTTATAGGCGCTGGAAGAGTGGCAGACAGGCACTTTGAAGGGGCACAAGGCACTTCCAAAGAGATGCGACTCAGGCAGGCAGCCAGATCGCTCGTGTCCCTTCGGAGATGTCCCTTCGCTAGGCAGATTGATCCAGCCTCTTCGCATCCCTTCATGGATTGCTCGCAGCCCTTCGGCCGTCTAGAAATTTTCAGGATATTCCAGCCCTTCGTGCCTTTTCGGTGGCCATCCTGGAAGGCGCTCGCAGCCCCTAGTCACTTCGGTAGCTACGCAGCTCTCTCTGGGCTCGGGCAAAAAATTTAAGGCTCCTCGCGACGATGCGCACGTGCGAAGTGCCAAGTGCGCCACAAAGTGCCCATTGTGACCTGCGTCCAATGTGCCATGTGCACACGTACACGCACACGCACACGTACGGGCACGGGTGTAGGCGCAGGTGCGTGCGCGTGCGCGTGCACATGCTCGGATGGTGCTACGCACCATCCTCGCGACGGTCCGAGTTAGCTATCCTTCCATTTGGTCAACTCATTTCCTAGTCAACAAGGAGTTTCTCCTTATAAACTAGGAATTGTTGGTGCCACTTTCTAATGTTGGATTGCACTTTCCTTTTCCCTTTTGGGCCTCCCACTTTGGGCCTTTCTACTTTGGGCTTTGCATTGAATTTTCATTCAAGCTTTTCCAACAATCCCCCACATGAATGATGATTAATGCATGCAGACTCTAATCGAAATTTCTGACGTGTTATTATTGCATCGAGACAGGTAGCTTGTGGCTTTGAACCTTCTCTAGTAATATGTTATCGGATTTACTCGCTGCTCGGTGAACGTGATGTCTTGAACCGTCAGCTTTTGGCGTAAACCAAGACAATAACATTTACACAATAATAACCCTAGTATATTTGGGTTCTCACAATGTATCCGTTTCGGCCATGGACCGTATCTTGGATTCATAAGTATTTTTTCCATTTAAAGCGGCCTCACTTCACACTTACATAGGTGATCTCCTATCAGGAGTATCCTGCCATACTCCACCTTTATCAAGGTATAGGAATCATTAAAAGCATAATGCTTAACCTTACCACGCCTCTGCAGGTTAACACCTGGGCAGCTTCTGAGAATGAGATAGGTTCCAGGTGATTAACTGAACCCTCCATAACTTAGTTATCTCATTAAACCAAGTTTGTGGGATCTTCACTCATCATGGTTGAGTTACCGATATGGACATTCTTTAGTGTGTGGATTTTAATCCCATTCCCCTTACTGCGTTGTACATTTGATCTCTATTGATTCCTTTCGTAAAAAGATCAGCTAAGTTGTCCTTGGACTTTACGTAATTAATGGTGATCACCCCACTAGAGATCAACTGTCTAATTGTATTGTGTCTCCGATGGATATGTCGAGACTTTCTGTTGTACATTGTACTTTGTGCTCTCCCGATTACAGACATGCTATCACAATGTATCAATACGAGAGGCACCGGTTTGCTCCAGCACGGAATATCCTCTAGGAAGTTTCTGAGCCATTCAGCTTCTTCTCCAGCTTTGTCTAGTGCATGAAAAGGCAAAAAAAGGTAAGATAATGCAAGAAAATGCAAGGAAAAGGCACGAAACGTCAAGAGAAGGAAAGAAAAAGTAAAAAAAGGCAAGAAAAGGTGAGAAAAGGAAAGAAAAGGCAAGAAAAGATAAGAAAAGATAAGAAAAGGTAAGATAAGGCAAGAAAGGCAGATCAGGCAGAAAAAAGGAAGGAAAAGGCAAGAAAAGGCAAGGAATAGGCATGAAAAGGCATGGAAAAGGCAAGAAAAGGCAAAAAAATTGAAGAATAAGGCAAGAAAAGGCAAGAAAAGGCTTGAAAAGGCAAGAAAAGCCAAGAAAAGGCAAGATAAGGAAAGAAAAGGCATGAAAAATGCATGAAAAGGCAAGGACAAGGTAAGAAAAGACAAGGAAAAGGAAAGAAAAGGTAAGATAAGGCAAGATAAGGCAAGAAAAAGGTATTAAAAGTTAAGATATGGCAAGAAAAGGGAAGAAAAGGCAAGAAAAGTCAAGAAAAGGCTATAAAAGGCCAGAAAAGGCAAGAAAAGGAAAGAAAAGGCAAGAAAATGCGAGCTGGCCAACGGATGAAGGGCCACCAGCGTGCGTCCAGAAACTAAAATGTCCTGGAGGCTTCCAGATTGCCACCGAAGAGGCACGAGGAGTGCCTGGAAGGCCTGTGGCCGAAGAGACACCAGCAGGCATCCAGGAGCCCCGAAGAGACACCTACGGACATCCAGAAAACTGGTGTCCAAAAGGGTACCTCGGCTCTAGAAATGTTAGAGCATGGTGCCCCCTCAGAAGTGCCTGGCAGCCATTCGGATTCCAGCCATCCTTGCCTATAAATAGGCCCTTCCCCCATCATTTGCAATCATCCCAACTACAAGTGCATAAGCATTCATTAGCATTGTAGTTCTCTCTCTCTCTCTCTCTCTCTCTCTCTCTCAGAAAGTTCCGAAATATCCAAGGTTCGCCCGAAGCTTCGAGATTCGTTGTGCTACGATCTTGGAAGCAGAAAAGTCGTTGTATCTTGGGGACGATTGCCGCAGCCCACAAGCACTGAATATGGGGCAATCTCATCTTACAGAGAAAGAGTCTAACTCTTGCCTCGACTTACAAGATCCTAATCAAGTACACCACCTCCGATTAACAACAATCGTAAGACGAGATTTGTGTACTTGAAGATGGCATCAACAAGCTGAGCACCAGTACCAGCGGTCCCGGGAACTGTCCATGCCAAAAGGCCGGCCAAGTTCAACGATACCGAGTTTAAGAGATGGCAAAAGAAGATGCTGTTCTACCTGACGACGCTCAACCTGGTCCGATTCTTGAAGGAAGAGGCTCCGAAGGTGGCAGAAAATGAGGCAGATCAACAGAAGATCAACGCCCTCGATGCTTGGAGTCATAGCGACTTCCTATCTCGTAACTATGTTCTGAATGGACTAGACGACACTTTTTACAATGTCTATGCAGGTTTCAAGACCGCGAAAGAATTGTGGGACTCCCTGGAGAAGAAGTACAAAACGGAGGATGCCGGGATGAAGAAATTCATCGTCAGAAAGTTCCTCGACTTCCAAATGGTGGACTCCAAGAAGGTCATCGACCAAGTCCAAGAGCTGCAGCTAATTTTACACGAGATTCACGCCGAAGGCATGCAACTCAGTGAATCCTTCCAAGTGGCTGCTCTGATCGAGAAGCTACCCCCTCTGTGGAAGGACTTCAAGAACTACCTCAAGCATAAGAGGAAGGACATGAGGCTGGAAGACCTGATCGTGAGACTGAGGATCGAGGAAGACAACCGAAAGTCCAAAGTCAAGACCGACAGAACTAACTCTGAGGCTAAGGTACACCTTGCCGAAGGTGGTACTGGCAAGAAGAGGAAGAAACCCGGGAATAAGTAGGAGAAGCAAGAGCCAAAGCAAAAGAAGGCTAAGAAGATCAAAGGCAATTGCTACAACTGCGACAAACCCGGTCACATGGAAAAAGATTGTTGCCTGCAAAAGAGGGACGATCGTGAGAAGGCATATCTGACCAAAGACCTATCTGAGCTAGACCTATCCGCCGTGGTGTTTGAAGCCAATCTGGTGGACAACCTAAGAGAGTGGTTCATTGACACAGGGGTAACCCGTCACATCTGTTCAGACAAGGAGATATTTTTGACCTACATTCCGATCAATGGACGAAAGTTGTTTATGGGTAACTCTGCAACTTCTCCCGTAGTCGGACTAGGCCAGGTGGTGCTAAAGCTGACCTCAGGAAAAGAGCTGACCCTCAAGGAAGTGCTGCATGTCCCAGACATTCGTAAGAATTTAGTATCTGGCTCACTGTTGAGCAAAGCTGGGATGAAACTAGTATTCGAGGCCGATAGGTTTGTTCTGACCAAGGCCGGTGCTTTTGTATGAAAGGGTTACCTCGAGAGGGGACTCTTCAAAATGAATGTAATAACTGTCAAACGCGCCTTTAATAGCCCTAATAAAGTTGTTAATTCTTCTTATTTGACTAAGTGTTCTAACTTATGGCATGATAGATTAAGACACGTAAATTTGAGCTCACTAAAAAAGTTAGTAAGTTTAAATTTATTGCCTAAAATGGAGTTTGACCCGAACAATAAATGTGAAGTATGTGTAGAGGCAAAAATGACCAAAGCACCTTTTCATTCAGTGGAAAGAAGTACTACACCTTTAGAGTTAATTCATACTGACATATGCGATATGAAACAAGTGCAAACTAGAGGTGGGAAAAAATATTTCATCACATTTATTGACGATTGCACGAGGTACTGTCATGTACACCTCTTGAAAGGAAAAGACGAAGCTCTAGAAGCTTTCAAGAGTTATAAGAATGAGGCTGAAAATCAACTTAGCACTAAAATCAAAATGATTCGAAGTGATAGAGGGGGAGAATATGTAGCTCCGTTTGAGGAATTCTGCCAACAAAATGGTATTATCCATCAAACAACAGCTCCATACTCACCTCAATCAAATGGCGTAGCTGAATGCAAGAATCGAACTCTTAAGGAGATGATGAACGCTATATTGATTAGCTCGGGCTTACCACAGAACTTGTGGGGGGAAGCTGTGCTATCAGCTAATCACATTCTAAACAAATTGTCGCATAAGAAAAGGGACAAAACACCATATGAACTATGGAAAGGGAGAAAGCCTTCCTACGGTTACCTTAAAGTGTGGGGGTGCCTAGACAAGGTAGAAATACCTCTGCCTAAAAGGGTGAGAATAGGACCCAAGACTGTTGACTGCATCTTTATCGGATATGCTCACAACAGTAGCGCATACCGATTTCAAGTGCACAAGTCTAAAAACCCTGAAATCAACGAGGGAATGGTCATGGAATCAAGGAATGCAACATTCTTTGAGAATATCTTTCCTAAAAAGGAAACGAAAGAAGTAAGCTCAAACAAAAGAAGTTATGAAGCTACTCAAGACTCTGATCAAGGAGCTGAGGAACCTAGACGGAGTAAGAGGACCAAAGTAGCCAAGTCATTTGGTCCAGATTTTCTAAACTACATGTTAGAAAATGAACCTAGGACAGTCCAAGTTGCATTATCTAGTCTGGATGCTCCTCTCTGGAAAGAAGCTATCAACAGTGAGATAGAATCCATCATGCAAAATCACACGTGGGAAATCGTGGATCTCCTACCAGGTTGCAAACCTTTAGTTGCAAGTGGATCCTTAAAAGGAAATACAAAGCTGATGGATCGATCGATAAGTACAAAGCTCGGTTGGTAGCTAAAGGGTTCAAACAGAAGGAAGGATATGATTTCTTCGACACGTATTCGCCGGTCACAAGAATCACTTCCATTAGAGTGATCATAGCTATCGCAGCACTCTATAACCTCGAGATACATCAGATGGATGTAAAAAAAGCTTTCTTAAATGGAGAACTGGAAGAGAAAATATATATGGAACAACCAGAAGGTGTAAGCTGGTCAAGTCACTATACGAGCTGAAACAGGCGCCGAAACAATGGCATGAGAAATTTGACAGAACAATGATGTCAAATGGCTTTAAGATCAACGAGTGTGATAAATGTGTATACATTAAAGGCACGCATGATGCTTACGTAATTGTATGTCTGTATGTAGATGACATGCTAATCACAAGAAGCAGTAATGATCTTATCGTGAAAACTAAGAATATGTTAAAGAATAACTTTGACATGAAAGATATGGGTCTAGCTGACGTCATACTGGGGATTAAAATCTCTAGGATGACCGAAGGAATTGTCTTGTCACAATCTCACTACGTTGAGAATGTACTCAAGAAATTCGATACTTTTGACAAACTTCCGGCTAAGACTCCGGTAGACCTGAGTCTACACTTGGCTAAGAACAGAGGTGACCCAGTATCTCAACTAAAATATGCAAAGATCATTGGGAGTCTAATGTACTTAACAAATTGCACTCGCCCTGATATTGCATACTCAGTTAGCAAACTTAGTAGATTCACGAGCAATCCAGGACCAGACCACTGGCTGGCTCTGGAAAGGGTTCTAAAGTATTTAATACATACCATGAACCATGGCATACTTTATACTAGCTATCCAGCTGTATTGGAAGGATACAGTGATGCGAATTGGATATTGGATACTAAAGACACCAAATCCACTAGTGATTATGTGTTCACCATAGGTGGAGGAGCTGTGTCTTGAAAATCCTCTAAACAAACGTGCATAGCTCAATCCACCATGGAGTCAGAGTTTATAGTACTAGACAAAGCTGGGGAAGAAGCTGAATGGCTCAAAAATTTCCTAGAGGATATTCCGTGTTGGAATAAGCATGTGCCCCCTGTATTGATACATTGTGATAGCATGTCTGCAATCGGGAGAGCACAAAGTACAATGTACAATGGTAAGTCTCGACATATCCGTAGGAGACATAATACTGTTAGACAATTGATCTCAAGTGGAGTAATAACCATTGATTATGTGAAGTCCAAGGACAACATAGCTGATCCTTTGACGAAAGGAATCAACAGAGATCAAATGTACAACGCAGTAAGGGGAATGGGGTTAAAACCCACACATTAAAGAACGTCCATAGCGGTAACTCAACCATGATGAGTGGAGATCCCACAAACTTGGTTCAATGAGATAACTAAGTTATGGATGGTTCAGATAAATACTTGGAATCCGTCCTAGTCTCAGAAGCTGCCCAAGTACAAAATTGCAGAGGTGTGGTAAGGTTAAGCGTCTACGCTTTTAATGATTCCTATACCAGGAAAAGGTGGAGTATGGCAGGATACTCTTAATAGGAGATCACCTATATAAGTGTGAAGTGAGGCCACTTCAAATGGAAAAACACTTATGAATCCAAGATAAGGTCTTGGTTTACATAAAAAGCTGACCAGTTCAAGACATCGCGTTCACTGAGCCACAAGTAAATCCGATAGTATTTTACTAGGGAAGGTTCAAAGCCGCAAGCTACCTTTCTCGATGCAATGATATTTCGTTGGAACTTTCTTAAAAAGTGTCAGCATGCATTAATCATCATTCATGTGGGGGATTGTTGGGTTTGAATTGAATGCATAATAAATGCATTTGGACCAAGCTAAAAGGCCCAAGCTGGAAAGCCCAAGCAGGAAAGCCCAAGCTGAGGATGGGATTACCACATCAGAAATCGCAAGGGAATTTTCCCTGTTTATAAGGAGAAGCTCCAAGCTGGTGTAACATTAAATGTTCCACCTGAAAAGCTGACCGAGGCTATCTATGAGGATGGTGCGAAGCACCATCCGAGCACAAGCACGAGCACGAGCACGTGCACGTGCATGTGCGTGTGCGCTTGGCGCATTGGACGCAGGTCGCAATGGGCACTTTGTGGCGCACTTGGCACTTTGCACATGCGCATTATCACGAGGAGCTGAAGGAGCCTTAAGTATTTTCCCCAAGTCCGGAGAGAGCTGCGAAGCTACCGAAGTGACGAGGGGCTGCGAGCGTCTTCTAGGATGGTCACCGAAGGGCTGGAATATCCAGACGACCGAGGGTTGCGAGATCTTCGAAGTGACGAGGGGCTGCGAGCATCTTCCAGGATGGTCACCGAAGGGCTGGAATATCCAGACGGCCGAGGGTTGCGAGATCTCTCGGGAAGGGATGCGAGCTGGCCAACGGATGAAGAGCCACCAGCGTGCGTCCAGAAACTAGAACAACCTGGAGGCTTTCAGATTGCCACCGAAGAGGCACGAGGAGTGGCTGGAAGTCCTGTGGCCGAAGAGACACTAGCAGGCATCCAGGAGCTCTGAAGAGACACCTACGGACATCCAGAAAACTGGTGTCCGAAAGGGTGCCTCGGCTCCAGAAATGTTAGAGTATGGTGCCCCCTCCGAAGTACCTGGCAGCCATTCGGATTCCAGCCATCCTTGCCTATAAATAGGCCCTTCCCCCATCATTTGCAATCATCCCAACTACAAGTGCATAAGCATTCATTAGCATTATAGTTCTCTCTCTCTCTCTCTCTCTCTCTCTCTCTCAAAGAAAGTTCTGAAATATCCAAGGTTCGCCCAAAGCTTCGAGATTCGTTGTGCTACGATCTTGGAAGCAGAAAAATCGTTGTATCTTGGGGACGATTGCCGCAGCCCATAAGCACTGAATACAGGGCAATCTCATCTTACGGAGAAAGAGTCTAACTCTTGCTTCGACTTACAAGATCCTAATCAAGTACACCACCTCCGACTAACAATATTCCTAATATAATAATGATTAGAATATATTTCAACAATGCCATTGTCACCAAATGAAATTACTGTTCAGGTTTTGGACGAGCTGACGGATGGAAACGCGATCATCACCACCGGTGAGGGTTCCCATCAGATGTGGGCAGCCCAGTTTTACAAGTACAAGCACCCACGACAACTGCTGACCTCCGGGGGGCTTGGAGCGATGGGCTTCGGGTTGCCTGTAGCAGTTAGACCTGCGCTCGCCAAGCCCGGCGCGACGGTCGTCGACATCGACGGGGACGGTAGCTTCATATGAACGTCCAGGAGCTGGCCACCGTCAGGGCAGAGAATCTGCCGGTGAAGATGCTCGTCCTAAACAATCAGCGCCTGGGCATGGTAGTGCAGTGCGAGGACATGTTTTACAATGGCAACATGTCGGATTCCTACTTGGGACTGCCTTGTAAGGATTCAGAAATATTGTGAACTTTTTGGAGTTTGCCTCCGGTTGTGGGATACCCGGAGCTCGGGTGACGATGAGGCAGCACGTGAGAGGAGCTATCCGGAAACTGTTGGACACTGCCGGACCATATTTGCTCGATGTTATTGTCTCGCATCAAGAGCTGTTGTTCCCTTTCATTCCTGGAAGAGGGACATTCAAGGATGTCATCACCTAGCTTATCCATGGGAGGGTGAACTTATACTGTGTTGGTATTTAGAACCGAGTATTATCGAATACTATTTATAGGACGATTCTTCTAATAGTATCTTTTACATTCATAAAATTTCAGCCCAATACTTTTTTAACTGAATCGAAGTCTTTACCATTTGATGCAACTCTCATATGTTGCTTCTAGATTTAATTGATACTACTTAGTATTCGAATACTCAACTTATTCAAATTTGAATCATATTAAGATATTTGAATAGTGGCAAATTTTTCCAAACAATTATTTATATAAGATGGAATTCTTTGTTCATTTATGATTTAACTAAGCCTTTAAGATATTAGAGATACGAAACGCAGTATAATATTAAAGAAATCAGAAAATCAAGAACCCAGAACATAACCAGATGAGCTTTGTCTTTTCGGGTTCCTATTGACAGGGTCACAGTCTTTCACTGGAAGTCCTTGTTCATATTCACGGGAAAAGTTCACAAATCGTTCAATTATGAATCGCTTTTAAAGGAAGTATTTGAGTGGCAGATTTAATTATCCAGTAAGTTGGAGCAGTTTTCAATACCAAACCCACATATATTTTCATTCTGAACACGAAGACGACGGACTCCAGGAAAACAAACTAGTACTAAGGACAAAAGCAGACTCTTTCAGATAGCCAAGGTCCATAAATTAACGTTGAATAGAGATCAACTTAAGCTCGGGAACACAAAAGCATAGTCCAGTGTAATACTTGCTGGAGTTTTTTTTTTATAAGTAAAAGTTTTCATTAGTATTAAGTGTAATGTACAGATAATAAAAGGTGCCCGTCAACAGGGCGATAGCGAACAAGTTTGCTAACGACATACACCAGTACTGGTTAACCCTATTCCGAGGTACATTATTTTTACTAACTAAATCGAGGTGATGTCCACTAAAATGACACGATACACGGTAATTAAGCCGCTTTCTATTGTTATAATTGTGATTACATGTCCCAATTGTCTAATGAAGTAAATGATGCAGGGTTGAAAGTGACATTACGGTTTCTTGAATTTATAAGTGACAATACAGAGAGTATTTTTGTACTGCAGAATCATGTCCATATCTCAGGGAAAAAAAATGAATCATGTCCACAAAAGTCATTGTTGTTGTATGTTCACACGCTAGAGGAAAATATAGAATCCAGTCTCCAAGATTCTTACAAACTAAAAAACGATTCCTTTAAGTTATTAGAAATTGAAAACAATGCCAACAGATTGAAAATATTTGAAATGTAAATACTAGTTGATCCCAAGCATGAAACGGAAAATCTTGATTTTATTTTGAGTTACATACGTTAAACAACATGGACTTCCATGTCGCAAGATCAAGGGCAAAAAAATAATATATATAGGACCGACAAATAACAGCAAAAATATGTATCCTGTGAATACATTCTGTTATCTTCCCTAATCTATAGTCCATGATTTTCGAGGAATCAAGCTCGTAGATCAGGAAAGTATGGAAGATGGTAGAAAAAACGGGCTTGCGCTTGGAGGGAAAGCGAGAGGTGGAGGTAGCGGTCACACGAATCGAATTGAATCGAATTTGAACTATAATTTCCTGAATTTGAATTATTAAAATTATGATTGGTATTCAATTCTTCTAAGGACGAATTTGAATACGAATTATAAATTGTCAAATTCGAATTGAACTCATTCAAATTCAATTTCTTTTTGAGTTTTTTGAATTTTTTTTAACTTTCCCGTGAAAGTACTCCTCAACGTTAATCAAGAATAAGGAAAAATCAGTAAAAATTTTGATTTAAAAGAATCATGATATTCTACAAGCTTTTCTTATCCCTGCTTGTTCCTCCTCTTTATGTCTTAATGTTAATAATAATATCATTAATTATGTAACTAATGATATGACTAAAATAGCTTATTATTAAATTTTGAGAGAGAATATGTATAAAGATCTAATTATCAATAGAGAGATTAGAGAACTAATATTATATTTTTTAAAATTTTGAAGAATGGAAGGGGGATAGAGGGGAATTTTGAAATTTCAATTCCCCTATTTTCTCCCTCTTTTCAAATCTGATATTATTTTTTAATTTTTTTAATTAATATTCGACGAATCGAATCAAAATTTTAATTTGTCGAATAATTTGACGAATTGAAAAATCTAAGATATATAGTTTCAGATTCAATTCTTCCTAGGACGAATTCGAATCTGAATTGGGATTCATTTGAGCCAGTTCAAATACGAATCAAATTTCAAACGAATTGAATCGAATTGAATTGAATCAGATTCAATTCATGGTCACCCCTAAGTGGAGGTAGATCTCATCATTGTTAGAATTTGATTCGTGATTCGATTTTATTCGTCAATAATATGATTCAATTTCGTTCGGAAATGAATTGAATATGGTTCGTCGAACCAATGAATTTGATTATAGATTTTGATTCGAGTAAAATTCGAGGGGGGGCAGAGGGTCGGGAGGATTAAAATTTTGAAACCCATCCCCTATTCCTCCTGCGCCAGAAATCCTGGCCTAACGTGAAGACATGAAGGCTGAGCGACCTTAGGAGTGAAGCCTGAGGCAGCCAGGTCAGGCCTCAAGCAATTGTCTTCTCAAGTGGGGCCCATGGTTGGGTCTCAAAGGCAAGTTCCAATTTTTTTTTTAAACTAATGTTTTTATAATTTCAAATTTACTTATAACCCTATAAATAACCCTTCATTTCTTCAAATTTTACACCCCATTCTCAATTCTCTACTTCTCTGTATTGATAATTTGATCTATATAAGCTAAAATTTTTAATTTTGGAATTCTCTCAAGATGTGTGCGAGAAAAAAAAGTGTACTTTGTTGATATGGATAGTTAAATCAAATCACTTAAGCATTTTAAAACATATCATTAACAGAGTATCATATTCAACCCTCTCCATGCCAAACATGCTTAACTTTGAAGTTCTTTCAAAATGTGTGTCAAAAAATAAGGTGCACTTTGTTGATATAAATAGTCAAATCAAATTACTTAAAATATTTCGAATATATCATTAATGAAGTATCACATCAATTTACTTCAACTATGTTGAAAAATCTGAACATAAAAGTAAATCAGATCTGGGAAGATGGGATGTAACTTGACAACGGAAGATCGATCTATTTTACAAACCCAATATGTTACTGAATTAATTAAGTATTCTAAGAATGTAATTTAGAATACAAAGAGGTAAACAATTGATCCGATAAAGAAAACATCTCACATGTACAAAAGAAATGGCCCAATAATTTTGACATATTCATGAATTTAAAAAATATTTTAATGTTAATTTTTTTGACTTGAATATGTAAAAATAATTTTTTAAGTATATTGTATTTGGTTGTCAAAAACTTAAATTTAATCATTCAGAAGCTAAAAAAAAATTTAGAAATCTCTGAGAGTGATTTGTTTTTGACGTAACGATGACATTATTCAGAAGAGTTCTCGTGTAATGATAATTTCATATTTTTGTTAATGATGATTTCATATTTGATTGCGAATTTAGCAGTTAGAAAGTAAACTACTTCTTGGTAGCTTAATTGCACACGCGAATTAACTCATCTCTAATAAATATCTACAACTATTTTTTAAAAGTACGGTAAAAAATCTGTAAAGTGATCCCTTCTAAAATGATAACCTCTCTAAATTGATAAAAAATTTTGGTCCCGAGTCAGAATCAGTGTTAAAATTTAATAACCCCTCTATCGTAATAAATAATATTTTTTCAAGAAAATTTTAGTGCTAAATTTTGGTCCCAATTTTCGTATAAAGTGATATTTTTTCATAAATACATATATTTTTACATACTTTACAATTCAAAAAATATTTTAAGATACTAATTTATTCTATATTTATTTGTTTGATAAATTTTGCATCATCATTGATCTTCTTAGTTGTCTTCAAATGATCTTTGTGATCGCCGTCTTGTTGTAAGAAAATATTTCAATTTAGTAAAGCATTTGAATAATGCTATAATTTTGGCGACTTGAATATAAACAAAGTAATTCTTTGGTATTTAGGTATTTATCGCTCAAAAATTCAAGTTTAATATTTTCAGAGAAAAAAAAGTAAATCTCTCTTATGCAATAACCTCTCTAAAGTGATATTTTTTTCCGGTCCCAACTATATCACTTTAGAAAGGTTTTACTGTATTTACAACTACTTGCTCGTAGCTAAAAAAAGTCATTCTCATAATTGGGAGACTTTGATTTACGAGGTTTGATAATCAAATTTTACGAATTTGAAAAAAGAAAAGTCACTTTTAAAATAGGATTCAAAAGTACTCGACTTAGAATATTAGAGTTTGAAAAAAAATGTGCTTCGCATAAAAAGACTCACAAATCATGAACACTGGCACATTTGCTCGTAATCAACATCTCCAAGTTCTTCTATTGTGGTTAAAAATTTGTAGAACGTCGAAACGAACTTAAGAACGGATCCAGAGTGGTCATCCGAAGAACGATTCGAATGAAAAGATAAGGATGGAAGAAATATGGGAGAGAGGAGAGAACATACAGATTGAAATTGGGAGAGAAGAAAATAATTGGTGAAGGTGCAAGAACTTTATTGAGAAATTAAGGAGAAGGGGAGAAGAGAAACATAATAGATAAAAGCTATAAAGCTAAGGGTATGATGTTTAATTTGTTGGTGTCCTCTCCTATGCCTAAGCTCTCCTTATATAGAAAAACTTAGACTCGGCCTAATACAAGAAAACCCTAGGCCGTGTTCAATATAGAAAAACTTAAATTGCCCGACCTAATATGAAAAACCAAAACTAACTTCCACCTCAATTTTGACCCCTTTCTGTGCTGAATTTAAAATTAATAAACTATAAAGTTGTAGATCTATGTCTTATCTTTCTGTAACTTTTAAAATTGCATCGATCAGATACTCTAGTAGGAAAATAATGTTGTTTCACCGAGATAGGGTCAAACAAATCCGTGAGTTAATTTTCTGCTCCAACAATGCCCCCACACGTCAATGTTTTGACGCTAGAAAAAGTTTTAACATGTATCCGTACTTTAACATGCAGAAAATTAACTTTACTCCACATATAACCGGCTAAGTCAAGCAGTAATATATAGAAAATATACCATCAAACCGGTCGAGACCTAGCTGTTGTAGTCATGCAATGGTCACCTATTCAATAATAGGCTTTCGAGGTTGAGTAGGAGCCTTTGGCTTTTGTGGCTGAGTAGAAGATCCATGTTCTTCATTGAAATAACCATACAATTGTTGTTCAAGGTCTCTAAGCTTTTTCCTTTGCTTTTAAATTTTTCACTCTAACCTTCTTCGTTGAGTTTGCATAAGTTCTAGGGATGGCAATGGGTAGGGTAGGGTAGGGTATTGGTAGGATCTAACCCATACCCTAGTTTTTGGAGTTAGATCCATACCCTACCCTCGACCCTATAAATTTTTTATTGTTAGACCCATACCCTACCCTCTAGGAGACCCAGGATCTACAGGGTCTGTAGGGTCCGACCCTTTAACATTCTATCTTTTTTATAATTACTTTACAACATACTTTTATTATTTCAATATACTCCAAAAAAAATAAAAAATTAAGTCTATGTAATAAAATGATAATCTTAAGTTAAAGTTACGAGTAAACTATAAACTAACTAATTCAAATGGATAATTGCTGACCACAACATAAAATGAAATACATACGACTACCTCGTCAATAAAAAACTAAAACTTATAAGTGTTCTTGTATAATATAAAGTTTCAACTTCAAAATAATTTTTTTCTAAATTTCAAAGCGACTTTTGAACAAGTCTTCTCGATCATCTTCTTGCTCTTGAAATCTAACTCTTCTCGGTAGTTTCTGCATCTAACCAAAAAATTTAATTACTTAATTAGTCATATAATATTTGACATTTCAATAAAAAAAAGTATTATATATACCTGAAACTTCAGTGTCGATATCATCAATAACAGAAGTATATTCCACACCATTTGCACATTCTTCTAAATCTGTCAGAGTAAAAGAAGATATCAAACTTAAGCACGACACTTCAAGTAACAAACTTGATAAAATATATCATTAGCAAATTGCCTTTTTTCATGGTCAAACACATCAAAGCTTCCAAAGTCTCTAGATGCAAACGATTACGATGAGAGCTTACAACCCTACCTCCTGTACTAAAGGCACTCTCTGAGGCAATACTCGACATAGGAATGCATAACACATCTCGAGCAATGATTTGCAATGTAGGGTACTTGAGTCCATTATTCTTCCAAGTATGGATCTAAGTAAGGTCTAACTAGGGTAGGGTCTAATTAATGGGTCTATGGGTAGGGTCTGGGTCTGGATTTATATGGACCCTATCAAGACCCTATTTAAATAGATAGACCCAAACCCATACCCTACTCAAGACCCGTAGACCCTAAGATCCATGGGGTAGGGTAAGGTTCCTCTTTGGTAACCCATACCTTGAAGGGCTTCTTTTCTTGGAGAATCCCTTGTTCGGTCGCCAATCGAGGGAGCACAACTTTTTTAATCCATGTGTATTCAGGCCGCCTCTTGCCATTATCGGCTGATTTTGGCAATATTTTTACATCCTTTTCCACGTGTGTGCACCCATCGAAGCGGCGTGTGACTTGAGGACACTCATTATAATTCGAAACCTTTAACAACCGAGGTTGAGCAAGAATGTTAAATTGTCTCTTCATCATAGTCTTTCTTGGTTGAGGAGGAGTCAAAGACTTGATTTTATCATCATCTATCCAGCCCATCAAGCCTATATCTTTACCCCCGGCCGAGACAATTTTGGAGCATCAACTGTAACATTGCAGTGCTCTTCATACCCTCCGGGTGAGGTATAATGTCCACCAATACTCCAATAGTAGGCTTGCCCCCAGTGTGGAACAAAGGAGGCTTAATGCGAGTGGAATAAAGTTGGATTCGATTGTCTACAGCGGTTGACTCAGCAGAGGCCCTAAAATTTTGTTTGCCGGTAAAAGCCCAAAGATTCTCTTAGCCGATGGAGGCCCTAGGATGTCTTTCGTATTTGATACGTCACTCAGGGTTGTCTCGGTTGCCGATGTAATCCTTGAATAACATATTTCAACTTTGCGTCTCTCAGCAGTCCACCTAGCCATATATTCCTCTAAACTGATCATGGTTGGACAAGCTGCTTGGTGTCTCTCAAAATCAGTAGTCCACCTCGCTATAAATTTCTCTAAGCTGATTATGGTAAATTGAACCAACTTACAGACTGACTAGTCTTCGGCATTGTAGTTGTAACTTCTTCGTTCGAACTCCGATTGAGGCAATCTTGATGTCAATAGAAAGCTGAGAGACATATATTCAAATTTATCAGATATAGCTATCTCTTAATTTTTCTGGTAAAATGATCAAAATGCCCTCTAAAACTGATTGGACTTTTCAATCTTACATACTGATCAGTCTTTAGTATTTCAATATTAACATCTAGGTACGAACTCTAATTGCAGCATTCTTGGTATCCAGAGAAAGAGGAAAGACCGTTCTTCAACTCTTGTGATATAATTTCTTCAGATTCAGCTTAGAAAAGAACCAAAATACCCCTTAAAGTTGACTAACTTGGCTAGACGTCCTCTTTCAACATATTTTTAAACCAGTTTCATCCCTTTTAAGAAAAAACCGTATGTGGAGGCTCATGTCCTTAGTCCCATCGAGCATGCCAAAAAATAAAAATTAGTAGAATATCGAAACAAACTTAAGAATAGGTTTAGAGTGGTCATCCCAAGAGTGATTCAAACAAAAAGGTAAGATTGAAGAAATATGGGTGAGAGGAAAAAAGATAAAGATTGGAATTGGTAGAGTATAAAAGAATTGGTGGAGGAGTAAGAACTTTATTGAGAAATTAAAGGAAAGAGGAAAAGAGAAACATAAAAAGCTAAGATAATAGCTATTAAGCTAAGGGTTTTATGTTTAGTTTGTGGGTGTCCTCTCCTATGCCTAAGCTCTTCTTATATAGAAGAACCTAGTTCCACCCTAATACAAGAAAACCCTAGGCCGTGTGCAATATAGAAAAACCGTTATTGCCCCGGCATAATATGGAAAATCTAAACTGCCAAAAATTCCAACCCAATTTTGACCCCTTTCCGTGGAGAATTTGAAAAAGTAATAAACTACAAAGTTGTAGATCTGTAGCTTTTGAAATCGCATCAATCAGATACTCTAGTAAGAAGTTATGGCTGCTTTTAAAATTGAAAGAATTCGCGAATCAATTTTTCGCTCCAACATCTTCTAAAAAATATATTTTCAAGCAAAGCAGAACTGTCAAGCTCCAATCCTCACATAGCTCTAACCCCAAATGCTGGAATGGGCCACCTGATCTCATTCTGCCACCTGACCTCCGTCCTCCTATTTATCAACTGCAAGATCACTCTCATCACAGCCAAGTCTATAGTATCCATTGTAGAAGCCAACTACTTAAACTTCTTCCTCTCCAAGCACCCACAAAGCACCCACTTAAAGTACCAAATCCTCCCTCCTGAACCCAACTTTGAGGCCGACTCTTTCTTCCTCCGGTACAATGCGGTCCGAATGTCATCCCATCTCGTCCACCCTTTGCTAAGATCAACCACATTCTCCACCATCATATGTTCCTTCCTCACCTGTGGCACCATCCCGCATTTTGCAATAAGAGGTTTTGTCCCATCCATCCATCAGATTATTCTTGAGCCATTGCTGGTAGAACTCATTGATGTAGGCAGCGAGAAGAGGTGTCTTTGTGCTCAGATGGCCACAACTTAAAGACCACTAGGTGAGCGCGGAGGTTGTAGAGAAAGTGGATCTCAGGAAGTTGGCTCGGAGTGGGGGTTTGGACTTGAGAGGTTGGTGGAAGGAGAAGAGATTGCTACCAAGATTTTGGAGATGATTATCATGCCATTATGAGAATAATTTAAAGTTAAATGGAGTCATTTCAAGAATAAAATTAATTATTCTCTACTATGGGAGTTCTCATTGTATGAGAATAATTGGAAGTTAAATTGAGTCATTTCAAAAATGAACTCAATCAATCGCTAATATGACAGTTTACATTGTGCCATTATAAGAATAATTGGATGTTAATTGAGTCACTTAAGAATAAATTAAATTCTTCACTACTACTTATACCAACTCTACTATTTGTACTAACTCTTAGTGCTAGAAGTATCAAATAATTCCAATTTTGGGGTACTCAACTCATGCATTCTAGACCAAGATCATATTGATGGGTTTGAAGACTGATAAGTACTAGCAGAAGACGTTGGATGATCAAGTGAAGACCACGTGAGAGTACCGGCACCCACAAAGTGAATGGGGAGCGAAAGGCATGTTTTTGGAGCAGTGGACCTAGCGCCTGCTACGAGGGTAGCATTCGCTAGGGGAGAGTTACAAAACATCTGGGTTTTGGGGACCTAGTGCTCGCTAATGTGCTAGCAACCACTAGGGTCTGGTTTCGGTCTTAAAGTTATTTCCTATTTTGTTTATTTCGTGAACCCTACTTGAATTAGGGTTGCTCCTCTATATAAACCTATGTAAGACATCTTGTAATTTGTGTGAAAAGTGCAAGTGAAGCACAAGAAATTTTAGTGGAAAATTCTGGTTTAGCACGCCCCTAGACATAGTCATTCTTAATGAACTGGGTCACTAAATTGCTGTCTTTCTTTTGTTCTTCTTGATTGCTGGTCCGTTATTATTTTTAAAAAATTTGTATTAGAGCTTTATGATTTAGGGCCGCTGCGAGCAGTCGTGATGGGTAAAGAGAAGTCACCTGTTGAGAAGTTTAATGGCATGGACTACAAAATCTGAAAGTTGTAGATAGAGGACTATCTGTATGGAAAGAATTTGCACCTACCGCTTGGTGGGAAGAAATCCGAAGACTTAGAAAGACTGAAAGTTGCTGGACAGGAAGGCGATGAGTGTGGTGCGCTTGTCGTTGAGCAAGAATATTGGCTTGTACACGGTAAAATTAAAGACTATCAAGGAGATGCTGAAGATATTGTCCGAGATGTACGAGAAGCCATCAGCCATAAACAAGGTGTACCTGATGAGGAGGTTGTTTAACCTCAAGATGGCAGTGAGTACTTAGTGGCCAAACACCTCAATGAGTTCAACATAATAATTGCCCAGTTTAGCTCGGTTAAGACCAATTTTCACGATGAGGTACAAGCCCTTATTTTACTGTCATTTTTGTCTGATAGTTGGAATGGTATTGTTATTGTAGTCAGTCCTTCGGCAGGGAAGTTACAGCTTAAGTTGGATGAGGTGAGGGATTTGATTATGAGTGAACAGATTCATAGGAGAGAATGCGGAGTAACCTTGGCTGCAGCTTTGAGTGCAGGGAATAAAGGGAGGTCGGAGTCAAAGTCAAAACTAAATTAGAGCAGGTTGAAGTCTAAATCCAGGAGCTCGTCTAAGAAAGACTTGAGCTCAGTTCAGTGCTGAAATTATGATCAGTATGGTCACTTTAAGTATCAATGCACGACACCATGGAGGAAGGACGAGTCAGCTAAAGCAACCACAGGCGAGATTAAAGATGCTCTTATCTTGAGTTTTAGCAGTCCATTGGAGGCGTGGGTGTTAGATTCTGGAGCATCATTTCATTCATGCAGTGACGCACGGATGATGGAGCAGTATACCCCAGGTGATTTTGGCAAAATTTATCTAGTAGATGATTAGCCATTGCATATTATGGACAAAGGGAATGTTCGAATCAATACTCTGAATGGATGTGCATTGCGATTGAGAGGGGAAATGCATATTCCTGGGCTGAAGAGAAATTTATTTTCTGTGGGGCAGCTGGATAAAGAAGCTTATGCAGTGACCTTTGGCTGCAGGTTATGAAAAATCACTAAGGGAGCTATGGTAGTAACTTGAGGTTTGAAAGAACGTATATTATACATGAAGATGAACACTCATGATATCATTAACCTTGCAGGTACAACAGATGATGCGAATCTGTGGCATAGTCGACTTGACCGCATGAGTGAGAAGGGGATGAATTTGATGTATTCGAAAGGGAAGCTACTAGGTCTAAACACAGTTGATATCAGTCTTTATGAGCATTGTGTTCTTGGGAAGCAGAAGAGGGTGAGCTTTTTAAGAGGTGGCAGGTCCCTGAAGGAGAAAAAGCTAGAGTTACTCTACAGTGATTTGTGGAGTCCAACACCAGTGGCATCCTTCGGTGGTGCATCATACTACATGACCTTCATTGATGGTTCCACAAGGAAGGTATGAGTTTACTTTCTAAAACATAAATCGGATGCCTTTGATGCCTTCAAAAAGTGGAAAGCCCTTGTAGAGAATGAGACAGGTTTTAAGGTGAAGTACTTGAGATTGGATAATGGCAGAGAGTACAAGCTCAAGGAGTTCAAGAAAATACTGTGCTATGAATGGGATTCGCATGGAGAAGATAGTAGCTGAAACTCCCAAATAGAATGGCATCGCGGAGAGGATAAATATGACACTTAATGAGAGGGTCAGGGCCAAGAGATTGAAGTGTGGGCTACCGAAGATATTTTGGGTAGATGCTATCAGCACTTGTACATTCTTGATCAATTGAGGACCATTAACCTATTTGGAGAATGAGATATCGCAAGAGGCTTAGAGTGGTAAGGAAGTTGATCTTTTCTATCTTCGTATATTTGAATGTGTTTCATATGTTCATATTGATGTAGCTGAGAGGAGCAAGATGGATGCCAAGTCTATGAAGTGTACATTCATTGGGTAAGGAGGAGATGGTTTTGACTTCAGATTTTGGGATAAGGGAAATTGCAAAGTCATTCGGAGTCGAGATATCATAATCAATGAGAAAATATTGTATAAGAATAGGGTGAGTGCATCGGATGTTGTGGGTTCTGGTAGTGAGGTGATCGAGGTAGACATCTCAAACTCGGGTGGGAACAAAAAAGTACTAAATAGCCAGGAGGTCGAGGAGGAGGCGAAACTAAGTTCTCCACCGTCAGTGGTTCCAAAGAGGAGATCCACCAGACAACATAGTTCACCTGACAGGTTCTCGCTCGCTAACTACTATCTCTTTTTAATAGATGGTGGTGAGCCAATAGATTATGCAGAGGCATATCAGAGTGAGCATGTGTGCGAGAGGGTGATTACAGTGGATGAGAAGATTGAGTCATTGAGTGCCAACATGACTTGGAAACTAGTCAAAATCCATAATGGCAAGAAGGCATTGCATAATCAAGAGGCTCTTAATGTCAAGTGAGTGGCAGATAGGAGCAAAAGTTGTAAGAAATAGTTTAGAAGCAGAAGACTCTAGGTGCTTCCGCAGGTGGTTGCGTGATGTATGACAGGGGGTGTACAAGGCTAGTGAAAGCAGAAGCAACGGGAGTAAATAGAAGGCTTATGAGCAGTCCTTGAGAGCAATAATTGGAGGTAGTAACGTGGATACTCCATTTGACAGGTACTGCAGAAAAGGCCTTAAGTGACCATGGCGGGGCACCCACCTCATCTAGGGGAGACGATACAACCCCTAGTGCCACCACTTTTTGTCCAGGCCGTCGCTGAGCATGCTCTCTCTTCTCCTTTGGGTTCATTCCCAGCCACTGAATCAATGGCTATGTGTCGCCCTTTCTGACGTCTTCAGCGGTCTCTATAGGATGCGACCACCAACACCAGCCTTCACCCGATCTGTCTATATCACCGGTATCCCCCATCCTCATGACAGCATGGAATCCTTTTTGGTTTCTGTTTTTGGAGATGATGAAGTTTTTTGCGATGTCCATGACGTATAATCTTGTGGGCGGCTCAGCCCGATCACAACCACTTTTGCCTCCCTCATCCGTGGGGATTCTGTTGGACCAGTTACCATCAGCCTCTGTTGACCCGAGTCTTGCTCAAGCACATCTGCCCTCACATCCCGAGGCCCAGACTTTCAGACTCATTCGGGTGGGATAGCCGCTCCCAAGTTTGAGTTCTCCCGCACGGTCTTGATGGTCTTTCATCACAGACGAAGAGGAGGATCCCCCACCCATATCACATAATAGGCAAGACCAGGTTGCTGCGCCTTCAAATGGTATGCATGAGGCTAGAATGGCAGCTTACATAGCAGCAGGCAGAGTCTTACCTACGAGGATCTCAACTTCGAAGACGACGAGTAATAAAGGCTCTAGGAGCATAGGATTGAAGCTGGGCTTTCTAGGCAAAGAAGATGACATTCTCATTCGGAAGAAAGTAATTTTTAGATTTGGCAGCATCTACCCAAGACTACCTAACTTGTGGGCTAGCTTGAGTAGAGTTAATTGTTTAGGCAGCAGGTTTAGCTAGTCCTTAGTTATCCGTTCAGGCTTTTGGTAGTTCTCTAGTTTTTTGTAATAGGCTTCTCTCTTCTCGCCCCTTCCTCTCTCTTCTCGCCCCTTCCTCTCGCTTCTCATTACCTTTTGTAGATTTTCTTTTACTTATTAATAAAATTTTCTTTTTCTGCTAAAACAAAACTAATATATAAGTAAATAAAATTCATTAGTTTTAGAAACGATTGATTCTACCAATTTTACCAAACAAGTACAATGCATATCTATTCCTAATATAATAATGAGCAGAATATATATTTCAACAATGACAGTCACCAAATGAAATCACCCCGTTCAGATTTTGGACTAGCTGACGGATGAAAACGCGATCATCATCACCGGTGTGGGTTCGCATCAGATGTGGGCAGCCCAGTTTTACAAGTACAAGCGCCCACGACAACTGCTGACCTCCGGATGGCTTGGGGCTGCCTTGTAAGAATTCAGAAATTCTGCCAATCTTTTTAGGAGTTTGCCTCCGGTTGTGGGATACCACGAGTTCGGGTGACTTGAGAGGAGCTATCCGGAAAATGTTGAATAGTATTAGATCATATTCGCAGGAAAAGTTCATAAATTGTTTAATTATGATTCGCTTTTAAAGGAAGTATTGAGTGGCAGATTTAATTATCCAGCAAGTTAGAGCAGTTTTCAATACCAAACCCACAGATATTTTCATTTTGAACACGAAGACGACGACTCCAGGAAAACCAACTAGTATTAATGTTGAAAGTGATGATGAAGATTGAGAGCTTCTGGTGGTGGCTGATGGAATTCTTGGATCTGCAGCTTCTTGGTCTGCAACATTCTGCAGCAACTCTGCTGCAATATTATGCAGCAGTTGCTGCAATATTTGCAATATTCTGCAGAGATCTCTGGAGCATATCTTGCATTGATTGATGGCTACTACTTAATGAGTCTACCTAATTTCCATCTTTGATTGATTGTGTACTTAATGTAATTAGCTGTAATTAGAAATGCTATATTAGCTGTTGTGCATTCACTGCACTAGCCGTTAGCTGTAGTTTAGGCTGTGATTGTTAGATTCCTTATTTACTCATTAGTTGGTAGTTGCTCTAGTCTGTATAAATATCCCGTAATGCTTTAGTAATAAAATAAGGCAAACTATTCCAATTCATTCTTGTTTTGTATCAATTAAAGACAAAAGAAGACTCTTTCCAGATATTGAAGGTGATAGTTTTAACACGTAATTAACGAGTAATTACATGTTAAAACCCGATTAATTAATAAACTAATTTGTTAAAAATAAATCACTTACTTGTTGAAGCAAGAGGTCCACAAGTTCGGGTCCACAATGTCTTCGTGCCAGTCGAATTACGATCACGTTATAACAGATTCGTAATTGATTTTCACGAGATTTCCTCTATTGAAAATCTGAACAAAACTCAGGGACTATTCCAGAGTTTTTCTTTCTTATTGAGTGGTTGTGGGAAAACTTGCAGATTGGTTCAGCCAGATTTCCCTTTTTATAGAGAAATCAGGACAACCAGCGCCACGTGGCACTTCTAGGCCACATGTCCGCCATGTGGCATGCCGCGTGACAAAGCTACCCCTAGCTTTGCCACGTGGTGCCACGTCAACGTGCCACGTGGGCCGCCAACTCTAGCGGCAACTGCGTCAGCGCCACGTCATGCTGACGTGACCTCGGGCCTATCAACTCAGGTTGACCGGCCCATTCCACCCAAAAATTTGGGCCTGATTGGGCCTTTAGGTCCAACACAAGGTACATAAATTAACGTTGAATTGGGTTGAAGAAGATGGAGGAAAGGAGAGAAGAGAGGGGAGAAGACCGGAAATAATTTTTTAATTGAAGGACATTTTGATCGTTTCAAGTATAATTTTTATTTTTTGGTATAAGAATTAGAGATCTAAAAATTATATTTTATCAAACTTGAAAGACCAAAATAGGCGTTTTAAGAATCCTCGTACACCGAGGTCCTCGTTTGGAGTGCAATTATGTTCCAGTTGGGGATATTAGGCAGAACTGCTGTGATTTTTCTCTCCTCGACGGTGCTCGCTGTTGTTCTCAACGACGTGAGGGTACCGATTCTGGTCGGTGGGTTAGGGTTTACATTGTCGCTTCTTGTGAGGTAGGTAGGAGGAGCGCGCGTGGTTGTGGCCGAGGAGCGGGGAACATCGGTTCATCGACGGCGAAGGGGAAGATGAAAGCAAAGGCGAAGACGATGGTTCATCGATAGCCGAGGAGCTTGTCATCGGTACTTAGAGATTGCTGTATCTTTGCAGTGAAAATCATCATCGACGGTAAAGGTTATGCCCTTGTTGAGTGCACCAAAGAATGTTGCCTTGCTGCTCGCAGATCATCAATGGCTGGATGATAGTTGTTGGCATTTGGATTATAATTTCAACTGGGTTTTGGGAGGAGGAGGAGGAGGAGGAGGAAGAAGAAGAAGAAAGAGGAAGGAGGAGAGAGAAAGAGAGAGGGGACTACACGGTGTCACATCATCAATTTTTGCTGACGTGGCTTGCCTAGTAGGCCGGGCAGGGTCTGGGAAGGTTCGGGCAGTTCTGGGCAGCTGCTCGTGGACCTTTTTGATGTTAATTGCAATAAGTATGACTCGATTGGTCAGTTTTTTACCACAGGAACTAAAGTGATTTTGGGCTATACCACAAGGTACTAAAATAGATTTTTTCCTAAAATAAAATAACCCTAAGCTAGTTAATTTAGATGTTGGATCAGTCATGTATTTTCTTCGCTGGCTCTGGGTCCATGAGATATTTGGTTGTCAAGATCTAAAATAATATATTTATATTTATTCCGTCGTGATCCACGCATTCTATTTAAAAACCCCAGAGTGTATCACGATGATCCTTAATTAATAGCGAGGGCCTGCTATAAAAAGACTGACAAATCAGGAACACCTCCAAGTTGTTCTCAAGCAAAGCAGAAATGGCAGGCTCCAATCCTCACATAGCTATAATCCCAAATGCTGGAATGGGCCACCTGATCCCATTCCTCCGCCTGGCCTCCATGCTCCTATCCAAAAACTGCAAGATCACTCTCATCACAGCCAAGCCTATAGTATCCATGGCAGAAGCCAACCACTTGAACTTGTTCCTCTCCAAGCACCCACAGATGAGCCACTTGGAGTACCAAATCCTCCCTCCTGAACCCGACTCCAAGGCCGACCCTTTCTTCCTCCAGTACGATGCCGTCCGGAGGTCATCCCATCTCGTCCACCCTCTGCTGAGATCGACCACATTCTCCACCATCATCTGTTGCTTCCTCAGCTGTGGCACCACACCGCGTTTCGCAGCTGAGATTGGAGTTCCTTGTTATGTTTTCAGCTGCTCATCTACCAGGTGAGTGACTAAGTTTTATGATAGTGTCACTTCATGCTAAGCTACAATATGATTTGGTCGAAGATTATTATATCTAATAAATATAACCGAAAGAAAATGAACAGCCATGATATCATAAATATTGATATTCTTCTAATATATCAAGTCGCAACAAAAATATAAAAATCTTCCTCCAGGTTCTCCTCTTTCATGCTTAACCTGCCAGCAATCTTAAACGACCCCGAGATAGGCCACAAGAAGAAGAATTCATCCTTCTTGGAGGTCCCTGGATTAGAGCCTTTCGATATGTCAAGCATTCCAGGCGCTTTCCTGAACCCCGACCATCAAATGGCCGTGGGTGCAATGGTAACTGCTGTTGGAAAATTATATTATTTGAAAAGTTTAATTTATTTTATTTATTGTAAATAAATGTGGTTTTAAATTATTAGAAAATGGCGTGGGCCATTTCCACTTGTTGACTGAAATTGTGAATTTTTGTTAGAGAAAATTGTGGGTTGTTTAGTGTGTTGCACAATTTTCTCTAGGATATGCAACGACTTTCGGGAAGTGATTTTGTGGGAATGCAAATTAATTAATTTTAAGATATTTTCTAAGCCCCCACTATATATAGCCATAGTTGGCATGAGAAAAAGTGATGAGATGTAAAAAATCTTCTTAGTTTATTTTTTCCAGGTTAATCTTTTACATATTAAATTTTTGTTAGTTCTTGACACCCGAGTTTCTATACTCGGAAGAATCTGTTTAATGCTGGGGACCTAAGTACAGTGTCCCTTGACACGACTCAGATCAAATTTATTTCCCATTTTCTACTAAAATTTCCAATTTATCCAACAATCTTAGGACTAGTTTATTGGAAATTTTAGTAATCTCAGAATCAAGTTTGGACTAGTATTGTTTGGAGTGGCGGTGAGAAGGAGTTGCCTTTTTTGTCCTTCAATGGAGAAGGAAGCTCGAGTATAGAAGCCACTCCATCGGCTGTCATATTTCCGGGAGGCACCAAAACACTACGGTATCAACCGAGACTTGTCGGGACTGTAGAAGAAATCTCTTCGACATCAAACTACTTTACCACTCAGGTCCTCCTTTTCTGCAAATTTGTTTTACTTGCGTGGTATTGTCCCTGAGCTCTTGAGTATTTATTATTTGACTTTGTTATATCACATAAGGCCACGTTGATAAAAGAAAAATGGAAGTCGTATGCACACAGCAAATAGATTGTGACGTTAAAATGGATTATAAATCTAAATATTATTTCTCTAGGAAAGAAATAAATTACTAGAGACAGTGGCTGCGACAAGTAATTAGTTAGCCGAGAATTCCTAAATTTTTGTTAAGTGATTGTGTTGATAGGGCACTAAAAATTGTCTAGAATGTTTAAATGATGTTTGCGTATAGATTGTGAGGTACTAACGTTGTGCTTCTGGAGGCGGCGTGCACCATTTACCTGACAATTGCAGCAGGGACGACATGTGGTGGTAGAAATTCAGGAGGTCGAGAAAGCCGGTGCCATGGTGGGATCCTTCCCGTGTTCTTTGCTTATTGCTTTCGCTGTTTCCTATCTGTTGCTTTTGGTTTGGGTGTGTGTCTTATAGGGATGCTTGTGATTGGAGAGGAAGTGTGTTCTAATCTTTTATGGGTCGAGTATGTGACAAGCTCTGGAAAGCAATGGAGGCAATGTGAGTCCGAGGCTGGTCGGAGTGAAGAGGAGAAAGTCTAGGGATATGAGAGTTTCTTCTACTCTGTTTTACAGCACGTTGGGGATGACGACGACATGGAAGATGCGGAGGAGGACGACGTGTACTCGAGGAGTAGGAAGATCACCCCAGAGATGCGGATGGTGGTGATGCACAAGGATCTCAAGGAGATCATCCGTAAATGCCTCGCTCGTAACGATTACATTGCTTGTTTGTGGAGCACCTGAATTCTAAGATCGTGTACCAAAGATGCGCCTCACTGTTCTTATTGGTCGCAGTTGACGACTCCGAGGTTAGTAATCTCTTTACAATGTCCTGTCATGACCCGCCAATTATGAATCTATGAGTGTTATTTTGAGATGTTCTGTTGTTATGATCCTGCTTGGGGAGAGAAGGGATGGAATGGATCTCTGAGGTGGTTCCATTTGGATGGCGATAACAACAATGATCAGGAATCAAACCTGTTTGTGATTGAATGCCATGCTCATAAATGATTGTTGTTTGTTTAGAATTGTTTTGGACATGGTTGCTGTTCTACGTGTTCTTTTTTATGTGTCTTATGATTGAGCTCAAAATAATGTCCTTTAGACCTTAAATTCATTGGGTGCAAGTTGACCTATTTTTGATGTGTCTATTTTCTGTGAAGGCACAATTAATAGTTCCATACCGTATGCTTTTTAGCACCATGTTATTTGCGGAAGGTTATATTAATTATAGAATGGTTGATGTTTCTTTGTTCTATAATTCATGCTGTGATTCAAGTCTTTGTGTACTATGCTGGACACTAGAAATTGTCATGGACTATGAACAAGTAATTAGTTATTTGAGAGCACCACGATAAGATATTAATTAGATAAAAATTCCACATGATACAGAATTAGTTTGTTGACAAACCCACAATAAGGAATTAATTAATTGATATTTCACATAATAATAGATTATCATTAAATAATGGAGTACTTTAAATGGATGCCACGTTTCCAATCAATTTTATTATTATTATTTTAAAAAAATTGCAATATCTTGTTTGGTGACGATAATATGCGAGTTTAAGAATAGTTTTATAACTTTTATGATGATAATTATGTCGTATGCTTAATTGAACTCTCAAAAAGCTAAATGTTTTGCCGTTGGCAAAACGTGGGGTTATGCACGAACTTATGTAAATATTTGAAGATTTTGAATTAGTGTTATTCACTTAAGTTATTTTCTAAGTTACTTAGCTGTGTTATTATGTCGCCATTTATAAATATAGGATACTATGGATAGTATTGATTAATAATATTCTGAGTTATTATGCTGATTGGGTCAACATTTGGATCGATTAAATATTTATATTTGAGAATTTTCGACTTTTAGTCGATGACTAGAAATAGTGGGGGCTGAATATGTTCGTTATTGGCAATATAATTGTTTTAATATTTTGAGGTGAATTCTATGTGATGAGCGTAATTTTAAGACGGATTCTATGAAAATTAGAGAACCACGTGATGATTAATTTTTGAGAAAATGAAGATTGAGTATATTTACTCATAACCTCAATATTGTATATTGAGACGAGTTGAGGTAATAAAATATTTGAGAAATATCATGTATTATGGTATCGAGTATTGTGAGTATTCATTGTATTAAAAAATATAATGATGTTGACTGAATTTCATATTCAGATGAGATGAGATATACCAATGGTTAGAAACCGACATTTTAAATGTCGATGTATTGAGATTACCGAATGGTAATAGCCATAGCTAAAATATAAGCTTTCAATGGCAAAATCGATATATTCGATTAACTAATAATATAATTTAAGTAGTACTACTATGAGATGAAATATTTTATTAAATTTGTAAAGTCAGAGTAGATTTGGCTAATCCTCTAATAGAACCTTTGTGTAGAAGGGTCGCAAATGAAACATCGAGGGGATGAGACTTAAGCCAATTGTTAGATTAATGGTGATGACAACCCAACCTCTGTGATTGGAGATCCCATGAAGGAGGTTCATATAGGTAAACAACAAGTCACGAGTTAATCCCACTAGCACTAATTAGTCTCTTCCTATGGTGTATGTGAAAGTGCTAGATTGCACTGTAGAGGTTAAGCATTAAAGCTTTTAATGATTCTCAAAGCCTTTGAGGGTGGTGTATAAAGTGTAATATATACTTGATGAGGTCACCTATATGGGTGTCGAGTGGGTCGCTTGCACGAAATTTTGGCTTACTCTCTAAAGCACTCATGAACAACCAGTCGTGCGCAGGGCCGAAAAGCGCAAAACAGCGACAACTACAAGAATAGCAGGGGTGAAGTGTGATTTATAGGATTCAGGTATACACTACAGTCTTCATGATTCATAGAAGTTCATTAACTTCATCATGACACTGTATGCTTTTCCTATATGTCTAAGGACTGGTTCATAGTCTGCAAGACACCAGATCTGAAGCATTTACATTCAAAGGATTAATTCAGGAAGGAAGAAATAGGGATGGCAGAAATACCCATACCCTGAGTGTCGGACCCTACCCTTACCCTACGGATCTAGGGTATGTTGACTTTGACTGGGTCTAGGGTAGGGTATGGGTATGAGTCCATGTTTAGAGGTAGGGTCTAGGGTAGGGTATGAATCCATAGCTAGACCCTGTGGGTCGGACCCTACCCTTACATTTTTACCCTATTTTAAACTCTACCCTAATTAGACTCTAGTTAGACCCTTGTTAGACCGTATTGATAATATATATAATATATTTTACGGTTAACTTTAACATATTTATTATGTTATTCCGCAACTAGCTTAGAAGATGTCGTGAATGATGGATCACTAGAAGCCGACATGCTATATTTTTCTTTTGTTGAATTGTTTATGTACTTCAAACTCTAAAAAAAACCTTGGACTATTGAAATTAAATTACAAAATTTGATATTTTATCAATTTTCTATTGAATGTTGATATGTAACGTAGTAGATATCTTGAATTTATTTAAATTTTATATAAAAATTAAGTTTTGATTAAAAATTATCAAAATGCAGAACGTTAAAGGGTCGGACCCTGCAGACCCTGTAGACCCTGGGTCTCCAGGAGGGTAGGGTAAAAATCTAACAATAAAAAATTTGTAGGGTCGATGGTATGGTATGGGTCCATCCAAACAAACTAGAGTATAGGTAGGGTCCTATCAATACCCTACCCAACCCATTGCCATCCCTAGGAAGAAAAGTATCTAAACTTTTGAAATAAGTGGGGAATTGTTAGAAAATTATATTATTTTAAAAATTTTATTTATTTTATTTATTGTAAATAAATGTGGTTTTAAATTATTAGAAAATGGCATGGACCATTTCCACTTGTTGACTGAAATTGTGAATTTCTGTTAGAGAAAATTGCGGGTTGTTTAGTGTGTTGCACAATTTTCTCTAGGATATGCAATGACTCTCAGGAAGTGATTTTGTGGGAATACAAATTAATTAATTTTAAGATATTTTCTAAATCCCCCACTATATATAGCCATAGTTGGCATGAGAAAAAATGATGAGATGTAAAAAATCCTCTTAGTTTATTTTTCCCGGGTTAATCTTTTACATATTAAATTTTTGTTCGTTCTTGACACCCGAGTTTCTACACTCGGAAGGATCTGTTTAATACTGGGGGCCTACACCTACGGGTGAAATAGTCTTAAGTACAGTGTCCCTTAACACGACTCAGATCAAATTTATTTCCCGTTTCCTACTAAAATTTCCAATTTATCCAACAACTGCCGAGGCCTGCCTTGAAGCTACAGGCATAATAACGAATAGCTTCGACTGGCTCGAATCCGAGACCTTTTCCGCTCTTAACAGTGGAAGAGTTTTAGGCGGTACTCTTCCACCTGTACTCCCCGTTGGACCATTGGAATTTTATGAGGTCGAAAAAGATAGAACCGAGTGCCTGGCTTGGTTAGACAAGCAGCCTCAGGAGTCTCTGGTGTTTGTCAATTTTGTAAGCCGGTCGGCAGTGTCCGGTGATCAGATAAGGGAAATGGGAAAAGGGTTGGAGCGGAGCGGGTCGAGGTTCTTGTGGGTATTGAAGACCAGAATAATTGACAAAGACGAGGATGGACAAGATTTGAGTTATAATGTCCTATGGGAGTCATTCTTGGACAGGACAAAAGATAAGGGGTTAGTCTCAAGGAAGTGGGTGGACCAACGGGAGGTTTTGTCCCATCCATCCATCGGATTGTTCTTGAGCCATGGCGGGTGGAACTCGTTGATGGAGGCAGCGAGTAGATGTGTCCCTGTGCTCGGATGGCCTCAGCTTGGAGACCACAGGGTCAACGCGGAGGTTGTAGAGAAGGCAGGTCTCGGGAAGTTGGCGTGGAGTTGGGGGTTTGGACTTGAGAGGTTGGTGGAAGGAGAAGAGATTGCTGCCAAGATTTCGGAGATGATGGGAGATGGCAACATGAGGAGCAGAGCCAGGAAGGTCCAAGAGGAAGCCAGGAATGCTACGGAGCCTGGTTGGAGCTCTCACCGTGCCATTATGAAAATAATTGAAAGTTAAATCAAGTCGTTTGAAGAATAAATTCAATTATTCGCTATAATGGGAATTCTCATCGTGCCATTATGAGAATAATTGGAAGTTAAATTGAGTCATTTAAAGAATCAACTCAATCCTTCGCTACTATGAGAGTTGTCACAATGCTATTATAAGAATAATTGGATGTTAGATTGAGTCATTTAAAGAATAAACTAAATTCTTCACTACTATTTGTACCAATTCTACTATCTGTACCAAGTATCAAATAATTCTAATATCGGGTACTCGATATCTTGAATTAGTTCAAATGGTCACCATCCCGAATTGTAGTTCTTGATGCCCTTGCATATGCCTCTCCAAGATGACTTCTCCTTCTCTTAACATGAGAGTATGTTGTTGGTATTTTTACAGTGATTTTTTTTAATTCAATTGAATTGTTTAACTATGTCTCCGAAAAATTGAAAATTTTAACTTATTCACTTGAGCGCCATCTAGGATAGAAAAATATAACATGGCACTGACGTGGATAACCGTGGTAATACAAACTGGGACAAATTAACTTTGGTTAGAAATTTGTCGCAAAAGTGTCAAATTTTAAAACCTCCAAATAGATAAAGTACAACCACAAAATATTTAGGGCAAATTGCTCTTAGGTCCCTAGGATTTACTTAAATCACTATTTTAGTCCCTACTGTTTTAAAATCAAAAGTCTGGTCCCTTTAGTTTATTTTTATTGAACTCTAAGGTCCCTTGCTGATGTCATCACTCGATTTATTTCAAAAAATGACAATTACACCCTTTAATTAAAAAAATATTCATTTTCCCGACCATCTTCTTCCATATTTTTCGGCAATTCCCCAGAAAACACACCAATGTTCTTCCATGTTTCCATTTTTAATTGGTTTCGCTTGACGGTGTTCTAAGTTTGTAAAATTGTAATCGGATGTCAATCAATTCAAGATAAGCAAGGGAATTCACTTGATTAGCATTTTTGTTAGTTACAAGAGAAACCATTAAGTCAAATACAGCCTACAATTATTCGAGTTATAGAAACAAGGGATCTTCGTACCTTCATCTTCTTCCCACAACCCCCATTGACCACCGTAACCACTTCTCTGTCCCCCGCCCCCGCCGGCCAGTTCCACGTCTCCGATTCTGGTTAGGTTAGATAGGAGGAGGAGATTACGAGATGGGGGCGGGTCGGGTTCTGCAGTGGTCGGTTTTGCGTGGTTCTTGACGCCGCTTGATTTAGGTTTACATGATTTAGAGAAATAGGCAGAGAAGATGTATAAAGGTTGAATGGTGCGATTTGGGTAGGTTGAATGTGTGATTTAGATGTTCGAAGTTGGTTTCGGTGTTAGTTTCGCCGGAGAAGATGACCCTCTCGCCGGAGCTAATTTTTATT
Organism: Hypericum androsaemum; assembly: GCA_963995505.1. NCBI lineage: Eukaryota > Viridiplantae > Streptophyta > Magnoliopsida > Malpighiales > Hypericaceae > Hypericum > Hypericum androsaemum. The sequence continues at coordinate 536,902 of OZ023194.1, read as the reverse complement.
TAAATATAAGGGCATAATAGTCATTTTAAAGACAAAAAAATAACATGACATCACCAAGGGACCTAAGAGTTCAATAAAAGCAAACTAGAGAGATCAAACTTTCAATTTTGAGACAGCATGGACTAAAATAATATTTTAACCAAACTTCAAAGACCTGAGAATAATTTGCCCAAATATTTAAGTAAAAATGAGCGAAACTACATAATACTTAAATGAACTTATCCCTAAAAAATTTCTTTTCTCGTATCCTTATTTCATAGCACCGGGAAGCGTTCCATGCCAGAAAACGGCGAAAAAGCAGCGTTTTTCTGAATACCCTAGTCAACAGTTCGATTGAAAACTTTAGATTACAGTATTTTTGTTCATAAATGGAGACGAAATGGGCCAATAAGCCCAATGAATTAGTTGACCAAAATGTGCAGTGGGATTCTGTTTGGGGGCATAGAATTGTGTTTTTGCAGTGTTAATATTTGAGTATTTTGCAGATTTTTTTATATTGAGTTCTACTGTGACAAAATTTTAACAATACATACAGTTACAATCTTGTATTTATTGTATAAGAGAATTTTACACTTAGTTTATAAGTAACATGTAAATATTATTACTATTAGTAAATTTACCAATTTTAAAAATTGTCATATACATTTAATAATAAATCCCTCAAAACCATTGTTTTCAAAAACGACCCGGAGAGCGACCCGGATTTTGGTCCGTTCTCTGGGTCAACCGGTCCGACCGGTCAAATCGGTGGTCAGACCGCTGGTTTATTATATATATTTTTAATATATATTTAGTAAATAATAGGTTTAAAAATTAATAGTCTTGAAATGTTGGTAAATTTATTTCATATTTAGTATAATTATCTTTGTAGATTTAGTTTATTTTGTGTTGATTTAGAAAAATCGAGTATAAAATCTGATTTTTTTGGGTTGGGTTGGGTGAAATCTAGTTTTTGGGTTGATTTTTTTGTCAAACCTAACGAACCAGATTTTTTCGGGTCAAAAATTCGAGCCAACCGCTTGGTCTGACCAAAAATCTTTCGGTTCGTTAGGTAACCGTTCGAACTTGGTTTTTTGACCCGCTATTGACTCCGATTCGTGGTCGGACTACCGGTCAAACCACTAGTCAGACCGCCTTCTTGAAAACAATGCTCAAAACAACCGTTCATCATAAATATCAGCAAACACTTGACTCAAGTGGTTAGAAAACTGTTTAGGTATCAAGTTCAAACTAATAAAAATATATCATACTTGTTAAAAAAAATTTATCACTTTCTAAAAATTATACCTATCTCGAAGATTAATCACCTCTAAATCTTATTCATCTTAGAGCTCCATCATAGAGCACCCCGACACATAACGTCGCCATCATAAAGCTCCATGCGCAGTGCGTCAGGAACCCTCACACGGATCCATGGCTCAGGACATGAAACTGTGGGGTCCGAACTTGAATTGATGCCAGATAAAGGGAATATAAAAATGAGAAAAATTTATTTTGCAAAAAATTATTTAAGTACCTTGTGATAAAAATTTTATTAATCAAATCAAATCGCAGCCAATTAACATCACTTAGATCTATGGTCAGTTATCCAAACTTATCCGGACCTACCCAGACCTTGCCGTGGACAAGTCACATCATCAAAATCTGTCTCCATCTTCTCCTCTCTCCTTTTCCCCTCTCTTCTCCCGCCCTCCCTCTCTCTCTCCCCAAACCAAGATTAATTTTGAAACCCAGAAACACAAAAACCAAGTGTAATTAATAAATTTAACCCAAAAAGAATTTAAATTAATTTATAAACCCACCCAAAATTAATTCATGGTAGAACGAAACAATCTGCAAAGAAACAAATCCTCAACAAATAAGCAACTGCCACTGCAATAAGAACACAAACAGCACCGTGCAATTTCTACTGCTATTGCAATTGTAAACCAAGTACAGAATGCAATTTCTTGTCCCAAATCAGAATCCAATTTCTTCTCCACGACAGTCGAGAGTAAGTTCATTTGTTAGTTTGTTGTCGCAGACCCAATTGCAAAGGGCAAGTACAGCAGTTCCCACGTGGCCGCAACTGGCCGAAGCTGCCGCCACGTGGCCACCACCACCACAACAAACTTCCACCGAGCAGATCCCTCACGAACTCCCCTCCTCCACCACCACCTTTCTCATGCAAGGAACAGACGACTTACAAGCCCATAAGACCTCTCTCACCCACCCCACCGCGTCCTCCTCTTCCGCGAGGCCTCTCGCTCCATACACCACGGTGAACTACAACTCGAACCACCCCAAACCCGCTATCCTTGTCGTCCGAGTCGGGCATGAGGACGCACATGAACAGCCTGTCGCTCCAGGTTGGCATTGCGAGGGAAGCGATGAAGTTCGAGAGGGAGAGGGTGGACTTGGTCACCACCCTGTCCCAAGCTTGGAACTTCTCCGCCACGATGAAGGTGATCTGGGTGTTCTCCGAAGGAAGTTGCTTCATCGTAGTCATCGTAGTTTTAGGAGAGCAGAGAGTGGAGAGTTAATGACGGAAGTTGCAAGAGAGGAGTTAAGGGTGCCATGAAGCGGGGAAGGGAAGGAGAGGGTTTATAAATTGATTTAAATTCTTTTTGGGTTGAATTTATTAGTTGAACTTGGTTTTGTGTTTATGAGTTTCAAAATTGATCTTGGTTTGGGGGGAGGGGGAGAGAGAGAGAGAGAGAGAGAGAGAGAGAGGAGGAGGGAGAAGAGAGGGAAAAGGTGAGAGGAGAAGATGGAGAGATGCTAGGTCATGAGATTTTGATGATGTAGTTGTTCACGTGGTCGGATAGGGTCTCGGCAAATTCGAATAACTGTTTATAAATTTAAGTGCTGTTAATTGACTACAGTTTGATTCTATTAATAAATTTTTTATCAAAAAATATTAAAATAATTTTTACAATACTATAGAGTACTAAAATAGATTTTTCTTTAAATTAATCTCACAACCCCGTGGTATTACTGGTCAACCTCACACCGGTAGATCTGCCGATTATTATTTGTTTTAGTGAACCTTAATTTAATCTGATTCGAATCGCGCAAGATCTACCTCAATAAATGTGGCGCGAATTTGATAGAAAATTTTACGAAAATATGATTTGGTCTCCAATAGTTATAATTTTGTAATCGAAATTTTATAATGGGATTACATTGTTTATTTTCTCATCTCTAAATTTTAGAAAAAAACCAAAAGTTATTACAATTTCTCCCGCTTTATATTTCTCAATCAATAGAAAGAATCAAACCGTTATGCTTTTGATTTATTGCCTCGGACTTTATTTACCTATATTAGGGTAGCCAGAGTGTAAAAAAATATTGGGAAAAGTCCACATTAGTACATTGTGGTTTGCTCGATTATCAGAGATAGGTTTGTGGTTTCAAACTCATCAAAAAGGGTCGTGTGTTTTCACGGGCTCATCAATTAAAGGCTCGGATAGCTCCCCGAGCCTAGTCAGCGTCCATTGGGCTCTCCACGTCAGAACAACATTGTTTTTAATCCTATGCGGGATTTTTTTCTACTCGAAAATGATGATGTGGGGTTGTTTGAAAATTTTAACTTGCCACGTCAGCATTTTCGAGTTAAAAAATCCTACGTGGCGTGCCACATAGGATTAAAAACAATGTTGTTTCTGATGTGGAGAGCCCAATGGACGCTGACTAGGCTCGGGGAGCTATCCGAGCCTTTAATTGATGAGCCCGTGAAAACACATGACCCTTTTTGATGAGTTTGAAACCATAAACCTATCTCTGATAATCGAGCAAACCACAATGTACTAATGTGGACTTTTCCCAAAAATATTTATAAATAGTAACGAGAAATAAATAGAACGAGGACACATGATATTTATGATTCGATCAATTGATCTACATCTATAAGCCGAAATGATCATAACTATAATATGTAGAGATACAGATACATAAATCATAGGCGAGAGTTACGCCTCTAGCCTAAATCTCTGTCTATACTACCATTGCCAAGTAAGCAAGCCAAAGAACTCTTAAACATACCCTCCTATTTATATGAGCCAAATTAATATGTTTTACCATAGGAATAGAGTTCTAAACCATTTAGAATTTTGGGACAAATCTTAACAACCTATTCCTAAATAGTACGTGTACCCTAATAACATGTTAAAATTTATGTATATAATTCAAAATTTTAAAATAATTGATATATAAATTACAGACATTTATAAACAAACCTACCACATTTATAATTAGCAATGACCATAAGTGATTAACTCAACGATAAATAGGTTTTTTCTGCTATACCTAATATAGAATTCCTATGTGATCCACGAATTCCCTATTATTTTTTGTGGGATGCACACATTTACCAAATTAAAGTCATGTAGTTTTAAATTGTATTTTTTAGTCCAGCAGGTTTTTTTTTCTCGGACATGCCTCAGTCCCGAGTAGCCATTTGGCCCTCCACGTTGGCTCCACATCTCCTAAAACGATGTCGTTTGGCGTCCTACATAGACAGTCCGATGTATAAGTCTTTGCTGACATGGCATATGGTAAATTACTAAACAATACCCGGGACTGAGGCATGTCCGAGCAAAAAAAATCACAGGACTGTAATTTGAAACTGCATGGCCTTAATTTTGAAAATGTGTAACAACAGGGTGCTTAGGGTACTTAAGTGTACTTTTTCCTTTATAAAATTACTCATTTCTGTGTGTACCGATTATTAGTTTTACAGTAATATCGAGAGAAAAAAATTAAAAATAGAATCTGCAGCGGCGTGCTTGATTTGAATTGTGATTATCAAAGAGGCATTCTTGATGCAGGAGAAGGCTGTTCCGAACTGGGACGTGACGATCAAGTTGCCTGCTTACATGCCGAAACTGCTCCCTTGATGCAGATATTGAATTTGGTTTCCGAGGCCAAGAAGCCTATCTTGCACATGGGAGGAGGAACCCTGAATTAAATCGACGAGCTCAGCAAGTTTGTCGAGCTGATGCGGATCCCAGTCGCCAGTACGTTAATTGGGTCTGTGGGTTCGTATCCTGTGAGGGACGATGCATGACTCGAGGGAAAAGATAGTTCATATTGATATTGATTGGAATGAGTTGGGGAGGAAGAAGAAGGCACGTGTTTCGGTCAATTCCGACGTGAAGTTGGCGTTGGACATGATGAACAGAATGTTGGAGAACAGAGGGTCGGTCCAACGGGAATCTTGATTTCGGAGCGTGGAGAAAGGAGTTGGATGAGCAAAAGGCAAGGTTCCGCCGATTACAGTGAAGTTGGGGATGCAATACTTCCTCACTATGCTATTCAGGTTTCAAAATTCGTACTACCGTGTTCCTAGTATATTCGACAATTATGATTTTACGGCAGAATTGATCATCCAAAAAGTTGGAGCAGTTTTCAATACCAAAACCCCCACATATATTTTCATTCTGAACACGAATACGACGACTCCAGGAAAACCAACTAGTACCAAGGACAAAAGCTGACTCTTTCCAGATAGCCAAGGTACATAAAGTTAACGTTGAGTATAGTCCAGTGTATTACTTGCTGGGGTGTTCTCAACATGTAAAAACTCCAATGCTGCACCACTCCGAACTAGCGGGACTTTTGCAGAGCCGTGTTCTGCGAGTGGCAAGCCCAACGAGGCCTAGGATATAGTGAAACTGCAAGACTAAACCACCAGACGCACAAGGAGAACAACTCACACGGACAACTCTGTTCGAGAGATCAGGATTCCGTCGGTATCTGCGTAAAGCCATTCCCCGTCGGAGATTCTTGTCCCTCCTATCTGTACCGGCACATGTTTCTCCCCGATCCCCTTTTTGTTGGCTTTCATGGGATGAGAAGCGAGCGCCCTCACACCGATGTCACAACCATTGATCTCATCCACATCTCTTATGCAACCATTAACCACTATACCAGCCCACCCGTTGTTCTGAGCTTGCACCACAGGGTTCCCTCCGAGTATCGCACACCGCAAACTACCACCCCCGTCTACAACTAGAACTCTGCCATTGCCTTTCTCCTCGAGAAACTCGCGGATCAAAACATTATCCTCAAACACCTTGAGGGTCACCACCGGACCAGAGAATACCTGGCGCCGACCATATATTTGAAAGATTGGCTGGAGTGCCCTGAGCTCACCACTTGTAATAAGTTGTGGGTTGGCGTCACAAACCTCAGCTGTTGTTACAAAGGCCATGTACCCTCGGGACACCTTCACGAAAATGACACTCACGAGCGATGAGAATTCGGTATAGCAAGCAAACCAAAATCAACTAGAAACACAAAAGGGCAGCATTTAAACTTCCAAGAATTCCACCAACAAACAAACCGAGAGATCTATTCGCAGAAGCCACAAGGGTCGTGCGATTGCAATATGGGCACGAGATCAACTTGTTCTGATATCATGATAACCAAGTCCACAACGCGGGATTCTCAACAACTTCTGCGTTTATATCACATCCTTAACTTTGGACTAGAGAAGTTCACCTCCAAAAACAAATAGCAGGGAAAAGCCAAATCTAATCATACCCTATGGCGGAATTTTATTTAAAGCAGATCCTAACAGCAACAGATACTTCACCCAACTTTCATTGGAGTAGAAGATTCACCCAATTCAACAATCAAACAGATCCATATAGAGAAAAGGGAATCCGGGATCAGAGAGGGGAATGGAATGGAATGGAATCCGTACCTGTGGTAATTGGAATTCTGGGATTCAGAGGAGAGAGGGATGGGGATGGGGGTGGGGGGAGAGAGACTTTGAGTTATATGGTTCCCACTAGGGGTCGGGGGAATCTTGGTTTCCTTTTTATCCCCACTTCTGCTGTGTTCACGTGTTTGTTGCTAACTTAATAATAACATCCACATATACAATTTCATACGATTCATAAGAAAATTGAATTGGTTGTGTTAATTTACGAATGTAAAAAATATAGTTAGAAGAGTTAATTCTAAAATATGTTTCGATAATATTTAATATGTAATTATTGTGGCAAAATATATAATTTTAAAACCGGATATTCATACACTACTTATAATAAGCATACAGAAATGTTGCCGATAAATTGTGATAGAATGTCGGAAACGAACGAAAGGGAGAAAATATGAAATAATGGGGAGAGGATAGAAGATACAGATTGGAATTGATAGAGGAGAAAGAACTTTATTACAAGAGATAATTACTGAGATGACCCTATGGTATAGTCAAATAGACTCTGAGAACCATGTAGTTTCTCTACTAATTACTGAGCCCCTGTAGTTTGGCTACTATTATACTCTCGGGTCCTCGACTGATGTCAGCAATTATTTTTTCTTTTTTTTATCATTAAAATGACCGTTATGCCCTTACAAAAAAAATAAGAAAAGCTTCTTCTTCTTCTTCCTCCGGCTCCACATCGTCCTCCTCCGGCACCAGCTTCACATCATCAGCGAGGTGCAGCTCCCGGGTTCGGCGGGAGTACATCACGTGCGTGATCTCCCACCCGCAAGCGCTAGCGTAGCGCGAGCTCGCTCTCACCAAGCTCAGCCTCAACGCGGCCCGCAAGGTTGTCGACGACAATACCGACGCCGCGGCAATTGCGAGCTTGAGACAAGCCTCGAGCAAGTCAAACATCGTGGAGTAGTAGTATAGCGCCTCCGTGAAGCGGTCGAGGAAGTTGTCCTGGTTGTGGTTGGCTTCCTGCTCCACGACGATTACGATCTTCAGGTTCAGGCTCTGGATTTACGCCAGCACAGTTTCGATCGGAGTTGACCGCAAGGGTCTCGCCGGGGTTGACCTGGAGCATCCACGACTTGACATCCTCGAGGCGGGAGGCGGTGACACCGCGAAAGGTGAATCTTATGTTGACGGAGCAGGCAAGCTCGGCGAGCTTGAGGCCGATCTCGCAGAGGGCGGGCCGATGCCGGTAAGGTGGAGTAGCGGGGGGGGCACCGAGGCGAAGTCGCGACCGTCAAAATTTTATTTACTTTGATTTTTAGTGGGAGGGGCAATTTGGTCTTTTCAAGTGACAAAAAAGGAAGAAAAAAATATTGACATCAGCCAGAAATCAGAATGTATAATAATAACCAAACTACAGGGACTCAGTAATTAGTAGAAAAACTACAGGGTCCTCAGAGTCTATTTGACTATATCCTGGGGTTCTCTCAGTAATTATCTCTTATTAAAAATATTGGGGAGAGGGGGAAAGGAAAAATATAAAGATAAAAGCTAAGCTACAAAGCTAAAGGATATGAATGTTTGATGTTTGGTTTGTGGGTCTCCTTCTCCTATGCCTCAGATCTCATTATATAGAAAAAGCTAGCCTCAGCACAATTCAAAAATCTTAGGCCGTGTTCAATATAGAAAAACAAAATATAGCTTCGGCCTAATAAGAAAAAAATAAACTATCAAAATTTGTAACCCAATTTTTTCCCCTTTTTGTGCCAAATTTGGCAAAGTCATAAGCTAAAAAGTTGTAGATCTCTGTCTTCTCTTTCTGTTACTTTTTGAATCATGGGAATCTAATACTTAAGCCGAAAGCTATGGCCTTTTTACCAAAATAGGTTCAGCAGATCTGCAGCCTAATAAAAAAAATCTACTCCCAAAACTTTCAACCCGAGTCTGACCTCCTTCTGCAACGAATTTGGAGAAGTCACAAACTTGAAAGTTCTAGTTCTTTTTTTATCTTTTTTTAACTTTTAAAATTACATCAATCAGATACATAAGTAGGAAGATAATGGCTGTTTTACTGAGACATGGTCAAACAAATCTGCGAATTAATTTTCTGCTCTAACAATGTCCCCCACACATCAATGTTTTGACGTTAGGAAAAGCATTGACGTGTACCCGTCATTAAACACACAGAAAATTAACTCTACTTAAAAAATAACTGACTATGGTAAGACCATAAATATGTAGAAAATGTACCATCAAATCAGTCGAGATCTAGCCATTATAGGCGTGCAGTTGATCACTCATCTCGAGATCCGTGTGCTCACGGCTTTCTTGCAAAAACTTGATTTAGGCTTATATGGTTGAGTGGGAGCTATATGTCCTTCGTCAAAATGACCATACAATTATTGTTGAAGGTCTGTGAGCTTTTTCTTTGCTTTTGAATTTTTTGCTCCAACCTTCTTCGTTGAGCCTTCGTGAAAGTCGGTCGATGAGACTCCGAACACTTTCCCCCTGAGTGTGAGTTTGGCTTTTTTGGCATCTCCTTACGCACAGACTTTGTATGATAACTTAGAGACCTTGTAGTCCGATCACTCCTTGTGGGTCATGTCTCACATAGTTCTTTCTTAGATTGCAAAAGTTCTTCATTGGGCACCCAAATCTTGAAGGCCTTCTTTTCCTGGAGAACTCCTTGCTCGGTCGCCAATCGAGTGACCACATCCCTCTTAACCCATGCGTACTCAGGCGGCGTCTTGCCATTGCCAGCTGATTTCGGCCGTGTGACTTGAGGACACTCCTTATAATTTGAAACCTTTAACGGTCGAGGTTGAATTAGCACGTTAGGTTGTTGCTTCACCGCAATCTTACTTGGTTTTTGAGGAAGAGTCGAAGACTTGACTTCATCATCATCAATTTTCTTTACTATGCATATGTCTTGCCCCCCGACCGGGATAATTTCGGCTGATGTATGAGCTTTGACTGCAATGTTGCAGCATCCTCATGCCCCCCGAGTGAGATTGAATTCTGATAGACATTCTGAGAACAGACTTTTTCCCTAGTGTCTCGTTGTTGAGTTGAGACAGACTCACTGCAAGCGAAGATGACTCTTTCTGTGACTTTTTGAATCACATCAATCAGATACTTGAACCAAAAGCTACGGCATTTTTACTAAAATAGGTTTATCAGATCTGGGCCTAATAAGAAAACTCTACTCCTGAAACTTCCAACTCAAGTCTGACCTCCTTCTGCGCCGAATTTGGAGAAGTCACAAACTAGAAAGTTCTAGATCTTTGTTTTATCTTTTTTTTAACTTTAGAATCGTATCAATCAGATACACGAGTAGGAAGATATGACTATTTTATTGAGATATAGTCAAACAAATCCGCGAATTAATTTTCCGCTCCAACAAAAAAAAATAAAAATTTTGAATTCATCTGAATTCAATTCAGTTTATAATTCATATTCAACTTCGTCTTTCAAAAAAATCAAAAAAAATTATTATTTTAATAATTCAAATTTGACGAATTATAATCCGAATTTAATTAAATTCATCGTCTGCCCTAGCCATCACTCGTCCCGGATATAAAATTCAGGACACACGGGCGCGTGATAGTGTCAAATGGGTTGCGTGGGTTTGCGTGGGGGTTGTGGCCTTGTGGGGTTGATGTCATTTTTTTTATTTAACTTCAAATTTTATTTTTTAATAGAAGTATTATTTAATTAGTTATTTAACTTCATATTATAAGTGTACCATAATAAGAAAGATTTTTTAAAAATGATCTGAAGAGTGATTCGCCCTTGTCTGTAGGTCGTGATCGGACTGATTCGACCGGTTGGAACACTTTTCATACCGGTACTTTTTTATATTTAAAATATATAGTTTTATTAATATTTTAACTACCCATACTTCACTACCCAATCCTATACCTCTGTTACTCTTTCCAAAAAATAAATAAATAGAATTTTTCTCTCTTTTTTACCTACCATAACCTTGAAATCTTAAAAAAAAATTCCACCAAAATCAAAAGGGTAAATTACTCTTAAGTCCTTCATATTTGTTTAAATATACTCAAAAGTCCCTCGTGTTTGAAAAATGATCCCTCGTATTTGATTTTATTATACGTTCGGGTCTCTGGCTGATGTCAGCAACTCTTTTTTTTGCTTTTGTCATTAAAATGAAAAAAATACCCTTCAATAAAACAAAAAACTTCCTCTCTTTCCTCTCTCTTCCGGAGCTCCATCGTCCACTTCCTCCCCTTCCTCGTCGGAGCTCCAGGGAGGGGTCCCATTCACAACAAAGCCGTGAACGCGAGGACAAGGACATAGGCCAAACATCAAACCGATCCCGATAGTCAAGCTGAAACTCGCCGACAATGACAAATCCTTTGACGAAGACGAGAAAGAGGATCCCCGCTCCTCTCCCAAATAAGTGCTAAAGCAACAATTTCCTCAGGTGAAGCAAGCACAAAAACCCAACAATAATTAACCCATCTCTATCATACTCCAGAAGCGAGTACTTGTGGGCCTCGCTGTCGTTGAGCTGGCCAGGAATCGAGGACGAGGAGATGGCATCGCCGTCGACTCTGGCCAGAGCGACTCCCCGGATGAGGAGAAGTTGGCGGCGAGAGTTCCGAAGAAGCCATTCCCGATGAGTTAATCCCCAAATCAAATGAGAGAGAAAGACAGAGATTGAGGAGCGGCTCCCCGGAGCGACTCCTCTTACGGCAAGCCGACTCGGTGTCTAAGCGTCGGTCGTCTCTGGTCTCCTTCAACTGCCATCGCCGTCTCCTTCAAGCTCCCAACCACCACATGATTTAATCTCAATCATTAATATTTTCTATGATTTTATCTATTTTCACAGAACCCATATCAAATTGGGTGTTAATCTTTGGGGTCATCAATTGGAATGTTTTATCTGGGTGATTCATATTTGGTGGTTTCTTAGGCTTTTTTTTAAGGTAATTTTGTTATTTCAGTGACAAAAAAATTGACGTCAGCCAGGGACCCGAACGTATAATAAAAGTAAATAACAGGGACAACATGATCATTTTTTCAAACACGAGGGACACGAGGGACTTTAGCGTATATTTAAGCAAATACGAAAGACTTGAGAATAATTTATCCAAATCAAAAATTGAATCGGAAAAATCCTAATTTTTTTACCCACCATCAAGAAAATCTTTTTTCGGTTAAACCTTACCAACAGAAAAATACAGAGTCAAAAATTTGGTCGAACCGCCCGGTCCGACCATTTTTTTGGTGCCTCGTAAGGTTGGCCATTTTTTGACCAAACCCGGTACGCTATTCGTATCGAATCACAATCCGACCGGTCCCACTACTTTTTTTAAAACCTTAATAATAAGTTCGACACAACTGCGTATACCATTTGACATAACCAGGCATACCATTTTATCATATTTTTGATTAAATTCTTCTTAAAAAATCATAATTAATATTATCAAATTAATTATTTAACACGACATACCATTTGACATAATTGGGTATACCATTTTACACAATCGGGTATACCATTTGACAGAATCGGGTTAAAATACAATTTTAACATATTTTTGATTAAATTCATCTGAAAAAATCACAATTAATATTATCAAATTAATTATTTAACACGACATACCATTTAACATAACCGAGCATATCATTTAATATAATCAGGTATACCATTTAGTATAATCGGCATACCATTTAATATAATCGAGCATACCATTCGATATATAATTTAATTTTCTTATTATAAGTATTTAAATAATCGAAAAGATCATTCGATATAATTGAGCATACCATTTGATATAATTAAAAATACTATTTAATATAATCAAACATATCATTTAACATAACCGAGCATATCATTCGATATATAATTTAATTAATTATTTAACTTTCTTATTCTTTAACTTTCTAAATAAAAATCGTCCGCTATAGCGTTCTCCAGTTTTTTCTCCTTTCTATTTTTTCTTTTAGGAAAAAGTCCACAAAAGTATCCGATAGTTTTATATTTTTACAATTTAGTACCATGTAGTTAAAAATTAGAAATTCAGTCCATGTAGTTTCCAATTTTTTTCCGGGTAGGTCCAGAGCAGCTGCCCGTCCATACGGTCTTGAAATGATGTCATTTTTTATCCGACATGACGGACACGTGGCTACCGAGTTGGATTAGTTACTGATGACATGTTCCTTGCAGTTTCACGTTTTCATAATTTATTACCTATAATTTTAAATTGGTAATTCAGTATCGTGTAGTTTCATATTTTTACAATTTAGAATCCTGCTGACACGTAATGTGGCTAATTTCTTATTTAGTCTCTAATTTATTTATATTTTTTCAAATAACTAATTATTTAAATATATAAAACCTTCTCATTCTCTTTCCTCTCCATTTCCCTCTCCTTGTCTCCTCCTCTCCTAGCGCGATTCACACATTTTCCCCCTCTCCCCCTCTCATGGCCCTCCGTAATTCGTATCTCTCTTCGCTATTATTTCAGAAAAGTTATCATGTCAAAGATATTTACATTTTTTTAGCTAAAACAAAGAAAAATAAGTATACAGATAAGCTGATAAAATGAATAAAAATAAATCTGTATCCACTAAATATGTATACACAAAAAATTATTTGAAAAATATTGATAAATTGTAATTATTTCCTTGTCTATATTCAAATCATCAAAATATTTGACATCTAATTAAATACTACACTCGAATAATATATTATTGTTACATCAAGACTATAATTACATTGAAAATGATGTAACAATTATCAAATAAACAAATCTAGCACAAACTATTATCTAAAATAATATTTTTATTCCTGCCTATACAGATATTAGAGCAGTAGCCATGTCAACGACTCGTTCTTTTTTTACTTGGGAGCGTGATTCTAGGTTCTCTGTCGAATTTGATATAATAAAAGTTTTAATACGATGACACATCGGTGACTTTATATCTATTAATTTTACCGCACTAGCCATGTAAACGAATGTATTTCCCGGTGAGAGTTTAGAGAGAATTTTTTTTTTGTGGTAAAGGTGGGCGAGAGTTTAGAGTAAATCCCATTCACATAACATGATCAGACCCCGATTGTTGGTCGGTGTTTTTTATTATTTTTTATCAAATACGCGTCAGAATATTTTGTTTCAAATTTTAAAAGACTCAAAATCAATATCTAATTTTTTTATAAGTAATTTTTCATTAATTATATAGAAATAGTAATAAAATGTACACACCTAGAACTGTAGAAGTACATTACAAAACACCCAATGCAAAAGACATTTTTTAATGCAGTCAAATCAATATCTAATTACTATAAAATAATACTTAAGCTAGTTAATTTAGATGTTGGATCAGTCATGTATCTTCTTCGCTGACTCTGGGCATACATAATATATTTAAATTAAAATATGTTTAAATTAATCAGTCACTTGTCAAGATCTAAATCTAATATATTTATATTTATTCTATTATGATCCACGCATTCTATTTTAAAACCCCCGAGTGTATCACGATGATCGTTAATTAATAGCGATGACCTCTATTAATAGCCAAAAGAGCAGGAGGGGGGAAAAATAGGAAAAAGAGCCTCATCATCATCATCTCTACTATGGAGATGGAGAAGAATAAACAGAGAGCGATAGTGTTTTATCCATCTCCGGGAAGAATCCACCTAAACCCAGTTGTAGAACTAAGCAAGCTCATACTCAAAGACCACCCTTCCCTCTCCGTCACCATCATCACCTCCAGCCTCCCTCCATTCCTACGCTTCACAAGTCTCCAACAATTATTCCATCAACTTCATCCACCTTGAAGCACCTCCCCCCTTGATCCCTAGTGATGCCAACAACGAGAACGTTACTGCTTCGGCTTGCGATCCTGCTCGAGCAACTCGCGAGTACGTAGCCACGATGTTTGAGATCCCCAAGCTCAACAACTCCGCGACACCCTCCTGATGCTCTCCCACACATACACCATCAGAGCCTTCATAATGGACTACTTTTGCCATTTCGCTTTCCATGTCCCTTCTAGTCTCGACCTCCCAACTTACTACCTCCGAACCCAATCGGCCTTCGCTGCAGATGTTCTTCTCTACATTCCTGTCACTGACAAGACCATCTCCGGAAGCTTGAAAGACCTCGATCCTAACTTCCTCGTGGAGTTACCCGGGGTCCCACCAATCCCATGCAAGGACATGTCTGTTGTTCTCACTGACAGAACTCATCGGGTGTATAACTACTTCTTTGACGCATCGACACAACTGGCCAAATCCAACGGAATCATCGTAAACACGTTCGACGCATTGGAGCTAAAGGCTTTAGAGACCACACGGGAAGGAAAGTTCACCCCTGGCGAACCCAAGGCTCCTCCGATTTACTGCGTGGGCCCACTGATAACCTCTCTTCATGATATAGGCGACCCCAATGGAGGAGAGAGCCATGGGTGCTTAACTTGGCTGGACTCCCAACCGAGTGGAAGCGTGTTATTCCTTTGCTTCGGCCGTTTCGGTATTTTCTCCTTGCGCCAGATGAAAGAGATGGCCATTGGTTTAGAAAGGAGGGGAGTCAGGTTCCTGTGGGTGGTCCGAAACCCGCATGAGATAGGCACAGGCGAGGTAGAGCCGGAGACGTTCCTTCCCCAAGGGTTCCTGGAGAGGACCAAAGAGAGGGGCCTCGTGGTGAAGAAGTTCCAGGTCTTGGGCCACGGGTCTGTGGGTGGATTCGTGACACACTGCGGATGGAGCTCGGTGATGGAGGCAGTATGCGTCGGGGTGCCCATGTTGGCGTGGCCACTCTACAATGAGCAGAAGATTAACAAGGTTTATCTGATAGAGGAAAATAAGATGGCTTTGGGCTTAAGGGAGGAGAAGGACGGACTGGTGAGCGCAGGTGAGTTGGAAGAGAAGGTGACTGAGTTGATGAGCAGCTCCAAGAAAGGCAAAGAGTTGAGGAAGAGAGCTGCGTTCATGAAACAAGCTGCATCGGAAGCACTCAGCGATGGAGGCTCCTCTAGGGTCGCCCTTGCCAAACTCGTGCACAATTTCAAACCCTGAATTATATCATGATCGGAATTCGGACATTAGGGTTGTTGTTGATCATAATAGGGTTGTTGTTGATCATAATAAAACGGAATGCGGTGGTATGGCATGTTTTTAGTTGTGTGTAATGTTATTTTGTTATCCGGTTGTTGGAGCACAAAATTAATGTCTCGGAGGATGATGATCTATTTTCGGATGTGCGGGAATCGGCTCGGGCTCGTCGGAATGAGGAGCCCGGGCGAGAGCACATAGGCGAGACCGAGCGAGGGTTCTTCTCGCTCACGTTGGTGACCGGGCGAGAGCTCGCCCACGTAGGCGAGATCGAGCGAGGGCTCTTCTCGCTCACGTTGGTGACCGGGCGAGAGGCTCCTCTCGCCCAAGAAGGCGAGATCGAGTGAGAGATTCGTCTCGCTCACGTTGGTGAGCCCGGGCGAGAGGCTCCTCTCGCCTACATGGCCGAGTCCTATCGAGAAACTCGTCCGACTTAAATAGGTGAGGGGCCGGTAGGAGGCACGAGTGAGGAGCCGAGTGAGAGGCCTACGACGAGAGGCCGAGCGAGAGGTCGAGTGGCGAAAGTCCGAGTGAGAGGCCGAGCGAGAGGTTGAGTGGCGAAAGGCCGAGCGAGAAACTTAAGGCGAGAAGACGAGCGAGGAACCTAAGGCGAGAAGCCGAGTGAGAAGCGGAAGGTGAGAAGCCAACTTGGACCCGAACGGGAAGCTCATTTGACCTTCGTAGGCGGGAAGACGATTCCGGGAATAGGTCCACTTTGGTTGAGGAGGCCGTTAGCTTGAGCCCATTTTGGGATTCACTTTGGTCCTGACGAGATGTCCGTCTTGGGCGATAACGGACTTGAGTCAAGATTTTGCATGGGAGATTCGAGAAGGTCAAGACGATCTATATTTTCCTAACTTGAGCCGAGATTCTCAATATTTGGCAAGACTTGGTAAGTTCCTCTTTAGGCCGCAATTGCTTGGTCGTCACATTTTGAAAGCTTCCTATTCGAGGACGGGATCTGCTCATTTAAGGAAGACGGCTTGTACTGAGCCGAGAGGATCCCATCATATTAGGAACAAATAACTTGAAGCAGATCTCTCGGGATTGAGACTTGGAGCCGAAGGTCTTGGAGGCGATTTAGGATTTTCTATTATGAAGGCGCGGAGGTTAGGTCAAGGCACTCTATATTCGAGGATGGGATCTGCTCATTTAAGGAAGACGGCTTGTACTGAGCCGAGAGGATCCCATCATATTAGGAACAAATAACTTGAAGCAGATCTCTCGGGATTGAGACTTGGAGCCGAAGGTCTTGGAGGCGATTTAGGATTTTCTATTATGAAGGCGCGGAGGTTAGGTCAAGGCACTCTATATAAAGAGGGCTTGGGCGAGAGATCGACATCAACAACACAACACACGACTACTCTTCTATCTTTATTGCTTTTCCTTAGCCGTAGCTTAGCGTAGCCCGTAGCATAGCTCTAGCCTAGCCTAGCATAGTTAGACCGACCTTGGGACGACCACTCCGGATCCGTCTCGGGTTGCTTGTTCACTTATTCCCGCAACACCGGTATATGTATGGAGTCTTCATCTTTTCCAGAGAAAACATGAAAGTATCTTTCTTTGTTATCCAGTATTTGTTGCTGTAAAAATCCACACTTCATTCACTTCAACGGCTTTCGCTGGTGATTGGATTCGTATCAACTAAAATCTTGTGCCCACAAATTCATAATGTAATTGTAATTAGATTCACTTAAAAATGATCAGTGTCCACCAGCTCGATTTAAAGCATAGGAAAAGCCTTATAAACTACTTTCACACGCAAATTAATTGAGATGGCAACATAAGCAACTGAATTAAGCGTCTGTTCCTAGCTTAAATTGTTAAATCTTAAGGCAGCTTGTGAACCGTTTTCATGTCAGCCACTTCCTTGAGGTCTCCTTTCTCGACATGGTCCCACCACTTGAACAAGAAGTTGTCCACCACAAGTCTGAACCAGGGTGACAACTTCAGACCCTCCTCACCCGCATCGGCTTTCCGCAAAATCTCCTTCAGCTGGTCCCGGTTGACGTATTTGAAGTCAGCCACCTCATCCGGGTTTGGATTTACACTGACTTCGCGCACGATGAAGAGAAGGTAGTCAACTGCAAATCAAGGAGCAGGACGGTCATGGCAGCAGAACACAGTACGCAAAATGAATTGCAGTAAAGGTTTGACTTATATGCAGCAAAATAGACTACGGGATTCTGCAGGCAAAGGTTGGCCTCGGCAAAAATGATTCGAAATTGGATCAAACACAGAGTATAGGCAAATTCGCAAACTGAAGAAGGAGAAGTGAACTCAGAAGCATTACTTACGTTCATGCTCTCCCCATTTTCCATCGGAAGGGGTCATGTAGAGTATGCGGCCCAGTGTTGTGAACTCGTCAACTGGGACATCTTCGGCAGGAATACCAAGCTCATCAAAAAGCTTCCTTTGTGCAGCATTTCTCACTCCTGATACAAATTATAAAAAAAAACGTATTATTAGTAATCCTCTGCAATGCAGGCGTAATAGTAGAACTGCCTGCCTGGTCTTGACAAAAGGATGGTCAAGTAACCATTTGAGAAATGACCTGATACACCATCAGAACACACCGAGTTCCACAGCAGAAGCAACCAACTTTATCACTGGACAGCAAGCAAACACGAGATTCACTTACCCAGACTATTTTCATGAATAAGCTCAGACTCGTGATACAAAGGATGGCTGCAGCACGTGTTGGTCCATACTAGGGGAAATGTAACCTTTGTTCCAGATCGTTGCTGTCAACAAGTAGAATCTCGATTACCTTAATATCTTAACAGTAATACATACAACAATTATAAAGGAAATGTAAAAAATTCCTCAACACTGCTCTCCAGCATACAAGAACAAACTAACAAAATTGAGTCTGCATAAATTACTTGTCCACCAATTACCTTGCACTTGTCACAAAATGAAGATTAAACTGGATATTCCGCACTAAAGCACCATAGATATATGTCCAACAATGAATGTTTTTTTCAAGAACGTTCTAATCAGGGAAAACTAAGAAGGATCAGATGTCAATGCATCACTTTCAACATCACACAAAGGTCGTGCGATAAAAAAAGCCCGCACACTCGTAAAACGCGAGCAAGAGAGGGAGTCCATGACAGAGGTAAAGAGTATCACAAAGTCATTAGCTAAGGTTAGGTAGGATAAAAACTGAATCTCCAAATTCATGGCAGTCCTAGCGGTTGAAAACGATCGGACACCTGAAGGAGGAGCTCGTATTTCGAGTTGAAGAGGAAGACGCTGAAAGCCCTATGCAACGCACTGCCCTTCACAATGTTCTCCCACAGATGACCTGCGCATACGGAAAATGCTTTAGATGAAATCAACCGGCGACTGATCGCAGTTCAGGCAATCCGATCCGGCAACGAATTCCCGCTGTCTGATCATTAAATTTGACCATCAACAGCTCCTAAATCCCTAGGGGAAACTGATTCGAACTTACAATTGTACTTGGAGTCGTGGCCGACGACCTGATCGTTCTCGTCCACCAAGATGCATCTGCACTCGCAAATATATTTCTTAATTAATCAGAAATTTTACAAATGCAAGATTTTGAATATCTACGAATTTATTGTTTTAGAATTTTGAATTTGACACGAGCAAGAAATGATAAAATACGAAAGAAATTAGATAGAGAGAGGGAGGGGGGAGACAGACTCGTCCTCGAACATGAGGCGCCTCTGGACGGCGTCCATCCCGGCGTCGGCGGCCATGGCGGGGGAGCTGTTGCTGGTGGAGGCCTGGGATGACGAATATACCCTCGAGGAGGAGCGGTGGACGGGGAGGGGCAGCAACTGGGTGGGTTTCCTCCTAAGGGCGGGAGGGGTAATTATCGTAATCGCTACGCTATTTAGTAAGCGGAAGGCCGTGGGTTTCCTCCTTTTTTGGTTCGGTTGGGCCCGTCCACTAGTTCGCTTTTATAGCCACCAGATTCTTCGCCGCTCAGTTATTAGCAATCAAATATATATATATTTTTTGGAAAAATACACTTTACCTACCTATAATTTCACTGATTTCACTTTCAAAACGTGTAATTTTAATTTGGTAATTTAATTCTTGTGATTTAAAATCTTTGATAATATACAGTCCACTCTAATTGACAGGAATAAAATGTCAAGTTAGGTAGGCTAATGCGACGTAGTGTTATTGCCATGTGAGAAAATGACTGGATAAATTGTATGACATCCTTTCAAGTGAATAATTTAAAAATCAGCCTCTCTAATCTTCTACTCCTCGTCTCCTCATCTTCCTTGAGCAATTCTTGAGCGAAAAAAAACCCACAAGAATTCTCGAGAAGATTCCCTTCTTCAATCATCCAATTATCACCAAGAACATAAGCACAACATAAAACCAATCAAACCAAAACACAAACAAAAAATCAGAAACAACTAAAGAAGAAGACCCAAGCTCCGGTAGGAACGACAACGACGACAAGGCGTCCCAGTCAATGGGCGTCCCATTTGACTAGTTGGTTCACGAAAATCGCCCCCCAACCCCATCCCTATCGCGTGCTACCATGGATCTGCTTCCCGATTCCCCCAGATAGCTTTGATTGCGTCGAAATTGAAAACCCTAGCTTTTCTTTAATTGAAATCGAATAGGAACCCTCAAATGGACTTGGCCAAGCGAGCTTTCTCTCAGGCATATTCGGAGCTACGGCGAGGGAAGGGTTCCGGAGAGAGAGGAGGAGGAGACGACGAGTTTGGAGTTGGCGATGGTGGGAGAGGGGGAGAACGCCGAAGGAGGAGGGAGGGGGTTGGACGAGGTGGGCTTCGAGGTGGGGTTGTTAGGCTAGAGGAGGACGAGCGGGGCTTATTCAGAGACAGAGAGGTGCTTGCCGGCGGCAAAGGCGAAGAGGGAGGATGACGGGCGAACACCGCGTCTTATCTCGACCTCCGCTCCTGAAAGGGTATTAACTGATCATAAACGAAGGAGACGGGAATTTGATGCAATTTGTTTTTGGGATTTTTTCTGCTTGGAGAGTCGAAGCAGTGGATGAGAAAATGAGAGAGAGGAGGAAGACGAGGAGAAAATGAGAGAGAGGAGGAAGACAAGGAGAAAATGAGAGGATGATTTTTAAATTAATAAATAATTTGGGTAGTGTTATGGTAATTTTCTCACTCGAAACCATGTCAAACAACTTACCCAGTCATTTTGCCACGTGGCATTAAAACGACGTCGTATTAGCCTATGTGGTAAGCCACGCAAACGTTTTATCCCCGTCATCCGAAGTAGATCATATACTATCGAAGATTTTAAAGCACACGGACTGAATTACTAAACTGAAACCACACGTCCTGAAAGTAAAATCGGTGAAACTACAAGTAGGTAAAGTGTACTTTTCCTTTTTTTTGGTAGAAATCGAGGGGCATAGTGCTCACTAATCTTTATTACTCACGTGCTGAAACGTTAGTGCGTGTACATCGAGGTAGACTAACCCCCTTCATATCATCCAAGTAAACATCAATACATAAATTAAAGGGTGTATCAGAAGACACCAACTCATATCCTATGGCTAATGCATACTTCGAGAGCGAATTCGCCACACGATTACCCTCTCTAAAGGTATGCTGCATCTGTGTCACCCAATCTCGGTCAAGTAGACACCTAGCTCGGCGAATCAGGTTGGCATGTGGATGCTCCTGCCCAGCATCACGACCGACACAGAGGAGAGCTAGGGAGGAATCGACCTCTACCGTCACCTGTCGATAACCACGATCACATGCTAGCTCAAGTCCCAAAATCAGAGCCCAAAGCTCAGCTACTAGGGAATTGCAGCAGCCGACTCCCTTGGCAAAATCTCATAGCCAACGGCCTGCTGCATCTCTAATAACCCCTCTAGCACCAGAGTTTCCAGGATTGCCAGCCGATGCTTGATCAGTGTTCAACTTGACAAATCCAGATGGTGGGCGTGTCCACGATACAAGTACCTCACGCCTCGGGGGGAGTGGAGTATTCCG
Organism: Hypericum androsaemum; assembly: GCA_963995505.1. NCBI lineage: Eukaryota > Viridiplantae > Streptophyta > Magnoliopsida > Malpighiales > Hypericaceae > Hypericum > Hypericum androsaemum. The sequence continues at coordinate 515,187 of OZ023194.1, read as the reverse complement.
GTTAAGCATAACTCGGGCAAACTCATGTACCTGCATAGATATGAGAGAAGGGGGGGCCCCCTGTATAAGGCCCATATTGGAAGACAACGGCATTTCGCCACTTCCAGATCCACCAGCACGTAATAGTAAAGACAGTTACCTAAGGTGGGCCCTCGATATTCTGACCATCCATCAAGACATTATATCGTATCCAATCCTTCCAGTCTGCAAACTCCAGGAAACCTGTCCACCCGCAGGGTAACAACGTATCCCATACTGCTCGCGAGAACCTGCAATCGCGAAAAAGATGCATTAGAGTCTCATCGCTGCTAAGGCACATTGGACAGGTGCTCCAGCTTGTCTGGTGTCATCGAGCTCGTTCCGCATTCGTCATCAACCTGCCATGAAACATAAGCCAGATAAATACACGAATACGTTCCGACACACACAGTTTCCAAATTTTAGACCACATAACATCCCTCTGGACAGGCCACAGATCTCTGCACAAAGCCTCATACAAGGATTTCGTAGTAAACTGTCCATCCATTGTGAGGCCCCAAGATAGCGTATCTTCTAAGGTAGGCACGGAGGAGAGGTCTCTAGCTACGAGTAGCGCCATCTACGGTGCCTGTAAAAATTCAGCCAGACATGTTAAATCCCAGCCCCTTGTATTCTGCCAATAATTGGAGACATTCTTCACTTTCTCTTCCGGTGGCAGATATCCCATTATGTGGTTGCGAAGGAGGGAGGGTAGCAACCAAGGATCATTCCAAAAAGACGTTTCGAGACCATTACCAACACTCCATCGCAGCCCCAATGAGAGAGCCAGTTTGGCCTTTACAATCGGCTTCCACGTCGGCGAGCAATCAAATTTATATTAGTTGATATAATTTTAGGTTTTCTCCGAATGTGTTTGATATAATAATAGTTTTAATGCAATGACACGTCACAGTGAAGAACAAGTCGTCTGCTTTTTTAGCGATCACAGTTCACATAACATTAACAGTGTCGAAGAATTGGGCAGAAATTCAATCCTTGAGATTTGGTTAATAAGTAAAAAAATATAGGGTAAATTACTGTAATGTCCTTCGAATTTGACTAAATCGACTATTTAGTCTCTCGTATTTCAAAAATTATTCTCACGCCTCCCATATTTGATTTTATTATACGTTCGAGTTCCTGGCAAATGTCAACAACTCTTTTTTAATTTTTGTCATTCAAATGAAAAAATGCCCTTAGAAAAAAAAATCTCTCCACTGTCCTCGTCGAACCAAATATCTCCACCAGCTCTCCATCTCCAATCACCACCACCCTCCTCCGCCGCATCACTCCACAACCACCACCATCGTTACCCAGAAGATACGCACAAACTCAGAATAAATTCAGTAAATTAATCACCAATTAAGAAGATATGTTTTTTCAATCTACCACCTCCTCCACTCAATCCACCACCACTGTAACCAATAAGATATGCTTTTTCAATCCACCGCCTCCTCCACTCCACGATTCAAACAATAATTATTAATTAATCAAACAAGTTTTCAAGGCCAGCAATGGAGACGCTGACCTAGCTGGGATCCACTTCTTCTGGAGCCTGTTGGTGCTTCTGGATTGATTCGATGGTGGGAAGGGTAAGTAGGGAAGATGAATATGGCCTTCGTCATCTCCGGGGAAGACCAGAAGGATGACGACGACGGTCTTCGTCATCTCCGGCAAAATCGACCTCGCCGAACATCTTCAACCGCCTCTTCGAAGAGACCCGAGCTCTGACCTTCTCCCCGACCCTGAGAACACCCCCCTGACGAGCCTCCTTCGCTGCAATCAAAGATGAAGATAGACCCGGAGGGCTATCCAGACAAAACCCAACTTTCGGTTCAATTTCTCCCTCAACCAACAGGCCTCGCTCTCCTCTCAGTCGCCTGTTCGCATGTAGTCGAGGAGGAGTGAGACCACAAATGGTGGCGCTTGGGAAGCGGAGTTACGTCGGCTGGTGGGTTCGTCGAAGTGGTCGTCAAAGTCCGTTGGTGGAGTCGTCAGAGGGTGGTTGTCGGTGTCACGTCGGTGGGTTTATAGGTACTGGCGTTTCAAGGGTACCGACGTCGGTTGATGGTTGTGCTGCCTATAGCAGGTGCTCTGTTGGCCGATCGAGAGAAGGGGACGTCGATTTTAGGAGGAGGAAGGGATTATTTTTTTGTGCTGTGTTGTAACGGCATTTCAAGGGTACCAGCGTCGGATTTTAAGTTGTTAAGTTGGAGCCGGCGAGAAGAACGATAAGGACGAGGAAGGGATCATTTTTTAAGGGTAATTTAGTTATTTTAGTAACAAAATTGAAAAAAATGTGCTGACATCAGTCAAAGACCTAAACGTACAATAAAATCAAGCATGAGGGACGTGAGAACAATTTTTGAAATACGGGAAACTAAATTATCGATTTAGTCAAATCCGAGGGATAATACAGTAATTTGCCCAAAAATATATGTACACTTTTAAATTTATATTTTATGATCGTTGTTTAGACTCCGAAGAGCTGAAGAAGTAATGTACTTGAAAAGAAAAATACTATTTTACCACCCCGAAAATATTTCACCGACAGTAAAAAGTGATAGTTTCAACTAGAAGGAGAAAAGACTAAAAGGGGCAAGGTAATATAGACCCTACATAGTTCCCACCAAGTGCTCCAGGCAGTAGCTTTTCGACGCAAGGGATTAGCGACCGCCGCCAGTCGAGTCCGGAAATGCACTTTTGGCTGGACAAGTTTGCCCTTGCTTGTCCAAAATACGTAGATAAGTTGGTGCCTCTATAAATACCAATGTAAAGCTCATTTATTGTGGTTCCAAGAGAGAAAATAAGCAACATCCATTGCAAAGAGCAAGTGAAGCAGTGAAGCTCAAGAGTGAGATTAGTTAAAAACCTTCTGGCTTGGTACGACCCCGGATGTAGACGTTCTCGTCGAACCGGGTGACCAAATCCTTGTCTCTTTTGTGTTCTTTTATTTATTCTTCTTGTGGCTACGTGGTTTGCTTGCTCGTGTTGGTGATTGCATTGGGTCCGTTGGCTTAACAATTGGTATCAGAGCACCCGGGTTTAGGACGTGGTGGGAGCAAGCACGATGGGTGATGGCAAATCTCCCATGGAGAAGTTCGATGGAGTGGACTACGGCTTTTGGAAGATGCAAATCGAGGATTACTTGTATGGTAAAGATTTGCACCTCCCGCTTGGTGAGAAAAAGCCTGATGACATGGATGAGAAGAAGTGGACGTTGTTGGATAGGAAAGCGATAAGTGTGACTCGCTTGTCCTTGTCCAAAAATGTGGCTTTGCATTTAGTAAAGGCAAAGTCCACCAAGGAGTTGTTGAAGGTATTGTCCAAGATGTACGAGAAGCCCTCGGCGGCCAACAAGATTCATTTGATGAGGAAGCTCTTCAAACTTAGGATGACAGAGGGTACTTCGGTGGCCATGCACCTTCATGAGTTCAATACGACCATTGCCTGTTTGAGCTCGGTGGAGATTGACTTCGATGATGAGGTACAAGCCCTAATCTTCCTTAGTTCCTTACCCGATAGTTGGAGTGGTATGGTGACAGAGAGTGCGTCGGCAGGGAAGGTGAAGTTGAAGTTAGATGAGGTGAGGGACTTGATTATGAGTGAGAAGATTCGTAGGAGAGAGTCTGGAGTAGGCTCGGGTTCGGCTTTGAATGCTAGCAATAGGGGGAGGTCCGAGTCTAAGTGGAAGGGGAAAAAGGATCGGAGTAGGTCTAAGTCCAAATCGAAGGGTGACTCAAAAAAGAACAGAGTTCTATTCAATATTGGAATTGTGAGAAGTTTGGTCACTATAGAGACCAATGCAAGGCACCGGAGAAGGAGGACAAGTCGAAAAATGTAACAACGGAGGACCACGGGGATGCGTTGGTCTTGAGTGTTAGTAGTCCATTGGAGGCTTGGGTATTAGATTCGGGTGCATCATTCCATTCTTATAGTGATAAGGGGATGATGGAGAGGTATACCAAAGGTTTATCTTGCGAATGATGAGCCCTTGCGAATGATGAGCCCTTGCAAATTTTAGGTAAAGGAGATGTAAAAATCAATACTCCCAATGGATTGTTATCGTTGTTGAAGGGTGTGAGGCATATTCCCAGATTGAAGAGGAATTTACTTTCTGTGGGACAACTAGATGAAGAGGGGTATGATGTGACTTTTGGTTGTTAGACATGGAAGATCACTAAGGGAGCTAGGGCGGTGGCTCATGGTGACAAGGAAGGTACGTTGTACATGAAAAGGAACACTCATGATAGCATTGATCTTGTAGGAGCAATAAATGATGTGTATTTATGGCATAATAGGCTTGGCCATATGAGTGAGAAGGGAGTGCAGGTGCTATGTTCAAAAGGGAAGCTACCGGGTCTAAAGACTGTGGATGTGGGTCTTTCTGAAGATTGTGTGTTTGGGAAGCAGAAGAGGGTGAGCTTCTCAAGAGGTGGTAGGCCCCCTAAGGACTGGCACCAGTGGTATCCGTGGGTGATTCTTTATATTACATGACCTTTATAGATGACTCTACAAGGAAGGTGTGGGTCTACTTCCTAAAGCATAAGTCTGATGCTTTTGATGCTTTTAGGAAGTGGAAGGCTCTTGTGGATAATGAGAGGGGTCTCAAGGTGAAGTGCTTGAGGTTTGACAATGGTGGACAGTACGAGCTTCAAGATTTCAAGGACTTTTGTACAGAGCATGGGATTCACATAGAGAAGATGGTAGCTGGGACCCCCTAACAAAATGGCATAGCTGAGAGGATGAACCAGACACTCAATGAGAGAGCAAGGGCCACGAGGTTGAAGAGTGGCCTCCCAAAGATGTTTTGGGCAGATGCTGTCAACACTGCAGCAATCTTGATCAATAGAGGGCATCAACGCCTTTGGAGAATAGGATACTGGAGGAGGCATGGAGTGGCAAGGAGGTTGATCAAACTTTCTTACGAGTGTTTGGTTGTGTTTTCTATGTACTTGTAGATGCAGATGATAGAAACAAGCTTGATGCAAAGTCCAAAAAGTGCACATTCATTGGATATGGAGGAGATGAGTTTGGGTTCCGCCTTTGAGATGAAAAGAACAACAAGGTTGTGAGGAGCCGGGATGTCATATTCAATGAGAAGGTGATGTACAAGGAGATAGGGAGTGTAGCTGATGAAGTGGGTCCTAGCAGTGAGGTTGTCGAGTTAGACATCTCGAACTCGGGTGGGAGTAGGGTACTTGATGGGTAAAAGGCCGAGATGGAGATGGAGCCAAGGTCCCCATTACTAGTGGTTCCATTGAGGAAGTCCACTAGACACCGTGGGTCTCCGGATAGATATTCGCCAGCAAATTTCTATCTCTTATTGACCGATGGAGGAGTACCTGAAGATTTTGCAGAGGCTCAGAAGATTGAGCAAGTGAACAAGTGAAAACTTGCTATGGATGATGAGATGGAGTCTTTGGGGAGCAATGGAACTTAGGAGTTAGTCAAACTTTCCAAAGGCAAGAAAGCGCTGCAAAATAAGTGGGTCTATAGAATGAAGAAAGAGGCGGATGGCACCGAGCATTATAAGGCAAGACTGGTTGTAAAGGGATTTCAGCAGGGATGTGGTATTGACTTCACTGACATCTTCAGTTCCGTTGTAAAGATGACCGCCATTCGAATAGTGTTGAGTATGGTGGGTGCTGAGGATCTATTGCTAGAACAAATGGATGTGAATACGACATTTCTTTATGGTGATCTAGAGGAGGAGATCTACGTGGAGCAACTAGATGGGTTCTTTCAAAGTGATGGTAAGCTTGTGTGTAGGTTAAGGAAGAGCTTGTATGGGTTGGAACAAGCTCCAAGATAGTGGTACAAGAAGTTTGATGGATTCATTCGCGAGATTGATTTTGCTCATTGTGAGGCGGACCATTGTTGCTATGTGAAGAGTTTGGACAATGGCTATATCATCCTCCTGGTTTATGTTGATGGCATGTTGATGGCAGGCACTAGTGCTAGAGAGGTGAACAAGGTGAAGAAGCAATTGTCTGAGAGGTTTGCATGAAGGACTTGGGTGAGGCCAAGAAAATCCTTGGGATGAGGATTGAGAGAGATAGAGCTGCAGGGAAACTATTTTTCTCTCAAGCCGAATACATTGAGAAGGTGTTGGAAATATTTAGTATGCATAAGACCGGATATAGCACATGCGGTGGGAGTAGTGAGCAAGTTCATGAGCAATATTGGATCGTAGTAAAATGGATCCTTGGATACTTGAGAGGTACTACTGACAAGTGCCTATATTTTGAAGGCAAAGATGTGAAGCTTCTAGGGTATTGTGATGCGGACTTGGGGTCCAATGATCATGATGAAAAGAGGAGAACAAGTGGTTATGCGTTTATGCTGAGAGGGACAGTGATATCTTGGGCCTCGAGGTTGCAAAAGGAGGTGGCTTTTTCAACTGCGGAAAGTGAGTACGTGGCTGTAACGGAAGCAAGTAAAGAGATGGTATGGTTGCAAAGTTTCTTGGGGGAATTGGGGAAGGAGAAAAGTAAAAGTATGCTCCACAGTGATAGCCAAAGTGCGATACACTTGGCCAAGAATCCCACCTTCCACTCAAGGACAAAGCACATTGAGTTGAAGTATCACTACATACGAGATCTGTTAGAGAGGAAGATCTTGAGACTTGAGAAGATTGACGGGAAAGTGAATCCTGCGAATATGTTGACCAAGGTGGTTACCTTAGAGAAGCTGAAGCTAAACATGGCTTCAGCAGGTCTAGTGAACTGAGAAGAGACCCGACATACCAAAGAGGGAAGAAGGTCATCAAGTAAATGGTGACAAGTGATGAGGATCGCCTTGTGAGAGGTGGTTCGTGTTGAGGTTAGTCTCCAGGTGGGAGATTGTTGGGGATAGAGCCTGAGATCGAGTGGTAGTGTCGATCGGGTTGAAGTAGTAGTGTCGTGTGAAGACGAAGTTGAAGCGGGGCAAAACCTGGTGTGGGCGCCTGGCGGGCGCTAGTGTTTACTTGCGGGCATAAGTTCACTAGCGATCGCTAGTGCTCCAGGCAGTAGCTTTTTGACGCAAGGGACTAGCGGTTGCCAGTTGATTGGCGGCCGCTAGTCGAGCTCGAAAATACACTTTTGGCTGGACAAGTTTGCCCTTGCTTGCCCAAAAGACCTAGATAAGTTGGTGCCTCTATAAATACCGATGTAAAGCTCATTTATTGTGGTTCCCAGAGAGAAAAGAGACAACATCCATTGTAAAGAGCAAGTGAAGCTCGAGAGTGAGATTAGTAAAAATTCTCCTGGCTTGGTACGCCTCCGGACGTAAACGTTCTCGTCGAACCGGGTGACCAAATCCTTGTATCTTTTGTGTTCTTTCATTTGTTCTTCTTGTAATTTTGTGGCTTACTTGTTCGTGTTGGTGATTGCGTTGGGTCTGTTGGCTTAACAGGTAATTCGTATTTTGAGTCCCAACTATTTTTCCGTGATCCACGAAGAATTACTAGTCGGCCCTTGATGACGGACTAGGCCCAGATACGAGGGAGAATCTAACACGTTTTGTATATCTAAACATCCCACCTAATTCTCTCTTTTTTAAGAACTTCTAATATTTACAAACACCGAAAATGTCGGACCATTTTTTCCATTCAGGTCCAACCTTTTACATCCCAACTAATTCTCTGTGATCCACGGAAATTCCCTTTTCCATTTTGTCGGTGACATCACGATGATCCTCAATAGCGAGGACCTCTATTACAGTATTATTAACAGTCACATACATAGAGCCAGAGGGGGAAAATAGAGAAAAAAAAGAACACTCACTATCTTCAATATGGAGACGGAGAAGGAGAAGAATAAAGAGAGCGCGGTAGTGTTTTATCCATCTCCGGGAAGATCCCACTTGAACCCAGTTGTCGAACTTAGCAAGCTTATACTCAAACATCACCCTTCCCTCTCCGTCACCATCATCACCTCCAGCTTCCCTCCAGATTCCCCCTCCCTCCATTCCTACGCTTCACATGTCTCCAACAAGTATTCCATCAACTTCATCCACCTCGAAGCAGCTCCCCCCCTCATCCCTAGTGATACCAACAGCGACAACTTTTCTGCTTCGGCTTGCGGTCCTGCTCGAGCAACTCGCGAGTACGTAGCCACGATGTTTGAGATCCCCAAGCTCAACAACCCCGCACTCCGCGACACCCTCTTGATGCTCTCCCGCACACACAACATAAGAGCCTTCATAATGGACTACTTTTGCCATTACGCTTTCCATGTCTCTTCCGGCCTCGACCTCCCAACTTACTACCTCAGAACCCAATCCGCCTTGGCTGCAGTTCTTCTTCTCTACTTTCCTCTCATTGGCAAGACCGTCTGCGGGAGCTTGAAAGACCTCGACCCTAACTTCCTCGTGGAGTTTCCTGGGGTCCCACCAATCCCATGCAAGCACATGGGGGTTGCCTTTACCGACAGAACTCATCGACTGTATAACTACTTCATGGACGCATCGGCGCAACTGGCCAAGTCCAATGGACTCATCCTAAACACGTTTGAAGCGTTGGACCTAAAGATCTTGGAGACTATACGGGAGGGCAAGTGCACCCCTGGAGAATCCAAGGCCCCTCCGCTTTACTGTGTGGGCCCGCTCATAACCCCTCATTATGATATGGTCGGCGCCGGAGGAGGAGATGACAACGGGTGCTTAACTTGGCTGGACTCTCAACCGAGTGAGAGCGTGTTATTCCTTTGCTTCGGTAGGTTCGGGATCTTCTCCTCGCGCCAGCTGAAGGAGATGGCCATTGGTTTGGAAAAGAGTAAAGTTAGGTTCCTGTGGGTGGTCCGCAACCCACCTGAGATAGCCACAGACGAAGTGGAGCCGGAGACACTGCTTCCCCAAGGGTTCCTGGAGAGGACCAAAGAGAGAGGCCTCGTGGTGAAGAAGTGGGCCCCGCAGTTCCTGGTCCTGAGCCACGGTTCTGTCGGAGGATTCATGACGCATTTTGGATGGAGCTCGGTGATGGAGGCGCTATGCGCGGGGGTGCCAATGCTAGGGTGGCCGCTATACGCAGAGCAAAAAATGAATAGGGTATACCTGGTGGAGGGAATTCAGATGGCTTTGGGCTTAAGGGAGGAAGAGGACGGATGGGTGAGCGCATATGAGTTGGAAAAGAAAGTGACCGAGTTGATGAGCTCTGAGAAAGGCAAAGAGTTAAAGAAGAGAGTTGGGTTCATGAAACAAGCTGCATCGGAAGCACTCACCGATGGAGGCTCATCTAGGATCGCCCTTGCCAAACTCGTGCACAGTTTCAAGCCTTAGACACTGAATTGTATCATGATCTGAATTCGGACGTTAGGGTTATTTTTTCTGTATCTATATATATAGTTATGTTACGATCATTATAAAATTATTCATATCTACAGTGGTATTATATGTTTTTGTTTTTGCATGTAATGTTATCTTGTTATTCAATACATTGAGTCTTCACCTGTTCCAGGAAATATAAAATGTTTTTTTTCCTAGTGGTGGCAGGGTAAAAATGTCTCGCTATTAAATCCTTATTTTACTTATTCACTTCATAGGCTGTCGCAGGCGATTGGATTTGGATTTTGGATCCACTAAAATCTTTCTTTTTCTTTTTTGAAAGTTACATATTTTATTAGAAATGACAAATGAAGAAATACAATGAGAAAACAGGAAAAAAATATCCAAGCATTAATGCTAGCCACAATTCAACGCAACATCCCCGAGCCAAATGATTTGTAGCCAACGACATAAAATATTATAAATATTAAATAGATTCTAAGTTCAAATTCTAGTATTATCAAGTATAAAATTTACCAAAAAAAACACAACATCCCCCGAGTACACACCCAGCATACCTAACCCGAAACAGGATGCACAAAAGCGCAAGTTGGACGTCTCAGACCAACCCCAAGGGCTAAGCACTACCACCGTTAACAAAAAGAAATAAAATACATCTTGCTGCTTCAATACACACTGCAAAATAAATTGAAAGATCCCTGGCTGTGAAAGTTTTGAATGGATTCGATCGTAGATCATATAACGAATAATCTTAAAATATAAACATATTCATATTAGAACCATAACAACCATAAATGATCCAATGGAAGCTCCATCTATTACATAAAGTTCGGGTCGAGTTCGACGATCACGTTTCATGAACTTTTCCTATTTAATAGTTCTTGGTAAAGCGTATTAAAGTTATAAAAATAAATACTTTTTATGACGTAGAAATTTATTGATATTAATAATATTTATATATTTATAAAATATAAAATTTCTCTGTACAAGTATGAGATTGTAGCCGCGATTTCATCAAAATCCTACAACGATAAAATTCTGTAAAAAAAAACGTTGCAAGAAAAGAGTACACTAAAATACATTGCTGTAGCATGGAATAAGGGTAGGGGTTCAGAATTTTTTGTTGTTGTTAAAAATGGGTATTAATGTAAAAAAACAAAATTAATTCTTGAACTTAAGTTATCGGATGTGAAAGTTTATCATTTAAATTTAGGGGAAAACTTGTCATTGTTTAATACCTCAAATTTAGACTTTTTCAGAAGATAAATTTTTTGAATCTTAAATTTTCTTAATATTTACAACGTTTTATGACGTTGGATTACAAATCTTTTGAAAAAAACTTGCATAATATAATTTATTCAATTTTGGGTTTTGAATGCGAAAGAAAAGTAGAGGCAAAATATTGATCATGAAAAGAAGTGTAGTGGCCGACGTCAACCGGTTCGCCTCGTTTGTATCATTAGTTGAGCGATCCCATTCACGTAAAGTGATCGGATCCCGATTATAGGTCGTGGGTTTTTTTGTTAATCAAAACTCATACAGTATGCGTCAGAATATTCAATTAATTAATTATCAGAAAAAAGAATATTCAATTAATTTAGTATTGAATTATAAAAGACTCGGAATCAACTATCTAATTAATATTAAATAACTCTATGCTAATTAATTCTAATTCTCGATGGGTTAATTTTTCGGCACTTTTAGTGCGATATTTTTTTTTGGTGAATCTATAATATTCATTGAGACTCTATTTAATAACTGACTTTTTTTAATAATGATATTTATATTTATAAAAAATTGAATGTTAATACCATCTCGGCCTCCCAACCTACTACTTTTCACCATCCCTGACATTAACAAGACCATCTCCGGGAGCTTGAAAGATCTCACATGCCTGTTACTCTTACTGACAGAACTCATCGGGTGTATAGCTACTTGGTGGACAAGTCCGACGGACTCATTCTAAACACGTTCGAAGCTTTGGACCTAAAGATCTTGGAGACCACCATACGGGAGGGCAAGTGCAACCCCGGAGAATCCAAGGCCCCTCCGGTGTACTGTGTGGGCCCGCTCATAACCCCTCGTTATGATATTGGAGACGTCCGATGAGGAGATAACAATGGGTGCTTAACATGCAACGGAGCTCTCATGGAGTTTGGAGCAGAATTTGCCCATGGAAGGGGAAGGGGAAGGGGAAGGGACAGGGGTGGAACATCAATTGAGACAGGGAGATTGTTTTTTCACTTTGGTCTCGGCTGTGTCTTTTGGTCTTTCCTTATGTCTGGGTTAATTTGGGGCTTGGTGCTTAACTAGGAATGAGAGCTAGAGGTAGAAGAATGCATTCATAGGCATTATTTCAATTTAAGACGTTTAATTAGATGTTATATGAAACTTTAGCATGAAAACATGTGTTTGCTTATTAGTACGTCTAATTTTCAAGGCGTAAAAATATGTGTTTCCAGAGATCTATTACACGGGCGCATTGGCTCTCTCACAGAATATTGGTATAACACGTGCTACCATTATGCGATCTAGAGCTATGGGACACCGCCTATTTTATTTTTTTATAAGCAGATTTAAATTGTTATCAAGATTTAAATACTAAGTCACACTCCACCAGACACTTCTCATGTGCCACCGTCTACTTTACCTGGAGTGAGGGATGAGCAATTCTGGTGAGGAAAGAGTTTTTGAGCGATCCCATTCACATCACATGAACAGATTCCGATTATCAGTCTGTCTTATTTTAATCAGTATCAGAATTTCTAATATATAAATTAAAAGATTAGAAAGACTACAACATGTCCTGCAATATTTAACGATAAATTATTATCAAAACTCCAGTTCTCCATTTCGAGATTTTAGTAACGGGTTAATGTTAAATACTGATTAGTTACTATAATGAGTTTTTGATACATTGGTGGTATTAGCAAAAAAAATTAATATAAAGCAACTTTGTGCTAATTAATTCTAATTATAATGCTCGAATGTTCGTACAGTATAATAAATAGCTCTTGCAAGCTTCGGTCAAGTTTGTCAATTGTCAATCCTATTGAGAATTTTACGTCGCTTAGTACAAGAGTGGAGAGCAATTTTACAAGTGTGAAAAATCTACCAAGCTATTGCCTTAAACTTTTGAGTTAGATATGAAGATTCTAACATGGTATCAGAGCGGGTTGATTCGTGCCCATTATTGTGCTTGCACGAACCCCATTTCTCGCACATTGGCGAAGTCAAAACCATCTTGGATAGTTATTCACCATTGGAGGTGCCACAATTTCTTTGGGGTCGAAAAAGTAAAGTTGTGTTGCTTTATCTTCTATGAAATCTGAATATATAGCCATGTTCATGGCAGGCAAAGAGCTGATGTGGTTTAAAAGAATCCTAAGAACAATTCCTTTTATAGAACCAAAGAAGGGTCCTATAACTTTGTATTGTGACAATCAAGTTGCCATTCACAATGCAAAGAATGAGAGAATATCGAACTACAGCAAACACAAACTTATGCGATATAATCATATTAGAAGTTTGGTTAAAAAGGAAAAGATAACACTTGAGTATCTTCCGACAAATCAAATGCTAGCAGACCCATTAACAAAGTCATTATCGGGAGATAAGATCAAAAAAGTCATGCGAGGTATGGGGCTATTACCGATAGAATCAATGTATTGATTGAAACTAACTTTATCTTAAGGTACAAGTTATATACTTGGCACCTATGTATGAGAGTTAAAAAGACAATTCAATATTAGACATTGGTGAAATATAAATTTGGATACATTTCAAAGTGCATAACTTGAAAATAGTGGGGGTGATACTATTTCGAAAGCCCTATATCTGACCTATGCACTTATAATTATCACAACAAGTAGAGGTTAGATTCCAAATCCTTAATAGACTTATAGCTTTGTAGAATTTATTGTGGACATTCTTGATAAGTCTACCTATACAAGTAAAGAAGTGAGAGGCCACTTCTTACGGATTATCTTGATAAAATTCTAGAGTACTTGTGAACACGAGGATTCAACATAAGGCCCAATTCAAAGATGCTGCCAAAGATCAAAGAAGCAAGAAATCATACGTGACGAGAATATGATTCCTTAGGGTTTCATATTCAACCATAAGTTAAATGCTTAGTCCACTTCATGGCTATTCGTTGAGTAATGTAAGTTGTATAATAGAAATAAGTGGGGGATTATTGTGTATATTTACATTATTATACTATATTTTTGTCATTTAGTCTATTTTGTTATCTAATATATTTTGTCAATTAGTCACTTAGCTTGTTACCACATTGAAAATAGTAGGTCTTGAAAGTTGCTTGAACTAGTATAAATAAGTGAGTATTTTGGGATACTAATCAAACTCAATTTGGCTTCCATCCATTATAGAGAAATATAAATAGAAGCTTAATTAGTTCAAATTTATTATATATATATATATATATATATATATATAAATAAATAAAGGGAAGAGTCGGAGTTGAAAAACAGTCAAAAATTTCAAACAAACATGCGTCTCTTTGTGAATTGCCATCTTTGGGAACAATCTTTAGAACTATTAGTGTTGCAACCTTTCGATGCAACGGATCTCTTCAAATAGATTGCTGCAACTTTTCGTTGCGTGTGATACCCCGAAAATAATATGTTTTGTCTGAAAGTCTTATGTAATTTGATTGGTACTATCCACACCAACAAGGTGCACCTTCTTTTCTGGCACACATCCTCAGAGAACTCCAAGGTTAAACACGTTTGGCCGGGAGTAGGATCAGGATGTGTGACCTCCTGGAAAGTTTTTCGGGATGTGCGCGAGTGAGGACAAAACACGCTGGAAAATACCTGTGTTGGTCTGTGGAGATAGTCGGTCGGATCACGGAGTGTTACATTTGGTATCAGAGCAAATACGGTTCTGGGACCGTTCTGAAATCTGTCTGGCGCGACGAGGACGTCGCGTATTTAAGGAGGGGTGTATGTGATACCCCAAAAATGATATGTTCTGTCTGAAAGACTTAAGTGATTTGATTGGTACTATCCATACCAACAAGGTGCACTTTCTTTTCCGGCACACATCCTGAGAGAACTCCAAGGTAACGCGTTTGGCCGGGAGTAGGATCAGGATGGGTGACCTCCTAGGAAGTTTTTCGGACTGCATGCGAGTGAGGACAAAACACGCTAAAAAAGACCCGCATTAGTCTGTGGAGATAGTTTGTCAGATCATGGAGCATTACATTGCGACTCCTCAGTATCTATAAATATTTGAGAGAGTTCGATACAATTTCCGTTGCTGCAACTTTCAGTCACTGTACTTTCTTCGCTGGCTGTACATAATATACTTAAATCGATAAATGAGATATTTGGCAACAAGTCACTTTTCAAGATCTAAATCTAATATATTTATATTTATTCGGTTGTCATCCACGCATTCTATTTTAAAACTCCCCGCGTGTATTACGATACGATGATCCTTAATTAATTGGGAGGAGGACCTCTATTAATAGCCAGAGCCAGAGGCCGAAACACAGAAAAAAAAGCCTCATCATCATCATTACTATGGAGATGGAGAAGAATAAACATAGGGAAATAGTGTTTTATCCAACTCCGGGAAGAATCCACATTAACGCAGTGTTGGAACTTAGCAAGCTTATACTCAAAAACCACCCTTCCTTCTCCGTCACCATCATTACCTCCAGCCTCCCTCCAGATTCTCCCTCCCTCCATTCACGTGTATTCCATCAACTTCATCCACCTTGAAGCAGCTCCCCCCCTCATCCCTAGCGATGCCAATATCAACAATTTTACTGCTTGCGATCCTGCTCGATCAGCTCGCGAGTTCGTAGCCACATTGTTTGAAATCCCCAAGCTCAACAACTCGGCACTACGCAACACCCTCCTCGCGCTCTCCCACACGTACACCATCAGAGCCTTCGTAATGGACTACTTTTGCCATTTCGCTTTCCATGTCTCGGCCTCCCAATCTACTACTTCACCAACATGGGAGCCTTCTGTGCGGGTAAACTTTCCACCATCCCTGACATTAACAATACCATCTCCGGGAGCTTGAAAGACCTCGACCCTAACTTTCTTGTGAAGTTTCCCGGGGTCCCACCAATCCCATGCAAGCACATGCCTGTTCCTCTCACTGACAGAACTCACCGGGTGTATAACTACTTCGTGGACGCATCGGCGCAACTTGCCAAGTCCGATGGATTCATCCTAAACACGTTCCAAGCCTTGGAGCTAAGGACCTTGGAGACCACACAGAAAGGCAAGTGCACCCCCGGAAACCCAAGGCCCCTCCTATGTACTCTGTGGGCTCGTTGATAAGCCCTTTTAATGATATAGGCAGCGCCCGGGGAGGAGATGACCATGGGTGCTTAACTTGGTTGGACTCCCGACCAAGTGGAAGCGTGTTATTTCCTTGTTTCGGCCGGTTCGGGACCTTCTCCTCGCGCCAGCTGAAGGAGATGGCCAATGTTTTAGAAAGGAGTGGAGTCAGGTTCCTGTGGGTGGTCCGAAACCCACCTGAGATAGCCACAGACGAGATAGAGCCGGAGATGTTCCTTCCCCAAGGGTTCCTGCAGAGGACCAAAGAGAGGGGCCTCGTGGTGAAGAAGTTCCAGGTCTTGGGCCACGGATCTGTGGGTGGATTCGTGACACACTGCGGATGGAGCTCAGTGATGGAGGCAGTATGCGTCGGGGTGCCCATGTTGGCGTGGCCACTCTACAATGAGTAGAAGATTAACAAGTTTTACCTGACAGAGGGGATTAAGATGGCTTTGGGCTTAATGGAGGAGGACGGATGGGTGAGCGCACTTGAGTTGTAGGAGAAGGTGACCGAGTTGATGAGCTCCGAGAAAGGCAAAGAGTTGAGGAAGAGAGCTGCGTTCATGAAACAAGCTGCATCGGAAGCACTCACCGATGGAGGCTCTTCTAGGATCGCCCTTGCCAAACTCGTGCACAATTTGAAGCCCTAGCCACTGAATTGTATCATGATCTGAATTCGGACGTTAGGGTTATCTGCTGAATTTTTTTATATACTTATGTTGCGAAGATAATAAAATTATTCATATGTTTTTGTTTTTGCATGTAATGTTATCTTGTTATTCAATAAATTGAGTCTTCACCTGTTCCAGGAAATATAAAGCGTTTTTTTTTCCTAGTGGTGGCAGGGTAAAAATGTCTCGCTATAAAATCCTTATTTTATTTATTCACTTCATAGGCTGTCGCAGGCGATTGGATTTGGATGCACTAAAATCTTTTTCTGTCTTTTTTGAAAGTTAAATATTTTATTAGAAATGACGAATGAAAAAATAAAATGAGAAAACAGAAAAAAAAATGTCCAAGCATTAATGCTAGCCGCAATTCAACACAACATCTCCGAGACAAAATACTTGTAACCAACGGTACAAAGAGTTATAATTATCTAAAAAATTCTGAATTCAAATAATTTAAAAAACACATCATCCCCGAGTACACACCCAGCGTACCCAACCCGAAACAGGATGCACAACAGCGCAAGTTGCACGTCTCAGACCAACCCCAGGGGCTAAGCACTACCAGCGTTAACAAAAAGAAATAAAATACATCTTGCTGCTTCAATACACACTGCAAAATAAATTGAAAGATCCCTGGCTGTGAAAGCTTTGAATGGATTCGATCATAGATCATATAACGAAGAATCTTAAAATATAAACATATTCATATTTGAACCATAACAACCATAAATGATCAAAAAGAACTGTTCCATTTATTACATAAAGCTCGGGGCGAATTCCACGATTGCGTTTCATGAAATTTTCCTATTTAACAGTTCTTGATAAAGCATATTAAAGTCATAAACATAAATGCTTGTTTTTTATGAGGTAGAAATTTTATTGTTATTAATAATATGGGCAAATTATTCTCAAATTCCTGACCTTTGGTCACCCTCCCCCTAAGATTCCTGACTTTTGGAAAATGATTGTCCCGTCCATAAGTTTTGATGATAATAGACTCTCGGGTCTCTGGAGCCAGAATATTCATTTTTTCTGGTGAACACCCACTTGAAATGACCACAATGCCCTCCCACTAAAAATAAACCCTCTTTCCTTCGCCCCTTCTTCCTCCCACTTCATTTTCTTCCTCCCACCTTCAACTAAAATCAAAACTAAAAAATAAATCTCCAGAAATTTGACAACTAAAAAACAGAATTCCTCCCCCCGCCTCCAAAAAAATAACTGCCATTCCTCCCCAATTCCTCTTCCTTTTTCCTCCCACCAACTCCCGATTTCAACCCCTAACCCTAATTTTTACATGAGATTTTTTGGATTTTTTTGTTTTAATTAAGGAAAAATCTAGAGCGGAAGAAGAGGAGACGGTTCTTCCCTTCCGTCGTCGCTCCCTTTTGCCAGCGCGCCTCTCCTCCCTCAGCCGCCGACCATTACTGATGATGATGACTCAACCGCCAACCCCATGTGGTCGCCCTCGCTTTCCTCGTCGCTCTATAAGATCGACGCCTGGGGTGCACCGTACTTCGCTGTGAATTCCTTCGGTGACATCACCGTCCGACCCCACGGGCAGGAGACCCTCCTGCACCAGGAGATCGACCTCCTTAAGGTCATGAAGAAAGTTATGGATCCGAAGGCCGTGGGCGGGCTTGGGCTCCACCTCCCCCTCATCATCCGGCTTCTGAACGTCCTGAAGAACCACCTCGAGTCGCTCTGGTCGACTTTCAACCAGGACCGCTTTGTCGTGGAGGATATTGTGAAGTTCGGATCGCCTTTCCGGTTTAGGCTGGAGGCTGGGTCGAAGCCAGTGCTTCTGCTTGCTATGAGCTGCCTGAGTAAGGATAACCCCGAATCCCTCTTGGTGTGTAACGAATTTAAGGACGCGAAGTATATTCCTCTTATTTTGTCAGCTAGGAGGATGGCCTTGAACACTGTGATTGTTTTGGAACAAGAGGAAGGGCTTGATTTCTGGGTTTTAGTTGTCGGATTTCTGAAAATTTATTTTTTAGTTTTGATTTTGGTTGAGGTTGGAAGGAAGAAGATGAAGTGGGAGGAAGAACGGGGAAGGAAAGAGGTTTTTTTTGTGGGAGGGCATTTTGATCATTTTAAGTGGGTGTTCACTGGAGAAAAAAATATATTCCGGCTCCAGGGACTTGAGAGTCTATTATCATCAAAACTTAGGGACGGGACAATCATTTTTTAAAAATCAGGGACCCTAGGAAGAGAGTGACCAAAGATCAAAGACTTAAGAATAATTTGTCCTAATAATATTTATATATTTGTAGAATGCAGCCGCGGTCAAAATCCCGTTAAAATCATGTGGGAAAAAAACGTCGCAAGGAAAGATTTCACTCAAATACATTGGTGTAGCATGGAATAAGGGTAGGTGTTCAGAACAATTTGTTTTTTTGTTAAAAATGGGTATTATTGTAAAAAAACAAAATTAATTCTTGAACTTAAGTTATGAAATGTGAAAGTTTATCATTTAAATTTCGGAAAAACTTGTCACTATTTAATACCCAAAATTTAGAAATTTTTTAAAGGTAAAATTTTTAAACCCTAAATTTTTTTGATATTTATAACGCTTTATGTTGTTAGGATACAAGCCCTTTAGAAAAAACTTGTGGCAACATAATAACAATTATTCAATTTTGGGTTTTTGAATGCGAAAGAAAAATAGAGCCAAAGTATTGATCATGAAAAAAAGTGTAGTGGCCGACGTTAGGGTCTGGATTGGGCACGGAATGCTCAGATTCCGAACCGTTCGGAATGAAGACACGCGGGGACTTTTTTGCAAACGCGCTAAAATTTCGGGACCAAAATGAAAAAAGCCACGCACAAACGCAGGCCGGATACAAATGCCATTATCACGTGACTGCGCATGCCAGTATCACATAACTGCGCATGCCACTATCACATAACTACGCATGCCAGTGTGATCTTTTTGCAAAAATGCTAAAATATGGGGGACCAAAATGAAAAAAACTACGCGCGCCATTATCATCAACTAGACTTGCCACTGTCACAAAATACACATGCCATTATCACATAACTGCGCTTGCCATTATCACATAACTGCACTTGCCATTATCACATAACTACGCTTGCCACTGCGGTCCCCCTTCACTCCAAACCGTACGGAATCGATTCCTTCACTCCGTGCTCAATCCAGACCCGCCGACGTTAACCGGTTTGCCTCGTTTGTATCATTAGTTGAGCGATCCCATTCACGAAAAGTTATCGGATTCCGATTATAGGTCGTGGGTTTTTTTTGTTAATCAAAACCAATACAGTATGCGTCAGAATATTCAATTAATTAATTATCAGAAAAAAATTCAATTAATTTAGTATTGAATTTTAAGAGATTCGGAATCAATATATCTAATTAATATTAAATAGCTCTATGCTAATTAATTCTAATTTTCGGTGGGATAACTTTTCGGCACTTTTAGTGCCCTATTTTTTTTGGTGAATCTTTAATATTTATTGAGACTCTATTTAATGATTGACTTTTTTAATAATGTCATTCATAAGAAAATTGATCTGGAATGCCAAACAACTAATTTTGTGTTATATCTTGGCCAGCTCTAGCCATGAGTGTGCTTGGATATCCCAAAAAGTTCACTTATCGAGATCTAAATCTAATATTTTTACTCCTTTGTAATTCATGCATTTTTACTTGTGATCAGCAGGCGAGTTCGTAGCCACGTTGTTTGAGATTTCCAAGCTAAACAACCATGCACTCCGCGACACCCTCCTCACTCTTTCCCACACATACTGTTGGGAATTAATTAGCACGAACTTCCAAGGTCGTCGCAGCGGAAGCTTAAAATTTTTGCCAACACTCGAACTTCTGATTTGGCTGTATAACATAATTATCTGCGATAAAAAAAATAGTTAGAAAGTTTTTACAAATTTTCTTGTATCTGAACTCGTCGTGGATCGAATCCTCTTCGTTGATCGAATTCTCTACTATGGTATCCACGTAGTCCTCGTCTACGAATTCTTTGACAATTGAAATCTTCAAAAAATTTGCTAGGACAATTTTCTACGAAGATTTAACTAGAGAAATAAATATATCGAGAATTCTCTAAGAATTCTCCAATTAATCAATCCAAGGCAACCTTGGATGATTTTTACGTTTCTCTGTATGTCCTTGTTGGTTTCATAAACCAACCTATATAGAGGAAATGTTGGCTTAGTTGGTTCACGGGTGGATTTCTTTAAGAAGGCTTAGTTGGTTCACGGGTGGATTTCTTTTTCTTAAAGAAATCTACCATTTCCTTCCAAAGGAAATTAAGTGGGCTGTGCCGCCCCACTTTCTCCCCTTTTATTTTTTTTGAACCCAATCTAATACATATTGATCGCGTCAATATATCCAATATTTTCACTATATATATATACACAAAATTATTTAATTAAATCTAATTTAATTTAATTAAATAATTATAATTATAATTCTATCTAATAATATTATAATTTATTTCTCTATAAATTAAATATCCTTGATCAAATCAATATTTAATTTAACCAACTTTAATTCGTAACTAAGACTACTGTTGTGTGACCCATAGGCACTCATATGTCAAGCGATAGTCAAACTAATGGTCTTAGTTTAACCCTAGACAATAAACCAGACATTCTCAACATATGAGGTACGTTGCGAGGATACTGCAACTACCTGTAATGTGAAACTCATAGTGGTATGGTCCTTTCATTCACGAATACTCGATTAAGTCTAGAACATGATTATGTGTCTGTTCAAATAACTTAATCATATTATCTCATCAATTAATTGATCATATTGTCATTTTAGACACCATTCTAAAATGACGTGCATTGGCCAATGACTAACGATCCAATTAATTATGAGAAGACAAGTATTCTCTCCAAGTCTATTAGAGGAATGAATCCTATTCTTGGCTCAACTATCACGCACATATACTTCGTAATGTACTTGAAATATGTCATATCTACCCCGTCAGGAGTGCAAGCATCGATCATGATCTAAGTGCATTACTCCGTACATGTCGTGCGTATTGACCTCAAGTCTGAGGACTATTTCACTACTCAACAAATCGATATTACCGTAGACACGTAAATAGAATACACCAAACGGTTTCTCGGTCGGGTATGCCAATATTGTCCAAAGTATCTGTGCATCCATCATGAAATACCTAGTATCTCGTAGTTGTGAGAACCACTACATCCTCTAAGGATATGATCCAGATCGCACACCAATCTCAATCGCATCATCGATATCCCATTCTTGATGATCATTGATTGGGGCTATTTAAGAACTATGTTCATAGTTATCTGAGATCTCACATTCTCAATAACAATATTAGTTCATGGGAACATAAACATGAATATATGCAAACAATCAAACATTATATCCATTTTATGTAATGCCAAATATTATTAATATAAATTAATAATACAACTGAATATGATCTAGTACAGAGTCCTTATTACGATTGTCTCTAGGATATTTATACTAACAATCTCCCACTTGGCCTAGAGCCAATCACTCATGCGTCTAACACCCAGACTCTCAAAGTTTCTGGCGTATTGTTGCATACCCAATAGTTTGGTGAAAGGATCAGCTAGGTTATCCTCTGTGGGAACACGTTCTAACTCTATTTCCTTTCTTGCTATGATCTCTTGGATTAAGTGATAGCGCCTATGTACATGCTTGTTTCTGTTATTGGATCTTGGTTCTTTTGCCTGTGCAACTGCACCAGTGTTATCGCAATACACTTTTATTGGACAACTGGCACTCGGAACTACCCCTAGTTCTTTAAGAACTCTGAAACCCAGAAAGCCTCCTTCGCGGCTTCTGATGCAGCAATGTACTCAGCCTCGGTTGTTGAATCTACGGTCGTATTTTGCTTAGAACTATTCCAGCTCACCGTCCCGCCATTGAGCATGAAGGCATACCCTGACTGTGATTTAAAGTCATCACAGTCAGTCATGAAACTGGCATCGGTAAACCCAGTTACCACAAGTTCTAGTTGTCCACCATGCACTAAAAAACATTCTTTAGTTCGTCTAAGATACTTCAGAATATTCTTAACAGCAACCCAGTGACGTTCATCTGGGTTCTTCTGGTATCTACCAGTGATACTAATAGCGTAGGCCACATCGGGTCTTGTGCAAGTCATGGCGTACATGATTGATCCAATCGAAGATGCGTATGGGATACCTTCCATGTACTCGATTTCTGCTTCTTCAGAAGGATAATCCTTCTTTGACAGCTTAATCCCATGATTTGCTGGCAGGTAACCTCTCTTAGAGTCCTCCATTTTAAAACACTTTAGTATCTTGTCTATGTATGTGGATTGTGACAGCCCCAACATCCTTTTAGATCTATCTCTATAAATCTTTATTTCAACTATGTAGTAGGCTTCACCCAAGTCCTTCATCATAAAGGTCTTGGACAACCAATCTTTCACATATTGCATTAATGGGATACTATTTCCCAGAATTAATATGTCATCAACATATATGATAATGAAAACAGTCTTATCCCCTTAACATTTCTGATAAACACATGGATCTTCCACATTTCTAACGAAGTCAAACGATTTGATAGCTTCGTCAAAACAGATATTCCAACTCCTAGAAGCTTGCTTTAATCCATAAATGGATCTTTGCAGCTTGCATACTAATTATGAATTTGACTTGGATATAAAACCTTATGGCTGTGTCATAAACACACGCTCCTCGAGGTTTCCATTAAGGAAAGCCGTTTTGACATCCATCTGCCAAATGTCATAATCATAGTATGCAGCTATAGCAAGTAAAATCCGAATGGACTTGATCTTTGCAACTGGTGAAAAAGTTTTGTCATAATCAATGCCCTCGCGTTGTTTATAACCCTTTGTCACCAACCTAGCCTTGTAGGTTTGCACTTTACCTTCTGCATCGATCTTCTTCTTGAAGATCTATTTGCAGCCGATGGGTCTAACCCCTTCAGGTAATTCCACCAAGTCCCAGACTTGATTTGTATACATCGAGTCCATCTCAGATTTCATGGCCTCTAGCCACTTCTCTGAATTGATGTCTGACATCGCTTCAGTATAAGTCTTGGGTTCGTCCTTGTCCGGGATCTCCACATCATCGTGTTCCTCCAAGAGGAAACTAAACTTGATGGGTGGACGATGAATCCTCGTAGACTTACAGAGTTGCATTTGTGCAGGCTGCATTCTGATCGTGAAGAGGTTCTTCTGCGATGATCTGATCAACGCCAGGAGAATTCTCAGGAGCTACGCTCTCAAGCATTTCCTGAGTAGGAGATTAAACAATTTCCAAATTGTCCTCATTTAGTCTAATTGGGGTAGCTCGCGTATGCGAGTTATCCCTAAATACGCTCCCACTGGCTGGAAGACTATCACCTTGTGAAAGACTCCCACCATGAGAATCACTGAATGCTCCCACTGATTCTTTGTCGTGGTTATTCGACAAGTCTTCAGCCTCAGCATTACCTTGTGGTTCTTGAATTTCTTCAAGCTCTATCCTTTTACAACCTTGTCCTTTAAAGACATAGTCATTTTCAAGGAACGTCGCCTGTCTAGAAATAATAACCTTTTGTTTCTCAGGAAGATAGAAATAATATCCTTTTGTTTCCTTAGGATATCCCACAAAGTAACCTTTTTCACCTTTGGATTCCAACTTATCAGTGAGCATCTTATTCACATACGCGGGGCAACCCCACGTTTTGATATGTAAGAATGATGGCTTCTTGCCACACCATATCTCATATGGTATTCTCTCAACTGATTTGGATGGAATCCTATTCAGAATATAGATTGAGCATTGGAGTGCGTAACCCCAAAGAAGTATTGGAAGAGAGGAGAGACTCATCATGGACCTTACCATGTCTAACAGGGTTCGGTTCCTCCTCTCGGATACACCATTCATCTGTGGTGTTCCAGGAGGTGTCCATTGTGATTGGACCCCATGTAACCTCAAATAATCCAGGAATTCTTGGCTAAGGTATTCTCCTCATCGATCTGATCGAAGAGTCTTAATACTCTTCCCAAGTTGTTTCTCTACTTCTGCCTTATACTCCTTAAACTTCTCAAAGGCCTCGGATTTGTATTTCATAAGATACACATATCCATACCTAGAGAGGTCATCAGTAAAGGTAATGAAGTATCTGAAACCACCCCTTGCTAGAGTAGGTAATGGCCCACACACGTCGCTGTGAATCAACTCTAACACTTCTTTGGCTCTTACCCCTTTCCTAGAAAAGGGTTTGTTAGTCATTTTACCTTTGAGACAAGATTCACAATTTTCATAAGACGGAAACTCAAATGGGGTTAAGTAGTCTAACTTTCTTAACCTTGCAATTCTTTTCTTATTAGCATGACCAAGTCTACAATGCCATAAGAAGGTGGAATTTTTCTGATTACTTAATTTGAGCTTCTTGTTCTGTACATTAAGAACATCGTGTCCACTATTTAACAAATATAAACCATTCTCAAGAGAGGCATTTCCATAAATAATACCATTTTTCGAAAGGTAGCAACTACTATTAGAAAAATGGAAGGAAAAACCTTCAATGTCCAACATTGGAATGAAAATAATATTTCTGGTAATAGATGAAACGAAATAACAATTATTATGTTCCAGTCTATACCTACTGGGTAAGTCGATACTATATGTCCCTAAGCGTTCGGCAGCAACTCGTGCTCCATTACCTACGCATAGGGCGACTTCACCCGGTCTAACCACCCTGTTCTCTATGAGACCTTCCACATTTGTACAAATGTGTAAGCCACATGCGGTATCTAATACCCAGCAGTCAGTTCTATTAGTGGACATATTTATCTCAATAACAAACATACCTATTCCGGAGCTAGAGACACCTAGTGCCCTATTCTCAGCAGCCAGAACTTTACAGTCTCTCTTCCAGTGTCCCTTCCCCTTACAGTGGAGGCACACATCCTTATCTACCTGCTCTTTCTTTTGAATACTACCATTAGGTTTAAGGAACTTTGGTTTAGAACTATTCTTAGCCTTATTCTTCTGCTTATTTATGCCTTTAATCGCAGAGCTAGAAGATGTGCCCATCATGAGCATATTCCTTTCCTTCGAAGAAGTACCTTCAAAAGTATTTAGCATATTAAGCAGCTTAGGCCTAGCCGTTCCAAGCAACATTACACACTGCGCCTGGTTTGCATCATCCTGATGCTTCTTTTGAGCCTCTACGTCAAACGTAGCAAGTTCAAAAGAATCAGCCGCAGGGGTAACAGGGATGGTCGTGTCTAACACATACTCAATCCTTTCTTGCCTTAGCATCAAATGCATGTTTCGGTGCCAATCCAGAAAGTTTGGCCCAGCCAACTTGTTTGATTCCAGTTTAAATCTCAATGACATGTTCGCTATTTCAACACACCTAAAGGAAATAAGTTAAAACGGGAATTAAAACATAATTCCTATGATCATCATTCAGTAATCAAAATAAACATGGCCTTTAGCTTTATTTTATCTCCATTATTTTCACATACTCAATGACCTCATCGGAAGAGTACGAATTTATATCTAATATAAATCTTAATGGACTATGATCCACATTCCTACTATCACAACCCCTGCTTTGGCTGGTGATTGTAACAACATAACTGGTAGGTCTCCAAACCAATTGTAGTTCATACAATTCCTAGTTATCGGTCCCAGTCCAATCGATGTCCCATCATTATTTCCTTGCTTTGGCTAGTGAAATGACTTAGGTGGTTTACAACCATCACACGACGACATTTACATGTTCCTATAAGAGTTCCATAAGACGTAATTCCAAGCAAAAGACTTTGGTCTTAAATACTATAGAATGAAATCTCGGTTTCTCTTAATTATGATGGAAGACATCATTTATTCTAAATGAAAACCATATTTAAGTTTGAGGAATATTTTATCGGGGCATTTAACTTGCTCAAACAAGATCCATTTATTGTCCACATATTATTTCATAAGATCCAACTTAGAAATTAAATGTAAACAGTTATTAGAATCTAATTCATTATTTTCAGTTCAGTCTAGGGACCTAATTATAATTTTAGAATTAAATCAAGGACCAAAAGGTAATTTGCCAGCTTTTCTGAGAATTACAGAAATATCCGAAGACCAAACTGTAACTCCGAGAAACGTCCAAGGACCAAACTGTAATTTTCCATACAAGCAAATTTACAAATAAGTCCTTGTAATTAACCGGGGACTAGATTGCAATTTCATGATTAATCCAGGTACCTTACCGTAATTAACCATAAAGCCAAAATTTCAAAAAGGCCCCAAGAGCTTATCTGCAATTTCAGATTTCTCGAATTTGCAAAGAGACCCCTCAAGAATATCAAATTTCCAAGACCAAGTCCCTGGAAAATTGCAGATTAGTCCCTGAGAACCATCGGCCGAACGGCGCAACGCCGCTCGTCACCGGCGGTGCCGTTGTGTACATCGCGACGCGTGGATCACTCCGGTGGTCCCAAACCGCTGGGTTTTCGCGCGTGCACGCCGAAATCGAGCTCCGAAAGCTCGAACTCGTCGGCGAAGCTTCGAAAGCTTGGATCTCCCCATCGGAGCAACTCTGATTGTCACAGTCAGTACCACGACATCTCCCGCAATGCTGCGAGCACGTCGGTGGTACCCCGACGCTGTGAATCGGCGCGTTAACGACAGTGTCGTTGAGCCGCGGACCGTGTCTGAAAATGGCTCGACGACACCTTGTCGCTTGCTTCGATCCTGGCAACACCGACGATACCACGACGAGGCGAGCTCGTCGGTGGTAGCCGATCTTGGTGAAACGGCGTGTGATAGCCGCGGTCCGTCGACGACGCGGTCGGAAATTAAACTGACAACGCCTCGACGACACGCGACGATCGACACCGCACTGGTGCTCACTGCCGGCACCACGACACCGATCGCGACGAGGCGAACTCGTCCGTGGTGGCCGTGCGTGGTGGTTCGGCGCGTGGCCGTCTACGTCGTTGACGATCGATCGCACGGTTAAACCATTTTTTTAAATATATATACCAGTCGTATATATAAGATCGAATAACACAGATAATTATGTATACAGCCATAAAATCAGCCTAGCTCTGATACCAATTGTTGGAATTTTAGCAGTACGAACCTCCAAGGTCGTCGCAGCAGAAGCTTAAAATTTTCGCCAACACTCGAACTTCTGATTTGGCTGTATAACATAATTATCTGCGATAAAAAAATAGTTAGAGTGTTCTTACAAATTTCCTTGTATCTAAACTCGTCGTAGATCGAATACTCTTCGTTGATTGAATCCTCTACTATGATATCTACGTAGTCCTCGTCTACGAATTCTTTGACAGTTGAAATCTTCGAAGAATTTGCTAGGACAATTCTCTACGAAGATTTAACTAAAAAAATAAATATATCGAGAATTCTCCAATTAATCAATCCAAGGCAACCTTGGATGGTTATTACGTTTCTCTGTATGTCGTTGTTGGTTTCATAAACCAACCTATAAAGAGGAAATGTTGGCTTAGTTGGTTCACGGGTGGATTTCTTTTTCTTAAAGAAATACACCATTTCCTTCCAAAGGAAATTAAGTGAGCGGCTGTGCCGCCCCACTTTCTCCCCTTTTATTTTTTTTTAACCCAATCTAATATATATTGATCGAGTCAATATATCCAACATTTTCACTATATATATATACACAAAATTATTTAATTAAAATTAATTTAATTAAATATTTTTAATTATAATTCTATCTAATAAAATTATAATTCATTTCTCTATAAATTAAATATCCTTGATCAACCAACTTCAAGGATATTTAATTTAACCAACTTCAATTCGTAACTAAGATTACTGTTGTGTGACCCATAGGCCCTCATATGTCAAGCGATTAGTCAAACTAATGGTCTTAGTTTAACCCTAGACAATAAACCAGACAATCTCAACATATGAGGTACGTTGCGAGGATACTGTAACTACCTGTAATGTGAAGCTCATAGTGGTATGGTCCTTTCATTCACGAATACTCGATTAAGTCTAGAACATGATTTTGTGTCTGTTCAAATAACTTAATCATATTATCTCATCAATTAATTGATCATATTGTCATTTTAGACACCATTCTAAAATGACGTGCATTGGCCAATGACTAACGATCCAATTAATTATGAGAAAATAAGTATTCTCTCCAAGTCTATTAGAGGAATGAATCCTATTCTTGGCTCAACTACCACGCACATATACTTCGTAATGTACTTGAAACATGTCATATCTACCCCGTCAGGAGTGCAAGCGTCGGTCATGATCTAAGTGCATTACTCCGTACATGTCGTGCGTATTGACCTCAAGTCTGAGGACTATTTCACTACTCCACAAGAATACACCAAACGGTTTCTCGGTCGGGTATGCCAATACTGTCCAAAGTATCTGTGCATCAATAATGAAATACCTAGTATCTCGTAGTTGTGAGAACCACTACATCCTCTAAGGATATGATCCAGATCGCACACCAATTTCAATCGCATCATTGATATCCCATTCTCGATGATCATTGATTGGAGCTATTTAAGAACTATGCTCATAGTTATCTGAGATCTCACATTCTCAATAACGACATTAGTTCATGAGAACATAAACATGAATATATGCAAACAATCAAACATTATATCCATTTTATGTAATGCCGAATATTATTAATATAAATTAATAATACAACTGAATATCATTTAGTACAAAGTCCTTATTACGATTGTCTCTAGGACATTTATACTAACACATACAGCATCAGAGCCTTCGTTCTAAATACGTTCGAAGCTTTGGACCTAAAGATCACCATACGGGAGGGCAAGTGCAACCCCGGAGACCACCCTCATATGATATTGGCGACGTCCGATGAGGAGATAACAATAGGTGCTTAACATGCAACGGAGCTCTCATGGAATTTGGAGCAGAATTTGCCCATAGAAGGGGAAGGGACAGGGGTGGAACATCAATTGAGACAGGGAGATTGTTTTTTCACTTTGGTCTGGGCTGTGTCTTTGGGGCTTTCCTTATGTACAGGGGTGGCTTTGCTTTGTTTTGTTTGTTTTTACCTGGTTTTCACCAAGTCTGTATCATTCCGAATTCGCCTAATTTACTGTGCTTTATGCGCGGTTAATTGGGGTAATTTGGACAGTTCTTGTTATAGAAGAGTCGAAAAAGAATTTTGTACTCGCGGTGCTATTAATAGTAGTCTTTCTCTGGTATAGTTTTTTTATGTTTGAAGAAAACGGCAGCTACGAGATCGCGAATTCTCCTTCCGACCTTCCAGATGAATAAAAATTATACCGTTTCAAAAAAAACTTGGCTGGACTCCCAACTGACTGAAAGCATGATGTTCCTTTGCTTCGGCCGGTTCGGGACCTTCTACTCGCGCCAGCTGAAGGAGACGACCATTGATTTATAAAGGAGCAGGGTCAGGTTCCTGTAGGTGGTCCGCAACCCACCTCAGATAATCACAGACGAGGTAGAGCTGGAGATGTTGCTTCCCCAAGGATTCCTGGAGAGGACCAAAGAGAGGGGCGTCGTGGTGAAGAAGTGGGCCCCCCAATTCCAAGTCCTGAGCAATGGGTCCCTTGGGGTTCATGACGCACTGCGAATGGAGCGGTATGCACCGGGGTGCCAATGTTGGTGTGGCCTATCTACTGTGAATAGAAGATGAATATGGTATACCTAGTGGAGGGAATTCAGATGGCTTTGGGCTTAACTAAGGATGACTGACGAATGAGCGCATGTGAGTTGGAGGAGAAGGTTACCGAGTTGATGAGCTTCGAGAAAGGCAAAGAGTCGAGGAAGAGAGCCACACTCATGAAACAAGCTACATTGGGAGCTCTCCGAAATGGTGGCTCCTCTAGGGTCACCCTTGCCAAACTCGTGCACAGTTCCAAGCCCTAGACATGGTAGGGATATTGTTGGTAAATTTCTGTTTGTCGTTGTGTCGTGATGGTAATAAAATTATTTGTATCGTTTTCTTTTTACATATCTACAGGTTTGAGAAAAGTTAGTTTTGTGTGTAATGTTATCTTGTCATCCAATAAATTGAGTGTTCTCGTATTTTGTGATATTGGAAATTGTATTTTAAAAATACTCATAAAAAACTTCGAAAAAAAAGATAAAAATATTTAGATATCCTGTGATATTGGAAACAAATATTTAAGATTCTGTATTTTAAAAACACACAAAAGACTGTTATTCAAAACACAACAAATACCATATTGAAAAGTCAATCATGCCCCTCCTTCGTCACCTCTTTCCTTCCCCTGCCATTATCGGAGTCAGAGAAACGAATGCAAGTTATGGTCTAATCTTCAACCAATGAGCCAAATTCATAATCTTAGGGTTCAAGGACTTGCAACAAAAGAATAAGTAGAATCCTTGCTTTATTCGCAGTACAGGCTGTCGCCTGCGATTGGAATTGGATCCAATAAAATATTGTGGCCACAAATTCATTAACTAGAAGTTGTCTTTCTCTATTTAGTGCTAATTTCTGTTTGTTTAATGAAAGTGGATTGGGTTCAGAGTGAATGGTCATTCTGGACTACTTGGACTGAAGTATAGATAATAGTATACTCTGGTTCTGACAATAACATTTTCCGGATATGACATCGGTACGTCAAGTTATTGATAATGGCCTACGTGCTATGACAATAGCATGCCCAATTATTGATAATGGCCCACGTATTACGACAATGACATGCCCAGTTATTAATAATGACATGTGAAAGAACAATTTCGGTGAAGAAAGAGTTTTTGAATCCCATTCACATCACATGACGAGATCCCGATTATTCGTCTGACTTATTTTAATCAGTTTCAGAATTTCTAATATATAAATTATTTCAGTTTCAAAATTAGAAAAACTACAACATGTCCAGTAATATTTGACGATAAATTATTATCAAAATTCCAGCTCTCCATTTCGAGGTTTTTTTAACGGGTTAATGTTAAATACTGATTAGTTGCTACAATGAGTTTTTTGATACAAAAGTGGTATTAACAAAAAAATTAATATAAAGCAACTTTTTGCTAATTAATTCTAATTCTAATGCTCAAATGTTCGTACAGTATAATAAATTGCGCTTGCAAGCTTCGGTCAAGTTTCTCAATTGTAAATACTATTGAAAATCTCACATCGCTTAGTGCAAGAATGAGGGGTAATTTTATAAGTGTGAAAAATCCACAAATCCATTGTCTTAAGATTTTGGGTTGGATATAAAGATTCTAACATGGTATCAGAGCGGGTTGATTCCGTGCCCATTATTGTGCTCCCACGAACCCCGTTTCTTGCACATTAACGAAGTCAAAGCCCGTGCAATTTTTGACCCGACGGGTCTCGTTTGAAGAGGCGTGTTGAGAATCCTACATTGCATAGTGCAAAAATAGAGGACAACTTTATAAGTGTAAAAAATCTATTCAAACACAGCGTTAATTAACCCTACGCCAAATTTATAATTGTTGGAACAATATTAGTAAATAATGGTTAAAACACGAATATAAAGCATGAGCAATATAAAAGTGTAGAGTAAGAGTATGCTCACGATCACACTTGTAGGTAAGTGTGTAACACCGTCGTCTTCAAGGTAGGAACTTTCGGATTGAATCCTGGACGAGGCCACAGTTTAACTGTGTGCCCTTAAACTCTTATTACCCGCCTATATGCTTCAGACCTCCGTGGGTAAGAGAGTTTCCAAGGTACAATGTCAAATCTCGTGTACGAAAAGAAGCACTTTCGTACACCTTTCGAACCCTTGGTGGTGTAGAACTCCAACTCTTTTATGCAAGTGAAGAATGCTATGATCTAGAGGGGGAGAATTAGAGAGTGTGAGCTATGAGTGATTTAGAATGAAGGAGGAGGCCTCTTTTTATAGGGGCGTAGGACCTCCAACATTCAAAACCAAATTTATTAGGGCCATTAACCCACCCATTGAATGAGATGTTACAAGACCCATAAAATCCCAAATTAAATGGGTTGTTACACTCATGAATTTAAATCTAAATTTAAATTCAAATGGCATGGAACGGGAAGAAGATTCTAGAGCGCGGGCTTTTCCAGGAGGAAGCCCAACCGATTTTGGGCCGAGAATCGCTTCAACAGGTCTGGCCCAGCTCTAAAAAGATAAGATCATAAAACGTGGAACAATTCTCACAAACCCACAATCCCACAATTCCGCAACCCGCAACCCACACTCACTCGTATTGGGCCATCTCTTCCTAGGGTATTAAACCCAATTCTCCAACAATCTCCCAGATGAATGCAAATTGGCTCATATATGATATGAGCCTACCAATGCTACATGAAACTTGGAGTTCTGCGAAATTTGTTGTATCAGGAAAGGTGGTTGAAAGCCTGGATCCTTCCTTTGTAAAATACCTTCGGATATACTTGCCAACCAGTGGACGCGATGCCTTGAACTGTTCGGCATTTTGTGTATACCAAGACAAAGGTACTCACACAACTTATTCTCAAACCACTACTTGATTCTTTCAGTTGTGTCCATTTTGGCACTGGACTGCCTTGGAACTTCATCGAATGCTCTAGAGATTTAGCCCTTAACTCATCTCATAGAAGTGGCCCCTTCACATTTGATATAGGTGATCTCTTATAAGGAGTATCTTGCCATACCCCACTTATATATACTCGAAGTATAAGGATCATTAAAATCTTAAAGCTTAACCTTCCCATGGACAGGTCTATCACTCTTTCATCATAGGAATAGGTAGGGAACTCAACTCCCCGAGTGCTCTTTGGTCAACCTGACTGTCAACCTCAGTTCGAGCTTTGTGAGGAAATATTTCCTCGAAGAATGAAGCATCTTTAGCTTCAATGATAGTATTTATATGGACATCAGAGTTATCTGACTTGTGTACCAAGAATTGATATGCAGCACTATCATGTGCATAACCGATGAACACACAATCTACTATCTTGGGTCCTA
This sequence comes from Hypericum androsaemum, assembly GCA_963995505.1. Taxonomy (NCBI): domain Eukaryota; kingdom Viridiplantae; phylum Streptophyta; class Magnoliopsida; order Malpighiales; family Hypericaceae; genus Hypericum; species Hypericum androsaemum. The sequence goes on along the minus strand of OZ023194.1, from coordinate 481,953 downwards.
TCCTTGTCCTTTTAGGATTTGGGATTGGAACCTTAGCAAAACATCCCCAAACCCTTAGGAATTTGTAGCTAGGCACATGACCTTTCCACAATTCGTAAGGCATTTTATCCAACTTTTTGTGTGGAATCTTATTGAGCACATAGTTGGCCGAAAGCACTGCTTCCCCAACAACTTGGAAGATTCTTGATCTTCTTCCCAAGTTGGTTCTCGACTTCATTCTTATAGTGAATGATAAATCTATTGCTTCGTCTTTACTTCTCATCAAGTAGACATAGCAATCTTTTGTACAATCATCGATCAAGTCTCGCACTTATATTTAAGATCGATGTTGACTTGGGTAATAGGTTTAGTGACATAAGCCTTTGTAAAGACTTATAATTCACATGACCTAATTCACCACTTCACAATTTTAATGACTCACGAGAATATGCAAAATTTGTATTCTCCTCAGCATTCATTACAAATGTACTAGTGCTAACCTCGCAGGTCGCACTTCCATCAATCTAAGTACTAGACTTTGCCTTAGAGGCTAAAATCATTTCATTCATTTTGACGATATTGGTCAAAAATAATCATTGCCAATAGACATTCCGCCTTTCAACAGAATAACTTTTTCCAACTCAAACACGAGTTGAAAGCCTTTCTTGTCGAGCATGACACCGGAGATAGGATTCTTCTGGATCTTAGCCACTTGCAACACATCAGTTAGCTCTTGACCGAGGTCACCTCGAGCTCAACCATCCTTTTGCCATCAACTTTGGATTCCACCGAGCTTAGCATGTAACAACTTTATCATCCAACGCTTGAAATGTCTTAAACATCCATTTATTCGCACAAATGTGGCTTGTGGCCCCAGTATTCACCCACCAATAAAATTCACCTCGACACAAGACCATGAGGTTCATGTCATCAAAGTCGAAGCTCAAGATTGTCTTCTCAACATTAGCATGAGCATACTTCTTGTTCTTGCCCTCAGCGGCATCATGTTTGTAGCAACCCTTAGCTCCAAGGCTAGATTTGCCGCAACCAAAGGAGGTATTAGTGAAGCTCTTATTATAAGCATCTCCCTTGGAATTATTAGAGCATTTCTGCTAATTCTCACAAGAGCTCCCACCAATCTCAACCACACTAGTTTTGGCAACCATGTCGTTTGGTTTCTTCGCAACCTTTCGGTTATCTTGCTCGATATGCAACCTTCTCAAAAAGTTCTCGAGACTCATCATCTTTCTCTTGTATTTGAGGTACATCTTGATGTTCTTTCAAGATGGCGGCAATTTTTCAATCACCTTCACCACTTGGAAGGCATCATGGATTATAGTCTTAAGAAGATCTCTGACATCCTCCTCGGAGTTACTCTCTTTGAGATACCGGTCAAGTTCAAGGTAGTCAAGAGCAACATTATCATTTGTTGTCACCTCTTGATTTTACCTCTTCAAGTTACAACCCTTGAACTTTTTAGGTTACTCAAATTAATAAAGTAACATGGTTTCATAGAACCGGCTTCACGACCTCAGCGTCGCTAGCCCTCATAATCGGAACCTCGGCATTCACGTTGTTATTAGTGTTCATTTCACCAATCAATTTCGCAAATATAGCAATTGATGTGAACAACTTTGTCTATAAACGACACGGCCCCAACACGACGATGCGTCTCATTTTAAAGTTTCCACTTTCCTTTAGCAAATTAACACTAGGCCCACCACGTAAAACTCGAGGTATTAATCAATTTCACAAATTGATTTAAGTTTAATGTGGTAAAACTTGTTTCCCACAAAAATAGACCCACTAAGTGGAGCCCAACATCCACAATTAAAGCCCGACACCAATTAATCAATTTCACAAATGGATTAAGTTTAGAGTTACAAAACTTCTTTTACAAGTATAAACATAGGCCCACTATGCGGAATACGACATGTATGCCACTTTTTAAGCCCAATAATTCTACAATTTTGTAAAATTTTTATATATGGGCTCAATTTCACAAAATTGATCAATTACACTAGTCTCCACGATTTAAAAATTCAGATACGCACGTAATAGAAATTTACCATGAATCATGAGTGGCACATCCTCGGTTCCATGGCTTCACAACCACACACTAATCGTCGGGACTTACAAATAATTGATCACAGTAATTTATTTGACCTCAACTCAAATAAAGTTTCCGGAAAAAACCGCTAAGCACTTGCGCCAAACCTGAAAGCTGTATTCAATTTCTTTTTAATTGCAGGAGCAACCAATCGGTTGCTCAACAGAAAAAAAAAATTGGCATTAATTATTCAAAGGAATTCAACAGTAAGCTAACATCAATATTATACTGTCAAAACGGTTTTTCCCTTTAATCAATTTCATGCACAGAGAAACATTTTCCTTTAATCAGTTACGAAAACTGTAGTCTACTGATGGAAAATTATGACACAGTTAATTCTAATAATTTAATTGTCTTCAGGTGAACGAACACAATTAAAAACCCAAAGCTGTAACGAGCAACATTAGATGCATGAACGAAACAGTAACCTTTTCACGTTAAAACTTGAAAAGAATCATTGAGATTCTAATGTTCAGTGGGATTACTAATCAACTTCTCCTCCCCCAATTTGCTTACGGTAACGGAGCATGGCATCAAAGATTCAGAAGGTTCTTATCCTCACAGAGAGATATTGCTCACGATGATGATAAATTAATAACAATATTGACAAGAACTTTTTTCCTGATGCACGGAGTATTTTAATCCAGTAAAAGACAGATCACAGTATAAACTTATAAAGCAAAGATTACTCCTTGACCACGATTGACCATATATTACTAATATCAATAATAAGAGTTTAAGATTATTGGAACAATATTAGTAAATAATGGTTAGAACACGAATATAAAGCATGAGAATAATAAAAGTGTAGAGTAAGAGTATGCTCACGATTATACTTGTAGGTAAGTGTGTAACACCATCGTCTTCAAGGTAGGGACTTTCGGATTGAATCCTGGATGAGGCCACAGTTTAACCATGTGCCCTTAAACTCTTATTACCCGCCTATATGCTTCAGACCTCCGTGGGTAAGAGAGTTCCCAAGGTACAACGCCCAATGTCGTGTACGAAAGGAAGCACTTTCGTACACCTTTCAAACCCTTGGTGGTGTAGAACTCCGACTCTTTTATGCAAGTAAAGAATGCTATGATCTAGATGGGGAGAAGTAGAGAGCTCAAGGAAGAGTGTGAGCTATGAGTGATTTAGACTGAAGCAGGAGCCTAGGACCTCCAACATTCAAAACCAAATTTATTAGGGCCATTAACCCACCCATTGAATGAGATGTTACAAGACCCATAAAATCCCAAATTAAATGGGTTGTTACACTCATGAATTTAAATCTAAATTTAAATTCAAATGGCATGGAAGGGGAAGAAAGTTCTAGAGCGCGGGTTTTTCCAGGAGGAAGCCCAACCGATTTTGGGCCGAGAATCGCTTCAACAGGTCCGGCCCAGCTCTAAAAAGATAAGACCATAAAACCTGGAACAATTCCCACAAACCCACAATCCCGCAACCCGCAACTATACCACCTTTAAGCCAATTTTCATTCACCCCGAGAATTGAATTTTCGCAAGTGTTATATATCGTTACGAAGCTTTATCAACGAGCTTCATATTGATTTCGCAAACATCCAAATCTAATTGGTATGTATTTAATTAGAATTCTTCCTCTAATTAAATATTTGGGCCCAATACATTCACTTGTACTGGGTCATCTCTTCCTAGGGTATTAAACTCAATTCTCCAACAATAATGGACACCCCACTTATGCTCTTTTATCTCAAAGTCCTTCCAATTAATTTGAGTGGGGCTGCTGCTGCAAATAACTTTTGGAAGTTTCCAAAATGGTGTTATTGAGCTTAAGATTATAAGATGCAATACTAACTCGCTCGAAATATGTTCCTTAAGTATTCGGCTGGATTAATTGTTTTACCATCCAAAGCCTTGTGGATTAGTTCAAGCTGTAAAAAATATAGGTGCAATTGTAAATTAATATTTTATGATCACAGTTCAAACACCAAAGAAGTAATGTACTTAAAACGCATATACTATTTTATCAACCGAAGATGATGCTATGCGAATAATATCGCTACTTCCGATAAGAAATGGGGGATCTTGCGAGGAGGAATATCCTACTGTTTTGCACAGACAGTTAGTCAGGGAAACATCAAAGCGAATAGTGAATCGTGAGAATTGGGATTGCCTAGTGGGTCAAGTATGAGAGCCCTAGCGGATCATGTATGATGGATCTAGCGTTGGGGAACAGTCTAGTGTTATTAGAGTTTCAACTACTACCTGGATGTCGGATGTGGGTTAGCTAGAAATTCGTTTAGGAGTAAGACATTCATATAACTTTCCTCTCTTTTTTTTTTCCTTTCCTTTCTTTTTTGTGTTTTAATAAAGGTGGATTATTTTAAAAAAACCGAAAATATGTCACCAGTAGTAAGAAGGGATAGTTTCAACAAGATCAAGGTAAAAACTTATAAGGGTAAGGTAATATGGGCCCGAGTAATGCCATAACAGTGGATCCGGCTCACACAGTTCCGGTCAGGTTAACCGTCAGCTACGCAAAAGAATTACGAATCGGTCCATGATGACAAGTTTGGACCAGATACTTATCTTTCAAAAACTACGAATATTATAAAAGCAAATTTATTAGCACAATTTTGTGAAATATAAAGCAGCACTCTGTCGGTTATTAAACTTTGCCAATCTAGAACATGCAGGGAATAGCACGCTCCGACGAGATGGGACCCTTTGGACATAAGTCGCGCCAACAGGCTTTTATGTCCCAACTACTTCTCTGTGTGACCCACGAATTCCCTTTTTCTTTGTTTTTCTTTTTTTTTAGGAAACCCTTTTTCTTTGGTTTTCGGTGGCGAGAACCTCTCTATTAATAGCCACACACAGAGAGAAAAGAGCCTCACCATCTTCTATACTATGGAGATGGAGAAGAAGAAACAGAGCGCGATAGTGTTTTATCCATCTCCGGGAAGAATACACATAAACCCAGTTGTGGAACTTAGCAAGCTTATACTCAAACACCACCCTTCCCTCTCCGTCACCATCATCACCTCCAGCCTCCCTCCCGCTTCTCCCTCCCTCCATTCCTACGCTTCACAAGTCTCCAACAAATATCCCATCAACTTCATCCACCTCGAAGCACCTCCCCCCCTCATCCCTAGTGATGGCAGCAATAACAATTTCACTGCTTGCGATCCTGCTCGATCAGCTCGCGAGTTCATAGCCACGTTGTTTGAGATCCCCAAGCTCAACAACCCGGCTCTCCGCGACACCCTCCTCATGCTCTCCCACACGTACAGCATAAGAGCCTTCATAATGGACTACTTTTGCCATTTCGCTTTCCATGTCCCTTCTAGCCTCGACCTCCCAACTTACTACCTTCGAACCCAATCGGCCTTCGCTGCAGATGTTCTTCTCTACTTGCCTACCATTGACAAGAGCATCTCCATGAGCTTGAAAGACCTCGACCCTAACTTCCTTGTGGAGTTTCCTGGGATCCCACGAATCCCATGCAAGCACATGCCTGTTCTTAATACTGACAGAAAGCATCGGGTGTATAACTACTTTGTGGACGCATCGGCGCAAGTGGCCAAGTCCAACGGATTCATCCTAAACACGTTTGAAGCATTGGACCTAAAGACCTTGGAGACCATACGGGAGGGCAAGTGCACCCCCGGAGAACCCAAGGCCCCTCCGATTTTCTGTGTGGGTCCGCTCATAACCCCTTGTCATGATATAGGCGGCGGCCGTGGAGGCGATGACAATGGATGCTTAACTTGGCTTGATTCCCAACCGAGTAGAAGCGTGTTATTCCTTTGCTTCGGCCGGTTCGGGACCTTCTCCTCGCGCCAGCTGAAAGAGATGGCCATTGGTTTAGAAAGGAGCGGAGTCAGATTCCTGTGGGTGGTCCGCAACCCACCTGAGATAGCCACAGAAGAGGTGGAGCTGGAGACACTGCTTCCCCAAAGGTTCACGGAGAGAACCAAAGAGAGGGGCCTCCTGGTGAAGAAGTGGGCTCCGCAGTTCCAGATCTTGAGTCATGGGTCTGTGGGGGGATTCATGACGCACTGCGGATGGAGCTCGGTGATGGAGGCGATATGTGCGGGGGTTCCCATGTTGGTGTGGCCGCTATACGCGGAACAGATGATGAATAGGGTATATCTTGTGGAGGGAATTAAGATGGCTTTGGACTTAAAGGAGGAGGAAGACGGATTGGTGAGCGCAGGTGAGTTGGAAGAGACGGTGATCGAGTTGATGAGCTCTGAGAAAGGCAAAGAGTTGAGGAAGAGAGCTGCACTCATGAAACAAGCTGCTTCAAAAGCACACAGCGATGGCGGTTCATCTAGGGTCGCCCTTGCCAAACTCGTGCAAAGTTCCAAGCCCTAGACAATAATGAATAGTTTCATCATCGGAATCCAGACGGTAGGGATATTGTTGTTAACTTTTGTCGTATCGTATTGTTAGCATGTTCTCTTTTTACGTATCTACTGGAATGTGGTGGTATGGAATGTGTTACACGTTTGGGAGAGTTTAGTTTGTGTCTGTAATGTTTCGTGTTATTCAATAAACCGAGTCTTCGCATGCTGACCTTTTCCAAAGAAGAAATAAAATCAGTAAGCAAATATTTGATGTCTTGGAGTAACCATGTATATTATTTTATTTATATCATATGCTATCGAAACAATTACTTGTTAGCTAGCATCGAACCATAAGATCTTCTCAACTTTGACAAAGTTTAACATTGTTTGTTCGTCTCTCAATAAAACAACTCTATATTACAGAGGGTAGAGAATTGCATTCCAGGGTAAAAGGGTCTCGTGGTACTTTAATTCACATCACAGGCTATCGCTGGCTTTTTTTTAGAAGTAACATGAGTATCATATATTACAAAATTTAAGTTTGAAAGTCGGCGACCAATAGTACATCCAACTCTACCGAATGGACAACATACCAGTCTCTAGGGAGAGAACTACCCTACACTATTTACTAAATCAATCCGCTAATTAGTTAAGCAATTTGGGAATAAAAATCAGTGTATAATTTAGAAAATTAGCCAACAAATTGTGAATGTGACTAACAAAATTTTCAACTTGTCAGTACACACGAGTTTTTACATATTTACGGAAAAGTAAGCAAGGTAGCAACCAGTTTCCACGTGAATGGTAGACTCTTGGAAAGTTCAAGTACTAAGTTCGGCTTCCAGAGAAGAAGATGCTGCTTAAAGAGGGTGGATTGGACACGGAATGACAATATTCCTTACCATTTGGGCCAAAGAAACAAGGGATAGTATTTTTGTAATTAAATAAAAAGTCAGGGACAAAAAGGTAAAGAAGCGCGCGCGTCACAACCAAAGGTGCCTTTAGCGCGTGTTTGCCATGGAGAGATCACCACGCGCTCTTCCAAAGACCATGGCTTTTGACTTTCTGGTTATCTAATTGATTAATTTTTTTTTGCCATTTATTGCATTATTTAAATAATTTATTTATTTATTATAAGTTTTATTAAAATATTAAACGGACTTGCCATTTTGATATAACGGGACTTATCATTTAGACATAACCGAACATGACATTTAATTAATTATAAATTTTATTAAATATTAACTAGGTATGACATTACAGATTACCATAGTGAATCAAATTGATATATCATACTGAAACGAATCAAACAGGTACATTATTTACTTTTTTATTATCAGTATTATTTAATATTAATTATTTAGACACAACCGATCATGCCACTAATTATAATCGAGCATGCCACTAATCATAATCGAAAATGATATTTAATTATTTAATTTATTATAAAATTTATTAAATACTAACCGTGCATTCTCGTAACTCGGGTCTGCCATTCTCGTAACTCGGGTCTGCCATTCTCGAAACACGGGCATGCCATTCTCGTAATCTGGATATACTATTCTCGTAACCCGGGCATGCCATTCTTGTGATCTGGGTTTGCCATTCTCGTAACTCTGGTATGCCATTCTCGTAACCCGGACCTGCCATTCTCGTAACCCGGGCCTGCCATTCTCATAATCCGAATTTGCCATTCTCGTAACCCGGGCCTGCCATTCTCATAATCCAGGTTTGCAATTCTCGTAACCCGGGCCTGACATTTCTCTTAACCGAGTATGCCATTCTTGTAATCGGGTCCAAAAAATTAAGGTGTATTGATAATTGTAATAATAATTACAACCTCCTAACAATCCAAATGCCACAGAAACATTCTTGTAGATTACGATCAGAAATTAGAAAAGTTACAACGAGTTGAACTCTAACAAAATCATTCTCCAGAACAAGCAAAAATTTAAAACGCAGCAGAAACTCAACTACCCCAAAAAATAATAAATCTCTTAAAAAAAGAAAAAACAAATACATCAGGTAGATCAAACTGCCAACGAAGAGTTGGAGGATGCAGAACAAGGCCATAAAGTCAGTCATCGTTAATAAAGATCTCTCTCTCGATCGGGGGGGGGGGGGGGGGGGGGGGGGGTGCGGGGAGCGCGGTTGGGCTCGTGGGTCTTGGTGAAGCTCCTGAACGACTCTGGTTAGCGCAACTGAGAGCTAGGCGAGCTCCTTGACGGCCCCGACGAGCACCTGGAAGGCCTCGCATTAGACGACGCCTTGTCAGAGAGGGGCGGCGCCATGGAGGTCTGGATCTGGAGCGGTTAGGTCCGGATCTGCAACGACGGGGCGGGGGAACCAATCAATAGAGTAGGAGTATCCAATTCCATCCGTTCTGACGACATCATTGTCGCCTTCTCCGGCGGCCTGTCCTCCAAATGAATCATCGTCAAGCTCAGCCGCAACATCTCCGATAGGGGGAGGCGATGCAAAAGCGGAGCATAGTCAGGGATACGCTCCTCGTCGGTTGTTTGTGTTGGGAAAATTACCCACTTTCTGTAGACCCAAGCAATACAAGCAGAAACATAAACGAGCAATACATGATAATCACGAGAAACACAACGCACAAAGCACAAAGAAAGTACGAGGAACACAAAAATTTGGTAACCCAGTTCGATCCATAACGATCTACATCTGGGGGCTTCCAAGCCAGGAGAGTTCCACTATTTTCACGCTCGAGCTTTACTCCCTCTCACAACAATGGATGCCTCGCGCAACTCACTCTCCTCCTCTTCTCACTGTGGCTACCCACACTCTTGGGAGCTCACTCTCTTGGCAAAGTCCTTGGACTTGGGCTCTACCCACTCTTCGGGCCAACTCTCCTTCACTCGGAGAGCACCACCTCGTTTACTCGGATGGCACCATCTCGTTCACTCGGATGGCTAACCCTTCTCTTGGAAAGGCCCTTGGACCTACCAACACTTCAGACAACTCTCCTTCACTCGGAGAGCACCATCTCCTTCACTCGGAGTGGCTAACCCTTCTTTTTGGGTTTGCCCTTCACTTGGAGACAACCCTTCTTCTTGGGTCTTCTTCTCCTCCACTTTCACTTGGAGATAACCTTTCTTCTTGGGTCTTCTTCTCCTCCACCTCCTTCACTTGGAGGTCTTCTTCCTCTTCTCCATCTCCTTCACTCGGAGACAACCCTTCACTCGGGTTGGGCAACTTTGGAACACATGTATTACTCTCCTTTACTTGGAGAACACCTCCTCTTTCTCTCTTCTCTCTTTGCCATGGACAATCCTCATTCACTTGGAGGGTCTTCTTCCTCTTCTCCTCTTTCACTTAGAAGAGTGGGCACTTGGCCTCTCCTTCACTTGGAGAGCCTTTCTCCTTCCTCCCTCTTCTCTCTTTCTCTTTGGAGAAGTGGGCAACATTTTTGCCAACCTTTCTTGGAGGCCATGGAGGGATATTTATAGTGCCCAAAACCTAGGCAACTATTTCGGATCGGGAGGAACATTTTGGTCAAGTCACAGCAGCTTTATTGGCCGAACTGGCGATCGCCAGTCGCCTCTTGCAGAACTCCATGCCTCACCAAGCTAGCGATCGCTAGTTGGCTGGCGCTCGCCAATGCCACTAGCGCCCGCTAGTTGGCTAGCACCCGCCAGACACCTCAGCTTCTCCTCGTCTTCACTCGACACTTGACCCGATTACCCCCGATCATCCCAAGGCTCTTCACTCGAGCCACACGACCCTCGGATGTCCTCAACGTCTTTACTCGACTATTGACTCGATTGATTCTCCGAGCATCCCCGGACTTCGAACCCAATCGATCAACACTCAGACCATCCTCATGGTTCTTCACTCAAGCCACCCGAATACTTCGCTCGTACTCAGGTTCCATACCCAACAATCTCCCAACTGGAGACTGACTCTACACGATCTACCCGTCACTAGGCGACCGTCTTCTTCACTTGGCAATCTTCCACCTGGAGACTAACCACATCACGAACCACCCATCACTAGGCAATCCTCATCACTAGGCAATCTCCCACCCAGAGACTAACCTCTTCATCAATCACCCGTCACTAGGTGACTTTCATCCCAATCGGCGCTTCGGCCTTCCTCTACAAAGCTTGTCAAGTGGACAGCCACCCACTACTTTGTCTTCTCACGTTGCTTTCTAGGATTTCTCATAAGCCTTCTCACAACTCCCACCGGATCCGCTATCACTGGTCTTGTACGCCACTTTGCATACCTCACACGACCACCTGTGAAAGCACCTGGAGTCTTCTGCTTCCGAGCTTTCTCCTTGTAATATACGTTCTCTTTTGTCACACCAACTCTTCTAGCCTCCTGATTATGCCATGCTTTGCCACTATAGAGTTTGACTAGTACCCAAGTCTCGTTGGCACTCAACGACTCCATCTTCTCATTCTTTGCAAGCATCCTCTTGGCCACAAGCTCACTTCGCTGCGCCTCTGCATAATCTCCTGGCTCATCACCTATCGACAAGAGATAGTAGATGGCGGGCGAGAACCACTGCGATGAACCACCTTTACTTGTGCAACTCTGCTGTGAAATTACTGGCGGTGGGGAACTTGGTTTTACCTTCTCCTCACTGGCCTCCTAGCCATTCAGTACATTCCTGCTCCCACCCGAGTTCGGAGATGTCTCGCTCGACCATCTCACTGCTAGAACTCCCCATCATCAGCAATGCTCTCCTCGTCCTTCACTTGGACTCTGCATCTGGGTTGCTCTTCTCATCTGCATCAACATGAACAAACGACACAAAACCAAACACACGAAGATGAGTTAGATCAATCTCCTACCCACTTCAAGCCACCTCCGATATCACACTCTCCAAAGGGCTTGATGGTACTCTATTGATCAAGTAAGCGGCGATGTCTTCTGTAGCCCACGCTTCACTCACATGGCCCTGGCTCTCTTATTGGTCGTCATGTTCATCTTCTCCACGATGCCATCTTCTTTGGGATTTCCAGCTACTATGTTCACTTTACAGTACTTGAACTCTTGGAGCTTGTACTCTCTGCCATTTCTCGATCACAAGCACACCTCAAGATCCTTCTTACCAATGGAGGTATTATAGCACGAACCACCCAAAGATGCCACCAGTGCCGATCCCTTCACTTGGACCAATTCAAGCTTCTCATCTTTCCGAAAACTGCTACCTCTCAAAGAGCTCACTCTCTGCTCTCCAAGACTACAATGCACACGAAGACCCAACTCTACGATCTTCAAGCTTGGTAGCTTCTCTCTTGAATAAAGCACCCTCATCCTTTTCTCACACACATGGCCAAGTCGACAATGCTACTCCGTACCGTCGCACTTCAAGGCCAACACTCTCATGGGCGTTCCTTATTGTATGCAACACACCCTCCTAGGTCATCACACTCCTAGACAAGGACAAGCAATCAGCATTCATTACTTTCCAGTCTAGGAGCTTTCACTCCTCTTTCTTCATATCATTGAACTTCTCCACGGGCGACTTCACTTCACTAATCATGGTTGCTCTCACCATGCCCTAACCCGGACTTTAATACCAGTTGTTGGGAAAATTATCCACTTCCTGTGGACTCAAGCAACACAAGCGAAAATACATACGAGCAAACCATGATAACCACGAGAAGTACAACGCACAAAGCACAAAGAAAGCACAAGGAGGAACACAAAAATTTGGTTACCCGGTTTGATCCACAATGATCTACATCCGGGGGCTTCCAAGCCAGAAGAGATTCCACTATTTTCACGCCCGAGCTTCACTCACTCTCACAACAATGGATGCCTCGCTCGACTCACTCTCCTCCTCTTCTCATCGTGGCTACCCACACTCTTGGGAGCTCACTTTCTTGGAAAAACCCTTGGAATTGGGCACTACCCACTCTTCGGGATAACTCTCCTTCACTCGGAGAGCACCACCTCGTTCACTCGGATGGCACCATCTCGTTCACTCGGATGGCTAACCCTTCTCTTGGTAAGGCCCTTGGACTTGGGCTCTACCAACACTTCAGACAACTCTCCTTCACTCCGAGAGCACCATCTCCTTCACTTGGAGTGGCTAACCCTTCTTCATGGGTTTGCCCTTCACTTGGAGACAATCCTTCTTCTTGGGTCTTCTTCTCCTCCACCCTCATTTTGAGGCAACCCTTCTTCTTGGGTCTTCTTCTCCTCCACCTCCTTCACTTGGAGGTCTTCTTCCTTTTCTCCATCCCCTTCACTCGGGTTGGGAAACTTTGGGACACATGGATTACTCTCCTTCACTTAAAGAGCACCTCCTCTTTCCCTCTTCTCTCTTTGCCATGGACAACCCTCCTTCACTTGGAGGGTCTTCTTCCTCTTCTCCTCCTTCACTTAGAGGAGTGGGCACTTGGCCTCTCCTTCACTTGGAGAGCCTTTCTCCTTCGTCCCTCTTCTCTCTTTCTCTTTGGAGAAGTGGGCAACACTTTTGCCAACCTTTCTTGCAGGCCATGGAGGGGTATTTATAGTGCCCAAAACCTAGACAACTATTTGGGGTCGGGAGGGGCATTTTGGTCAAGTCACAGTAGCTTTTCCGGCCGAACTGGCGATCGCCAGTCGCCTCTCGCAGAACTCCTTCTCCTCGTCTTTACTCGACGCTTGACCCGATTGCCTCCGATCATCCCAAGGCTGTTCACTCGAGCCACTCGACCCTCGGATGTCCTCAACGTCTTCACTCGACTATTGACTCGATTGATTCTCCGAGTGTCCTCGGATTCCGAACCCAATCGATCAACACTCGGACCATCCTCACGACTCTTCACTCGAGCTACCCGAGTACTTTGCTTGTACTCAGGCTTTATAGCCAACCGTTTGTTTTGTTTTAGGGTTGGGAGAGAGATTGAGGGAGAGGAGAAGAGGAACGATGGAGGAAAGAGAAGGAGAGAGAAATAGAAAATTAGAGATGAGAGAGATGGGAGGACGAGAGAGGGAAAAAAAAGGTAGCAAAATGTCTTAAATATCCCACATAAAAAGTACAAAAATGCTCCCGCATTCATTCTGGCCGTGAGATCAAACACAAACGCGTGTGGGACTGATCGAACGGTCTAGTCCGTATTGCAAATGGTCCGGAATTGGGCCTTCACTCCGGACCCAATCCAAAGGATCTACATAATCACTTCACAGGCTGTCGCTGCCGATTCTCTGAAATATTGTGGTCACGGATTCATTAAATAGAAATTTGTCTTCTTCTTAGGAGATTTATTTTTCTAGAAGGTTAGATACAATTCCGAAAAAAGAAGGCTACATACAATCATACATGAAAAATAAATTTTTTTCATACTACCTAGTAACGAGACATTCACCAAATCAACAAATTTAAATTCTAGGTGAATTAGAACCTTTGAAAAGTGACAAAAAAATTTCAACAAATATGCTGCATTTTTATGAGATTGAACTCGAGACTTCAACAATTTCCTAATTAGTTGAACCAAGTGTTTGTTGATATTTACTAAGAATAAATTTTGGTAGGTGTGAGAAATTTTTCATTAAATGCATAGGACAAAATCCAGTTTATTTCCCTATCTACCAAAACAAATTTAGTAATGAAAACCACCATAACCAATCTATACTATTTTTCTTTAGAAAGAAAAAGAGAATGCTAGGAACAAAATACTCTAATGTAAAAGTAAAAAAAAGAAAAATTAGTTTTTGTTAAATTTGAGATATAGATATTTTAATATTGCATGATCGTTTTATCTCAAGGAAAAAGCTAAAGAGGCGTCTATGAGATTTCCATACTTGGTATGCTTTGTAAAGTTTTTGAAAGATTAAAGTGAATTTCTAGGTTGGCCACTCTCCCACTTAACCAACTAATATCGCAACTGAAACAGAAAATGCCTATTTATAATTAACATTATCATGAATAATCATCGTCACCACTATTATCGTTTAAAGACAACAACTCAATTCCACTATTCACGTCGTGTGTTTTGGGTTTATGCGTAAGAATTAATTCTTAATTTTACATTATGACCCCAAGATTTCAATAAAATTGCATTCATCTAAAATTTCATACTCGGGATGGGCAAGCTGGTCATCAAACATGGAAATGTTGGAGCAGAGGGCTTGATGGTTTCTCTAGATATCTTCTGGAAATTATTAAGGCTTTTTTTTTGGTGAAGAGTAATTATTAAGGCTTTGACATCTCATTCGGGAGCAAGTAGTAGTCTACTTTCTGAATGCTAGATCGTCGATTATTATTTTTCTAGTAGCTGGAAATGGGTCCCACCACATTATGTCCATTAAATTTGGACAGGTTCCCTTACAAATTGACACGTAAAATGGACCATGTTGTTTAATTTTGGTTGAAAAATTGACTTGGAGTAGACGTTAGCAACGTTCAATTTTTAAAAAAGACTTAGAATAGTTACAAGTATTTTTCTTAGTTTTTTATGGAAATCAAGATCACCTTAGCAAGTTGTAAGTCTAGCTTGTAGAAGCTAAAAAGCTTGGAGAACTAATAAACACACTAATCATTGACGAGTGATTATTCAGGCCCTGGATTCGGTACGGAACCTAATAGAAGGTTCTTGTACCGTATAGGGTTTAATCTGATCCACTTATTTTGATAACTAGATGCATGTCAGAGATCTGACGGTATTAATTCGTTATGAGTATTTTCGTCCTTTACCTCTCACATTTTATCTTCCTTTTTCTCTCTCCTAACTCACTTTTTCCAAATCTTCCTCCCCATCTCCTTTCTCTCTCCCTCCAAAACCTAATAAATTGACGCTGGCAAGGAGATCTAGAAATCGACGCTGGCGAGGAGGATGACACCGGTGGGAGAACGGTTGTGAGAAGGAGCGATAGATTTCTGGAGAAGCAGTCGATATATTTTGGTTGGGGAGTCACAACTTCTTACCCCTGAGTCTAATTGAGGTAATTCAAGTTGCTGTGGAAATATGAGACATATATCTACAACTTTGAAGTTTATGACTTCTTCAAATTCAGAGTATAAAGATATCAAAATTTTATTTGAAGTCAAGAGTCGACCGAGTTACGGTTGGCTAATTTTGGTAGGGGAGCCACAACTTCTTTCTTCGAAGTTCGATTGAGGTGATTCAAGATTCTATATGAAAATGAGACCTATATCTACAACTTTGTAGTTTATATCTTCTCTAAATTCAGAGTGTAAGGATGTCAAAAATATGTTTGAAGTTAATATTTGACCGAGTTACAAGCGGCTGGAAAATGTTTGTCAAATGGCATGCTCGGTTATGTCAAATGGCATGTCCGATTATGTCAAATAGAATATCTGGTAATTTCAAATGGCATGCCCAGGTTTGATAAATTGGCATGCCCAGTTATGTCAAATGACATGACCATTTATGTCAAATGGTATTGCCCAACGACGGTGGTCGACAGATTTCGGTTGGAGGGCCATAACTTCTTACTCCAGAATCCGATTGAGGTGATTCAAGTTGCTAGGAAAAGCTCAGATGCATATCGACAATTTCATAGTTTATAAAATTGGAGTGTAAGAATGTCTAAAATATATTTGAAGTCAAGATTCGACTGAGTTATGAGAACAAGTTTCGATTGGAGAGCCATATCTTCTTACTCCGGAGCCCGATTGAGTTGATTCAAGTTGCTATGCAAAGGTGAGACATATATCTACATTTTTTTTAGTTTATAACTTCTCCAAATTTGGAGTATAAGAATGTCAAAAATAAGTTTGGAGTCAATGGTTGGCTAAGTTACAAGCGACTAGAAAGTGTTTATCAAATGGCATGACCGGTTATGTCAAATGGCATGCCCGGTTAATATTTAATAAAACTTATAATAAATTAAATAATTAATCAAATGGCATATTCGGTTATGAATAAATGGCAGGTTCGGTTACGATTAAATAGCATGCCCGGTTACGATAAAATGACAGGCCGGATTACAATAATATTGAATAATATAAAAATAATAAATAATTTAAAAAAGTTTTAATGAGATTTTTTTTGGAGTTCGATGCTTTTTTTAATTAATAAAAAAAATTAGTGCGCTTCCCTAGGCGCGTGGAGCAACTTATCCACCCCATGCGCGTCAGGCGCTTCCATCCTTGAAAAGTGGGTAAGCGAATTTACTCTTTTACCCTTCGTCCGTTTGGTACAGGAATAGCCTTCCTGTACTCAATCTGGGCCCGCTTATTCAACCTTTAACTAAAATATTCCGAGTACATATTTTTTTGTACATAACAAGAGTAAATACTTATTGAAAAAATAAGATGGCCCGGCCCGCTCTATTGTTTAGTAAATCGCGAGTGGATCTTTGTCGCAATCTCCTTCCCCTACTACGTGAAATTGGAAGAGGCCCAAAATTGACATCTGGTCAGCACCAGCTTATATATAACACAGGCCTGGCCAAGTAGTGCCGATTATTATTATTTTCAATAATAATAATTCTTAAGCACGTTTTTTTATGCACGTTTTGTTTAGGGTTTATGCGTAAGAATTAATTCTTAATTTTACATTATGACCCCAAGATTATTAAGGCTTTTGCCATCTCATTCAGAGGAAGAACTAGTCTACTTTCTGAATGCTAGATCATCGATTAATTTTTTTCTAGTAGCTGGAAATGGGTCCCACCACATTATGTCCATTAAATATGGACAGGTTCCCTTACAAATTGACACGTAAAATGGACCATGCTGTTTAATGTTGGTTGAAAAATTGGTATAGAGTCTTTCTTCATCTTCTTCTTGCCAACTTTGTGATGCTGGGGTCGAATATGTGGTGCATGTTATGTTTGAGTGCCCTCACGCTAAGGTCACTTGACTTGCTAACCCTTTTGGTTTGAGATTTAGGAATGATGTGCATTCCTCTTTTAGCGTCTGGTTAGTTTTGGTTTTAGACTTGCTCTCTTCTACTAGTGATCGTGACTTGTTGATTTTGGCTTTGTTCATTTGTTGGAGCATTTGGATGGCTAGAAACAAGTTTCTTTTTTAATGAAGATAAGGTGGACCCGGCTTGTTCTTTGAAGTTGGCTTCTTACTTCTGTTCTGAATTTCTGCAGGTTTTCGACTCTGAGGTGCACGTGTCGAATGTCACTTCACTAACAATAGCTTCATGGAATGCGCCGAGTGCGGGAACCGTGAAGCTCAACTGTGATGCCTCCTGGTATGCCTCTTCTTCAATTGGGATAACCGTGGTTGCTAGAAATCATCAGGACCTCATCTTAGAAGACCGGACTACCTTGCAGAGTGCGAACTCTTCCCTGGAGGCCAAGTTGCAAGCCCTGAAGCTCGCTCCTGATGCTGGTTGCTCGGAAGTTCCGCTTCCTTCATATCCGTGTCAAAACTGACCGCTTGCTAGCTTACAATTTCGTGAATGAGTCATCCTCCCGGGTCTTTTGGCAAGTGGAAGACATGTCATTAGGATTAGGTTGTTGTTTTCTGATTTATCAAATTGTAAGCTAGGTTTTATCTCTCGCACACAAAACTTTGTGACGGACTGGATCTATAAATCTTGTGGATCTGGTATTCACCCGGTGAACTGGCTTATGGTTCACCCTGTGGAGCTTGACGCCCTCTTGTTCACTGACTTTCCCACGTGATTCATCTATGATAAGTAACCGGCTTTTCCTCTAAAAAAAGAAAAATTGGTATAGAGTAGACGTGGAAATAGTAGTTAAGTCCAATTTTTAAAGAAAGACTTAGAATAGTTACAAGTATTTTTCTTAGTTTTTTAATGGACAACAAGATCACCTTAGCAAGTTGTAAGTTTAGCTTCTAGAAGCTAAAAAGCTTGGAGAACTAATAAACACTTTGATCATTGATGAGTGCTTGGTAAATCTTAACTAAAATATTTCGAGTACAAATTTTTTTGTACGTAACAAGAGTAAATGCTTATTGAAAAAAATAAGATGGCCCGGCCAGCTCTTTTGTTTAGTAAATCGCGAGTGGGTCAAAATTTGTGTACCGATTACGTGAAATTGGAGGAGGCCCAAAATTGACATCTGGTCAGCACCAGCTTACATATATAACACAGGCCTGGCCAAGTAGTACCGATTATTATTATTGAAAAAATCCGACGTAAAACAGTAAAAAAATCTATAAAGTTAAGTCTAAAGAAGATGATTGGGAACGTCCCACTTATGTACATCTCAAAATTACTTACTTTATTTTAAATGCACTCCTGGACATGGCCTTTGACTCTTTTCTTCCATGTCTATTATAGACTTTTTGCGATAACACAAGGAGACACGAATTTTATCACGGAATTTGCTGTATTTTTTGAAAATTCACTTATTTTCTTGAATTTTTTTAAAGATCAATTTTACACCAGGTTTGAACTCTGGACTTTTGTCAAATTTTATATCACTAAGTGAAAATATCATTTGGTTTATTTTCTTGACATTTCAAGAAATAGATTACTATTTTGGTACAACAACACAAGAATTGGATAAGTTGAAGAAGGACAAGGGTTGAATCTTTGTAAGCTGTAAAAATTATTATACTTAACAATATTAATAAATAAAATTTACCTATGAAAAAACATAAATTGATATCGATTGCTATTTAGTATGGTTGGCGAGGGACTTCAATCCGGTGATCTCAAGCTCTTTCGCATCCATTCTAAGCGTCAGCTAATAAATCAACTTAGGATCACGCATTTCTCATCTCCTAAAGGAGAGCCACACATTTCTTGCCTGGCTGGAACACTTGTATATGCATGTCAATAGTTAGTTATTTTTAACTGTATCACACCAAGAAGTTCTTTGTAACTGTGGAGAGATGATACAGAGTTTTTTTTTGACGGTCAAAACATCCCCATATAATAACCAACATCAAGTCGAAAAGTCGGTAAACAAAAGAGTATCTAACTCCACTGGATGGACTACATGCCAGTTCCCAGGGAGAGAGCCCACACGAATGCATTTGCGAAACCAGTCTGCAACATGGTTCTGCATCCTAGAAATTAAACTAATCTTACAATTTGGCAAATCATCCAATATGTTTTAATCCTAAAGACAAGTGATTCGACTTGCCAAAAGACCAAGGAAGTTGAATCATTCACGAAATTGTAGGCAAGGAGGCAATCTGTCTCAACCAATGAGACCTGGGAGAAAAACTTAAGCTTGACGAGGCGCAAAGCCATTTCCAAGGCCAAGAGCTCGGCCTCCAAAGGCGAGGACGCACTCCTGAATTCAAACTGGCCTTCAACAATGAGACCAAGGTAATTTCTTGCAACCACGGCACATCCGGCAAAGAATGTACATCCTTCCAAGATGCGTCACAGTTGAGTTTCACAGCTCCACAGCTTGGAGTACTCCATGAAACAAGTACAGGGCCATGCTGATTCACTATCGACAGAGAAGTACCTAGGTTCTGCAAAAAATCAGAACATGAATGAGAGGCAGAAACCCACGTAGCAGTCAGATCAGGTGTAACAGAGTCAAACAAAGATCAATTCCTAGCAAGCCAAATGCTCCAACACAGGAATATAGCCAAAGATATTAAGTCTACATCCCTAGCAGAGTGCATCACCACGAATAAATCTTCAAACCAGTCACAAAATGAGTGATGCAACACATTATTCAACTTAAAACCGAAGGGACTTGCCAACCAAGTAGCCCTTGCATGTTGACACTTAAACATAACATGATGAACAGATTCGTCTGCGGTCCCATAAATTTGACATAAAGGAGAGATAGACAGGTTTCTTCGATGAAGGTTCGCTGTAGTGGGAATGGCGTTTCTGACCAACCGCCAAATAAAATTCTGAATTTTCGGTAAAATTTTCAGCTTCCAAATTCTCCTCCAAAGACCTGGATTAAGAAGAGACGAATGTGAATCAACAGTAATAAGATTGGAAGCATCAGAGAGTTTTGCTTTCAACACCTGGTATCCACGCTTAACCGAGTAGCAACCATCATTGCTACACTTCCATAATAGCTTGTAAGGAGAATGGAGAAGGTTAAGACTAATCTGGGATATAGCACTTTGTTCATCAGATGTGAAAAAATGATGTAAAAGATCAAGGTTCCAGCTACCAGTGGACACCGAAATCAAGTCAGACACCAAAAAAATTGAAGAAGGCAATGCAGGCCGCAGCCTCACCCTCGCTTATCACTCCACCTTGCTTCTCTCTCTCTATTAGTTTTTATATTAAAAAACAACATCGTCTACCCTATTTCAAGAGTGACTTTCCAAATAATATTTTTTATATTTGGTGAGATTTAAAACCAAAAACTACTAGGCGAATTCGGTTTTCTCGTTACTTGGACCAGTTGATTTCTCTCTCTCTACACAAAATCTCACCAAGCTTTACATAACATGAAGGAGAAGGAGCTTATAATATAATATCCAATTCCAGTCTATGAGAAGAAAAATTAGAAGGAGGTGATCGAAGTGGATCTAGTGGGAAAAGATAGCATAAAGCCTTCATCCCCAACTCCACACCACCTCAACACCCACAAGCTTTCTTTGTTAGATCAAAGACTACCACCCAATCAAATCATTACTATTATTCTTGTCTATCCCTTTATTCAGGAACCCACTACTACTGCTAAAACTATTGCACCATTCGATCTCGTCTCTCCGAGGTCGCAACTACTTAAGCAGTCGTTATCAAAACCCTAACTCATTTTTACCCGCTAGCTGGAACCCTGAGAGACTAAGCCTCCATCGAATGTAATGACGCGGGCGCCTATTACGCAGAGGCCCGAGTCAAGTCTCCTCTATCCGATCATCTCAACCAACTCGAGCAAGGGCCGCTTGTTCACCATCTTCTGCTCGGGTCGAGGTCTCATGTTACAATGATCCAGCAGACCAACTTTGCCTGTGGCAGGATGGTGATATGCGCTACGGTTTCCCATATGGTTGCGGATGGTCCTGCTTTTAGTTCATTCCTCAAAGCGTCGGCGTCCAAAGCCCGCGTATCAAATTTGGAGGACGATAATTTGTGCCCTAACTTCCATGTGCTCGTGCTCGGATGGTGCTTTGCACCATCCTCGTAGGCAGCCTCGGTCAGCTCTTCAGGTGGAGCATTTAATGTTACATCAGCTTGGAGCTTCTCCTTATAAATAGGAAAAGATCCCTTACGATATTCGATGTGGTAATAGTTCTCCCATCCTCAGCTTGGGCTTTTCAGCTCGGGCCTTCCAGCTTGGGCCAAATGCATTAAATAAGCATTTATTCCAACAACGTCAACCCGAGCTTGGTCCTCTAGGCTTAGGCTAGCAGCTTGTGCCTTGAGCATGGAAACTGATTCCTCGTCGAACATGAACCTCTTACTCAATCTTATGTTAGTCTTTGCAAAATTCCTCATGGTGTCGAAGTTTGTTACCTCATGGTTATAGTGAGACTGGAAAATGGTGGCATTTTACGAGCACGAGCACGAGCACGAGCATGAGCACGAGCACGAGCACGAGCACGAGCACGAGCACGAGCACGCGCTCGCGTACGTGCACGTACGTGTGCGCATGGCGCATTAGACGTAGATCGCAACGGGCACTTTGTGGTACACTTCGCACGTGCGCATCATCGCAAGGAGCTTGAGGAGCCTAAAATTTTTAGAGGATTCCGGAAAGCTCCAGAGCACGGACGAAGAAGTGCGAAGGGTCACCAAAGAGGCACGAAGGGCTGGAACATCCAGATGGCCGAAGGGTTACGAGATCCCTCGCGAAGGAGTGCGAGCGTTGGCCTATCCCTCCGAACGGTCACAACCCGATCTGGGCACACCTGGAAGGATCGAGAAGAGCCACGAGTGCAGCCAGCCTGCCTGCTGGCCGAACGGATGCGCCTCTTCGGAGTGCCTGCCTCCCTCCCATCCAGCGCCTATAAATAGGCCCATCCCCCTCATTTGTAAACCACCCAACTACAACTTACATAAGCATTCGTTAGCAATTATAGGCTCTCTCTCCCTCTCTCTGAAAGTTCTGAATATCGGACGGTTCCCCCTAAGCTTCGAGGGTCGTTGTGCTACGAACTCGAAGTTCGAAAGTTATTGTATCTTGGGGATGATTGCCACAGCCCGTAAGCATTGAATACGGGGCAATCTCATCTTACGAAGAAAGAGTCTAACTCTTGCCTTGACTATCCTAATCAAGTACACCGCCTCCGACAAACAACAATCGTAAGACGAGATCAGGTGTACTTGAAGATGGCATCATCAAGCTCCGCACCTACACCAGTACCAGCAGTCCCGGGAACTGTCCACGCCAAAAGGCCGGCCAATTTCAACGATACCGAGTTCAAGAGGTGGCAACAGAAGATGCTGTTCTACCTGACCACGCTCAACCTGGTCCGATTCTTGAAGGAAGAGGCTCCAAAGGTGGCGAAAAATGAGGCTAATCCACAGAAGATCAACGCCCTCGGTGCATGGAGTCACAGCGACTTCCTATGTCGTAACTATGTCCTGAATGGCTTAGCCAATGCCCTGTACAATGTCTACGTTGGTACCAAGACTGCGAAAGAATTGTGGGACTCCCTAGAAAAGAAGTACAAAATAGAGGATGCCGGGATGAAGAAATTCATCCAGGTGGCTGCTCTGATCGAGAACCTACCCCCTCTGTGGAAGGACTTCAAGAACTACCCCAAGCATAAGAGGAAGGACATGGGGCTGGAAGACCTGATCGTGAGACTAAGGATCGAGGAAGACAACCGAAAGTTCGAAGTCAAGACTAGCAGGACCAACTCCGAGGCTAAGGTGCATCTCGCCGAAGGTGGCACTGGAAAGAAGAGGAAGAAGCCCGAGAATAAGCAAGAGAAGTAAGAGCTAAAGCAAAAGAAGGCTCAGAAGATCAAGGACAATTGCTATAACTGCGACATACCCGATCACATGGCAAAAGATTATCGCTTGCCAAAGAGGGACGATCGTGAGAAGGTAAATCTGGTTGAAGACCTGTCTGAGCTAGACTTATCCGCCGTGGTGTTTGAAGCCAATCTGGTGGAAAACCCAAGAGAGTGGTTCATTGACACAGGGGCAACCTGACACATCTGCTCAGACAAGGAGATGTTCTCGACATATATCGCGATCAACAGCCGGAAGTTGTTTATGGGTAACTCTACAACTTCTCTCGTAGTCGGACTAGGCCAGGTGGTGCTGAAGCTGACCTCCGGAAAAGAGCTGACCCTCAAGGATGTGCTGCATGTCCCAGACATTCGTAAGAATTTAGTATCCGGCTCACTGTTAAGCAAAGCTAGGATGAAGCTAGTATTTGAGGCTGATAGGTTTGTTCTTGATGTAAAACTCGCTGGGAATTCCACACGAACGGACCGCTGCTACTTGATGGATGAGAAAGACTCCAACTCCAACTACGCAATGCACGAACCTTGGTGATGTCTCACCGCAACCCGAACAATGGAAGTCAAGAACCCAAGTCCTTAAGTCGAATCACGCCACAAACAGAGGTGGATAATCTGTTTGATAAGTGAAATACGTTGCCCTAGCTAAGCGACGCACTAGCCTAACCAAGAACACACAATGAGTATCAAAACTCACAAACTAGCAATAGCTAAGTATATTCTGAATAAATAAAAGGTTGTCCACGTTTTTATTGCTAGGAGTCCCTTTATATAGGCCCCAAAAGTCTCAAACATTCCTAAACAAAAACTAACTCCAAATAAGGAGTTCAAAGCTGGCCAAAACTCACCTTCCTAAATAAAAGGGATTCTGGCCTAATTATTCACTAAGTAGGAAAAACAAACTAAACTAAGATAGATACTAGAATATCTAGTAAATATCACGTCCTAAAACATAGGAAAAGAAGTTCCTAAAATTTAGGGATGCATGTCCAAGATAAGTTAAAATTCTGTTTGCATGCATCCAAAAGAATCTTGCGCATGCTAGGCTTCTAAAATAGCACCAATAACGTGTATGGGCTTAACATGGCCTTCTAGGTCGTCCTTGGGCTTGCTTGATTCAACTTGAGTCCGAATGCCTTCAATAAATCCATTCAGTTCAGCTTGAAGCTTCTTGGCCCGTGCTCTTGTAATCGGCCCAATTGGAACACGCAATGCTCCATGCTCGTTGTTGGATGGTCTCACATCAGTTCTGACCAAGGCCGGTGCCTTTGAAGGAAAGGGTTCCCTCGAGAGTAGGCTCTTCAAGATGAATGTAATAACTGTCAAACGCACCTTTAATGGCCCTAATAAAGTTGTTAATTTTTCTTATTTGGCTGAGCGTTCTAACTTATGACATGATATATTAGGACACGTGAATTTGAGCTCACTAAGAAAGTTAGTAAGTTTAAATTTATTGCCTAAAATGGAGTTTGACCCGAACAATAAATGTGAAGTATGTGTAGAGGCAAAAATGACCAAAGCACCTTTTCATTCAGTGGAAAGAAGTACTACATCTTTAGAGTTAATTCATACCGACATATGCGATATGAAACAAGTACAAACTAGAGGTGGAAAAAAGTATTTCATCACGCTTATTGACGACTGCACGAGGTACTGTTATGTACACCTCTTGAAAGGAAAAGACGAAGCTCTAGAAGTTTTCAAGAGTTATAAGAATGAGGTTGAAAATTAACTTGGCACTAAAATCAAAATGATTCCAAGTGATAGAGGGGGAGAATATGTAGCTCCGTTTGAGGAATTCTGCCAACAAAATGGCATTATTCATCAGACAACAGCTCCATACTCACCTCAATCAAATGGTGTAGCTGAACGCAAGAATTGAACTCTTAAGGAGATGATGAACGCAATATTGATTAGCTCGGGCTTACCCCAGAACTTGTGGGGAGAAGTTGTACTCTCAGCTAATCACATTCTAAACAAATTGCCACACAAGAAAAGGGACAAAACCCCACATGAACTATGGAAAGGAAGAAAGCCTTCCTACGGTTACCTTAAAGTGTGGGGGTGCCTAGCTAAGGTAGAAATACCTCCACCTAAAAGGGTGAGAATAGGACCCAAGATCGTTGACTGTATCTTTATCGGATATGCCTACAATAGTAGCGCATACCGATTTCTAGTACACAAGTCTAAAAATCCTGAAATCAACGAGGGAATGGTCGTGGAATCAAGGAATGCAACATTCTTTGAGAATATCTTTCCTAAAAAGGAAATGAAAGAAGTAAGCTCATACAAAAGAAGTTCTGAAGCTACACAAGGCTCTGATCAAGGTGCTGAGGAACTTAGACAGAGTAAGAGGGCCAAAATTGCCAAATCATTTGGTCCAGATTTTTTGACGTACGTGTTAGAAAATGAATCTGGGACAATCCAAGAGGCATTATCTAGTCCAGATGCTCCTCTCTGGAAAGAAGCTATCAATAGTGAGATAGAATCTATCATGCAAAACCACACGTGGGAAATCATGGATCTCCCACCAGGTTGCAAACCTTTAGGTTGCAAGTAGATCCTTAAAAGGAAATACAAAGCTGATGGATCAATTGATAAGTACAAAGCTCGGTTGGTAGCTAAAGGATTCAAACAGAAGGAAGGATATGATTTCTTTGATACGTATTCGTCGGTCACAAGAATCACATCTATTAGAGTACTCATAGCTGTTGCAGCACTCTATAACCTCGAGATACATCAGATGTATGTAAAAATAGCTTTCCTAAATAGAAAACTGGAAAAGAAAATATATATGGAACAACCTGAAGGGTTTGTTGCCCCCGGACAAGAACATAAAGTATGCAAACTGGTCAAGTCACTGTACGGACTGAAACAAGCGTCGAAACAGTGGCATGAGAAATTTGACAGAATAATGATGTCAAATGGCTTTAAGATCAACGAGTGTGATAAATGTGTATACATTAAAGGCACACCTGATGCGTACGTGATTGTATGTCTGTATGTAGACGACATGCTAATCACGGAAAGTAATAATGATCTTATTATAAAAACTAAGAACATGTTAAAGAATAATTTTGACATGAAAGATATGGGTCTAGCTGACGTCATACTGAGGATTAAAATCTCTAGGATGACTGAAGGAATTGTCTTGTCACAATCTCACTATGTTGAGAATATACTCAATAAATTTGATGCTTTTGACAAACCTCCGGCTAACACTCCGGTAGACCTGAGTCTACACTTGGCTAAAAACAGAGGTGACCAAGTATCTCAACTGAAATATGCAAAGATAATTGGGAGTTTAATGTACTTAACAAATTGTACACGCTCTGATATTGCATACTCAGTTAGCAAGCTTAGTAGATTCACGAGCAATCTAGAACCAGATCACTGGCTAGCTTTGGAAAGGGTTCTAAAGTATTTAAAACATACCATGAACTATGGCATACTTTATACTAGGTATGCAGCTGTATTGGAAGGATACAGTGATGGGAATTGGATATCGGACACTAAAGACTCTAAATCTACTAGTGGTTATGTGTTCACTATAGGTGGAGAAGCTGTGTCCTGGAAATCCTCTAAACAAACGTTCATAGCTCGATCCACCATGGAGTCGGAGTTTATAGCACTAGACAAAGCTGGGGAAGAAGCTGAATGGCTTAGAAACTTCCTAGAGGATACTCCGTGTTGGAACAAGCCTGTGCCTCCTGTATTGATACATTGTGATAGCATGTCAGCAATCGAGAGAGTACAAAGTACTATGTACAATGGCAAGTCTCGACACATCCGTAGGAGACATAACACCGTTAGACAATTGATCTCAAGTGGAATAATAATCATTAATTATGTAAAGTCCAAGGACAACATAGCTGATCCTTTGACGAAAAGAATCAACAGAGATCAGATGTATAACGCAGTAAGGGGAATGGGGTTAAAGCCCACACATTAAAGAACGTTCATAGCGGTAACTCAACCATGATGAGTGGAGATCCCACAAACTTGGTTCAATGAGACAACTAAGTTATGGATGGTTCAGATGAATACTTGGAACCCATCCTATTCTCAGAAGCTGTCCAAGTACAAATCTGCAGAGGTGTGGTAAAGTTAAGTGTCTACGCTTTTAATGATTCCTATACCAAGAAAAGGTGGAGTATGGCAGTATACTCTTGATGGAAGATCACCTATATAAGTGTGAAGTGAGGCCACTTCAAATGGAAAAATACTTATGAATCCAAGATAAGGTCCATGGCCGAAACGGACACAAAGTGAGAACCAAAGAATATTAGAGATATCATTGTGTAAATGTTATTGTCTTGGTTCACATAAAAAAGTTGACCAGTTCAAGACATCGCGTTCACTGAGCAGCAAGTAAATCCGATAACATTTTACTAGAGAAGGTTCAAAGCTGTAAGCTACCTATCTCGATGCAATGATATTTCGTCAGAACTTTCTTAAAAGTGTCAGCATGCATTAATCATCATTCATGTGGGAGATTGTTGGAATAAATGCTTATTTAATGTATTTGGCCCAAACTGGAAGGCCCGAGCTGAAAAGCCCGAGCCGAAAGGCCCAAGTTGAGGATGGGAGAACCATTACCACATCGAATATCGCAAGGGATCTTTTTCTGTTTATAAGGATAAGCTCCAAGCTGGTGTAACATTAAATGTTCCACCTGAAGAGCTGACCGAGGCTGCTTTCTAGGATGGTGCGAAGCACCATCCGAGCACGAGCACGAGCACGAGCACGAGCACGAGT
Source organism: Hypericum androsaemum (assembly GCA_963995505.1). Taxonomy (NCBI): domain Eukaryota; kingdom Viridiplantae; phylum Streptophyta; class Magnoliopsida; order Malpighiales; family Hypericaceae; genus Hypericum; species Hypericum androsaemum. The sequence continues at coordinate 454,026 of OZ023194.1, read as the reverse complement.
ACGCGCTCGCGCACGTGCACGTACACGTGCGTGTGGGCATGGCGCATTGGACGCAATGGGCGCTTTGTGGCGCACTTCGCACTTCGCATGTGCACATCATCGCGAGGAGCCTAAAAGTTTTGGAGGATTCCGGAAAGCTCCAGAGCACGGACGAAGAAGTGCGAAGGGTCACCAAAGAGGCACGAAGGGCTGGAACATCCAGAAGATCGAAGGGTTGCGAGATCCCTCGCGAAGGAGTGCGAGCATTGGCCTGTCCCTCCGAACGGTCACAACCCGATCTGGGCGCACTTGGAAGGATCCAGAATGCCACCGAAGAGCCACGAGTGCAGCCAGCCTGCCTGCTGGCCGAACGGATGCGCCCCTTCGGAGTGCTTGCCTCCCTCCCATCCAGCGCCTATAAATAGGCCCATCCCCCCATTTGCAAACCACCCCACTACAACTTGCATAAACATTCATTAGCAATTGTAGGCTCTCTCTCAATCTCTCAGAAAGTTCCGAATATCGGACGGTTCGCCCGAAACTTCGAGGGTCGTTGTGCTACGAACTCGAAGTCCGAAAGTCGTTGTATCTTGGGGACGATTGCCGCAGCCCGTAAGTACTGAATACGAGACAATCTCGTCTTACGAAGAAAGAGTTCAACTCTTACCTTGACTATACCAGATCCTAAACAAGTACACCACCTCCGGCAAACAACAGAGGTTGTTTCGGCCCTTCTATGGAGGCGTCTCATGGCTGTGTTTAAAGCGAGGAGATCAGGCGTCCACAGGCCATCAGGGATCGCTCATGTAGTGAACATCCGGCGAAGGGCCGGCAAGCTTTTCTCGGACAGTTCGCTGGTTAACATCGGCTTTTCCGGGACTTCAATCTGTACAAGAGAAGATCCAGATTTGGGCAGCCTGGCCAGCCAAATTTTGGAAGGCATAAGCAAGATAAATGGTGAATTCGTCACGGAAATAATCGGGGACGGAGCGCTCCCGAAGATACGCGAGAGGATGAAGGAGATGCGAGATGAAGTATCTGTTGGGGTCCCGCCCAATAAATGGAGTGAAAAAAATTCAATCAAAACAGTGCATGGAGTGGGAACAAATCCTGTCAAATTAATTGGATAGACTGTGAAAATCTCCACGAGAGATTTTATAGGATATGTAGATAGAAATGTATTAAATAGCTTTTGTTTTTTATGCACGTTTTTAGTTATAAAAGGAGCTTTGCTCCTGCATTGTAAAAAAATCCCAGAAGACGGAAAAGAAAATAGAAGCCCGAGAGATAAGAAAGGGATCAAAGAAGAGACACGAAACAGGCAACAGAGTGTGCCGAGAGAGAAAAATATTAAGAGTGTATTATTGTTTGAGTGATAATAAAATTGTGAGGTATTTGTTAGTCTAATTAATAATTCAGCCTCCTTCGATGCTTTAAAATATGAACAATCAAGTTCTATGGAAAAATCGAAGTAACCTTGAATTGAATTAAAAATGGAACCTCCTGATTCCCTGGAACTTGTCCTTACGTCACGAGCGGCGGCGCGGTTGCTTAGATATACTCTGCCACCAACAACTTCCTCGCAAAGCCCTACTCTTCCAGATGGCGGTCATTAGCTGGAGCCACCACGTCAGTCTGGTGAAGCTCCTCGACCCTACCCTTTCCCGACCTCCCTCTGGACGACGCCCTCCAATGACTCCTCCTCGTCTGGACAGCCTACTCGTGAAAGGACTACTCCGACAACGACGAAGGAGGCTCCAATTGGAACCAAAGGAAAGGCCACTCCTTGAGGACGCACGGGCCCCACATCTTCATCCTCAACGACCATCCCACCGGCGCTGTGGTCATCGGGAAAGACGGGGGCTATGATCGAGAGAGGGTGAGAGAGAGGGGAAGAAGGGTATAACTGACTTTTCATTAAGTATTTTGAAAACTCAGGATCTTTTATGATATTTTTATAACACAGGGGGTTAAGTGTCTATTTCCAATAACACAAGGTAATAAAATGTCTTTAACCTTTTTTTCATTTATAAAATTTAAATTTGAAACGGCTCTACAAGAAATTAAGTCTCCTCAAGAAATATTAGATTATAAATATTTTTTCCTTTTCATGCCAAAAGATTATTTTTTTTTATCACGTACTCAAATAATTAATTCAGTTTATACTTGTTAGGAACTTATAAAAAATTATCGTATTAGATTTTTAATACAACCGCTGCATTGGAATTCGTAGATTCAATTAGTTTCTGTTTCAATGTTTTTTGTCGGTGGCCCCGAAAATATTATTTTCCGAAAAGAAGGAAACACAGCAACAAGGTACTCTTCTAGTTTTCTCTTAAAAAAACATGGATGCCGAATTCTCACGAGCTCTGAATACCTCCCCCACCATCCGCCCCCTACCGGATCCACTACATTGGTCTCAAGTTCGAGTTAGAGTGCCATAAAAAAAAGTTAATCTTGGAGAATGGAGCCGAGACTAGATAACGTTTAATAATTTCGTTTTAAACAAACGTGATGGCCCGGCCCACTCTATTGTTCACTAAAGCCGTCGGCCCTCTTTATTGTTCACTAAAACTGAATCTCTAGCAATCTTCCTTCCCATACTACGTAAAATTGGAAGAGGCTTACAAATGAAAACAGGTCCAGCATAAGCTTATATATAAAATAAAGCTTATTGTCCTCACTTGATAGTCACTACCTTGAGATTTTCACCGAACAAAAGATAGAAATTCTTATGGTTTATTGAAGGAGGGTACGATCTGGAATTGCAAAAAAATGCAATGAGGGAGATCCAGGCATTCGCAATGAAAGATGGGATCAAGTTCGACAACGAAGAGACAAGACCAGAAATATTTTTCAAAGTGTAAAAAATGGGAAACAGAGAATTGTAATTGGGAGATCCGTGTCTCACAGGAAAGAAGGAGCAGACTTTTTGGTATATGAAAAATATTAAAACACACCTACCCCCACATGTAGTAGCCTAGGAAAGTCGCAGGATCATCATCAATTTACTTCCGCTTTCATTGCGCAAATGATTATGAATCGAGTAGAGGAGCAACCAAAAATTTCAGTTAACAATGATTGCTAGCAAAATCACACTCGCCATTGGTCCGAAAAAGTTAGTCATGGTCTGAACCATGTTCCTAACATCTTTTTCATCGTTAATAAATATTTGCCCAAACTTTCCTCTTCCAAAAGATTATTTATTTTTATCACGTGCTCGAATAATTAATTCAGTTCATACTTGTTAGGAACTTATAAAAAAAATTATCTTATTAGATTTTTAAGACAACCGCTGCATTGGAATTCGTAGATTCAATTAGTTTCTGTTTCAATATTTTTTGTCGGTGGCCCCGAAAATATTATTTTCCGAAAAGAAAACATGGATCCCGAATTCTCGCGAGAGCTGAATACCTCCCCCACCATCCGCCCCCTATCGGATCCACTACATTTGTCTCAAGTTCGAGTCAGAGTGTAATAAAAAGAGGAAAATTATTGTTAGATTCCTGGTATTGGATATATTTAAGGCTCGCTCTCTTTATTAAGGAAGTTGATTAAAAATTTCATATAGTTTGGTTTTATTATACTCTCAGACCCCTCGCTGATGTCATCAATTAATTTTTGATGTAAAACGACTCTTATACCCTTAAGTTAAATTTAAAAAAAATGATTAGAATAAGCCGCCGCCAAAGCCAACCACCTAAATTCTGATTAGAATAAGCCGCAGCCGTACAAGGTTGTTCACAGGCTCGTCGGTGCCGTCGGGGAGGCACCCACCTTGAGGAAGTCTTCGCGACAGGACCTTGAGAAAGTCTCGCCCATCGTCACCCCCCTTCATAACCCTAATTTATTGAGAGGAAGAGGAGGAAGCCGGAGCTGCCACGGAGGATGTCAGAGACGACGGTGACTCCCGCGGCTGCCACTGCAATGGCGACGAATCCGTTCGCCGAGGACTTGTCTAGGTTGAAGGTGATGGGGCCTTCTGCGACGAATTATCCCTTTCTCTCTGTACGATGGGTTGGGGTTTAAAAAGAGAAAACCCTGAAACCGGCGAGCCGTCAAAACGGCATCGCCGGGAGTGGTCGTTGGCTTGTTGCAATTATGTTTCACGGGATTTCACTCCGGCTTCGTCGAGTTCACCGCTGGGATTCAATCTGGGTTTCTTCAAAATATTGGTGGCGAAGAAACTATTAATTGAGAACTTGGATAACGAGATTCGAACTGGGTTTCACATTTTTTTGTTCTTTTTTTAATTGATGTTGATTGTCGTCGAAAAACTGACCGGAGGGTGGCCGAAAAATTGACGGATCGTCGGAGGAAAGGTAGGAGACGACTATAGGGGTAGAATAGTCATTTCAGGATAAAAAAAATAGAAAAATGATTGCTGACGTCAGCGAGGGGCCTAAGAGTATAATAAAATCAAACTTCTGAGAGTTTTAATCGATTACCGAAATACAGAGGGACGAGCCTTAAATATATCAAACACGTAATTTCCCCATAAAATTTTTTTATCTTGGAGAATGGAGCCGAGACTAGATAACGTTTAATAATTTCGTTTTAAACAAACATGATGGCCCGGCCCACTCTATTGTTCACTAAAGCCGTTGGCCCTTGTTCTCTAAAAGCTGAGTCTCTAGCAATCTTCCTTCCCATACTACTACGTAAATTTGGAAGAGGCTTACAAATCAAGGTTCCAAATCAAGGTTGTCAAAATCGGGATCCCACTCAGAATTATTTGGGTATAAAAAAATTGTAGAACGGAGGATCGTAACACGGATCGTAAGATCTCACAAAATAGACAAAATTATAGGAATAACTAAGAAAAATAACCTTAGCATATAAGCCACAAATATTCATTGTCTCAACATCATCTAAAAACATAACTTTCTCAAACATCATCCTAAAAAATTTAATCTGACATAGCATTCAAATCATTTTGATCAGACCCAACAACTTTCATACAATCATCATCTCCTACTCCATCAAATTCCCTAAGTAACAGGGAGAGAATTAGTTAAAAAAGTTCATGCGATCTTACTCGCAGATCTTGCAATCTTACTCGGTGATTCTACCGATCCGTTCAACATTTTGATCTTCCATACGATCCAGCACGGTGGAGTAATGAGAAAATTGTTACAAATGAAAACAGGTTCAGCATAAGCTTATATATAAAATAAAGCTTATTGTCCTCACTTGATAGTCACTACCTTGAGATTTTGAATTCTCTTGTTAGGTGATAGTTGACTAAAGAGAAAGTGAAACTCGTTAACCTCTTCTTAAGCTGTTTTGTGGGTAATACAATATCATCAATTTATGTACATGTGAATGATGTGAAATCACATTACTAATTTTATTCGCGTGAAGTATTTTTGGCTCTCTATCTGACACTTTCGATCTTCTCCTCGTCCAAACTTGAATTTGAATGATATCAAATTTATCATATTTTTCTTTAAATTAATGAAGTAACATGCTGCATGAATAAAATTTGTGATGTGATATGGCACGTATATAAAATTAAGGACATTGCATGACAAACAAGGTATTTCAAGTAACTGTGTTAAGTGTGTATCATTTGAATGTAAATCAAAAAAACATGTCGTCTGATCAAAAAATTTAAATCACAAAATAATAGTATGTGAAAATCCAACTCTCATAACCTCGCAAGAGGGCATTACATTTTAAATATATTTTAAATATTATCAGTACTATTAATACACTCTACTTGTCTAAAAAATGGTGTGCAAAAATGCGAAACCATGTGGCCTTTACCAAAAAATATATTGAACACAGGCCTAATCAAGTAGTACGTGTTGCTATTATGGAAGTACACAGAAGCGTGAGTGATGGTTTGCCTAGGTACATTTTCTCCCTATATAAATTGTCGTCCGGCTTCCGAACACCAGGAAATAGAGAAAAGAGCATCGTCTTTACTATGGAGACGGAGAAGAAGAAACAGAGCGCGATATTGTTTTATCCAACTCCGGGAAGATCCCACATAAACCTTGTTGTGGAACTAAGCAAGCTCATACTCAAATACCATCTTTCCCTCTCCGTCAACATCATCACCTCTAGCTTCCCTTCCGAATCTCCCTCACTCCATTCCTTCCCTAGTGATGCCAACAACAACAACAACTATATTGCTTCCGCTTGCGATCCTGCTCGAGAGTTCGTATCCACCTTCTTTTTTTTTTGTCAGGTAAAATTTGGGCGGGTTGGCCTAAACTTTGGGGTTCTACACGGCATTGGGTTTTGTTTCCTCCCAAACAAAGTTTCGCTATTTTCGCAAGAGGTAGGAATTGACCCACCGACACCTGAAAAACGAGGAAAGATCTGTTACCATCCTATTCACCTTGCATTGGTCGTATCCACCTTCTTTGAGATCCCCAAGCTCAACAACCCCGCACTCCATGACACCCTCCTCATGCTCGCCCGCACATACACCATAAGAGCGACTACTTTTGCCATTTCGCTTTCCATGTCCCTTCTAGTCTCGACTCCCAACTTACTACCTCCGAACCCAATGCTGCAGATTATCTTCTCTATTTGCCTGCCATTGACAAGAGCTTCACCAAGAGCTTGAAAGACCTCGACCCTAACTTCCTCGTGGAGTTTCCCGGGGTCCCACCAATCCCATGCAAGGAAATGCCTGTTTTTAACACTGACAGAAATCATCGGGTGTATAACTACTTCGTGGATGCATCGGCACAACTGGCCAAGCCCAGCGGACTCATTTTAAAAATGTTCGAAGCGTTGGACCCAAAGACTTTGGAGAGCTTATGGGAGAGCAAGTACACCCCCGGAGAACTCAAGGCCCCTCCAGTTTACTGTATGGGTCCGCTCATAACCCCTTGTCATGATATAGGGGTAGCCAGTGGAGGAGATGACAATGGGTGCTTAACTTGGCTGGACTCAAAACCAAGTGGAAGCTTGTTATTCCTTTGCTTCGGCCGGTTCAGGACCTTCTCCTCGCGCCAGCAGGAGGAGATGGCCATTGGTTTAGAAAGGAGCAGAGTTAGGTCCCTGTGGGCGATCCGCAACCCACCTGAGATAGGCACAAACGAGGTGGAGCTGGAGACGTTGCTTCCCCAAGGGTTCGTGGAGAGGACCAAAGAGAGGGGCCTCGTGGTGAATAAGTGGGCCCCACAGTTCCTCTTGAGCCATGGGCCCGTGAGATGTTTCGTGACGCACTGCGGATGGAGCTCAGTGATTGAGGCTGTATTATGCCAGGGTGTCTATATTGGCGTGGCCGCTCCACAATAAGCAGAAGATGAATAGGGTGTACTTGGTGGAGGGAATCAAGATGGCGTTGGGCTTAAGGGAGGAAAAGGACGGATGGGTGAGCGCAAGTGAGTTGGAAGGGAAGGTGATTAAGTTGATGAGCTCTGAGAAGGGCAAAGAGTTGAGGAAGAGAGGTGCACTCATGAAGCAAGCTGCATTGGAAGCACTCCGCGATGGCGGCTCCTCCAGGGTCACACTTGCCAATCTCGTGCAAAGCTTCAACCCCTAGACACTGAATTTTATCATGATCGGAATTCAGACAGTAGTATAGATATTGTTATAATTTCAATTTCTCTTGTCGTGATCATAATAAAAGTATATGTCTTATATGATGGGTTCATGAGGGTTTTTGCCTAAAATGGTATTACTGTAGATGTATTATACCCAAAATGGTGTTACTGTTGAAAAAATTCCGGAAATGGTGTTCCTTTTCAAAATAGAAAATTTTTTCGACCCAGGAATCTCAGGTCGAAATTTTTTTTCGACTTGGGACAAAAATCGAAAAAAAATTTCGACTTCCGTGGTCGAAATTTTTTTTCGATTTGGACCCAGGTCGAAAAAATTATTCGACTTGGGGACCCAGATCGAAAATAATTTTCGATCTAGGATTCCCTTATCCATACGCAATCAACCGCAATCTATTATCGGTCCCAGATCGAACCAATTTTTCGACCTGGGTCCTCATTTGGTCAAAAAAAAATTTCGATTTGGACCCAGGTCGAAAAAATTATTCGACATGGGGACCCAGATCGAAAATAATTTTCGATCTAGGATTCCCTTATCCATACGCAATCAACCGCAATGTACTAGATTGGGGAGGATCTTATCGGTTCCAGATCGAACCAATTTTTCGACCTGAGTCCCCATTATAAATACCACCCCACACCACAAATTTAATTGAAGCGTTAATTGATTGGATTGTTGGCTCGTCATCATCGTCAATTAATAGTTTGATTTAATTGAACCGTTAATTGAACGGTTAATTTTTTGATTTAATGAATTGGACCGTTAATTAATTGAACTGTCTGACCACCTGGTCAGACCATCTGGTCAGACCATCCGGTCTGACTATCCGGTCTGACCACTCAATCTGACCATTTGGTCTGACCACCTGGTCTAACCATCCAGTCTGGTTGACTGGTCTGACTACTTAGGTCAGACCCAGATCATCTGATCGACCGGTCTGACCACCTGGGTCAGACCCAAATCATTATATATTTTTGATTTAAAATGGGATTTTTTAATTTTTGGTTTGAGTTGGGCAAAATCCGATCTGACCACCCGAACCGAGCCAAAAAAAGTGACCGACCTACCCCATCCTAGTGATTCTACAATTATAATGATGGCTTCACCATTCATATTTTTACAGTACTATTTGGTAAATATTTAATTAATTTATTGATTTGAAATTTTTATTTAATTTTGTTACGTTACGATTTTAGATATGGCTTCACAATCAGACTTATCTCAATATTTGGAGAATGGAGGACCCATAGATGACACTCTGTTTCGTTACCAGAATGTGCACCGTTCTCAGAAAATTTGGAATTGTGAGGTACGTAAATGTGAGGTAGTAAATTTTTTTAAAATAATATATAAATATGTTTTTATTATTGGTTATTTTGTGTAGGTTGAGAACCAAAGTCCAAACAATGCGCCGTTGAGCTTTCGTCGTCGCACCCTGAGAACAGGAGGCGTGAGAAACCAGAAATTCATTGAGTACATGAAGGATGCTGGATTTTGGGATGTATGGCGCATTGGCAATGTCGTTGTCGATATTGCACTGGTTACCACCCTGGTGGAGAGATGGAGGCCAGAAACACACACTTTTCACATGCCTGAGGGGGAGATGACCATTACTCTCCAAGATGTGTCTGTGTTGCTCGGTCTTCCTATCGATGGAAAACCAGCAACGGGATCACAGACACCTTCCCAGTGGAAGGAAATGTGTTATGACCTATTTGGCATAAGCCCACAGGATACTGAAGGAGGTTTCACAGGCAATAGAATTGCAATGGATTGGTTTGACACCAATTTTTCTCCTTCTGCTCTTCCAGATGATGCTGATGATGAGCTAGTGCAGCGATATGTTCGAGCAAACATAATGCGACTTATTGGATGCACGCTTTTTCCTGGGTCCTCAGACCGATTGGTCCACGTCTGCTGGTTGCCATTGCTTGTTGATGTTGCAGAAATTGGCACATATAGTTGGGGTAGTGCGTGTTTGGCACACGTCTACCACCAGTTATGCAAAGCCACAAGTCGAAAAGCAATATTAGTTTGCGGGGCTATGCAACTGGTTTGTATGTGGGCTTACGAAAGGATAATCTCGACTTGTCCCATTTACCGTGAGCCTCGAAGGCAAGCTGATGATTAGCCACTGGGCATCAGGTACTCGTTTAACTATTTATTTTCAAATAATGGGTTGATGTATTAGTATGCAATGCATAATTACTAAGTTTCGCAGGTGGACAGGCCCTATAGATCGACGTAAGACCAGAAAAATTACCAATGTCTCCTACTACCGCCGCCTCTTCGACGAGTTAAAAGATTCTGATGTAAGTAAGTTTTGCAAAATTTTATTTTCTAATTCTGCGTATCTGGACATATTATTATAAAAGTTTTTTTCATCTTGTTGGCGTGCCTGAATCGTAGGTGGTTTGGATGCCGTATACTGAAGATGTCATTGCTAAGTTGCCCCCCGTATGCCACCGGGATCAGGCTTTGTGGTTGGCACGAGTCCCGTTGATAAGCTTTCTTCATGTGGAGTGGCATTATCCTGACCGGGTGTTGCGACAATTTGGAATGATACAGTATATTCTGGTAGAACCTGAGAACGATGAGGGGACACATGGTAGTTCAGACCGTCGTAACCAAACTGCTCAAGATTGGGCAGAATTTTATAGCAGCCACGTGGCAGTATGGCACGATCGCTTACGCTACGTGCTTCCAACAGTTCCTGCACCGCCAGACTTGCATTATCATGATGGCTATATGGATTGGTTCAGGAGAAGTACCCGGCGTTTCATTACCCCTTCTGGCGCTAGGCTTTATATGACTGTAAGTATTGTACAAGATTATACGAATTATATTTTATATTAAATGTGTAATGATCTTTAATAATTGTAATGGTATAATATTATTTTACAGGCTGATGTTGTTGAGCGTATACGCCACTCATCTGACAATTCTTATATTAGATCATTGTCTGAGGTGGCACTGGGACGTGCTGGAGAGAGGAGACAGTATCTTGATTTATCAGACTCCCAACCAACTATAACACGGGCAGATATACCATCATACGCTATTCGACAGGAAGAGAGGCGAGCCCGAAATAAAGGGGGTAAGACCCTTCTCAGCAGGAGTTCACCATTGCCTATGATTGAGACGATGCATCATTTAGCTGTGCGACCTATGGAATGGGGAGATTATCATTCCACGGCCGAGATCCAAGCCGAAGGGTCGAGCTCGTCATCGCAAGTACCTATGCCGTCAACCCAAGTTGGAAATCAGATGTCGGCCAACCCATACGAGATTGCACCCCCTACCTGGGAGCACCATATGAGGCCAAGGATGCCTTCTGCCGAGGATGTCATCTACCATCCACAAATGGACTACTCCTTTGAGCATCAGAACCCCTACCAGACTTTGCCTTCCTACGGTTCCCAGACTCCCATAGGTGCCAGTGGAAACCAAAACTATTACCAATACCGAACTCCGGTATCTGATGTTCGAGCGAGTGGTTCATCGGCAACAATTCACGTATCGTATGAAGATAGGCCAGACTTGCGATCAGACGAAGGGCAACCTCAGCCTCCTCCGCCCCGCCAATATTTAGATCGTGCAGCAAGACATGCGATCAGACGATGTCTGAGTGGAAGTACTTTAGATGTTCGTGGCCGGCATCGTAGACAGAACTAGTTTATGTCCATGGATATTTTTCCATGTACCGAACATTATGTTTTTACATTGACTCCTGTTTCTTTACTTTTGTTATCACGGTTGTTCAATTTTTTCACAGCTGTCATCTGAATTAAAAATATCTTACAATCGTCTTAAAAAATACGACATAGTATATGACAATAACCTGCAATAAGATAACAACACGTTTACCACACACAGATTTTAAATAATTCAAGGAACAGTCTCTATATTCTTTCGAGTTGACGAAGTGTCGCCCTTCTTGCTGAAGATTTTGACCACGTTCTCTTCAGTAATCATTAAGATTTTGTTGTTCGGGTACAAATTCGACGAGTCCACTGCTACCTGATAAACAACCATTGAAATCAGTGAACAAGTATTTGGTATTATTGTGTTGAAAAGGGTAATAAGCTATGCTCACATTATTTAGTAGCAACACACTTCCAGCGTCAACAATACCGGTTGAGTGATTTATGCTACCATAAATCCAACCAGTGGGATCCTTCAATATGTAACAGATTAGGTGTATTTTTTGAAGGTCATTCTGCGCTACAGGCATGCGGGTAGGTGTATTTCACTATTCGCCACATAGGAAGTATTAGTCCTTTTGCTGAGATACGGATCTTCCATTTACATCCTTCTTCCCATTTTTTACACTTCACAGCGTAAGTGCGGGGTCTTGTTTCCTTAAGCTTCAACTCACGCCGCACTTTCATTGAGAATCTCTCGATCTCCCTCTTTGCATCTTCTTTGGTATTCCAAATCGTACCCTTCTTCAATTCACCGTCATAACTTCCATCCATTTCGGTCTGTGGTCCCCAATCTTCATCATAAATGCTCATCGATGCTTGTTCACCATGCTCAGTTGCAGGAACTTCATAGTGACCTCCAAACTTTGGATCTCCGTATTGTTCTTCTTCTTGTTCTTGTTCTTCTTCTCCTTCTCCGTATAGTTCTTCTTCTTCTTCTTCTTCTTCTTCTTCTTCTTCTCCGTATAGTTCTTCTTCTTCTTCTCTATGTTGTTGTTCTTCTTCTTCTTCGGTATGGAAATTTGTAGTTGCATACGGATGTACTTCTGTAGGATCATATTCAAACCAATCTCTTAGGACTTCATAATCATCAACATCAGGATCCCTTATGAAACGAACAACAAAGGACGTCACCCTTAACGGCCCAGCTCCATGACCATAGGGCATCACCCTTGACGGCCCAGCTCCATGACCATCCCTTATGGAAGGAACTACTAGTGGCATCACTCTTGATGGACCAGCTCGATGACCATCCCTTGTGGAAGGAACTACAAGTGGCGTCACTCTTGACGGACCAGCCCCATCACTACCAAGTAACTGGCTTTCATGAACATCCAACATTTGGTAATTACTCGACACCGTCTTCTCCACAATTATTTCCAAATAAATCACAATCTTATACGGTCCTACAAAGCTGATCATTGTGTGAACCATATTCCTAACATCTCCATCATTGTCAATAGGCATTTGATGAAATTTCTCTCTGTCAATAGGATATCTAAATAGCAGCCTACGAACTTCTTCACCAGGACCAACAGTCTTTTCATATACTTTTGTCAATAACAAATCATAGGAGAAATCTTCGTAACACTTGAACTTTTTTTCTAACCCACCCATGTAATAAAAACCGATTTCACTGTTGTAGTACATTTCTCCACCATATTTGAAAGTTATTCGTACATTCCGTAAAGCCATTTTTTACACTATAACAAAAGAAGTTGACACATAATTAGAGTGGCTTCATTCATAAGTTCACAAAACAAAGTTACATAAATTGATCTACTAAAATAAATTTTTGGCAAATATAAATTATTTTAATTACAGGTGGCATAGTCCATAAAATTTTATTGACATATTGGCGAATGAATTCAATAGACATCCAAACAAGACACATGTTCTTTTCAAATGAAATCACAAAATTTTATAGTATCTACTGAATTTATTATTACTAAAAAAATTCTCTTGAATTTTTTTCTTATGAACTAATAATAATATTTCATGATGACATAATCTATCGTCATAAGTTCACTAATTAAATAGTAAAATAATCTACACTGCATTGAATTTATAACAAGTATTAGTGCAAAATACATACTAAATTTATTATTACTAAAAAAATTCCCTTGGATTTTTTTCTTATGAACTAATAATAATATTTCATGATGACATAATCTATCGTCATAAGTTCACTAATTAAATAGCAAAATAATCTACACTGTATTGAATTTATAACAAGTATTAGTGCAAAATACATACTGAATTTATTATTACTAAAAAAATTCTCTTGGATTTTTTTCTTATGAACTAATAATAATATTTCGTGATGACATAATCTATCGTCATAAGTTCACTAATTAAATAGCAAAATAATCTACACTGCATTGAATATATAACAAGTATTAGTGCAAAATACATACGTGAGGAAGGAAGGGTCAGTTGCTTCAAATATTCGCAGCTGAGGATTTCTGGCTTCGAAGGGGAATATATAGGACCCAGATCAAAATTTTGGTTCGATCTGGGTCGACCCAGGTCGAAATAATTTTTCGATCTGGGCCTTTTCCGGACAGAAATTGCGGGATACCCGGGGATGACCCCAGATCGAAATTTTGGTTCGATCTGGGTCCGGGGATGACCCCAGATCGAAATTTTGTTTCAATCTGGGTCGACCCAGGTCGAAATAATTTTTTGATCTGGGTGTTTTCCAGACAGAAATCGCGGGATTTCCGGGGATGACCCCAGATCGAAATTTTGGTTCGATCTGGGTCGACCCAGGTTAGCCAAAACCCACCCACGCGGAGGAACCCAGGTCGAAAATTATTTTCGATCTGGGTCCCCAAGTCGAATAATTTTTTCGACCTGGGTCCAAATCGAAAAAAATTTTCGACCACGGAATTCGAAATTTTTTTTCGATTTTGGTCCCAAGTCGAAAAAAAATTTCGACCTGAAGTTCCTAGGTCGAAAAATATTTTCGATTTTGAAAAGGAACACTATTTCCGGAATTTTTTCAACAGTAACACCATTTTGGGTATTATACATCTACAGTAACACCATTTTAGGCAAAAACCCGGTCATGCCCATTTAATGTCCACTATTGGACATGATATGTCTGCCACAGGTGAAGAAAAAATTGGCCAAGCTATAGTCAGTAATAAATGCGAAGATGTGTCAAATCCTTGTAAAGGATTTGGAAATCCATGTGTTGAAATTGCATGGATTTGGTGGGCAGGACATTTGTCCATTTATGCACTCCCTCTCATTTAAAAGGGGATCTTCGAGAGCTAATAAGGGGGAGAAAAAAAAATCAAGTATCCAAGTGAATCATAGAGAGTTCACAAGTAGAGAGATATTGAGAGTTACCGGAACTGAGATAGTTTCTAAATTTCAGTTAGAGAGCTTGAGGTAAAAATAGAGTGAGTGAAAATTTTTTACTGTAAAATACGGGTGAAATACGAGAGTAGGATAACTCGGGGTATCGGGTAGTGAAAATAGTTTTACCACTGTAATTTATATTTACTAGTGAATATTTTCAGAGCTGGTCCCGTGATTTTTCTTTCTCGAATTTAGATAGTTTTTCACGTAAATCTTGGTGTTCCCTTTTCGATGATTTATTTTTCCATCTACTTCATTTACCGCTTCTGCTGACGGGTCAAAATCCCAACAAGTGGTATCAGATCCTTGGCCTTTTAGCTGAGACCTTTGTGTGTTGAAGATGGAGGACAAGTCTGCAGGACAAGCCATCAAGCTGACTTCTTCAAATTATGCCATCTAGAAGACTCTCATAACAAATATTTTATACTGCAAAGATCTCTTCGATCCCATTGAACTAACAGGAGTAAAGACGAGTCGGTGACAGATGCTATCTGGAATAAGATGAATCGCAAAGCCTGTGGGTTAATCTGCCAATCAATTGACCCTAGTCTTATTCACCCTGTAGCTGACGAGATGAAGGCATTTATGTTCTGGGAGAATCTGGAAAATCTATTTGAGCGAAAAAATATCATTGACAAAGCTTTTCTGCTCAAGCGGCTTATCTCAGCCACATACCGTGATGGGCAAAATGCGTCAGAGCATTTGAGTATGTTCTAGGAGTTTGCAAATCGTCTAGTAGCAGCAAAGGTTCTACTAGATGATGAGTTGTTAGCTTTGATGCTGCTGAATTCCTTGCCAGATAGTTGGGAGACGCTGAAAGTTTCTCAGACAAACTCTTCTCCAAGTTTGACATTGTCTATGGTTAAAGATAGTATCTTGAATAAAGAAACTCAGAGGAGAGAGAATGACATGATGAGCTCTAGCAATGAGGCTATAGTCACTGGGAACCGTGGGAGAGGCAAGTTTGAAGGAAGATTTCAGTCGAGAGAAAGGCTGAAGTGCTACTATTGTGGCACAGAGAGGAATTTTAAAAGAAATTATAGGATGCTTAAGAAGAAGTAGGGAGACGAGCAGAAGAATTAGAATGACCAAGGAGCTACAACCTCTACAACGGAGGAAGTGGCATTGTTTTCTTATGAAGAAGACATTTGTGCTGTCTGATGTATGCAAAATTGATAAGCAATTAAACGCACAATCAAATAGTATAGTGAGTAAGTAGGGTTTCGAACTGAGGGTTGAACAAAGAGTCAATGCAAATAATTATGTGAAGCGGGAAAATTAAAAGATTGTAAAGATTGTAAAGTAAATAAAACTAGATTAAAAATGCAAATAAAAGACGAATTGTAAATCAATGGAGATAAACGAGTACGATACCCTTATGGACTACTCATCTACGTCGAGACTATGATTTTTATGAAGTTCTAACTAGTACCCGGAGTGTTCTAGTGCATCTCCCTAACGCTTCCGCTCATTAGGATGACAAAACTAAGCTAGAGTAGATCATGATTACTAACCAACGCTTCCGCTCATTAATTAGACCAAGAACTAAACTAAACTCAATTATGAAGTTAACTCCTATCGGGTTATCCCTTAGTATCAAGATTCCTCATTAATACTTTAAGACATGTCAATTGACTCTTCCATTGATTCTAATGCCTTCCGGTCCATTATTATCAACTAAATATCATAATCTAAGTGATCAAATTAGATTAAGCATTAAGATCATCAATTGACAACTACTACAAAAGATAATCAAACCATAGCTAACATAGACAAGTAATCACATAATTAGGGCATCGCACTCACGAGAGAACTACTCGCTAGGCATGTTAACAAAGCACAATAGATTAACGAAGAACATGATATCAATTAACATAAAGATAGAGATAGAGAAAGCTTAGTCGTGATGATCAAGCCTTGCCAATCCTTTTCCGTAGCTAACTGAAATCGCGGCTTTATTAAGCTCCAAGGCTGTGTTAAAGTTACAGTCCAAAAAAACGTCCTCAACCTCATAGGCTATGGCATATATATAGCCAAACATTTTACTCGCAATTGGAAAAACCTAGAGGAGGTTAAGCTAAATTGGAAGTCTTGCCGGTCAAGTAATAATATAAAATACTATAACTTTAAGTCCTAAAGCTGAACAGGAAGCTAAAAATCGAATATTTCCTTTAGCAGATCCGAAATCACAACTAAATAAGAAGTCTGACTAAAGTTGCATTGGCCGAACTAGCGGTCGCTAGTTGAGTAGCAGCCGCCAGTTCGCGTCTTCGTAAATCTCTGTGACTCCCGACTAGCGGTCGCTAGTCAACTAGCGACGGGGAGTCCGACTAGCGATCGCTAGTCAACTAGCGACGGGGAGCTCGACTAGCGATCGCTAGTCAACTAGCGATGGGGATTCGCTGGCTTCTGCCTGCGTCGTTCTGTCGTCCAACCCTTGATCCACGTGCCCACGAACCGCTCCAAATTCCTATCAAAATATATTACGAACGGTAAAAGTCCACTCCATCATACGAACACATTAAAATAACCAAACACTTAACAGAATGAGACTAAAATGAACAGAACGATGAGTTAAACATACAAACTACTTAGCAAATAATAGTGTGTTTACGCACTCATCACACCCCCACACTTATTTCCTTGCTTGTCCTCAAGTAAGGCGCATCAAACACCCTAAGAATTGTTGACCCGCTAGCCACAGTGAACTATCCAGAGAAAACCTCATATTGGCTTAATTCTGCAATTTAAGTCCAGCCCACAGATCAAAGTAGTTCTCCATATTTTTATCATTCAGAACACAGTGAAGATCACTAGGAACAACACCGCAAAAAATGCATGACAAGAAGAGATAATTAAGAACACATCGCTCCATCATTTCACCTAGCCCCAAAATAGTTTTTAGATTAGCGGTCAGCTTCACTCAGTTGGCGTCTTAGGAGTTAACAAAATGGCAATTCATTTCCACGTGTTTTGTCCGTTCGTGAAAAACTGGATTCAGTGCGATGTGCAGCGCTGCTTGGTTATCGCAATACAATGGTGTTGCCCATTCCTGGTGCATTCCCAATTCACGCATCAGCCACCGTAACCAAATGACTTTGCTGACTGTACTTGCCATTGCACGATATTCCGCTTCAGCCGATGACCTTGCTACCACTGACTACTTTTTGCTTCGCCAAGACACCGGTGAACCTCCTAACGTCACAAAGTAACATGTTCGTGAACGTCTTGTTATGGGACATCCTCCCCAATCAGCATCACAGTAGGCTATCAACGAGGATCCCCCATCTACACGTAACATCACTACTTGTCCTGCAGTTGCCTTCAGATATTCCACCACCCGATCTGCTGCCAACATGTGCTCCTGTCGTGGTGAGTGGACAAACTGACTCAATATTCTCATAGCATATGACAAGTCTGGACGGGTCACTACCAGGTACATGAGACGTCCTACCAATCTTCTATATCGGCTCGAATCTGCCAGCTCTTCGCCTCTATCCGCTGCCAGATGATGATTTTGTTCCATCGGAAAGTCAGCTAGGCGGCTACCTTCCTTTCCACATTCCTTCAATATGTCAAGCGTATACTTTCTTTGACTAAGCACCAAGCCATCTGTCGTTCTTGCAGCTTCAATTCCCAGAAAATACTTGAGGGATCCCAAGTCCTTGATCCCAAACTTCTCGTCGAGATATTTCTTAATTTCATCTATTTTCTTCAGATCGGTTCCTGTGAGGATGACATCGTCTACATAGATTAATGCCATTACCACCATTCGCTCTCTCCGATAAATGAACAATGAGTGATCTGCCTTTGATTGCAAGAACTCGATCTTTAATAATGCACCAGCAAACTTGCTTTACCAACTCCTGGACGCTTGTCGCAACCCGTACAGTGACTTCTTCAAGCGACAAACTCTCGTGTCACCTGGTTTACCAAACCCTTGCGGTATCTTCAAGTAAACTTCTTCGTGTAGATCACCATGTAGAAAAGCATTATTTACGTCCAGCTGCTGAATTGTCCACCTCTTCTTCACCGCCGTTGCTAACAAACAGCGCAAGGTCACGAGTTTAGCTACAAGAGCAAATGTCTCATGGTAGTCCACACCTTCCACCTGTGTGAAACCCCTCGCCACGAGCCTCGCCTTGTATCTTTCCACCTCTCCATCTGGCTTAAACTTAACCTTGTAAACCCACTTTGAGTCGATGGCTTTCTTTCCTTTCGGTAGTCTTTGCAATGTCCAGGTGCCATTAGATTCCAAAGCCTCAATCTCCTTCCTCGTGGCCTCTCTCCAGTGCCTATACTTTACTGCTTTGTAGAAAGTTCTTGGCTCATCATAAGAGTTGATGGCCGCAAGCAAAGCTTTATGTGAGCACGAAAAATTATTATAACTCACGAAGTGGGCTAGAGGATATACCGTAGAGCAGGCTGAGGGTTGAGTTGACTGTTGTGATGCGGACATGATGGAGGGTGGTAACGATACCTCGAAATCTTGTAGTCGCTGTGGTGCCTTCCTAATTCTCTGCGGACGTGTTTCCGGTCCCTGCGCAACAACCAGCTCTCTACCCAAAATTGCATCACCTTCTTGTTCGAGCTCCCGAGGGCTGGTAGGCTCATTTTGTGATTGAGCTTCCGTATTTTCTGGCCCTCCTTCCTCATGTCTAGGGACAGAAGATATCGGATTGTTTTCCTCTTCAATTACAGCAACATTTCGATCACGAGCAATTTCACCACCATTTATCCCAGAATCTTGCGCACCATCAGTTGAGGATCTGGTGAACGAAAATTCATTTTCCAAAAACACCACATCCCGTATGACCAAGACTTTTCCAGCCTCTAAGTCGTAGAGTTTATATCCTTTTTGTCTAGAGGGATAACCAATGAAGATACACTTTCTACCCCTTTCACCAAACTTGTCACCTGTATATTGGTGCGCATATGCCAAGCATCCAAAACTTCGAAGATGATTGTAATCCGCCAGCTTCCCAAATATGATTTCATAAGGCGTCTTGTTATTGATCACCGTAGATGGGAGCCGGTTAATGAGGTAAACCGCGGTCATCACGCATTCACCCAAAATTCTACAGGAAGATGCGCATGAAATCGAAGAGCTCAGGCTGTTTCGAGAATGTGTCTGTGCTTTTGCTCAACTACTCCATTCTGTTGAGGAGTGTTGATGCACGAGGTCTGCAAAAGTATCCCAGTCTCGGCATAAAATTGAAGCATTGTGTAAGACTTGAACTCAGCACCATTATCACTTTGAATTCTTCTCACTCTCCCTCCGAACTGAGTATGTATCATTGCACAAAAAGCACGTAAGAGACCTCCGACTTCTGACTTTTGCCTCATCAAATACACCCAAACTCCCCTACTAAAATCATCCACTATGGTGAGGAAGAAACGAGCACCAGTTAATGAACTTGTACGATACGGACCCCATATGTCGCAATGAATCAACTCGAAACAACAACTTGTCTTTATTGAACTTGACATGAAAGGAATTCGTGTTTGTTTCGCACGAACACAAGAATCACAATGAGAAATTTCTGTAGATACTATCTTATCTCGAACAAGAGGAATGTGAGCCATTTTGTCCTTGGACGGGTGTCCCAGTCTCCGATGCCAGATTTGCAGCTCGTCATGTCTTCGTACCGTCATTACCACCCCACCATCTTGCACTGTGCTGAAGTAGTACAGTCCGTTACAACAGCTACTCTGACCAATCAGCCTCCTCGTGGGTAAGTCCTGTACAAGACAAGAATCAGGAAGAAAAGTGAATATGCAATTTTGTTATTTTGTCATCCGGCTAACTGAGAGCAAATTGCACTTAAAATCTGGTATAAATAAAACACGACTCAAAGTAATCGCATCATTTAGCTTCACTTTTCCTATCCCTTGAACTGGAACATTCGCACCATTTGGGATCTTCACTGGTTGGTGCTCGACCTTCTCAATCTGTCCCTGGAAAAGGTTACGATTCGAAATGATATGCTCGGTGGCTCCCGAGTCTATGATCCAATCTTGTGTAGAGAAGACCTTACCTGCCATATTGACTACTGGCTCCGAAAAGGAGGGTTCAACTTATTGTCTCCACCATCTACAGACAGAAACTTCATCAAGTTGGCATGCTGGTCTTTAGAGAGTCCAGGCACTGGGCTATTTTCTTGAGTAACCTGTGCTGCCCTCGGACGCACGCTTCCTCCAAGCACTGTCTTGCCTTGTCTTGGACCGCTGTCTCGCTGACCTCGCTTGACCCATCCAGGTGGATATCCGATTAGCTCGAAGCACTGATCATCACTGTGCCCAAGCTTACCGCAATGATCACATCTTGGTTTCTCCCCTTTGGATACTTTTCGCTGATTGCTCGATCTCTCTGCGTTGACTTGAAAGGCCGCTCCTTCCGTTTGACGCATGCTGGACACACTTCTTTGGTGTTCGTCTTCTGCTACGAGGTGATAAGCTGCACCAAGACTGATCTGTGGCGTGGTACTCAAGATTTGTTTCTTGACAACATTGAAACCTTCATCTAGTCCCATGAGAAAATCATAAAGACGCTCCTTCTCCCTTACCGCGGCCATCTGCTTCGATAGATCATAGCTACAACCCCTGCACGAGCAACGGGGCAAGGGATTGATTGCTTCTATTTCATCCCACAACTCTTTAAGCTTGGTGTAGTAGGCTGAAACTGAAAGCTTGTCCTGCCTTAGGTGCGCCACCGTCTACCTGAGTTCATACGCTCTAGGTGCACTCCCCTTCCCAAAACGTTCCTCGAGGTCAGACCAGATTTCGGCAGCCATTTTGGCGTACCTTATGCTTGACCGAATCTTCTTCTCCATCGCGCTCTTTAGCCATCCCTTTAACATAGCGTCACAACGCATCCACAACGGATACTCTGTCGATGTAATCGCAGGTCGTAGTATGGTCCCATCTACGAATCCATACTTGTTCTTCGCATAAAGAGCATTCATCATGTCAGCAACCCATTCTCCGTAGTTGCCATCGTTGAGTAGGTCGCTCACGAACACGTGTCCCGGATTGTCCGAGGCATGTATGTAGTATGGGGACTGTGAATCTACAGCCCCAGACAACATAGCCGATTGCACCTCCACCGTACCACTGTTCGTCTGGCTTCCTCCTTCTTCTCTCGACATGATGTATGCTATTTTATTTTACCAATTGCTCTGATACCATGAAAAGTGGTAAATGCTCAATGGCTTGCTTTTCTTATTAATCACAGGGACATATATATAGCGATCAGGGCTATTCTAGGGTTGGTGCTTATACCCACCGAATATACACTTTCCTACTCAGAATATATACAACTTTAATCTAAATAGGAATCCTAGTATTGGACGCACACAATCTGTGACGTCCTTATCTTGACTCCGTATCAATCACCGCGAGACTTGTGGGACAAGTATCTCTCGCAACAGGTATCGATCATGTAAAAGCTGAATTTTATGTTAGGAGTTGGACCAGCATAAAGGTTCTTTAAACTATATCCTTAAGAAATGTTGTATTATATGAACTTGTAGTAAGAGTAACTTTTTGGTAATATTTTTTCATTCATAAAATTTGAATTTGAAACAGCTCTACAAAAAATTAAGTCTCCTCAAGAAATATTAGATTATAAATATTTTTTCCTTTTCACGCCAAAAGATTATTTATTTTTATCACGTACTTGAATAATTAATTCAGTTCATACTTGTTAGGAACTTATAAAAAATTATCTTATTAGATTTTTAATACAACCGCTGCATTGGAATTCGTAGATTCAATTATTTTCTGTTTCAATGTTTTTTGTCGGTGTCCCCGAAAATATTATTTTCCGAAAAGAAGGAAACACAGCAACAAGGTACTCTTCTAGTTCTCTTAAAAAAACATGGATCCCGAATTCTCAAGAGCTCTGAACACCTCCCCCACCATCCGCCCCCTACCGGATCCACTACACTGGTCTCAAGTTCGAGTTAGAGTGCTATAAAAAAAGAGTTAATCTTGGAGAATGGAGCCGAGACTAGATAACGTTTAATAATTTCGTTTTAAACAAACGTGATGGCCCGGCCCACTCTATTGTTCACTAAAGCCGTCGGCCCTCTTTATTGTTCACTAAAAGCTGAGTCTCTAGCAATCTTGCTTCCCATACTACGTAAAATTGGAAGAGGCCTACAAATGAAAACAGGTCCAGCATAAGCTTATATATAAAATAAAGCTTATTGTCCTCACTTGATAGTCACTACCTTGAGATTGTAATCGACAAAAGATTGGAGTTCTTATGGTTTGTTGAAGGAAGGTACGATCTAGAATTGCAAAAAAATGCAATGAGGGAGATTCAGGCATTCGCAATGAAAGATGGGAGCGAGATTGAACGCGAATAGACAAGATCAGAAATATTTTTCAAAGTATAAAAAATGGGAAACAGAGAATTGCAATTAAGAGATCCGTGTCTCACAGGAAAGAAGGGGCAGACTTTTTGGTACTTGAAAAATAGTGAAACACACCTACCCCACACATATAGTGGCCTATGAAAGTCGCAGGATCATCGTCAACTCACTTCCATTTTTATTGCGCAAATGATTATGAATCGAGTAAAGGAGCAACCGAAAATTCCAGTTGCTAGCGAAATCACACTCGCCATTGGTCTGAAAAAGTTGGTCATGATCTGAACCATGTTCCTAACATCTTCTTCATTGTTAATAGACATTTGCTCAAACTTTCTTCTTCCAAAAGGACATCTAAATATTAGTCCAGTAAACTTTTTATTCGGACCTAAAAGAATCTTTTCATTTACTCTTCTCCACAAAATATTATAGCTTAAAAAATCTCATGGAACTTCAACTTTGCTTATTTTCCATCTTTGTAGTCAAAACCGGTTTGACTGTTGTTATAAAGCTCTCTATCGTATTTCAACTTTAATTTTACAACACGCATAGCCATTATTAACACTAGAATAAAAGTAAACAATACATTTTTTAAAGGGATAATTACTCTTAGACTTCTAGTGTTTGGCATATTCGCCTCTCACCCCACTGTCTTTTGACAATCGATTAAAAACTCTCCGAGGTTTGGTTTTATTATACTCTCAGACCCCTCGCTAATGTCATCAATTATTTTAATTATGAAAAGGCTATTTGTTAGAGATGTCGAGAAGTTAAAGAGGAAACGATTTGTGGGCTTGTTTCCTATTGTATTCGGACTAGGTTTTGAACTCCTAATTTGACCTAGATAGCTTACTTGATTTACAAGGTTTTGCCTCTATATAAAGGCATATTACCCCTAAGGTTTTGTATAGCTTTATGACTCGGATCCATCATTAAAAGTTCTCCTTTCTCACCGTGGACGTAGGCACTAGGCCGAACCACGTTATCTCTTGTATCCGTGTTTTTTGCACGTCTTGTTCTCTAATTGCTGAATTCATAACACTATTTTACCCTCATCTCTCTCTACATGAACCCAGAATCTATGAACAGTAACACCATTCAGGAAAAAAATCATTCGCTGATGTCATCAATTATTTTAATTATGAAAAAACTATTTTACCCTCACCTCTCTCTACATGAATATGAACCCAGAATTCATGAACAGTAACACCATTCAGGAAAAAAATCATGTATATCTAAACATCCCACCTAACTCTCTTTTTTAAGAACTTCTAATATTTACAAACACAGAAAATGTCGGACCATTTTTGTCATTTAGGTCCAACCGAAAATTAGGTTTGGTCTTCCAATTTGAGGCTCTCCGCGTCCCATTCCGTGAAGTCGATGGCAGTGAGCTTCAGGATACCGTACCACACCCAGTGGGGCCAGAGCCGGTGCTGGGCTCGTGGGATGTGAACAAGGGGTTGCTGATGAGCTCGTATGGTACGAAAACATGAAGGTGCCGGTGGAGTTTGTTTGTGAACACAGTTACTATGTGGTGGATGATGGGAGGAATGTCGTATTTTGTTAGGGTGTACGGCCTCCGGTCGGTGTATGGATATGCTACGGTGGCACAACGTTGCAGGCCGGAAAGGATGCACTCTACCTGTTCGTCAGAATTCCCGGGATTTTTTCTGAAATGGGTATGTTTTTTACCCATTTCAGAAAAAATCCCCAGAATTCCCAGGTAGGAAAAAAATGGCACGGAACTGTATGGGAAAAGAGGGGTTTTGTTTTCTCTATGCTGAACGGGAGAGACATGAACTCGAGTAGCATTCTCTCATGGGCTCCCCAAGCAACCGTCTACGTGCTAAAATGTTGCAAATACAGAATTCACTGAAGAAGGTTTTTTTTTAACAACAAACATTGAAGAAGTAATGTACTAAAAAAGAAAACACTATTTTACAAACCGAAAATATTTCACCGGCAGTAAGAAGGGATTGTTTCAACTAGGAGAAGGTAAAAACTTAAGAGGTTAAGGCATTATGGGCCCGAGTAATGCCATAGCAGTGGATCCAGCCAACACAGTTCCGGCCAGGTTAACTGTCATTTACGCAATAGTTTTTTTTTTTGTAACAGTATATTGTATTAACAAAAAAGCACCACCAGGTGCAAAAGCACCACCAGGCAAAGCCCATCAATCACAACCAATCTCTCAGAACCACAGCGGATCTTCAAGTAGGTGAACGGGAAATGCGGAACAAAAACCCCCAGATTACACCCTCCTGATGCTCTCTCCCACACATACACCATCAGAGCCTTCATAATGGACTACTTTTGCCATTTCGCTTTCCATGTCCCTTCTAGTCTCGACATCCCAACTTACTACCTCCGAACCCAATCGGCCTTCGGTGCAGATGTTCTTCTCTACATTCCTGTCTTTGACAAGACCATCTCCGGAAGCTTGAAAGACCTCGATCCTAACTTCCTCGTGGAGTTACCCGGGGTCCCACCAATCCCATGCAAGCACATGGGGGTTGGTCTCACCGACATAACTCATCGGGTGTATAACTACTTCATGGACGCATCTGCGCAACTGGCCAAGTCCAATGGACTCGTCCTAAACACATTTGAAACATTGGACCTAAAGATCCTACAGACTATACGGGAGGGCAAGTGCACCCCTGGAGAATCTAAGGCCCCTCTGTTGTACTGTGTGGGCCTGCTCATAACCCCTCATTATGATTTGGTCGGCGCCGGAGGAGGAGATGACAATGGGTGCTAAACTTGGCTGGACTCCCAACCGAGTGGAAGCATGTTATTCCTTTGCTTCGGCCGGTTCGGGGCCTTCTCCTCGCGCCAGCTAGAAGGGATGGCCATTGGTTTAGAAAGGAGCGGAGTTAGGTTCCTGTGGGTGGTCCGCAACCCACCTGAGATAGGCACAAACGAGGTGGAGCTGGAGAAGTTGCTTCCCCAAGGGTTCCTGAGAGGACCAAATAGAGGGGCATCGTGGTGAAGAAGTGGGCCCTGCAGTTCCAGGTCCTGAACCATGGTTCTGTCGGGGGATTCATGACACATTGCGGATGGAGCTCGGTGATATAGGAGCTATGCGCGGGAGTGCCCATGCTGGTGTGGCCGTTATATGCAGAGCAAAAGATGAATAGGGTATATCTGGTAGACGGAATTAAGATGGTGTTGAGAAAATAATATCTAAACGAGTAAAACACTAGACACAAGAATTACGTGGAAACCCCAAGACGTGGAGAAAACCACGGGCAAAGAAGAGTCGTTCACTATGCGAGTCCAATCTGTTACAAGGCCTTTGTGAGGGTTCTCTCGACCTCACAACTCTCGACTACTACACAAAAGACCTAGGCATAGGCCAATATATATAGGAGATTATAACCCTACTCTAATTAGGAATAGAGTACTAATTTGTTTAGAATTTGAGACAAATCCTAACAAATCTCCACCTTGTACCAAATTCTATGACTCCAACATCAACGCTGCTCCACCTTCACCACCAGCCCCTAAGGGCAATCAGCATCAAGCATGAACACCTACCAAGTCCAAGCAATGCTCGAACTTAGTACCAGAAAGCGGCTTCGTCAACATGTCTGCAGGGTTGTCCTTTGTACCCACCTTGCTCACAACAATGTCACCTTGAGCAACATGCTCCCGAATGAAGTGGTACTTCACATTAATGTGCTTTGTCCTCTCATGATACATAGCATCCCTCGTGAGATGGATAGCACTTTGACTATCACAGTACACTATACTGACCTGCAGCTTCTCACAGATTTCACTGAAGAAACCTTTCAACCAGATAGCCTCCTTCACACCTTCAGTTATAGCCATGTACTCCGCCTCAGTGGTAGACAACGCCATTGTGGCCTGTAGACAAGCTCTCCAACTGATAGCACATCCTCCAAGAGTGAAGACATATCCAGACAAGGACCTAAACTTATCAAGATCTCTAGCATAATCTGAATCAACGAAACCAACAACGCCATCACTGATGCGTCCAAACTGTAGACACACGCCCTTGGTACCCTTCAAGTACCTCATAATCCACTCTACTGCTCTCCAATGACCTTCTCCAGGATTTGCCATAAACCTGCTAACGACACTCACAGCATAGGCCAAATCCGGGCGTGTGCAAACCATAGCATACATCAGAGAACCAACAGCATTAGAATATGGAATACCAGACATGTAATCGACCTCAATAGCTGACTGTGGAGATAAGGCAGACGAAAGCTGAAAATGTGTACCATGAGGAGTACTCACAGGATTACCAGTCACATCAAACCTGTCATGTACCTTTTCAATGTAACTCTCCTGGCTCAGAAATAATTCCTTGCTCCTCTATCTCTGGCAATCTCCATGCCAAGAATCTTCTTAGCAGGACCCAAATCTTTCATCTCAAACTCGCTACTCAACAGTGCTTTGAGCTTCCTCACCTCTCCTTTGTCACTGGCAGCAATTAACATGTCATCCACATACAGGAGCAAATACACTTGGAAACTGTCACGTAGCCTTTTCAGGTAAACACAACTATCATACTTGCTCCTCTCATAACCATGAGAAATCATAAATGAGTCAAACCTTTTATACCATTGCCTCGGAGACTGCTTAAGGCCATACATGGACTTCTTCAACAAGCACACATGATCTTCTTTGCCTTCAACATGAAAACCTTCAGGCTGTGCCATATAAATCCGCTCCTCAATCTCTCCATTCAAAAAAACTGTCTTCACATCAAGCTGCTCTCCATTCAAAAAAGCTGTCTTCACATCAAGCTGTTCAAGCTCCAAATCCTGCATAGCAATAATACCAAAAAGAGAACGAATCGAGGTATGCTTCACAACTGGTGAAAACACCTCATTAAAGTCCACACCAGGAATCTGACTATATCCTCTAGCCACTAGCCTAGCCTTGTATCTAGGCTCTTCAACTCCAGGTATACCATCCTTCTTCTTGAATACCCACTTGCAACTGACAACCTTCTTATCCTTAGGCAGCTTAGTAATCTCTCAAGTCTTGTTCTTGTGAAGAGATTCTATCTCTTCCTCCATAGCAACTAACCATCTAGCAGAGTCTTTCGACTTCACAGCATCTGAGTAACTAGACGGTTCTTCACAGCTATCAACTTCTTCTACCACATTCAGGGCAAAAGCAACAATATCAGCCTCACCCAACTTCTGTGGAGGCCTGATAATTCTTCTGGGCCTGTCTCTAGCAATAGAATACGCTGGCTTCTTCTCAACTGTGCCAACATTCTCAACTTCATCAGATAACCCACCATGAGTAGGACCATGGCAATCAACATCACGGAAGGAACTCGCTTCTGGATCAGCATCAAACTCCACCTGCACTTTTGACTTTTGCAAGTCCACACATGGAGCACTTGGAACACCAGGTGAAGAAATATCCTCCCTCTTACTCAGCATGTCTGTCTCTTTGAAAATAACATTCCTACTCAACAAGACCTTAGACAGCTCGGGACACCACAACTTGTATCCCTTCACTCCAGAAGCATAGCCAAGGAAGATACATTTCACAGATCTTGGCTCTAACTTGCCATTATTCACATGAGCATAGGCAGGACACCCAAATATCTTCAAAACTGCATAATTAGGAGGATTTCCAAACCATAATTCTTCAGGTACCTTGCCATCAAGTGATGCATGAGGTGAACGATTGACAAGGTGACAGGCAGTGGAAGCAGCTTCAGCCCAAAACGACTTAGTTAAACCAGCATTTGACAGCATACAACGAACTTTCTCCAACAAAGTTCTGTTCATTCTTTTAGCGACTCCATTCTGTTGAGGTGTACCAGGGATTGTCTTATGCCTGACAATACCCTCATTCTTGCAGAACTCATCAAACCAATTAGAGCAAAACTCCAATCCATTGTCTGTGCGGAGATGCTTGACATTTCTCCCAGTCTACTTCTCAATCATAGTCTTCCACTGCTTGAAAGTGATAAAGACATGATCCTTGCTCTTCAAGAAGAATGCTCACAACTTCCTCGAATAATCATCAATAATAGTCAGCATATACTTGGAACCATTTTTTGTTGCAACTTGAGACGGTCCCCAAAGATCAGAATGAACATAGTCACCCTTTGTAGTGTGCACACCTTTCTGAAAACTGACTTTCTTCTGCTTGCCAAACATACAGTGCTCACAAAATTTCAGCTTCCCAATACCCTGTCCACATAATAATCCTCTCCTATTTAGCTCGGTCATGCCTTTCTCGCTCATGTGACCAAGTCGCATATGCCACAATGAGGTATTCTCAGAATCTGTCAACGAGCCAGATGCAGCAGCAGCAGTCCCTGTAACTGTAGAACCCTGCAAAACGTACAGATTTGTAACCTCTTTTTTGGCCTTCATATGCACTAATGAGTTCTTACTCACACGAAGAACCCCACCTTCTCCGGTATACTTGTACCTCAATGTATCAAGAGTACTCAGCGAAATCAAGTTTCGCTTCAAATCAGGGATATGCCTCACATTCGTCAAGGTTCGAATGACATCATTATGCATCTTGATCTTCACTGTGCGAATACCAACAACCTTGTAGACAAAATTATTTCCCATGAGAATATTACCCTCTGCACGTTCATATGTTGAAAACCAGTCCCGGATAGGACACATATGAAATGTACAAGCAGAATCAAGGACCTAAGCAGCATCAACTTTAGACTTCCCATCAATCACAGACAAAAGGTCTCCATCAGATTCTTCTTTCTGAGTGGTGGTGGCAACACTAGTACTGCCGCTATCAGAACTTTCTCCTTTCGGAGCACTGAACTTTTCGCCCTTCTTCTTGTTCTTCAACTCCGGACAGAACCATTTAATATGCCCAACCCTATGACAGTTGAAACAAGTCTTATCCTTGTGCCTTCACCTCGATTTACTTTTGCTCTTCTTCCTCGAACCAGACTTAGCATTCCTCTACTCAGACCTCCCTCTCACGACCAAACCAGTCCCTTGGCTATTTTCAGAGGAACTCATAGTGTGCTTATCAATTCTCTCTTTCTCCAAGAGCGAATCATGAACATCATCCCAACTCAGAGTATCATGGCTGAACAACAGAGTATCTCTGAATTGTTGATAAGAAGAAGGCAACGAGCACAATAACAATAAGGCAAGATCTTCATCATCATATTTTACATCCAGAGTTCTAAGATCAGCCACTATATCCTTAAATTCATTAAGGTGGTCGTGAGCAGACTTATCTTTTGCATCCGGATAGAAAATAGTCGTTGCTTCAAGCACAATTTGTTGGTCAAACTCTTGGGCATGCACAACTTTTCAAGCTTTGCCCATAATGAGGAAGCTATTATCTCCTTCAACACATCCTGCAAAATATCATCTGACAGATGCAACTGGATCTGACTCACATCCTTACGGTTCTTTGATGCCGTCATCGCAGCATCCCAACTCGAAGGCATCGACTTCTCTTCAAGTAGAGTCTCATCCAGCTCTAAATGTGTCAGAATAGCGCGCATCTTGACCTGCCACAAAGAAAAATTAGTTTTCCTCGTCAACTGAGGAATCTCGTACTTCATCGAAGTCATCCTGAAACAACTCGAACCAAGAAAATCAGCCCAAAACTGGTTAGAAAATCAAAAGCAGCCAAATCAGTTGACTTTCGGTCAACCAGTCAAACCGTTGACCAAGTCAACTCAGAAATTAGGGTTTTTCAACCCAAAACTCCCTCTTTCTCTCTTCTCATTTTTCCTTTCTGCCGTTTCTTCTCCTCTCTTCTCAGCGACCGGACGGAATGATGGTAAGCAGCAGCGGCGACGGACGGGCGGCAGCAGCTAGCGGCAGTGGGCGGCTCTCTCCGCGCTCTCTCTCTCTCCTCGAGCTCTCTCTCTCCTCGCGATTCTTCTTCTTCTCAGCGGCGGGGGCGGCCAACGGACGGAGCGGCTGAGCTTCTCCCGGTGCGGCAACGGTGCGCAGGGACGGTCGCCTCCTCCAGGCGATGTTGGGGCGGTCGGACGTGGGCGGCGACAACTCCAAAGGTTTCAAAACCCTAAATCCCGATTTTCCCCCCAATCGGTTACTGTTCACAATTTTTTGTGTGTGTCAATACTCGAATACTCGAAACTCAGATCTAGCTCTGATACCAATTGTTGAGAAAATAAGATCGAAACGAGTAAAATACGAGACACAAGAATTACGTGAAAACCCCAAGACGGGGAGAAAACCACGGGCAAAGGAGAGTCGTCCACTATGCAAGTCCAATCGGTTACAAGGCCTCCGTGAGGGTTCTCTCTACCTCACAACTCTCGACTACTACACAAAAGACCTAGGCATAGGCCAATATATATAGAAGATTATAACCCTACTCTAATTAGGAATAGAGTACTAATTTGTCTAGAATTTGAGACAAACCCTAACAAGTTTGGTATTAAGGGAGGAAGAGGACGGATAGGTGAGCGCATGTGAGTTGGAAGAGAAAGTGATCGAGTTGATGAGCTCCGAGAATGTAAAAGAGTTGAGGAAGAGAACTGAACTCATGAAACAAGCTGCATCAAAAGCACACAGCGATGGCGGCTCCTCTAGGGTCGCGCCCTTGTTAAAGATTTTGAGTGTGATGTTGCGGTAAAACGTCGCCCTAATAAGACTAGGACCAGAATAGGAAGTCAAAACTAATACAAGTCCAAACTAATTAGGACACGTAACTATGTATGCCTACATCAGCTATGACTCCCAATACTCCCCTCAAGTTGAAGCGTGAAAATTAACAACGCCTAACTTGCGAATCAATTCCTGAAAACGGTCTTGGCCAAGCGCCTTGGTAAACAAGTCAGCTAACTGACATGACGTATCAATCTTAAGTGGGATAATCTCGCCAGATTGAACGCGTTCACGAACAAAATAGCAGTCCATCTCGACATGCTTGGTGCGCTCATGGTACACCAGATTCATAGTAATATGTAAGGTAGCTTAATTATCGCAAAACAGTGGGGTAGGATGAGAAAATCGGACCCCCAAATCACGAAACAACCAGCGGAGCCATAATATCTCACTCACTGCAACAACCATCGCTCTATACTCTGCTTCAGCAGATGATCGGGCCACGACTGGCTGCTTCTTGGTCTGCCAAGATATGGGAGAACTACCAAATGACATAAGATAACCAGAACGTGACCGTCGGGTCATAGGACAACCACCCCAGTCAACATCACAATACGTAATAAGCTCCATGCTTGGGGAATTATTAAGAAGAATGCCCTGTCCAGGAGTGGTCTTCAAGTAACGGAGAACACGATCAGCAGCCTGAACCTGCTCGGCTGTAGGAGCACTAACAAATTGACCGAGAATGTTTACAGCATATGCAATATCTGGACGAGTGACTGTCAAATACATCAATTTCCCCACTAGGCGCCGATAGCGACGTACCTCGGAAACAGTGTCATCCCTGTTGTGGAGGCGATGGTTTTGCTCAATGGGAAAATGAGCTGGTCGCAAGTCATCTTTCCGGCATTCTTCAAGAATGTCAATTGTATACTTCCGTTGACTAAGAACCAACCCCTTCAAGAATGTTAAAATGGCTTTGGACTTAAGGGAGGAGGCGGTCTGACTGGTGAGCGCAGGTGAGTTGAAGGAAAAGGTGACCAAGTTGATGAGCTCCGAGAAAGGCAAAGAGTTGAGGGAGAGTTGCGTTCATGAAACAAGCTGCATTGGAAGCACACAGCGATGGTGGCTCATCTGGGGTCGCCCTCGCCAAACGCGTGCACATTTCAAGCCCTAGACAATGAATTTTATCATCATCGGAATCGTATTATTAGCATGTTCTTTTTACGTATCTACTAGAATGTGGTGGTATGGAATGTTTTACACGTTTCGGAAAGTTTTGTTTGTGTGAGTAATGTTTCATGTTATTCAATAAATTGAGTCTTCAGGTGTTGACCTCTTCCAAAGAAGAAATAAAGATCAGTAACAACAAATATTTGATGTCTGGAGTAACTCTATTATTTTTTTATTTATATCATATGCTATAGAAACAATTATTTGTTAGCCAATATCGAGCCATAAGATCTTGTAAACTTTGACAATTTTTAACATCGTTTCGTGTCTGTTGGTTATGATAAAATAACTCTATATTACAAAGGTTGAATTGCATTGCATGAGAATCTTAAAAAAAAGTACATTGCTTGTTAAAAGGGTCTAATTTTTTTTAGAAGGGTGGCGCAAAGCCTATATTAAAATAAACAGCTTACAATACGAAAAGGAAAATATAGAAACATAGAAGAAAATACTGAAACAGAACAAGAAACCAAGCCAATCGGAAATAGAGAAGCATATGTGAAGGCGAAGAGCAGACGAAAGGTTACGAGAGCTGAATATCCAAGGCGAAAGCTGCCGAGACAAGCTACGGCTAATAACCACAAGATCACATCATAGACACAACCTCGTAAACATTTGAATACATACGAGATACACGCAAATAAATGCCAAGATCGGATGGATCCAACCAAGACAAGGGTCCAGTGGAGACGTACTTTATTCACATCAGAGGCTATCGCTGGCGATTCACTGAAATCTTGTGCCACAATTCATCAACTAGAAAGTTGCGTCTTTTTCCATGCAGATTTAATAATCTAGAAGGTTAGATACAATAGTACAAGGACCGGTGGTTGTGAGGAATGTTTCATTTAATTCCTATATGAGGATTGGAGCATGAACTTTTTGCTTGGAGATTTTATTAGAAGTAAGAATTTCAAATGTGCTGGTGTTATTATGTTCCTGATTTGTGATTTTTTTATAGGAAGGACATTTTTGTTTTTATCTATCAACAAGTGGCTTTGGATTAGATACGGAGTGAAGGAAATCCTTCTGAACAGTTTGGAGTGAAAGGGACTGCGCTGACATGTCACGTTATGTGATACCGGCATACTCTATTATGTGACACTAACATGTCTCATTACGTCATATTGGC
Source organism: Hypericum androsaemum (assembly GCA_963995505.1). Lineage (NCBI taxonomy): Eukaryota > Viridiplantae > Streptophyta > Magnoliopsida > Malpighiales > Hypericaceae > Hypericum > Hypericum androsaemum. Next base: position 420,131 of record OZ023194.1, on the reverse strand, counting down.
TAGTGTATTTTCCGTATTTTCGACAGCGTCATGTCCCGTTTATGATACTGGTCCGTGTGAGTTTTTTTATTTTGGTCACCATATTTTTGCATTTTTGTAAAAAAATCTGCATGCTTTCACTCCAAACCATTTGGAATTGGGGCATTCCATACCCAATCCCACTCCCAACAAGTAACTGTAGATATTTATTAGAGATGGTAATAATTTGCGAGTGCAATTAAGCTACCAAAAAGTAGTGTACTTTCTGACCGCTTGATTTAGTTGAAAGCACACAACAGTGGTATCAGAGCTAGGCTTATTTTATGGCTGTATACATAATTATCTATGTTATTCGATTGTATATATACGACTAGTGTATATATATATATATATATATAAAGGGGACGCGGACCGCCTTGGAGGCAGCGTCCGCGTCGCCAACGCCACGGCCGCCATGCACGGTCTTTCCGAGAGCGGCCACCACCGACGAACTCGGCTCTTCACCGGGGGCGTCATGGTGGTGGCGGTGTCGACCGGATCAACGCGAGCGACGAGGTGTCGTCGAGCCATTTCCAGACTCGGTCCGCGGCTCAACAACACCGTCGTCGACGCGCCGACTCACAGAGCCGCGGTACAACCGACGTGCTCGCCGCATTGTTTTTGGGTCGAAAGGTTTTCGACCCAATAACGGATGCCACACGCGGTAAAGCGGCGGTCTAGGACCACCGTCGTGGTCACCCCGTTGTGAGCTTTATTGTGGAGGCGGCGGTGAGCGGCGGATCGGCTCGAATAGAGTTTTGTCGTTGAGCCTTGACCGAACCCGTTCGGTCGTCAACAACGGAGACGGCCACACGCCGAATCACCTAGCACGACCACTACGGACGAGCTTGCCTCATCGCGGGCGTCGTCGTGGTGCTGGCGGTGCGCGCCGGAGCTCCGTCGATAGTCGCGTGTCGTCGAGACGTCGTCGGTTTACTTTTCGACCATGTCGTCGATAAATTCCAGCTGCAAGACGCCGAGAATCGGCGTCCGGAGATCACCGACGAACTCGCCAGGTCGCGGACTACGCCTGACTACCGGTGGTGTCACCGGAGCGGCGCCGATCGGTCGTTGGTGTTCGGGGACTAATCTGCAATTGTCCCAGGGACTTGGTCTTGGAAATTTAACATTCTCCAGGGGCTTGATTGTAATTACTTAAAATCTGAATTTGCAGATATGCCCTTGGGGTGTTTCTAAAATTTGGCTTTATTGGTTAATTATGATATGGTACCTGTATTGATCATGAAATTGTAATTTAGTCCCTGGTTAATTGTAGGGACCTATTTGTAAATTTGCTGGTGCAGAAAATTACATTTTGGTACTTGTTCATTTCCTAAAATTATAGTTTAGTACTCTGATATTTCTGAAATTTTCGGGATAGCTGGCAAATTACTATTTGGTTCCTAAATTAATTCTAAAATTGCAATTAGGTCCCTGGACTGAACTGAAAATAATGAATTAGATTTTAATTACTGTTTACATTTAATTTCTAAGTTGGATCTTATGAAATAATATGTGGACAAATAAATGGATCTTGTTTGAACAAGTTAAATACCCCGTTAAAATGTTCCTGAAACTTAAATATGGTTTTCATTTAGAATGAATGATGTCTTCTGTCATAATTAAGAGAAACCGAGATTTCGTTCTATAGTATTTAAGACCAAAGTCTTTTGCTTGGAACTACGTCTTATGAAACTCTTATAGGGACATGTAAATGTCGCCATGTGATGGTTGCAAACCACCTAAGTTATTTCACTAGCCAAAGCAAGGAAACAATGAGGGGACATCGATTAGACTGGGTCCGATAACTAGGAATTGTATGAACTGCAATTGGTTTGGAGACCTACCAGTTATGCTATTACAATCACCAGCCAAAGCAGGGGTTGTGATAGTAGTAATATGGATCCTAGTCCATTATGATTTATATTAGATATAAATTCGTACTCTTCCAATGAGGTCGTTGAGTATGTGAAAATAATGGAGACAAAATAAAGCTAAAGGTCGTGTTTATTTTGATTGCTGAATGATGATCATAGGAATTATGTATTTTTAATTCTCGTTTTAATTTATTTCTTTAGGTGTGTTGAAATGGCTAACATGTCATTGAGATTTGTACTAGAATCCAACAGGTTGACTGGGCCAAATTTTCTGGATTGGCACCAAAACATGCTTTTGATGCTAAGGCAAGAAAGGATTGAGTACGTGTTGGACACGCCCATCCCTGTTACCCATGCGGCTGATTCTTCTGAACTTGCTACATTTGACGTAGAGGCTCAGAAGATGCATCAGGATGATCTGAAGCAGGCGCAGTGTGTTATGTTGCTTGGTATAATGCCTGAACAGCATAACATGCTTAAGACTTTTGAAGTGATTCAAAAGAAAGAGCGGGTTGACAAGGATGAGTGCCTCCACCGCAAGGAGAAGGGACACCTGAAGAGAGATTGCAGGGTTCTGGCTGCTGAGAATAAGGCACTAGATGTCTCTGGCTCTGGAACAGGTATGTTTGTTATTGAGATAAACATGTCCACTAATAATTCTGACTGCTGTGTATTAGATACCGCATGTGGCTTACACATTTGTACGAATGTGCAAGGCCTTAAAGATAGCAGGGCAGTTAGACCGGGTGAAGTAGCCCTATGCGTAGGTAATGGAGCACGAGTTGTTGCCGAACGCATAGGGACATATAGTATAAACTTACCCAGTGGGTATAGACTGGAACTTAATAATTGTTATTTTGTTCCATCTATTACCAAAAACATTATTTCCATTCCGGTGTAAGACATTGAAGGTTTTTTCCTTCTATTTTTCTAAAAGTAGTTGCTGCTTCTCGAAAAATGGTATTGTTTAGGAAATGCCTCTCTTTCGAATAGTTTATACTTCTTAAATAGTGGACATGATGTTCTTAATGTGCAGAACAAGAAGTTCAAATTAACTAATCAGGAAAATTTCACCTTCTTATGGCATTGTAGACTTGGTCATGCTAATGAGAAAAGAATTGCAAGGTTAAGAAAGTTAGACTACTTAACCCCTTTTGACTTTGAGTCTTATGAAAATTGTGAATCTTGTCTCAAAGGTAAAATGACTAACAAACCCTTTACTAGGAAAGGGGTAAGAGCCAAAGAAGTGCTAGAGCTGGTTCACAGCGACATGTGTGGGCCGCTACCCACTCTAGCAAGGGGTGGTTTCAGATACTTCATTACCTTTACTGATGACCTCTCTAGGTATGGATATGTGTATCTCATGAAACACAAATCTGAGGCCTTTGAGAAGTTTAAGGAGTATAAGGCAGAAGTAGAGAAATAGCTTGGGAAGAGTATTAAGACTCTTCGATCAGATCGAGGAGGAGAATACCTTAGCCAAGAATTCCTGGATTATTTAAAGTTACATGGGGTCCAAACACAATGGATACCTTCCGGAACACCACAAATGAATGGTGTGTCCGAAAGGAGGAACCAAACCCTGTTAGACATGGTAAGGTCCATGATGAGTTTCTCCTCTCTTCCAATATTTCTTCCGGGTTACGCACTCCAAACCTCAATCTACATTCTGAATAGGATCCCATCTAAATCAGTTGAAAGTACACCATACGAGTTATGGTGTGGAAAGAAGCCATCATTCTCACATATCGAGACGTGGGGTTGCCCTGCGTATGTGAAGAAGATGCTCACTGATAAGTTAGAATCCAAAGATAAAAAATGTTACTTTGTGGGATATCCTAAGGAAACAAAAGGATATTATTTCTATCTTCCTGAGAAACAAAAGATTATTGTTTCTAGACAGATGACGTTCCTTGAAAATGACTATGTCTTTAAAGGACAATGTCGTAAAAAGGATAGAGCTTGAAGAAATTCAAGAAACATAAGGTGATGCTGAGGCTGAGGACTTGCCGGATAACCACGACAAGGAATCAGTGGGAGCATTCAGTAATTCTCATGGTAGGAGTCTTTCACTAGGTGATAGTCTTCCAGCCAGTGGGAGCGTAGTTGGGGATAACTCGCATATGCAAGATACCCCAATTAGACTGAATGAGAACAATTTGGACATTGTTCAATCTCCTACTCAGGAAACGCACGAAAGTATTGCTCCTGAGAATTCTCCTGGCATTGATCAGATCATTGCAGAAGAACCTCTTCACGATCAGAATGAATAGCCTGCACAAATGCAACTCCGTAAGTCTGCTAGGATTCATCGTCCACCCGTCAAGTTTACTTTTCTCTTGGAGGAATATGATGATGTGAAAATCCCGGACAAGGATGAACCTAAGACTTATACTGAAGCGATGTCAGACATCAATTCAGGGAAGTGGCTAGAGGCCATGAAATCTGAGATGGACTCGATGTATACAAATCAAGTCTGGGACTTGGTAGAATTGCCTGAAGGGGTTAGACCTATTGGCTACAAATCGGTCTTCAAGAAGAAGACCGATGTAGATGGCAAAGTGCAAACCTACAAGGCTAGGTTGGTGGCAAAGGGTTATAAGCAATGTGAAGGCATTATTATGACGAGACCTTTTCATCAGTTGCAAAGATCAAGTCTATTTGGAATTTACTTGCTATAGTTGCATACTATGATTATGACATTTGGAAGATGGGTGTCAAAACAACTTTCCTTAATGAAAATCTCGAGGAGCGTGTGTTTATGACACAGCCAGAAGGTTTTGTATCTAAGTCAAATTCACAATTAGTATGCAAGCTACAAAGATCCATTTATGGATTAAAGCACGCTTCTAGGAGTTAGAATATCCGTTTTGACGAAGCTATCAAATCGTTTGATTTCGTTAAAAATGCGGAAGATCTATGTATTTTTTGGAAATGCAAAGGGGATAAGACTTTTCTCATTATCATATATGTTGATGATATATTGATTCTGGGAAACAGTATCCTGCTAAAGCAATCTGTGAAGGATTGGCTGTCCAAGACCTTTATGATGAAAGACTTGGGTGAAGCCTACTACATCCTTGGAATAAAGATTTATAGAGATAGATCTAAAAGGATGTTGGGGCTGTCACAATCCACATACATAGACAAGGTACTAAATCATGGGATTAAGCTGTCAAAGAAGGATTGTCCTTCTAAAGAAGCAGAAATCGAGTACATGGAAGGTATCACATACGCAACTACGATTGGATCAATCATGTACGCCATGACTTGTACTAGACCCGATGTGGCCTACGCTGTTAGTATCACTGGTAGATACCTGAAAAACCCAGGTGAACGTCACTGGGTTTCTATTAAGAATATTCTAAAGTATCTTAGATGAACTAAAGAATATTTCTTAGTCTATGATGGGTAGCCAGAACTTGTGGTAACTGGGTTTATCGAGCATGACTGATTATGATAACTTCCAAGTCACAATCGATGTATAGCTTCATACTCAATGGCAGAATAGTGAGCTGGAATAGTTCCAAGCGAGACACGACCGCAGATTCAACAACCGAAATAAAATTAGAACAAATTCCTACAGAGGATAACCTGGCTGATCCTTTCACCAAACTAGACACTTTGAGAGTCTAGGTGTTAGACATATGGGTGTTTGACTCTAGGTCAAGTGGGAGATTGTTGGTATAGATGTCCTAGAGACAATAGATATAAGGACATTATACTTGATCACATTCAGTTATATTATTAATGTGCATTAATAATATACGGCATTACATAAATGAATATAATATTTGATTGTTTGCATATATTCATGTTTATGTTCCCATGAACTAGTGTTGTCATTGAGAATGTGAGATCTCAGATGACTATGCACGTAGTTCTTAAATAGCCACAATCAATGATCATCGAGAATGGGATATCAATGATGCGATTGAGATTGGTGTGCGATCTGCATCATATCTTTAGAGGATGTAATAGTTCTCACAACTACGAGATACTAGGTATTTCATGATGGATGCACAGATACTTTAAAGAGTATTGGCATACCTGACCGAGAAACTGTTTGGTGTATTCTATTTACGTGTCTACGGAAGTATCAGTTTGTGGAGTAGTGTAATAGTCCTCCGACTTGAGGTCAATACGCACGACATATACGGAGTGATGGACTTTGACTATGACCAACGCTTGCACTCCTGACGGGGTAGATACAGCATGTGCTAGGTACATCACGAAGTGCATGTGCGTGATAGTTGAGCCAAGAATAGGATTCATTCCTCAAATAGACTTGGAGAGAATACTTGTCTTCTCATAACTAATTGGATCGTTAGTCATTGGCCAATGCACGTCACTTTTAGAATGGTGTCTAAAAGTGACAATATGATCAATTAGTAGAATGAGATAATATGATTAAGTTATTTGAATAGACACTTAATCATGTTCAAGATTTAATCGAGTATTCGCGAATGAAAGGACCGTATCACTATGAGCTTTGCATTACAGGTAGTTGCAGTATCCTCGCAACGTACCTCATATGTTGAGATTGTCTGGTCTATTGTCTAGGGTTCGACTAAGACCATTAGTTCGACTAATCGCTTGGCATGTGAGGGCCTATGGGTCACACAACAAGTAGTCATAGTTTACGAATTGAAGTTGGTTAGATTAAAATATTGATTTGATCAAGAATATTTAATCTATAGAGAAATATTATAATTCTATTAGATAGAATTATAATTATAATTATTTAATTAAATACTAATATGTATAGTAAAATCTATTAGATGTTGGACATATTGACTGGGTCAAGAAAATAATAGAATGAGCTTAGAGGCCCAAAAGGGAAGTCAATGTTGGAAGCCACTAAAGGCTTCTAACCTTGCCTCCTACGAAACTTACTCCTAAAAGGGTAGGAGTTGGTTAATTATTTTACTATATATACATGTGTGGGTATCAAGGGTTTTTACACACCGAAATTCATTAACCTAGATACAAGACGCATATTTTCTCTAGTTTCTTCGATAAAGAACTCTCCTAGTGAATTCTCGAAGATTTTAACTGTCAAGGAGTTCGTAGACGAGCACTATGTGGATACCATAGTTGAGGATTCGATCTACAACACACTGTAAGAATTCTCTAACTATGTTGTTATCTTGATTTTATGTTATACAGCCATGATCAGATTCAGTGTTGGTGAAAAATTTTATCTTCCGCTGCTACGAACCTAGGGTTCGTGTTTATAAAACCCAACACTTTTTGCTTGGAGATTTTATTAGAAGTAAGAATTTCAAATGTTCTGGTGTTATTATGTTCCTGATTTGTGATTTTTTTATAGGAAGGACATTTTTGTTTTTATCTATCAACAAGTGGCTTTGGATTGGGTACGGAGTGAAGGAAATTCTTCCGAACAATTTGGAGTGAAAGGGACTGCACTGGCATGTCCCATTATGTGATACCGGCATACTCTATTATGTGATATTGGCATGTCCCGTTACGTCATATTGGCTAGTGTATTTTCCGTATTTTCGACAGTGACATGTCCTGTTTACGATACTGGTCCGTGTGGCTTTTTATTTTGGTCGCCATATTTTTACATTTTTGTAAAAAAACCTGCATGCCTTCACTCCAAACTGTTTGAAATTGGGGTATTCCGTACCCAATCCCACTCCCAACAAGTAGCTGTAGATATTTATTAGAGATGGTAATAATTTGCTAGTGCAATTAAGCTACCAAAAAGTAGTATACTTTCTGACCGCTAGATTCGGAATCAAATTTGAAATCACCGTTACAATAGAATTTTCTAAAACGATACCATTGTAATTTTAAAATATATATATAGTTTAGAGGAATTTATATTTTTTATTTTCGAAATAATTGAAATTAAGTTTTTGGCTAACAAATGCATGTAAAAAATTACTCCTTTATATTCAAGTGACCAAAAAATCAAATTGATAATCTTGAAATATTTTCCAAACTCATAAATATGTTAAATGTATTTGTCTATTGAAAAATTATCATCGTGAAATTTATCACAGAGATTTAAATTAAAATTTTTAAAAACATGTTAGTTATCATGATAAATAGAGGTTATTATATTTTAAACCTGTCTCAACTTGGAACCCAGCAAATCCCATCTGGTTCACATCCACCGTCCATGAAAATAACACAAATTCTGTTCTGGTGCGACCGACCCAAACCAGCTAGAGCCAACCAAGAAAATCGGTTGGGTCAGTCAACGGAGGAAAGAAAAGTGTGTTTGCTGGGGGGTCACACGACTATCCTTATCAAACGCCATGACGAGACTTAGTTTGTACGTAAATAGAATTTAATATTGATGAAAAATATGGGTATAAAATTAAAAATGTCGATTGGGTAGCTGGCGTGATTCACGTTAGTGTGTTTTTTTCAAATAAAATGAATCACGTTAAATTAGTTGGTTGGCTGCGAATCACCTCACGTCCGCGGTGGGTCAACAGTTTATGTGGAGCAGGAATTGGGCATGCGTTGTTTTGACGTTTTAATGACATGACGCAACCAATTATTCAGTTTGGTTAGTATGATGCGCTATCCAGATTCGTCCACGTGACCGTCAACAACAAAGGAAAGGTGGTTGTATGTTCTAAGACAACAACAACAAAAATTTGACTTTCATTATCGAAGGAATCTTTTCGACCTGGAACCAAAATCGAAAAAAATTTCTACCTGGGATCAAATTTGCATTAAATTTCAATATCGACTTTCATGCAAATTGGAATTCCGCTGGTGAAGACCAAGAACGTGGCGGAGAAGGCTAGGGTTTTGGTCACCACTGCGGTAGTGAGCCCGAGGAATGCCCACGCGCCGACGGGGAGCGGCGAGACGACCAGCCCGGTGATCGTGGAAAGGAAGATCGCGAGCAGCTGCCACGCCTGCGGGGACACCTCTGCGGGCGTTGGGACGAGGAACTTCACGGCCACCCTATAGCGAGGGAGATTACAAGTGGGACCAGCTTCGCACCATGTGGCGGCGGAGGAGGCGGCGTGGCAGGGGCGTCTCGTGCGGCGCAGGGCAGGGAGAGGAGGCGACAGGAGATTATGGGTGGTGTTTGGGCAGGAGGGACGATCAGAGAGGGGATGGGATGGACGGTGGGAATTTGGAGGCGAGGAGTGCATGCGGGTGGAATTTAATGCAAATTTGGTCCCATGTCAAAATTTTGACTCATAGTTTGGAGAGTTTGACTCATGCCCTACTCTTGACCCTTCTAAAATTTGTTATTGGACTTGTAACTTTATCTTCAGGGTCTGCAGGGTTTAAAAAGTCTGCAGGGTCCGACCTTTGAATTAAATACAATACATTTCTGATAGTTTTTAAACGTAAAATTGTAATGTTATATATAAAGTCCAAATAAATAATACATACAAGACATTTCATACGATACACATCAATATTCAATAAAAATTTTAAAAAATAATAAAACATCAAATTTTATAATTTAAATTAAATGGTAAGAAGATTCTTCCTTTCAGATTTCAAATACATATAATAAATATGTGAAGATCATGTCAGGTATATCAACAAAGAGAATTACAATTATATGTATCTCTAATTCTGGAATCAATATCATCAATAATTTAAGCATATTCTAAAATATTTGAGAACTTTATAATAATCTACAAGTAAAAAAACAAAGATAAAATGATATAACTATGGTCTAAGAAGGGTATAGTTAGGGTAGGGTTCAAAATAAGGTAAAAGGGTAAGAGTAAGATAGAAATTCATAGGATCATACCATACCCTAGACTCCGCCTATAAAAATAGACTCATACACGTACCCTACCCTAAAAATAAAAATGGACTCATACACGTACCCTACTCTCAAAATGGACTCCGCCTATTTGAGAAAATATTTTTAAAGGGGGTGGAGTAAAAATTAATAAGGGACGGTATTTTAGTTTTTTCAGGTGGGTGTTCATCAGAAAATTGGCATATTCCTGCGTGAAGGACCAGAGAATTTTTCTAAAACCAAACTTGGGGGATGTCAAGAAGGATTTTAGAAAAGCAGGAAAACTAGAGAGAGAGACCAAACTATAGGGACTTGAGCGTAATTTTTTTAATTTTAAAACCCAAGTGAGGCCCGTCCCTTCCAAGGCAGGCCCGTCACCTCCCTCCTATCAGCCAAGTTGGTTGTATTGAATTGAAATGACCTTCAAATGGGCCCCGCAAAACAAATTTTTTTTAAGGAACGCAAAACAAGTTAGTTCCGTTGCAACTTCCTGTTTGCAATTACAGTCGTTTGGCAACCAAAAAAATTAGCCATTTGGTTTTTTAAATTTTTTTAATAATCGACATTTACTTTATAAAATTGAAAATTTTAAACTAAATTTGAATTCTGATTAATTCAATTCGAATTCGATAATTTATAATTCGTATTCGAATTCGTACTTGAACGAATTGAATACGAATCATAAATTTGGTGATTCAAATTCGACGAATTATAATTAATTCGATTCGACTAGAGGTCGCAGATCTAGAACTTGACGAACCGAACCCTCGGTTAATTCGGGAGAAATGTGGTTAGCATGAGGATTGTGTGGTTAGCAGAAGATTGTGTGGTTAGCATGTTTCGTAAGCGAAAAATACTTGATAAATATGTGGGGTTGAATATAAGTGAGGGTTGGGTTGTTAGCGTGATTCACGTTCGTGTACTATTCACAGGAAAACATCTACCTATTAAATAAAAGGCATTTAAATTACAAACCGTAGAATTGCACGTCGGGGTAAACATCTACTTAATCACTTCATAGGCTGTCGCTGCCCATTCACTGAAATATTTTGGTCACGGATTCATTAAATAGAAAGTTGTCTTTTTTTTTTTGGAAAAAGTTGTCGTCTTCTTAGCAGATTTAATTTTCTAGAAGGTTTGATACATGTTCTACATAAATTACGAAGAACATGTTTTTTTTATACCACATTAAAATTGGAAGATCCCTAAAATGAAATCTGGTCCAGCACTAGGTTATATATATAAAGAAAACTTCACTTAATATTTTATTATATGGTCGTTTGAAATTTATGATCATGGTTTAGAATTCATCAGTCTGAATACTCAATAGTAGTGAATAATTAAGTTTATCTTTGAAAAGACTCAATTATAACCTCTAATTATTCTCACAATGATACGAATGAGAACTCCCATAGTAGCGAATAATTGAGCTTATTCCTGAAACGACTCGATTTAACTTCCAATTATTCTCATAATGGCACGGTGAGAGCTCCCACCGGGCTCCGTAGTTTTCCTGGCTTCCTCTTTGACCTTCCTGGCTCTGCTCCTCAGGTTGCCATCTCCCATCATCTCCGAAATCTTGGCAGCAATCTCTTCCCCTTCCACCAACCTCTCAAGTCCAAACCCCCAGCTCCGCGCCAACTTCCCGAGACCCGCCTTCTCTACAACCTCCGCGTTCACCCTCTGGTCTCCATGCTGAGGCCATCCGAGCACAGGGACACCTCTCCTCGCTGCCTCCATCAACGAGTTCCACCCGCAATGGCTCAAGAACAATCCGATGGATGGATGGGACAAAACCTCCTGTTGGTCCACCCACTTCCTTGACACCAAACCCTTATCTCTTGTCCTGTCCAAGAATGACTCCCCTAGGACGTCCTCTTGTCGATCCTCGTCTTTGTCAATTATTCTGGTCTTCAATACCCACAAGAACCTTGACCCGCTCCGGTCCAACCCGTTTCCCATTTCCCTTATCTGATCACCGGACACTGCCGTCCGGCTTCCGAAATTGACAAACACGACAGACTCCTGAGGCTGCTTGTCTAACCAAGCCAGGCACTCGGTTCGATCTTTTTCGACCTCGTAGAAATCCAATGGTCCAATGGGGAGTACAGGTGGAAGAGTACCGCGTAAAACTCTTCCACTGTTAAGAGCGGAAAAGGTCTCGGGTTCGAGCCAGTCGAAGCTGTTCTTTATTATGCCTGTAGCTTCAAGGCAGGCCTTGGCATTTACCATTGCACCCACGGCCATTAGATGGTCGGGGTTCAGGAAAGCGCCTGGAATGCTCGACATATCGAAAGGGTCTAATCCCGGGACCTCCAAGAACGACGAGTTCTTCTTCTTATCTCCTATCTCTGGGTCGTTTAAGATTGCTGGCAGGTGAAGCATGAAAGAGAAGAACCTGGAAGAAGAAATTATTTTTGTGACGACTTGATATATATGATATGACAGACCCTACTACATGAAGTGACTATCATAAAATTGAGTCACTCACTTGGCAGATGAGGTGCTGAAAACATAGCAAGGAACTCCAATCTCAGCCGCGAAACGCGGGATGGTGCCACAGGTGAGGAAGGAACAGATGATGGTGGAGAATGTAGTCGATCTCAGCAGAGGGTGGACGAGATGGGATGACCTCCGGACGTCGTGGTACTGGAGGAAGAAAGGGTCGGCCGCGGAGTCGGGTTCAGGAGGGAGGATTTGGTACTCCAAGTGGGTGATCTGTGGGTGCTTGGAGAGGAACAAGTTCAAGTGGTTGGCTTCTGCCATGGATACTATAGGCTTGGCTGTGATGAGAGTGACCTTGCAGTTGTTTGAGAGGAGGACGGAGGTCAGGCGGCAGAATGAAATCAGTTCGCTCATTCCAGCATTTGGAATTATAGCTATGTGAGGATTGGAGCCTGGCATTTCTGCTTGTTTGCGTGGAGAATTGTTTTTTTTTTTGAATCAAAGAACTTGGAGATGTTGATTACAAGCAAATGTGCTAGTGTTCCTGATTTGCGTGTCTTTTTATAGGAGGCCATCGCTATTAATTAAGGACCATCGTGATACACTCGGGGGATTTAAAAATAGAATGCGTGGATCACAACGGAATAAATATAAATATATTAGATTTAGATCTTGACTGATATAAATATAGAATGCGTGGATTCTAATATAAATATATTAGATTAAAATAAATATATTAATTTACATATATTATGTATGCCCAGAGCCAGCGAAGAAGATACATGACTGATCCAACATCTAAATTAACTAGCTTAGGGTTATTTTATATTAATTAGAAATATTGATTTTGAGTCTTTTAAAATTTGAAACTAAATATTCTGACGCGTACTAGTTAGTTTTGATAATAAAAATATTTAACACCGACCGGCAATTGGGGTCTGATCATGTAACGTGAATGAAATCGCTCTAAAACTCAACTCTTCACCGGGAAATATATTCGTTCACATGGCTAGTGCAATAAAATTAAATAGATATACAGTCAACGATGTGTCATTGTATTAATACTAATAATATACGAAACACATTCGATAGAGAACCTAAAATCACGTTCCCAAGTTAAAAAAATTTAACGAGTCGTTCACATGATTAGAACAAATTATCTTCAGGTCTTTAGATTTAAGAAAATCATCAATAGAATTCTCATTATTTTAAAATTTTATTTTCATCTTCTAAATTTGAAAAAATATAATTTTTAGGTCTTTAATTCCAGTATCAAAAATAACTCTTTCAAAATTACACATAAAAATATCAAAATGTTCCTCGGTTAAAAAATAATTAAAACATTTATTTCCTCTCTTCTCTCCTCCATCTTCTTCAACCCAATTCAACGTTAATTTATGTACATTGGCTATCTGGAAAGAGTCTGCTTTTGTCTTTAATACTAGTTGGTTTTCCTGGAGTCGTCTTCTTCGTGTTCAAATGAAAACATATGTGGGTTTGGTATTGAAAACTGCTCCAACTTGCTGGATAATTAAATCTGTCACTCAATACTTCCTTTAAAAGCGACTCATAAATGAACAATTTATGAACTTTTCGTCTGAATATGAACATGGACTTCTCGTAAAAGACTATGTCCCGGTAAATATTCGGATACAAAGGAACCCGAAACGACAAAGCTCATCTGGTTATGTTAGGGTTTAAATTCAGTGGAGACATTGGTAATCCCCACTGAAAGGGACATGGACAATATTGGAAATATAATAATTAAAATAATTTAAAAAAATATCAGCAAAAAGTATGAAAATATTGGTTTCCATTTTCTTGGATATTGGTTTCCATCTTCTATGCTATTGGTTTCATTCTACTATAATATTGGTTTCATTCTACTATGATATTGGTTTCCATCTTCTATGTTATTGGTTTCATTCTACTATGACATTGGTTTCATTCTACTATGATATTGGTTTCATTCCACCATGATATTGGTTTTCATCTTTTCCAATATTGGTATCCCATTATAAGTGAAATGTATACCATTTGAATGTATTGGTTTCATTCTTCTCGAATATTGGTATCATCGTTCTAGGATATTGGTATCATTCTATCTTAATATTGGTATCATTCATCCATGAATTTTTGCTCGAATTTTAAGCACTAAGTTCAAACAACAACCAAACACCAACAGGCGCGGAGGGGGGGGGGGGTGGGGGGGTGAACGGCGGCGGGGAAGGAGGGAAAATAAAAGGTAGATGATATTTTTTTTTGTGGGATTATTATATAGGAAAATGGTGGAACCCTAATGAGTATGCTTGGATAAAAACTCGAAAATACCCTCAACAGATTCTGACCATCAGATCTGTAAAAAAATAATTTGATCAAATCTAAAGGTCCATATTTAGTCCATACCATGGGGATGATTTTATGTAGTCCTCCCTGAATCCAAATCCGTTATGTTATGGGTTCATGATTTTCTGATTTCTTAGTTTAATTTATGGATGCGTTTCGTATCTCTTATATCTTAAAGGCTTAGTTAAATGAACAAAGAAATCTATCTTATATAAATACTTTTGACATTATTCAAAAGACTTATCTCACTCAAATTTGAATTTAACCGATCTGATGAGTATTCAAATACAAAGTGGTATTAATCAAATCTTGAAATAATTAATGAGAGTTGGTTCACGTGGCAACAGACTTGGATTTATTTAAAAATATTTTACAAAACCGCCTCCTAGATAAGGTCCTCCAATATTCGATTCTAAATATGTACTAGGTGATGACATCCTTGAATGTCCCACATCTAGGAATGAAAGGGAGCAACAACTATTGATGCGGGACAATAACATATAGCAAATATGATTCGGCAGTGTCCAACATTTTTCGGATAACTCCTCTCACATGCTGACTCCTCGTCACCCGAGCTCCGGGTATCCCACAACCTGAGGCAAACTCCAAAAAGTTGAATACCATACTGCGGAAGTATTGCATCACCAGCTGCATTATAGGCCAGCAGAAACCTTGCCTTGTGCTTAGTGAGCTCCTCTCTCCACGCCTCGAAATTAAGATCCATATTGGGCACTCTATTCTCTAACATTCTGTTCATCGTATCCAATGCCTACTTCAAGTTGGAATTGACCGAAACATGCGCCTTCTTCTATTGGGGAAAATACTCACTTTCCGTGGATCCAAGCAACGCAGCGAACACACAAGCACGAGCAAACACGAGCAAACACGAACACACACTAAGCACGAACTACAAACACAAAGAAAAGTACAAGGAGGAACACAAAAATTTGTTCACCCAGTTCGATCCTCAAAAGTCTACGCTCGGGGGCGTGCCAAGCCCAGAGATATTCCACTATATCACGCACAGATGGACTTCACTTGCTCACTACAATGGATGCCACACTTGGGCTCACTTTTTCTTTCTTTTCTCTCTTTTCTCTTTGGAGAACCCTTGGCAAATGGCAATCGCACAATTACAAGATAGGGGCAAATGGGTATTTATAGTGCCCACAAACCTAGGGAACTATTTGGGGTCGGGGGGGATATTTTTTTCGAAGTTCAGCAACTTTTCCGGCCGAACTGGCGACCGCCAATCAACTGGCAACTGCCAGTGGCCTCACGCAGAAGTTCCTGGAACTCGGCACTAGCAGTCACTAGTTGACTTGTGACCGCAAGTCCCAACTAGCGCTCGCTAGTTCATTGCTCCCGCCAGGCGCCTTCTGCAGCTTCTCATCTTCGCTTCGCTTCATCTTCCCTCGACTCTACCTCTCGAATCTCATCGCCACCTCGATCATCCTCAAGGCTCTTTACTCAAGCCACACGACCCTCGGATATCCTCATCGTCTTCACTCGACTCTTGACTCAATTGATTTCCCGAGTTGTAACAAAATAAACAAACAAGCTAAAATATGGCAGCATGTTCAACCATCTCCAATATTATAGGAGTTATAAGCTTGTGGACGTGGCAGCCTTCTGGACTGTTAGGATTAAAAGGGGAGGGGGTCTTCTAGTAGCATTTTTGTAATATAGTAAAAAAAAAGGGTGGAGTGCAAGTGGAAATGACTTTAATTTTTAATTTTTCATAATAAGTTTTTTTAAATATAATCGTAACCGGTCATGCCACTTGGTCATAATTGAGCATGCCATTTTATCGTAATCAAGTTTGCCATTTGGTCATAATCGGACATGGTTTTTTATCATAATCGGACTATTTAGTTATAACCGGGCATGACATTTATTATAACCGGGCATGCTATTTATCCCTAGTGATGGCAGCAACAACTACTTTACTGCTTGTGATGCTGCAGCAACAACTGGATCCGGACGAGTCCGCGCTCAGCAAGAAGAACCCGCCGCCGTGTCGTTCGGTCATTTGGGGAGGTAGACCCGGGCCCACGTGTCGGTGGTCGGGTTGATGATGATGTCCTTGGAGAGGACCAGGTCTGGGTCGGCCGGGTCAGAACTGGGCGGAGTCGTCGTGTACCTATCTGGGTTACGAGTGAGGGTTTCGTCCTGATCCAAGTGATCTGGTAGTAGTCGTAGAGGTCGAAGGACATTTGGTTGGACATTTTTGTTTCGTGTTTGAGGTTCAGACAAGGGAATTTTAGCCGCTTGGTGATGTTCATATTCAGGAGGTTGAAGATGAAGTTCTAATCAAAGGTGAAGATGAAATCCCTTTTCGAGATGACAACATTTTGGGTGTTGAGTGTTGGGATTGCTTTAAGTTGCAACGCAATATTTTAGAAAAAAATTGGGGACTAATTAGATAATTTGCCATAGTACACATCGGGTTTAACTTAAGCCACCCTGTTGCCACGTGTCTTCCACGTCGTCTAAAAAAAGATATCGTTTCGGGCAAATTTGGACGAGCAGCTGCCCTGGACCTGCCCGAAATATTGATGTCAACTCTAAAGTACTAAAATATCAATTTTAAACTACAGGGTACTAAAGTGAACTTATCTCTAGAAAAAAATACTGAAATAGAACACGAAACTAAGCAAAACGGAAACAGAGATGCATGTGTGAAGGAGAAGGGCAGATGTAAGGTTACGAGAACCGAACATCTAAGGCGAAAGCTGCCGAGACAAGCTACGGCTAATAACCACAAGATCACGTAATAGACACAACATCGTAGGCATTTGAATGTATACAAGATGCACGTAAAAGAATGCCAAGATCGGACGGATCCAACCAAGACAAGAGTCTAGTGGAGACGTACTTTATTCACATAACTGAAATCTTGTGGGCACAATTCATCAACTAGAAAGTTGCGTCTTTTTCCTTGCAGATTTAATAATCTAGAAGGTTAGATACAATAATACAAGGACCGGTGGCTGTGAGGAATGTTTCATTTAATTCCTATATGAGGATTGGAGACTGCCGACAGTTATTTAGCCTAGCGGTTTAATTTCAAAAAGGTCAAATGTTCAATTTTTGATATTATAATTAGGTGTAATATTTACCTTTCAAATTTTTTTTATTAGAAGTAAGAATTTCAAATGTGCTAGTGTTATTATGTTCCTGATTTGTGATTTTTTTATAGGAAGGGCATTTTTTTTTATCCAACAAGTAGTTGTAGATATTTATTAGAGATGTTATTAATTTGCGAGTCCAATTAAGCTACCAAGAAGTAGTATACTTTCTGACCGCTAGATTCGGAATCAAATTTGAAATCACCGTTACAATAGAATTTTCTAAAACGATACCATTGTAATTTAAAAAATATATCTAGTTTAGAGGAATTTATATTTTTTATTTTTGAAATGATTGAAATTAAGCTTTTGGCTAACAAATGCATGTAAAAAATTACTCCTTTATATTCAAGTGACAAAAAATCAAATTGATAATCTTGAAATATTTTCCAAACTCATAAATATGTTAAATGTATGTATCTATTGAAAAATTATCATCATGAAATTTATCACCGAGATTTAAACTAAATTTTTTAAAAACATGTTAGTTATCATGATTAATAAAGGTTATTATATTTTAAACCTGTCTCAACTTGGAACCCAGCAAATCCCATCTGGTTCACATCCACCGTTCATGAAAATGACACGAATTCTGTTCTGGTGCGACTGAACTCAGCTAGACCCAACCAAGAAAATCGGTTGGGTGGGTCAACGGAGGAAAGAAAAGTGTGTTTGCTGGGGGGTCACGACGACTATCCTTATCAAACGCCATGACGAGAATTAATTTGTACCTAAATAGAATTTAATATTGATGAAAAATATGGGTATAAAATTATAAATGTCGATTGGGTAGCTGGCGTGATTCACGTTAGTGTGTGTTTTTCAAG
Source organism: Hypericum androsaemum (assembly GCA_963995505.1). Taxonomy (NCBI): domain Eukaryota; kingdom Viridiplantae; phylum Streptophyta; class Magnoliopsida; order Malpighiales; family Hypericaceae; genus Hypericum; species Hypericum androsaemum. The sequence continues at coordinate 401,728 of OZ023194.1, read as the reverse complement.
TAAATTGAATCACGTTAAATTAGTTGGTTGGCTGCGAATCACCTCACGTCGGCGGTTTTATGTGGAGCAGGAATTGGGCATGCGTTGTTTTGGCGTTTTAATGACGTGACACGACCAATTATTTAGTTTGGTTAGTATGATGCGCTATCCAGATTCGTCCACGTGACCGTCAACAACAAGGAAAGGTGGTTGTATGTTCTAAGACGACGGGTAAAGTAGAATAGAGTACCGTTAGGATCCGGGGGTGGATTTGGTGGGGACTGGGATAGTCCCTAAATATGGGGACTAACTTAAATCAATATCACTACACATGTAAACCAATATCACTTTACATGTAAACCAATATCACTTCACAAGTAAACCAGCGTCTTCTAAACCAATATTACTTTACATGCAAACCAATATCACTTCACATGCAAACCAATAACACCTGATAGGTTATTGACCATTAGATTTAAAGATAATCAAATCTGACGGTCCAAAATGTAGTCCCCACCTATGGACAAATTTTCTTTAGTCCCCACTCAATCCGGTCTCGTTAGGATCCTACTCATACTACAATTTTTAAGATTTATTTATACCATAGTTTGGAGAATTTGAATCATACCCTACTCCTGATCTTCCAAAAATTTGTTATTGAACTTATAACTTTATCTTCACGGTCTGTAGGGTCTAAAAGATCTGCTAGGTTCGCCATTTGAATTAAATACAATATATTTTTGATAGTTTTTAAACGTAAAATTGTAATGTTATATATAAAGTCCAAATAAATCATACATACAAGACATTTCATATGATATACATCTACATTTAATAAAATTTTCAAAAAGTAATAAAACATCAAATTTTATAATTAAAATTAAATAGTAAGAAGATTCTTCCTTTCAGATTTCAAATACATATAATAAATATGCGAAGATCATATCAGGTATATCAACAAAGAGAATTACAATTATATGTACCTCGAATTTTGGAATCAATATCATCAATAACTTAAGCATATTCTAAAATATTTGAGAACTTTATAATAATCTACAAGTAAAAAAACAAAGATAAAATGATCTAACTATGGTCTAAGAAGGGTATAGATAGGGTAGGGTTCAAAGTAAAAGTAAAAGGGTAAGGGTATGGTAGAAATTCATAGGATTCACACCCTACCCTAGACTCCGCCTATAAAAATGGGCTCATACACGTACCCTAACCTAAATCCAGTTAAACTCAACATACATTAGACTCATAGGGTAAAAGTATGACCTCACCCAGGTTGTATGAGTATTTCTGTCATCCCTAATGACGTGGGGTTAAAGTAGAGTGCTTGATGGTTTCTCAACATACATTAGTGATCACTTTTTTTTGAGAAAATTAGTGATCCCTATAGTATTCTAAGGTTTCAAGTTTTTTAACTTAATGTAGTTTGGTAACAAAATTTCAATTTTGACAAATTTTTAACCAAGGTTGTCAAACATGATATTTGCACGTCAGTGTCACGTCGTATTTCTATCTCTTATGTGACACTGACATGGCAAACTAAAAATTTGAATTTTTTAGAATAGAGTTTCAAATTGGATAATTTAAATTAGAGTTTTAAATTAGGGGTTTTAAGTTTATCACGTTAGTACTATTTAGGAGAGAAAAATATGATATGGTACTGTTGTGGTGCTGACATGCAAATGCTAAGTTCACACTTAAATGTCATCAATTAATTTGAAAAACTCCAACACCATATCATAATAGAAAGAGATAATTACATACAAAACTCTAGGGTATAGTCAAATAGACTATAAGGACCCTATAGTTTCCCTACTAATTGATGTGCCCCTGTAGTTTAGTTATTATTATAATTTCGGGTCCCTGGCTGATGTCATTATTCAATTTTTCTTATTTTATATTTGGAATGATTGATATGTCCTTGCTCCGTTTAACTAAAATCGTCCGTCATCTTCTCCGCCGTTTTGTACTCTAGAAGGTTTGATACAATTCTCAAAAAATAAGGTTACATACAATCACACATAAATTATGAAGAACATGTTTTTTTTACCACATTAAAATTGGAAGATCCCTATAATGAAATCTGGTCCAACAGTAGCTTTTATATATAGAGAAAACTTCACTTAATATTTTTTTGGAAAAATTACTCTCAAGTCCTTGGCCTTTAGTCACCCTCCTCCAAGGGTCCCTGACTTTTGAAAAAAAATTATCTCGTCCCTAAGTTTTGATGATAATAGATTATCGGGTCCCTGGAGCCGGAATATTCCATATTCTTCGGCGATACCCCACTTGAAAAGACTAAAATGCCCTCCCACTAAAAAAAAATAAAAAACCCTTTCTTTCTCCCTTCATCCTCCTCCCACTTCATCTTCAACCTCCCTCCTTAAACTAAAACCAATACACAAATCCAAATTCAAACCTTATTGAGAATTAAAAGTAATTAAGCAGAACCAAAAATAGTTAAAAAGAATCAAAACTTGAAGAATGTTAATTTTATAAATTCCAATTTGAATTACAAAACTCTACAGTAACTACTAGGGACCAACCACCACTACTGAATCAGTGAGTAAAAGTCCACAAACTTTACATCCTCTTTTTCCCAGAGACAGTGCAAGCATTCAATCGGTGAGTAAAAATGATTCAGACCATTCAATCGGCGACAACACCAAACTAGATCCAAATTAAAAAAATTGACAGTTTCACATCTTCGTTTCCATTCATATCCCTATCCTACTCCAACCTCCTCATCCGCCGGAGCTCCTCAGGCGAGGGCACCCCACCACCAGAGCTTCTCAAGCCAGGGCACCCCACCGCTGGCCTCGTCGTCATCGGAGATGCGAAGGTTGATGTTGGAGTACTTCCAATGGTAGGCTTTGGTGGTGGCAGAGGGAAACAGAGGGCGCCTCCCTGTGGACAACCCAAGTACAGAAAATAGAAAAGAAGGATGCCTCCTCCACCATTATCCCAAATGGAGGACGACGGTGGGACAAAAAATAATTAAATGCAATGAGTACTACGCCCTTCCCCTTACTATTCCTCCCACCACAAATGATCGGGACCCCGAGAAGCAAACTCTACACCGACGACAGTTTCATTTCGACGACGACAGATCGGGGATCTCTATACCTTCTCGCCGACCTTGTGAGCCGAACTAAAGGAGGAACCCCAGCCGGCTGGCGACGAGGATGACCGAGTCTGGCTTGGCTTGCCTTGGTGGTGGTCGGGGAACGCCGACCAAAATCCGGAAGCAAACACCAGCCCCAACCTCACCGGCGTCAAATTCATCTTGGATCGATCACGCAAACACAACGAGAACATCAGATCCATCCTCAATTTGAAAAGATGAGGCAGGACGGTGCTCTTACCATCAGCGTCAAGGAATCCTCATCTCCTTTGTTGCGAACAGCAGGTGAAATTATTTGGTCTTACCATTGACTTCTTCTTCCCCGAGATTCACCAAGAAACTTTGATTCAATAATTATAAATGAGCGCTCCCATTTAGAATGCTTTACGAACCTCTTCTCTGACGGTTACTAGAGGCAGAGGGGTGGAGGATTTAAATTTGGGGAAAATTGAATTTTTAGGGCTAGTCTGGGTCGATTAATTGAATTTTTGGATAATTAATTTTGTCTGTTCTTAGTTTTTTTTATTTCTGCTTGCCTCCTCTAGCTTGGATGTTAATTGGTTTTGATTTTAAGTTTTGGTTTTTGGATGAGGTGCGAGGAAGAAGATAAGGGGGAGGAAGAGAATTTTTTTATTTTTTAAGTGGGAGAGGTATTTTGATCATTTCCAGTGGGGGTTCGCCGGAGAAAAAAGAATATTCTGACTCCAGGGACCCGATAGTCTATTATCATCTCCGAAATCTTGGAAGCAATCTCTTCCCCTTCCACCAACCTCTCAAGTCCAAACCCCCAGCTCCGCGCCAACTTCCTGAGACCCGCCTTCTCTACAACCTCCGCATTCACCCTCTGGTCTCCATGCTGAGGCCATCCGAGCACAGGGACACCTCTCCTCGCTGCCTCCATCAACGAGTTGCACCCGCAATGGCTCAAGAACAATCCGATGGATGGATGGGACAAAACCTCCTTTTGGTCCACCCACTTCCTTGACACCAAACCCGTATCTCTTGTCCTGTCCAAGAATGACCCCCCTAGGACGACCTCTTGTCGATCCTCATCTTTGTCAATTATTCTGGTCTTCAATACCCACAAGAACCTTGACCCGCTCCGGCCCAACCCGTTTCCCATTTCCCTTATCTGATCATCGGACACTGCCGTCCGGCTTCCGAAATTGACAAACACGACATACTCCTGAGGCTGCTTGTCTAACCAAGCCAGGCACTCGGTTCGATCTTTTTCGACCTCGTAAAATTCCAATGGTCCAAAGGGGAGTACAGGTGGAAGAGTACCGCGTAAAACTCTTCCACTGTTAAGAGCGGAAAAGGTCTTAGGTTCGAGCCAGTCAAAGCTGTTCTTTATTATGCCTGTAGCTTCAAGGCAGGCCTTGGCATTTACCATTGCACCCACGGCCATTAGATGGTCGGGGTTCAGGAAAGCGCCTGGAATGCTCGACATATCGAAAGGGTCTAATCCCGGGACCTCTAAGAACGACGATTTCTTCTTCTTATCGCCTATTTCTGGGTCGTTTAAGATTGCTGGTAGGTAAAGCATGAAAGAGAAGAACCTGGAAGAAGAATTTATTTTTGTGACGACTTGATATATGATATGACAGACCACCCTACATGAAGTGACTATCATAAAATTGAGTCACTCACTTGGCAGATGAGGTGCTGAAAACATAGCAAGGAACTCCAATCTCAGAAGAGGGTGGACGAGATGGGAGGACCTCCGGACGGCGTGGTACTGGAGGAAGAAAGGGTCGGCCACGGAGTCGGGTTCGGGAGGGAGGATTTGGTACTCCAAGTGGGTGATCTGTGGGTGCTTAGAGAGGAAGAAGTTCAAGTGGTTGGCTTCCGCCATGGATATTATAGGCTTGGCTGTGATGAGAGTGACCTTGCAGTGTTGGATAGGAGGACGGAGGTCAGCCGGCAGAATGAGATCAGGTGGCTCATTCCAGCATTTGGGATTATAGCTATGCGAGGATTGGAGCCTGGCATTTTTGCTTGCTTGGAGATGTTGATTACAAGCAAATGTGCTAGAGTTGTTATGTTCTTGATTTGTGGGTCTTTTTACAGGAAAGGTATTTTAGTTTTTTCAAGGTCTGTTATTCAGAGTCAAGCAATTTTGAATCCTATTTTACAAATGATTAACTCTTGGATCCAAGTTACTTAGCTCTTGGACAACTCTTGATTTTTGACAGGAAACAGGAAATATTGATTAGGTCTGGAAATCCGAAAAGATTAATACATCAAGTTCCGGAGAATGATTAACTATCCAATCGGAGGGGAGAAGGCCAAGTCCAAGTTGGCGACAAACCCAATCTGCCAATAAGTTCTGAGATCGAGGGATATTTCTAATAGACCAAAAAGGTAGGAGGGCTATATTCCTCCTAATACCTATTACAATGTGTTCAAGATCTCAATCAATAGTAGCAAAAGGGTCGGTAATGAAGATAAAAGAGACCTGACAATCAGTTTCAATGATGGTAGGAATGCTTCTAAAATCCAAAGCCACAAGAGAGACGGCCATGGAGATAGCTTCTAGCTCTGCCTCCAGTGGAGAAGATGCCCTCAAAAGTGAAGATTGACCTGCTAATAAGAGGCCATTATAATCCCTCCCAACAACTGCCGAACTTGCCTCAGAAAAAGGGTCCGTCCAAGAGGTATCGCAGGAGAGCTTCATGGTGCCTAGAACTGGTGCCACCTATGAAGAAGTGTCCAAAATCTGGTTCAACTCAGGCTTGTGGACCTGCAAATATTCCACACAATTATCATAAGCATAAGTAGCTGTGTTTTTAAGGTTTATTTGGTTACCCTCAAACAAGAATTGGTTTCTAGAGTTCCAAATAGCCTAACCGATATACATAAAGTGAGCAATGATGTCAACATTAGGATAATGATGGAGATCAGAATAAATCTTAGAAAGCCAATCCTAAAAATTCAGATAAGTATCATTAGTAAACCGATAATTAAATGAGCTAGCTAACCACGTAGCTCTCGCATCTGGGCAGTTAAATAACATATGAAAGGTATCTTCAATATCATTATCGCAAATAGAACAAGTAGGAGAATTATTTAAATGACGGTTAAAAAGGTTAAACTTAGTAGGGATCCCATTGTGCATCAAGCGCCAAACAAAATTCTTGATGTTAGGAGCAATATTCATCTTCCAGATTCATGGATCAAAGGTATTACGGCTTGTGCCAGCAACCAACCCCACCTGGGTTGCAACCTATTTTGAATTAAGAACATGATCTCTATTTTTAACCGAATAAATACCATTTTTGGCATGCTTCCAAACCATCTTATCATTAGAATTTGCGCTCCCCACCCTAATTCGGGCAATGGCAGCAATATTTGCATGGTTAAAGAGGAGATTAAGAAGATTCCAGTTCCAATCCCTAGAATCTAAGCAGATAAGATCTGCAACAGAAAAGATGTTATTATTAGGTGGCGGAGCGGAAGTGACTCGATGATTAAGGGATCCAGGGATCCAAGGGTCTGTCCAGATATTAGTGTCCAACCCATTGCCAATTCTAGAAAGGAGACCATCCTTGAGCGAGATAGCACCCTCACGGATGCTCTTCCACATCCAAGAAGGTCTATAGCTTTTGGGGTCATTGAAGAGGTCATTATTTGGGAAATAAATCCCTTTCAGAATTTGAAAACAGAGGGAAGAATCGTCCGAATGTAGTCTCCACGCTTGGTTGGCGAGAAGGGCTAAATTAAAGATTTTAAAATCTTTAAATCCCATCCCCACTTCATTTTTTAGAGTAGTAAGTTTCCCCCACTTGATCCAGTGAATTTTTCTAGTCTCCGAGTCACCTGACCACCAAAATTTAACAATGAGGCTATCAAGTTTGGAACAAAATGTGACCGGAAAGAGGAAACATTGCATGGCATAAGTAGGGATTGTCGAGAGCACCGATTTGATAAGGATTTTTTTCGCTACGAACAAGTAGTTGTAAATATTTATTAGAGATGGGATTCATTTGCGTGTGTAATTAAGCTACCAACTAGTAGTTTACTTTCTAACTGCTAAATTTGTAATCAAATACGAAATCATCATTACACTAGAACTCTTCTGAATAATGTCATTGTTACGTGAAAAAAAACCTTATAGATATCTAATATATTTTTAGCTTCGAAATAATTAAATTTAAGTTTTTGACAACTAAATTTAATATACACGAAAATTTATTTTGTATATACGAAGTCACAAAAATATAATAATTTTAAAATATTTTTCAAATTCATGAATATCAAAATTATTTGGGCGTTTCTTTTGTACCTGTGAGATGTTTTCTTTCTCGGATCAATTGTTTACTTCTTAGAACGCGTAATTCAGTAGCACATTGGGTTTGTAAAGGAGTTAGATTTTCTGGTTGATCAGGTTACGTCCCATCCTCCCAAATTTTTCAACGTAATTGAAGTAGATATTCTTTTCCCCTAAAAAACTATTAGCTCAAAGCAAGACGAAAATGATGTTCAGAAAAAAATCATCATGTGCCGAGTTAAATAAGATCGAAGCTTGCTGAAAAGAGTGCCAAGTATATATTCATCGGTTATGACTCCATTTCCAAGAGATTCAAGTTGTACGATCCGACCAACCGAAAGATTGCCATAAGTTGAGATGTGGAGTTCGATGAAGAAAGTATCTGAGATTTTGGTGTTCAAGAGAAGGATTAGAATTTGCTCCCTAACTTAGAAGAAGAAGAAGAAGAAGAAAAATCACCAAAATCAGTTGCTAAAGTTGCTTCACCACCTCTATCATCTCCAGCAGTGCACTATACTGATCCATCATCATCGGTTCAAAGGTCGAGCGAAAAGCCCTTACTGACGAGGAGTTTAAATGACATCTACAGAGACATTGTATCACTCTTTTTTCTCTTTGCATATAGTGAACTAATAGCCTTCAAAGAAGCCTTGGAAAATGAAAGATGGAGAAAGGCAATGGACAAAGAAATCAAGGCTATAGAAAAGAACAACACTTGGAAGCTCGTAACACTATCGAAGGAACAAAAAGTAATTGAGTAAAGTGGGTGTATAAAGACAAGAAAAATGCCAAAAGAGAAGTCGATAGATTCAAAGAAAGATTGGTTGTTAAAGGCACCTACGACTACTCACATGAAGGTTTCCAAGAGAATTTTGCACTATATAAAAGTTACGCTTGACTTTGATTTATTTTACTCATCATCGGACAAGTACAAACTTGTTTGATATAGTGATAGCGATTGGACCAGAGACTTGGATGAAAGAAATAGTACTATTGGATTTGTATTTTTCCTCAGAGATCAAGCTTCCCCTGGAGTTCAAAGAAGCAACGGATTTTTACACTCTCCACCTACGAAGCTGAGTGTGTCGCAACAGTATCGTGTGTCTGTCACATGATATGGTTAAGGAATTTGATGAAGGAGCTAAAAATAGAGCAGGAAGAATCGACTACGGTATATGTGGACAACAAGTCAGCAATAGCTTTAGCAAAGAATCCAGTATTTCTCGACCGCAGCAAAAACATCGACACATGGTACAATTTTATTAGAGAGTGCATATCGAAGAATAAGGTAAAAATAAAATACACAAAGTCTCAAGACCAAGTTGCAGATATATTCACGAAGCCACTAAAGCATGAAGTCTTCATCAAGTTGCGAGAACTTCTTGGAGTTATCGGCAAATCAAGTTTAAGAGAAGATGTCGAAAAGATAAACTTGATTAGCTACTAAAATCTAGAATTATTTAGATAGTACACGTGTGATAATGAGAGTTCTTGTAACTAGGAGAAAATTCTATGCTGGTTGTAAAATAAGTAAATAGAGTTGGATAATCTAGATAACTCTAGGGTCAAGGTTTTCTAGAAAAATCTAGGATATTATGTAGTGCATTATAAAATTTTTCTCTAGGAAAATCTAGAGGTTTCTTATGTTGGTTTACACTCCCTATATATAGGGAACTTGAGCTAGCAATTGTGATTGTTATTGAGAGAAACTAGGAGTGAGTTGTAAGGTGAGTAAGAGAATAAAGTAAGTCCTGTAAACCAAGAATTGTGTAATAAAACTAGTTTCCTTCCAATTAAGTGTTGAAAGTAAATTCACTAAATCTTTTAAAATCTTTTTAGCCTTTAACCTCAAATTCATTTTCAACAATATTTATTGGATATTCATTGACCAAATCATATTGTAGCTTAGCATAAAGTGACTATCATAAAATTTAGTCACTCACTTGGTAGATGAGGCACTGAAAACAAAACAAGGAACTCCAATCTCAGCCGCAAAACGCGAGATGGTGCCACGGGTGAGGAACGAACAGATGATGGTAGAGAATGTGGTTGATCTTGTTGGGTTTTGAATGCATAATTAATACATTTGGCCTAAGTTGAAAGGCCCAAGCTGAAAAGTCCAAGCTGAGGATGGGAGAACCATTACCACATCAGAAATCGCAAGGGGATTTTTCCTGTTTATAAGAAGAAGCTCCAAGCTGGTGTAACATTAAATGTTCCACCTGAAGAGTTGACCGAGGCTGCCTGCGAGGATGGTGTGAAGCACCATCCGAGCACGAGCACGAGCATGAGCACACACACGCGCACGTGCGTGTGCATGTGCGTGTGCGTGTGTCTAGAGGGGGAGAATATGTAGCTCTGTTTGAGAAATTCTGCCAACAAAATGGCATTATTCATCAGACAACAGCTCCATACTCACCTCAATCAAATGGCGTAGCTGAATGCAAGAATCAAACTCTTAAGGAGATGATGAATGCTATGTTGATTAGCTCGGGCTTACCACAAAACTTGTGGGGAAAAGCTGTGCTCTCAGCTAATCATATTCTAAGCAAATTGCCACACAAGAAAAGTGACAAAACCCCATATGAATTATGAAAAGGGATGAAGCCTTCCTATGGTTACCTTAAAGTGTGGGGGTGCCTAGCCAAGGTAGAAATACCTCCACCTAAAAGGGTGAGAATAGCACCCAAAACTGTTGACTGCATCTTTATTGGATATGCCCACAATAGTAGCGCATACCGATTTCTAGTAAACCCTGAAATCAACGAGGGAATGGTCATGGAATCAAGGAATGCAACATTCTTTGAGAATATCTTTCCTAAAAAGGAAACGAAAGAAGTAAACTCAAATAAAAAAAGTTATGAAGCTACACAAGGCTCTGATCAAGGTACCGAAGAACCTAGACGGAGTAAGAGGACCAAAGTAGCTAAGCCGTTTGGTCCAAATTTTTTAAACTACATGTTAGAAAATAAACCTGGGACAGTCCAAGAGGTATTATCTAGTCTGGATGCTCCTCTCTGGAAAGAAGCTATCAATAGTGAGATAGAATCTATCATGCAAAACCACACATAGGAAATCGTGGATCTCCCACTAGGTTGCAAACCTTTAGGTTACAAGTGGGTCCTTAAAAGGAAATACAAAGCTGATGGATCAATCGACAAGTACAAAGCTCGGTTGGTAGCTAAAGGGTTCAAGCAGAAGGAAGGATATGATTTCTTTGACACATATTTTTCAGTCACAAGAATCACATCTATTAGAGTGCTCATAGTTGTCGCAGCACTCTATAACCTCGAGATACATCAGATAGATGTAAAAACAGCTTTTCTAAATGGAGAATTGGAAGAAGAAATATATATGGAACAACCAGAAGGGTTTGTTGCCCCCGGACAAGAACATAAAGTGTGCAAGCTGGTCAAGTCACTTTACAGGCTGAAACAGGCGCCAAAACAATGGCATGAGAAATTTGACAGAACAATGATGTCAAATGGCTTTAAGATCAATGAGTGTGATAAATGTGTATATATTAAAGAAACACCTGATGCTTACGTGATTGTATGTCTGTATGTAGATGACTTGCTAATCACAGAAAGTAGTAATGATCTTATCATAAAAACTAAGAACGTGTTAAAGAACAACTTTGACATGAAAGATATGGGTCTAGCTGACGTCATACTAGGGATTAAAATCTCTAGGATGACTAAAGAAATTGTCTTGTCACAATCTCACTATGTTGAGAATGTACTCAAGAAATTCGATACTTTTGACAAACCTCTGGCTAAGACTCCGGTAGACCTGAGTCTACACTTAGCTAAAAATAGAAGGAACTCAGTATCTCAACTAAAATATGAATGAATTATTGGGAGCCTGATGTACCTGACAAATTGTACACGCCCTGATATTTCATACTCAATTAGCAAGCTTAGTCGATTCACGAGCAATCCAGGACCAGACCACTGGCTAGCTCTGGAAAGGGTTTTAAAGTATCTATAATATACCATGAACCATGGCATACTTTATACTTGGTATCCAGCTATATTAGAAGGATACAATGATGCGAATTGGATATCGGACACTAAAGACTCTAAATCTACTAGTGGTTATGTGTTCACCATAGGCAGAGGAGCTGTGTCCTAGAAGTCCTCTAAACAAACGTGCATAGCTCGATCCACCATGGAGTCGGAGTTCATAGCACTAGACAAAGCTGGGGAAGAAGCTGAGTGGCTCAGAAACTTCCTAGAGGATATTCCGTGTTGGAACAAGCCTGTGCCTCCTGTATTGATACATTGTGATAGCATGTCAGCAATCGGGAGAGCACAAAGTACTATGTACAATGGTAAGTCTCGACACATCCGTAGGAGACAGAACACCGTTAGACAATTGATCTCAAGTGGAGTAATAACCATTGATTATGTAAAGTCCAAGGACAACATAGCTGATCCTTTGACGAAAGAAATCAACAGAGATCATATGTATAACGCAGTAAGGGAAATGGGGTTAAAATCCACACATTAAAGAACATTTATAGCGGTAACTCAACCATGATGAGTGGAGATCCCATAAACTTGGTTCAATGACACAACTAAGTTATGGATGGTTCAGATAATTACTTGTAACCCATCCCATTCTCAGAAGCTGCCTAAGTACAAACCTGCAGAGGTGTGGTAAGGTTAAGCGTCTACGCTTTTAATGATTCCTATACCAGAAAAAGGTGAAGTATGGCAGGATACTCCTGATGGGAGATCACCTATATAAGTGTGAAGTGAGGCCGCTTCAAAAGAAAAAAATACTTATGAATCCAAGATAAGGTCCATGGCCGAAACAGACATAACGTGAGAACCAAAGGATATTAGAAATATAATTGTGCAAATGTTATTATCTTGGTTTACATTAAAAAGCTGACCAATTCAAGACACCGCGTTCACTGAATAGCAGGTAAATCCGATAACATCTTACTAGAGAAAGTTCAAAGTCGTAAGCTACCTATCTCGATGCAATGATATTTCGTTAGAACTTTTCTTAAAAGTGTCAGCATGCATTAATCATCATTCTTGTGGGGGATTGTTGGGTTTTGAATGCATAATTAATGCATTTGGCCCAAGCTGAAAGGCCCAAGCTGAAAAGCCCAAGATGGAAAGCCTAAGCTGAGGATGGGAGAACCATTACCACATCGGAAATCGCAAGGGAATTTTTCTTGTTTATAAAGAGAAGCTCCAAGCTGGTGTAACATTAAATGTTCTACCTGAAGAGCTGACTGAGGCTGCCTGCGAGGATGGTGCGAAGTATCATTCGAGCACGAGCACGAGCACGAGTACGCGCATGCGCATGAGCACGAGCACGTACGTGTGCGCATGGCACATTGGACGCAGGTCACAATGGGTGCTTTGTGGCCGAAAGCATTCGTCCAGAAATTGGAACGTCCTGGAGGCTTCTAGATTGCCACCGAAGAGGCATGAGGAGTGCCTGGAAGGCCTGTAGTCAAAGAGACACCAGCAGGCATCCAGGAGCCCTGAAGAGACACCTACGAGCATCTAGAAAACTGGTGGCCGAAAGGGTGCCTCGGCTTTCAGAAATGTGAGAGCATGGTGCCCCTTCGGAAGTGCCTGGCAGCCATTCGGATTCCAGCCATCCTTGCCTATAAATAGGCCTTTCCCCCTCATTTGCAAATCACCCTCGAACACTCATTACATAAGCATTCATTAGCAATAGTAGTTCTTCTCTCTCTCTCTCTATGAAAGTTTCAAGTATCCAAGGTTCGCCCGAAGCTTCGAGATTCGTTGTGCTACGATCTTGGAAGCAGCAAAGTCGTTGTATCTTGGGGACGATTGTCGCAGCCCGTGAGTACTGAATACGGGGCAATCTCGTCTTATGGAGAAAGAGTTTAACTCTTGCCTCGACTTTACAAGATCCTAATCAAGTACACCACCTCCGACAAGCAACAGATCTCAAAATAGGGTGGATGAGATGGGATGACCTCCGGATGGCATTGTACTAGAGAAGAAAGGGTCGGCCTCGGAGTTGGGTTCAGGAGGGAGGATTTGGTACTCCAAGTGGGTGATCTGTGGGTGCTTGGAGAGGAAGAAGTTCAAGTCGTTGGCTTCTACCATGGATACTATAGGCTTGGTTGTGATGAGAGTGACCTTGCAGTTGTTGGAGAGGAGGACTGAGGCCAGGCGCAAGAATGGGATCAGGTGTCCCATTCCAGCATTTGGGATTATAGCTATGTGAGGATTGGAACATGGCATTTTTGCTTGCTTGGAGATGTTGATTACATTCTTTAGGCATTTTGCACCAGATGTTTTAAAATCACCAAAAAAGTACGTGTGTTTATCATCGGTCTTTTGAGTTTTAGATGATTCAAACTTTCCGCCGACCCTGAGGTGACATGGTATTAATGTGAAATCTCTGAGGATCTCGCTTCAAATATAATATTTAATGTATAATAGGAGTGTTATCGGAATACTATTTTTTTACTGTTATTTTTTTCACTTGCTTTTAACACGGTAAGATTTTAGTAAAAATCTCAGTAAAAACTTTTACGAGGAAAAGAATGTCGTCGATAACATCACGAATACAATATTTTTTCCCGACCCATGATACAAACAAATTACATCCCGGATTATTACAGATAACACCTAGAGGATTGTGTGGTTAGCATGTTTCGCAAGCGAAAAGACTTGATAAATATTTGGGGTTGAATATAAGTGAGGGTTGGGTTATTAGCGTGATTCGCGTTGGTGTACTATTCAAAGAAAAACATATACCGATTAAAAAAATAACTATATTGATTACAAAGGGTATATAATTGCACGTCAGTGTATACATCTACATAATCACTTCACAGGCTGTCGCTGCCGATTCACTGAAATATTGTGGTCACGGATTCATTAAATAGAAAGTTGTCTTCTTCTTAGGAGATTTAATTTTCTAGAAGGTTAGATACATTTCTGAAAAAAGAAGGCTACATACAATCATACATGAAAAATAATTTTTTTATACTACATGGTAACGAGATATTTACTAAGTCAAGAAATCTAAATTCTAGGTGAATAAAACCTTTGGAAAGTGACAAAAATTTTCCAACAAACATGCTGCATTTTTATGAGATTGAACTCGAGACTTCAACAATTTCTTAATTAGTTGAATCAAGTGTTTGTTGATATTTAATAGGAATAAAATTTGGTAGGTGAGGAATTTTTCATTAAATGTATAGGACAAAATCCAGTTTTTTCATTAAATGATTCAAAAAAACTTAGTAATGAAAACCACCATAACCACTCTAGACAATTTTTCTTTAGAAAGAAAAAGAGAATGCTAGGAACAAAATACTCTAATGTAAAAGTAAAAAAAAAAATAGTTTTTGTTAAATTTGAGATAAAGATATTTTAATATTGCATGATCGTTTTATCTCAAGGAAAAAGTTAAAGAGGCGTCTATGAGATTTCCATAACTTGGCATGCTTTGTAAAGTTTTTGGAAGATTAAAGTGAATTTCTAGGTTGGCCACTCTCCCACTTGGGGGCAGATTCTATGGGGACAAGGCTAATCCCCAAATTTGGGGACTAAAAGGAAGATTGTGGCAATCTAGGTATTAACAAAATAATTAAGGGTAAAATTGGAAAGCTAATAAAAACAAAAGGGGAGATGGAAAATTAGCTGGCACACTTTTTATGGAAAGACTAAAAAGGTAAAAAAAATAAAGAAACCAATTTCACGTTAAAAGAGGAAGGGATTCTTTCTCTCTCTCATTAAATTATTGTCAAATTCAAAAATTCTACCACCTACCAGATTATTATTTTTTAAATAAACTCAAAAAACCAAAGAACGAAAATACAATAGAAAACCAATATCAGTACGTACTAAAACCAATATCAGTACGTACTCAAACCAATATCAGTACGTACTCAAACCAATATCATTACGTGCTCAAACCAATATCAGTACGTGCTCAAACCAATATCAGTACGTGCTCAAACCAATATCAGTACGTGCTCAAACCACTATCAGTACGTGCTCAAACCAATATCAGTACGTGCTCAAATCACTATCAGTACGTACTCAAACCAATATCAGTACGTACTCAAACCAATATCGGTACGTACTCAAACCAATATCAGTACATCTGAAAACCAATATCAGTACAGACTAAAACCAATGTCAATACGTACTAAAACTAATATCAATAGGTAATCAAATCAATAACAAGATGTACTCAAACCAATATCAATACATACTCAAGCCAATATTATTAGCGATTGAAACCAATATCAGTATAGACAAAAACCAATATCAGTACGTACTCAAACCAATATCATTACATCTGAAAACCAATATTAATACATACTCAAACCAATATCACCAGTGATTGAAACCAATATCATACAAACTAAAACCAATATCATTACAGACTCAAACCAATATCACTACTGTAGAAAACCAATATCACTACTGTAGAAAACCATTATCACTACCGTAGAAAACCAATATCACTACTGTATTCTCCTTCCGTCGTTTCTTCTTCTTCTTCACAGACAGCAAGCGACGGCGGTACCCAAGGCGACGGACGAGCGATGGCGAGCACGTCTACTCTAGGCACGGCGCGGGTTCGTGGGCTCTCTCTCTCTCCTTGACGGCTCCTTCTTCTTCCGCCGAGCTCTCTCTCTCCTCGACGACGGGGTGACACTTTTTTGTTGTTGCAGTAGGTCAGCAAGTGCTCTTCTTCGTCATCGAAATCCGTACGACTCTAGGGGCCACACTGTTGTACGACGCCGTAGGGGCGAGTTTGGTGAGGCTCCGGTGCTCTGTGTACTTCAACGGAATGGGAGGCGGAAGTCTTGTACTACTCGTTGAGAGAGAGAGAGAGAGAGAGAGAGAGAGAGAGATTTTGTTTCAAGAAGAAGAGGCGGCCACGATTTTTTTTAATAGCAAATTTAGGAGATAAAATAGTTTAAATAGATGGGGTGGAAACCCTAGTTTGTATGAGATGGGTAAAAAGTCAAAAGTATCCTTGATAGATTAATGGCCCTTGGATTTGCAGATACTGTTTTAAAATCAAATCTGACGGCCTATATTTAACTCCCCACCTATGGACAACATTTATTCAATCCCCACTCAATCCATTCTCCTCCCACTTAACCAACTAATATCGCAACTGAAACAGAAAATGCCTATTTATAGTTGCCATTATTATGAATAATCATCATCACCACTATTATCGTTTAAAGACAACAACTCAATTTCACTGTTCACGTCGTGTGTTTTGGGTTTTTGTGTAAGAATTAATTCTTAATTTTACATTATGACCCCAAGATTTCAATAAAATTTCATACGCGGGAGGGGCAAGCTGGTCATCAAACATGGAAATGTTGGAGCAGAGGGCTTGATGGTTTCTCTAGATATCTTCTGGAAATTATTAAGGCTTTGCCATCTCATTCGGGAGCAAGAAGTAGTCTACTTTCTGAATGCTAGATCGTCGATTTTTTTTTCTAGTAGCTGGAAATGGGTCCCACCACATTATGTCCATTAAATTTGGACTGGTTCCCTTACAAATTGACACGTAAAATGGGGAGGGGATTTGATAGGGACAAGGATAGTCTCCAAATTTGGGGATAAATGAGAGATAGTGGCAATCTAAGTATTAATAAATTCATCAAGGATAATTTTGGAAAACTAATAGAAACAATATCAGGAATAAAAATTATGAAAATTTTAAAAAAGGTAAAAAATAATCACCAATAAACGTGGAGGACTCTTCAACTTCCTATAAGGAAGGACTCTTCACCAATATCAAAAATCCTACCAGCTACTTTTTCACTAAACTAAAATTCCTAAAACAAAAAATCAATGGGAGTGCTTTGAAACAGCTGCAGCTACGGCCAAAAAAATCTGAGTATATTATTCTAGTATTTTTAGCATTCTACATAAAATCAACTACACATACTTCTCTATCTATTGAAGGTACGTGTAATTTTTTTTTCCATTTAAAGTCTGAGTTGTATTTGTTTAAAGGTCCGCCTGGACTAGATATTGGTTTTACCCTTGATCGTGATTATTTGTACCTTTCGTATTTTAGCTTCAGTGATATTGGTTTTTTGTTGTAACGAAATTGGTTTTGAGATGTAAGATGCAACAAAATTGGTTTTTCGCTTCAATGCTATTGGTTTTAAGATGCAGAGATATTGATTTTAACGTGTGTCGCTATTGGTTTACAGCTTTATTGATATTGATTTTCAGTTGTATTGATTTTGATTTTAGTCTGCATTGATATTAGTTTTAGCCTGTAGTGCTACTGGTTTTGAGCTTTATTGATATTGGTTTTTACCTGAATTGATATTGGTTTTTGGTTGAATTGATATTGGTTTTAGGCTATGGTCCTATTGGTTTTCAGTATTGATATTAGTTTTCACCTGAATTGATATTGGTTTTTTGTTATATTGATATTGGTTTTAGGCTGTAGTGCTATTGGTTTTCACCTTTATTGATATTGGTTTAACGGTGTTACGATATGACAACTAACAAAACTTATTCAGATTGAAGCATGGATGGAATATTTGGACAAGAATGTGATGTTGACGATTGTATGAAGAAATTGGAGGTAAAAAAATTCATTAAATTTTAAATTAACTATTATATTTGATTGTTTGGTCGTGCTTTTAATTGGAACCAGCAAATGTGGACCAATATCATGTTCATGTGCATTGATATTGGTTTGAAATTGTATTGATATTGATTTTCAAATGCATTGTAATTGGTTTGCAATTTTATTGATATTGGTTTTTAGACGCATTGATATTGATTTTCAGATGCATTGATATTGGTTTTCAGATGCATTGTGATTGGCTTTCAACTTTATTGATTTTCGTTTTTTGTTGTATTGATATTGGTTTTAGGCTGTAGTACTATTGGTTTTCACCTTTATTGATATTGGTTTTTTGTTGTATTGATATTGGTTTTATACTGCAGTGCTATTAGTTTTCAACTTTATTGATATTGATTTTTACCTGACTTGATATTGGTTTTTTGTTGTATAGATATTGATTTTTGACTGTAGTGCTATTGGTTTTTACCTTTATTGATATTGGTTTAACGGTGTTACGATATGACAACTAACAAAACTTATTCAGATCGAAGCATGGATGGAGTATTTGGACAAGAATGTGATGTTGACGAGTGTAATGAAGAAATTGGAGGTAAAAAATTCATTAAATTTTAAATTAACTATTATATTTGATTATTTGGTCATGCTTTCAATTGGAACCAGCAAATGTGGACTAATAAAAGGATGTGGATGGATTACGAGCTCTTTGGTGATGCCATTGCTTTTGACACCACTTACAGAACAAATAAGAATTATCGTCCCTTAGGTAAAGTCTGATTATTCTCATGCCTTTACTTAATATTGGTACATCATGCACGTTAGAATGGAATATTACTAGGAAGCCGACTAGATATTGGTTTTTAGCTTCGGTGATATTGATGTTTTGCTGTAGTGCCATTGGTTTTAAGGTGTAGTGAAATTTGTTGACAGATATCAGATATTGATTTTAAGGTGTATTGATATTAGTTTTATGCTATATCTTTATTGGTTTTTGCTGCCGTAATATTGGTTTTAGGCTGTATTGATATTGATTTTTAGGTGTATGGATATTAAATAGACTTATTATTGTTATTTCGTTGTGAAGCTCTTTTTATAGGTTTCAATTACCATCGCATGATTTGCATTTTTGGAGTAGCTCTTTTGTTCGATGAGACAGCTGACTCTTTTCAGTGGCTCTAATTATCTTGCTGTGCATGCAAAATAGCACAAAACTCTACAACAAAAATAAAAAAACTTTCAAATAAATATCAATAAACCTTCAAACCTATATCAATACAGCCTATAACCAATATCAATACATCGTCAAACCAATATCAATACAACTAAAAACCAATATCAATACAACGTCCAACCAATATCAATTCATCAGAAAACCAATATCACTACAGCTAAAAACTAATATCACTACAGCTAAAAACTAATATCAATAAATCATCAACCTCTTATCAACACATCTAAAACTAATATGTAAACACCTTAAAACCAACATCGCAACAACTAGCTAAAAACAAAGATGAAAACAAACAAAATCCCAAAATATTGAAGCATCTAATCTTCCACGATATTGTACAACATTCAACTTACAAATAAATCAGAATTTAGTACCTTTTCCTTTTGAGGTTCCACCTTCTCATCTCTTATGATCTTCTCTGCAGCCTTCTGCTTCGTCTTCAAATTCTTCTTTATTGAACTTCAAGACAAGACTTGCATGTTAGAACAATGCGATAAAATCACTAGTTAACATAAAAAAATAGACAATGACCCAGGAACATAAACCAATGAACAGCTGAGGCCCATTCGACTCTAGCAAACCCTAATCCGACACCCAGGAAAAAACCAATATCTCAGCTAACAAGAGACACAACTTGGAGGAAGAAAAAATTGCACCTTTGGATAGCCCGTTGAAAAAGATTGCTCCTTCAATTGGGTCGCTTCTAACCATAAAAAGGAAGGAGACTACTGGAGCACTGGAGAGAGATCACGGAGGGGTGGTGGACACGGAGGGGTGGCAGATACTGAGGGAAAACCGAGCACAAGGGGTGGCCGTGATGGAGGGGTGGCGATCACGGAGGGGTGATGGCCACAGAGGGGAAGGCGAGCACGGAGGGGTGGCGGTCACGGAGGGGAAGGCAAGCAACGATGGGGCGCAATCACAGAGGGGAAGGTGAGAAATGATGGGGCGCAGTCACGGAGGTGAAGGCGAGCAACGACGGGTGGCAGTCACGGAAGAGTGGGAGGGAAACGTGGGAGGTTGGGCCAAAATTTTGGAATTGATATGGGAGAGGAAGAGTATTATTTTTAGAAATTGGTATTTACTTGGTTAAAAAAGTCAATAATGCCCCTGATGATTTTGGACCATCAGATTTTAAAAATTGAACACCGAAATGAATCTAAAGGTTAAGAATATAGTCTCCACCTGGGGACAAAAGTTTTTAGTCCCCATTCAATCTGGTCTCCGTAAAATAGACCGTGCTGTTTAATTTTGGTTGAAAAATTGACTTGGAGTAGACGTGGAATAGTAGTAACGCCCAATTTTTAAAGAAAGATTTAGAATAGTTACAAGTATTTTTCTTAGTTTTTTCTGGACAACAATATCACCTTAGCAAGTTGTAAGTTTAGCTTCTAGAAGCTAAAAAGCTTGGAGTACTAATAAACACGCTGATCATTGATGAGAGCTTATTCAACCTTGCTGGGACCCAAAAATAATCTCGGCTTTGAATTATGCCAAACTTTGGTTTCGCTCGCCCATTGCTCGCTCGCTTGCATCCGCTTGCTTGCTAGCTTGCATTTGGTTACTCGCCCACTTATCGCAAACTCGGTTGCTCACTGGCACTTGCTTGTCGCTCGCTCGCTTCCACTTGCTTGCCGCTTGCTCGCTCGCCCGCCCGCCTGCTACCCGCTCGCTCGCTTACACTTGCTTATCGCTCGCTCAGTTTTTGCTTGCTCGCCCGCTTGCTGCTCGCTCGCTTGTACTTGCTTGCTGCTCGCTCTCTCACTCGCCCGCTTACCACTCGCTTGCACTTGCTTGTCGCTCGCTCATGACGCTCACTCGCTCGATCGCCCGCTTGCGCTCGCTCGCTCTTGACTCATTCGTTTGATTTCATTTCGCTCGCTTGCTCCCACTAGAGCTCATTCTCGTTGGGCTTTAGGGAGTTTGCATGTGGAGTGCTTGCTTGGGTTTGGAGGAGCTCGCCCGTGAAGTGCTCATTTGTGCTTGGACGTGCTTAGGTCCGGAGTTCGCTTAGGCTTGATAAGTCCATCTCGAGCTTAGTAGGAGGGCGGCATTATTTTGGGAGAATGTTCGAGAAGGATCGAGATGATCAAGGATTTTCTATATTGAGCCACGATCTTTAAGATTCGATCAGCGTCTGGACTGTTCTTTGTTGCTTGCCAGACACAGCCTCAACTCCTTCATTTTGGAAGTCGGCTTGATTAGGCAGAATCAAATCTCTTCATATTTGGCAACGGACATCAATCAACAGATCTTTTGGGATTGAAACTTGGAGCCAAAGCCTACATGTGTTGAAGGAAGCTTAGGATTTTCTATTCTAAATGTCGGGAGCTAGGTCAAGATATGCTATATATGGAGGGTTCGGGCAAGGAGGAAGAGGATGATCAACAAACACAACAACAAAAATTTTTATCTTACTTGTTGCTTTTCCTTTACATAGCCCGTAGCCCGTAGTTCATAGCTTAGCCTAGCCTAGCCTAGCCTAGCCTAGCATAGCATAGCTTTAGACCGACCTTGGAACGATTACTCTAGATATGTCTCGGGTTACTTGTTCACTTATCCTGCAACATATTTTTGGCATGCTCGGTGGGACTAAGGAGGGCTTCTGAGAATGTCACCATCGTGAGGCTAACCCAAAGGATGGACGGACGCAAGAAACATCTCTGCATAACGGCTCACATCATAGGGGAGCTGATCGAGAGAGTACCCGTGGACGGCATGGGTGTGGTGAACACCTTTCTTCAGTTGCTTCTCTGGGAAAGCAATAAGGAGTAGGAGGATGTCAACCCGACTGGTATGGTCATAACCAATTTTGTCAAGAAATGGAGAGATTTGATCTGCTCCAATCAGGTAATCCCATCTTCTATCCACTAATGTCTGACTCAATGGAAGTCGGATGGGAAGGTGTTGATCATGATGGCCGATGCACATCCATTCATGTTAGCCATATTCTATATTAGAGCAGGCATGTACGACAAGTCTATAGTACCAACAAGGGTGGCCTGGAGCATCGTAGATGGCCGGCCTTCCCAGAGTGCAAGCTTGATCAAGTGGGAGGTTCAGTCGGTCCGACGACCAGTTAGTGCTACATCTAGAGGTTAAGTGCTCTGCCTTACTCATAAAGAGTAGGGCGATAGGCGGCGTGACAAGGCGATTGAAGATCTATGCCTTATCACCGTATGAGTAGGTTGGTTGTGTCTTTACAGATGATGGCCTAGACCAAGAGTAGTGATCATCATCTTACCCCAAGCAAGTTGCACACCAAGGCTGAGTTGAGAGACCCCTAGGGTAGAGATGCTACAAGCTGTTACAAGCTCATCAAGACAATGAGATTTAACAAGGATCACATCAACGCTTCTCACCTGGTTTTACTGAAGCATTAACATGCGGGGGGCATTGTTGGAACCCAAATATAATCTCGGATTTGGATTAGGCCAAACTTTATTTTCGGTCGCCCGTCGCTTGCTCGCCCAAGGTTGATCACTCACTCGCTTGCATCCGCTTGCTCGCTCACTTGCATCTGCTTACTCGCCCGCTTGTCGCTCGCTCGCTCGCTTGCACTAGCTTTTTGCTCGTTCGCTTGCACTTGCTTACTACTCGCTCGCCCACTCGTCGCTCACTCACCCGCTTGCCACTCGCCTGCTTGCTGCTCGCTTGCTTGCACTTGCTTGTCGCTCGCTCACTCGCTTGCACTTACTTGCCGCTTGCTTGCTTGCACTTACTTACCGTTCGCTCGCTTGCACTTCCTTGTCGCTCACTCGCTTGCACTTCCTTGCCGCTCGCTCGCTCGCTTGCACTTATTTGTCGCTCCCTCATGAACGCTCGCCCGCCCGCTTGCTCTTGACTTATTCGTTTCATTTCATTTCGCTCACTTGCTCCCACTCGTTCTCGTTGGGCTTTGGGGAGTTCGCATGTAGAGTGCTTGCTTGGGTTTAGAGGAGCTCGCCTGTGAAGTGCTCATTTGTGCTTGGACGTGCCCGGGTCTGGAGTTCGCTTGGGTTTAATAAGTCCATCTCGGGTCCAGTAGGAGAGCGGCATTATTTTGCGAGAATGTTCGAGAAGGATCGAGATGATCAAGGATTTTCCTATATTGAGCTGGGATCTCTAAGATTCGGCAGGTGTCTGGAATGTTCTTTGTTGCTTGCCGGACACGGCCTCAACCCCTTCGTTTTGGGAGTCGGCTAGATTAGGCTGAATCAAATCTCTTCACATTTGGCAACGGACATCAATCAGCAGATCTTTCGGGATTGAAACTTATAGACGAAGCCTACATGTGTTGAAGGCGGCTTAGGATTTTCTATTCTGAAGGCTGAGAGCTAGGTCAAGATACGCTATATAAAGAGGGCTCGGGCAAGGAGGAAGAGGATGATCAACAATCCGAAGAACACAAATCTTTATCTTACTTGTTGCTTTTCTTTAGCCCGTAGTTCATAGCTTAGCCTAGCATAGCTTTAGACCGACTTTGGGACGACCACTCCGGATCCGTCTCAGATTAATTGTTCACGTTTATCCCGCAAAGAATTTTAACCTAAATATTTCGAGTACAAATTTTTTTGTACGTAACAAGAGTAAATACTTACTGAAAAAATAAGATGGCCCGGCCCGCTCTATTGTTTAATAAATCGCGAGTGGGTCTTAGTCGCAATCTCCTTCCCCTACTACGTGAAAGTGGAAGAGGCCCAAAATTGACATCTGGTCAGCGCCAGCTTATATATATCACAGGCCTGGCCAAGTAGTCCCGATTATTATTATTGAAAAAATCCGACGTAAAACAGTAAAAAAAATCTATAAAGTTAAGTTATTTCTGCTATAAAGTTAAGGTTAAAGATGATGATTGGGAACGTCCCACTTATGTACATCTCAAAATTACTTACTTTATTTTAAATGCACTCCTCGACATGGTTTTTGACTCTTTTCTTCCATGTCTATTATAGACTTTTTGCGAAAACACAACGAGACACGAATTTATCACGAAATTTGCTGTATTTTTTGAAAATTCACTTATTTTCTTGACTTTTTTTAAAGATAAACTTTACGCCAAGTATACTTTGTCCAGATTTGAACTCTGGACTTCTTTCAAATTTTATAGACCTTGTATCACTAAGTCAAATACTCTTTGATTTATTTTTTTGACATTTCAAGAAATAGATTACTATTTCGGTACAACAACACAAGAATTGGATAAGTTGAAGAAGGTTCAAGGTTCGAATCCTTGTAAGCTTTAAAAATTATTATATTTAACAATATAAATAAATAAAATTTACCTATGAAAAAACATAAATTGAAATCGATTGCTATTTAGTATGGTTGGCGAGGGATTTCAATCCAGTGATCTCAAGCTCTTTCGCATCCATTCTAAGCGTCAGCTAATAAATCAACTTAGGATCACGCATTTCTCATCTCCTAAAGGAGAGACACACATTTCTTGCCTGGCTGGAACACTTGTATATGCATGTCAATAGTCAGTTATTTTTAACTGTATCACACCAAGAAGTTCTTTGTAACTGTGGAGAGATGATACAGAGTTGGAGATCACACTTTTCACTCCACCTCGCTTCTCTCTCTCTATTAGTTTTTATATTAAAAAACAACATCGTCCACCCTATTTCAAGAGTGACTCTCCAAATAATATTTTTTACATTTGGTGAGATTTAAAACCAAAAACTACTAGGCGAATTCAGTTTTCTCGTTACTTGGACCAGTTGATCTCTCTCTCTACACAAAATCTCACCAAGCTTAAAGGAGCTTATAATATAATATCCAATTCCAGTCTAGGAGAAGAAAAATTAGAAGGAGGTGATGGAGGTGGATCTAGTAGCAAAAGATTGCATAAAGCCTTCATCCCCAACTCCACACCACCTCAACACCCACAAGCTTTCTTTGTTAGATCAAAGACTACCACCCAATCAACTCATTACTATTATTCTTGTCTATCCCTTTACTCAGGAACCCACTACTACTGCTAAAACTATTGCACCATTCGATCTCGTCTCTCCGAGGTCGCAACTGCTTAAGCAGTCGTTATCACAAACCCTAACTCATTTTTACCCGCTGGCCGGAACCCTGAGAGACCAAGCCTCCATCGAATGTAATGACGCGGGCGTCTATTATGCAGAGGCCCGAGTCAAGTCTCCTCTATCCGATCATCTCAACCAACTCGAGCAAGGGCCGCTTGTTCACCATCTTCCGCTCGGGTCGAGGTCTCATGTTACAATGATCCAGCAGACCAACTTTGCCTGTGGCGGGATGGTGATATGCGCTACGGTTTCCCATATGGTTGCGGATGGTCCTGCTTTTAGTTCGTTCCTCAAAGCGTGGGCATCCGTAGCCCGCGGATCGAATCCGGAGGACGATAATTTGTGCCCTAACTTCCATGCAAATGCCGCTATTTTCAAGTCTCACTATAACCACGAGGTAACAAACTTCGACACCATGAGGAATTTTGCAAGGACTAGCATAAGATTGAGTAGGAGGTTCGTGTTCGACGAGGGATCGGTTTCCATGCTCAAGGCACAGGCTGCTATCCCAAGCCTGGAGGGCCCGACTCGGGTCGAGGTTGTTTCGGCCCTTCTATGGAGGCGTCTCATGGCCGTGTTTAAAGCAAAGAGATCGGGCATCCACAGGCCATCAGGGATCGCCCATGTAGTGAACCTCCGTCGAAGGGCCGGCAAGCTATTCTCGGACAATTCCCCGGGTAACATTGGCTGTTCCGTGACTTCAATCTGTACAAGAGAAGATCCAGATTTGGGCAGCCTAGCCAGCCAAATTAGAGAAGCAATAAGCAAGATAAATGGTGAATTCGTCACGGAAATAATCGGGGACGGAGCGCTCCCAAAGATACGCGAGAGGATGAGGGAGATGCGAGATGAAGTATCTAACGATCAGGTGGATTACATAATATTTACGAGTTGGTGCAACTTCAGTCTCTACGATGTCGATTTCGGATGGGGGAAGCCACTAAAAGCCGGGCCTCCGGGTCTCAGAAGAGCCGCGGTCGCCTCTCCGTTCAGGAATGTGGTAATTCTAATGGATACGAGAAGTGGGAAAGGCGTGGAGGCGTTGGTGATGCTTGATGAACCAGATATGATGTTGCTGGAGAAAGACCAACAACTGTTATCGTATGCTGTGATGGATCCCATGCTTTAGCTTCCCAATGTACCATGTTCCTAGGTCGGTATCGAACATGTGGAAGCTGAATTTTACGTTAAGAGTTAGACCACTCGATCGAGTAATCCACGAATGAATAAATCTCAATCTAATTTTATAAGTCCGTATTTAACACGTGAAAGCTGAATTTTATGTTAGGAGACTAATTCACGGATAATACCTCCAAATCTCATGCTTTTAAATAGGTCTTGAATAAGGGGTCTTCAGACTATATCCTCAAAAAGTGTTCCATCTTAAGAGGATTTTCTTTTGGGAACACAAACGCTCCAACAATTAGGATGGAGGAGATTATGGGCCGTCTTGCTCAGATGTAGAAGAGAAATGAGCCGAAACTGTAAAAATCCAGGTACGCACACAGACAAGCCCAATATTGCTTAGTGGGCCGATAAAGGTGGACATAATGTCGGAGGAGCACAGTATTGCCGACAGTACTTCAAAGAATTCAGTCTTTAAAATTGCAAGTGATGAATGAACTTTCTCTTGGGATTGTGGATGTGGAAATATTAGACATTTTTCTGTGAACTAGGAGTAAAAGTAACTATTTGCTTATATTTTTTCATTTGAAATTTTTTATTTTAAAACCGCTTTATAACAAAAAATATCTGAAAGAAATATTAGATTGTAAAGATTTTTCCACCAAAAATGTAATTTGTTATCATGTGCTCGAATAATTTCTTAATTAAAATTCAGTTCAAACAAGTCAGGAACTCATAACAAAATTTATATTACTAGATTTGTAATGCATGCTTTATAGATTCAATTAATTTCAATATTTAGCACAATATCACAAGAAGTATATAAATTCGTAGAAATTTAGAATTTAAACATTGAAATAATGTAAAATTTTACCTATAAAAAAATTCAATCAGTTCAATATTTTTTGTGGGTGCCCCTTAAATATTATTTTTCTGAGAGAAGAAAACAGGAAAAACACAAGATAGAGGATAAAAGCGTACTTGTACAGACATTGCCATTTTGGTAATTTCTCTGAAAAGGAAACAACAACAGAGCGGCTCAAATCTATCTCCGCCGGAGCCCTCTCTCTCTCTCTCTCTCTCTCTCTCTCTCTCTTTCAAGTCGGCGTAACCCCAAAAAAGAGAGACTCTCCGATCTCTCTCCTCTCCGATCTTCCTCTTCGTCTTGGTTTATGAGGTAACCCTCATCGCTACGCTTCGTTTTGGTAGCTTCACTTTTACCGCCTCCAAGTGGGTCTTTTCCTATGGATCTGGTTCCTTCGAAAGATGCTTAATTGATGTTAAAGATCGAAACTTTTTGCTTTCCCCTGCTTTGTTTCTGACTTGGGTCTTCTGGGTTGGATTTAAAAAGTACTTTTGGTGTGGTTTTGTTAGGTTAAAAGCTTGTTCGTTTGATTGGCTTGCTTCTAATTCTAGTCTGTCTGTTCATCTCTTGGGTTTTTACGGTGAGGACTGGATCCGTTGGTTTGTAGATTTGATTTGTGATTAACTGATTTAGGTGTTCTGTGTTGGATTGAGAGAACTCGAGGTGTGGTTCTGTTAGGTTAAAGGCTTTGTTCTTTCGATTGGTTTAAGTGTACTGCTGCATTTTCCCATGTTTGTTTCTGTAGGGACTAGACTGGTTGGTTTGTTGATGCGCTTAATGATTTGCTGGAACTTGTACCTTGTGATTTGTTGGGTGTTTCTATTTTTTTGTTTGATTGGTTTGAATTTAAATCATGCCTAGCTGATTTTTTCGTGTGTTTGTTTATCGTCTGAGGACTAGATCCGTTGGTTTGTATATGTGATTTTATATTTTACTGGAACTAGTAAATGCGTGACTGATTGGGTTTGGTCCATTTTCTTTGCAGCTCAAAGGAGAGACCCACTCTCGGGTAAGTCTTTTTCGTTATTTCTGCTCTTTTACGTGCTTTTTTTACTCTATGTCTAATGATTCTTGATTTCAAGTTTGGATGCCAGTTTTCTGAACATTGGGTTGTGTATATATGTTCAGTGGCACGCGGATTAAGACCCGCAAACGGAACATCGCAGCGCCTCTGGACCCTGCAGCATTTGCTGATGCAGTGGTCCAGATTTATCTGGATAATGCTGGTGATCTGGTGTGTTTCCCTGTCTTTGCGTCCGTTGTTCTGGTTTTTTCCTTGAGTTGCTCATATTTGCTTGAGAAAGTATCAGTTTTGTTTAAACCTGTCTAATTCTTTGCAGGAACTTGTTGCTAAGAGCCTTGAATCTTCAGACCTTAACTTCTCAAGATACGGTGACACCTTTTTCGAGGCAAGTTCTTGCATTTCTTTATAGAATTTTGAAGGTGTATATTCCAGTACGTGGACATATAAAAGTTCACTGAAGACACCATCTCGGTGCAGCATTTGTCTGCTGCATGAAAGTATTTTACAATAGCAATTGCTGGCAATAAAAAAACTCAAATACTGTTCTATACCAAAATGTCACGTGTATCTCAACAAGTATCATGATGCTATGGCAGTGATGAAAGCACATTCCTGTCATTTAATGTCTCAAACTGGGATTATAAAATTTGGTGATATTCCCTTATAAAAAATATAGAATGTCACTTTCAACTTTTTCCGTCCATCCGTGTAGGAGGATTACTCGTTTTTATTTTATCGGAGGATGATGTTTTATCTTTTAATTCTTGCCTCCGATAAGGCATTACATCCAACTCCATGGTAACATATGTCTGCAGGTTATTTTCACTGGTGGCCGTACCCAACCTGGAACTACGAAGTCTGATGAGGGGGAGCGCCATCCTTACTCTATAATAGACTGTGAACCTAAAAGGGAATTCATTTTACCTTCTGTAATCTACATACAGAAAATCTTGAGGAGGAGACCCTTCCTTATAAAGAACCTTGAAAATGTTATGCAAAGATTCCTCCAGTCACTGGAGCTTTTTGAGGACAATGAAAGGAGGAAGCTGGCAATTTTCACAGCTCTGGCATTTTCACAGAAGTTATCCGGCCTGCCACCGGAGACTGTGTTCCACCCTCTGCTCAAGGATAATCTTATTGCCAAAGGGCTAGTCCTGTCTTTCATAACTGACTTCTTTAAGGAGTACCTGGTTGACAACAGCCTTGATGATTTGATTGCTATTCTCAAGCGTGGAAAGATGGAGGACAACCTCGTGGACTTACTCCCATCTGTTAAGCGGTCAGCTGAAGCTTTCTCAGAGCATTTCACGTGAGTCAATTATTCTCTGTGTCATCATTTTCGAAGAACATGTTATCAACAAGTGTTTTTATGCTTAACTGGGTTATCTACAAAAATGGCAGTGATGTATTTTAGTCTTGGGACGCTGTATAAATTCTGTACTTTATTCTGAGCTTTCTCTTGAAATTTTCTTTGTGCTTCATCATATATGGCAAGTGATCTGATATTTTTATTTCTTTTCTTTCAGCAAGGAAGGGCTTTTACCTATCGTTGAATACAATGAGAAGAAGATGTTTGAGGTCAAACAGAAGGAAATGAAGGCAACTTTAACGACCCAGATAGCTGAAGAAGCTGATGTTGCTGAAGTTATAGAGTCTGTGAAACAACAAGTCAAAGATGCCAAATTTCCGGACGTTGAAGTCGTGCGCATTTTGTGGGATGTGTTGATGGACGCTGTTCAGTGGTCTGGAAAGAACCAGCAGCAGAATGCTAATTCAGCTCTACGACAGGTTTGAATTGCTTCCTAACTTTGTGTCCAGTATGTCTTTCTGAAGCCCGTTGTCGCTGCACTTCAGACAGACATCATTTATTATCGAACTGAAGATATAATCCCAACTACATCAATATCTGCTTTATGATATATAGGTGAAAACATGGGCGGGGCTTTTGAATGCCTTCTGCACCAACGGGAAACTTGAACTTGAACTGATATACAAGGTTCAGATGCAATGCTATGAAGATGCCAAGCTGATGAAGCTTTTTCCCGAAATCATCAGAACACTTTATGAAGAGGATGTGCTTGCAGAAGACACAATTCTTCACTGGTTCCGCAAGGGTACAAACCCTAAGGGCAGGTAAAGAGTAGTTGACATCCTCTGGTGAGACTCGGACGGGCGAGTGATCCATGTTAATGGTTGTATATGTTATCTTTGCAGGCAAAACTTTGTGAAGGCCTTGGAGCCCTTCGTTAATTGGCTGGAAGAGGCCGAGGAGGAGGAAGAATAAGCGCGCTGCTTGTGCGAGTGACATCAAATGGTTTTCGTCGTAGCCTGCATGCATACTCATTGTTGAGTTGTTAGCTGAGTCGTGCATTTCCAGCTTTTATATATTTGGTTTGCCTGTTTCGTGATGATGACGATGATGATGATTATCAATCAATCATATGGTAAACTGTGTACGATTAATATAACCTCCTAACCTGCAAGTAATGGAATGTTATTTGGCTTTCAATGTTTTTGGTCCTCTCCAAGACCTCCATTTTGCGATCTTGTTGCTCCTTGATTGGCCGTATAATTTCCTTCAGCAAATGGATCAGTCCTGGTTAGAATTTAATATTTTCATAAAGTAGACCCTTAGCTCCATTTCGTAACTCTCTTTTATACGTCATCGACCCTACGGCCCACCATTCCCTTGACGTTGATATAGAGAGAACATGGAGAGAGAGCCAGAGTCGTGTGGGTGGGTGGGGTTTTTTTTCCTGTGGAAGGAGGCGTAATTACTAATTAGTCTCGTACGTAGGAATGCTAATTAGTCTTTTATCCTGAGAATTTTTTGATCCAAATTCGGATGATCTAGGACACATTGATATTGATTGGGACTAGATCTTATTCGGATTCTTATTTAAAAAAAAGAAGATAAGTTCATCAATATAAATATATAGCATCATGCCGGATCTTATTTTATTTTTTTAATATAACATTGAAATTATATATATATATATTAATTACTAAAATTAAAAATAAATTATAACCCACCCAACTTCAAATTTATTTATTTTTATTTCTTTATATTGACTTGTTTTAATGAATTATTCATATTTTCAAGTACCTCGATATTTACGAACAAATTAAATGGTAGTTTAATTTTTTTAAATTAAATATTTTTAATACGGATCCTGCGGATTGACCTATTCGGTATTTTAGAACTCGTATCTACCTGAATCTTTATTTTCTTTTAAAATATATATATAATAATAATAATAAAGGGTAATAATCTAGGTTGTATGATCTCGTATTCTTCCCATTGTTTTTTGAGGAAAGTATTCTTCCCATTGTGATTCTTACTTGGATGATCCTGGAAGTCGAAGCTGAGATGAGAGATTTCGGATCTTTCATTAGAAAACCAGTTTAGTTTAGTACATGCCACGCCGATGATGTAGAGTCGCATCAACCGCAAACATGTGTCGGTGAAGTCCCAGTTACGTGGACCCTCTTCCATTCACATATTGGAGACAGTAAGTAATTTGCTCTCCCACCCCTATAAAAAAAAAAGGTAATGTGCTCTCCCACCGAAATAGTTGATGTGCAATAATTACATGGATCTTTATTTGATACAGACCTAAAACATGTAACGTCCGTGGACCCATCAATCAGTTCACTTGTCATCTGTCATAATATTAAGTTAATTAATGGTTTATATCAAAACTAAGAGCTGTAGATTAGACCCACGTGATATTTAATTAGGAGGCTAGAGTAGAGCCTATAACGAATCTTTCTCCTTGTATAATCAAAGATTACGATTACCAAAGATTTGCCAATTCACCACAAACCAGCATTTGGAATTGGTTGTTGGGTCAAACGCGTTAGAATTTTATAATCAATTCAAATTTTTTAGATAATATTTACATAAAAGTAAATAATGTCTAATAATTGGTGATAATTAATGTGGTATTTTTAACACACATTTTCAAACAAAATATTTTTGGTCAAAGTTCGGCGTAGAATTTAATATTGTCTCAAGTATCATGAGACGAATATCGTGTGACAACAACGAATATCAGATACGTAGTACTTCCATCTAATTCATATCCTTTCTACCGAAAAATCTAATTCATATCCTTAAAATAGCGAATTAGTATATTTTCTATAAGGACCAACCATTAATCTTAACCAATGTGATATTCCTATTAAAACCTTAACCATTTTCTTGCTTTCTTTCTCTACTAAAGTTCACCGTATCAAATCAATACAGTTGGTTACGTGATCGTGTTCTACGTACCGCGCGACAGCACATTTATAGCATCTTAAAAAATCGGGACATTTTTCATTTAGAATTAGCTTCCAATTGCTGAACAATAAGATACATATTTTTTTCCTTCTTCGTTGTACGCGTGTTAGTGCATCTACACATAATTAATAAGATTAGTGAACATTTTGTCCCTCAATTTCTACCAAAAAATATTTTTTTGTATAAAAAATATCAACTATACCTATTAATTTAAATTTAAGTAAGATAATAATCTTAAGTGGTGACCAATTTCTCCTTGCTAAATTGACTATTTTTCAAATCTAAAAAATACTTCTTATTAAGTTTTCAATAATACCATTGGCCCTAATGGTTGACGTAAATTAATATTAATTCTCACGGTCGTTACCCATGAGTTCAATAACAAATTAAGTGCGATGTAGGAAAGTTTTGAAAAGCTATTAATTTATGTACACACATAGGTGTTGATGTCATTTTACTTTGGATGCTCTCATTCAACATGTTACACATGGGCCAAGTCACTGTCAGGTCGATCTCAATCAAGGATGCCCTCGTTTTTCTTGACTTAAAACACCTTACTTATATTATTAATTACGTTGAAAAATTGTTATACAATCCTCGACGGATGTGGTAATCAATTGGGTGGACATAGATTTAATTTAAACCTATTCGCGACCCAATTGGTGACTCACCATTCTTGGAGTGTGATTTAGTTTTGCAAGTTACAATGAGAGCTTCGTTTTCAATTTGTCATTCCATCGTCTCTTAGTCTCCATTGATATAATCAATCGCGACTGAGTAATCAGATAAGACATGAACTTGAACGTTGATGAAGCTTCTCATTTCTAATTGTACAACTTCATGAATAGCTTGTACTTCAGCTGCAAGTGAGAATCGAGATTGTGCAGCAAGTGCATGGCCATCAATGACTTGGCCTCGATGATTTCTAGCAATTACATTCATGTCCGAGTTTTGGTCATCTTCCCAAGACGCGTCGTAATTTACTGTCACCTCGTCGACGTGAGGTGGTTCTCCGATTGCAGCCACTCCTGCTTTCATCACAGTGTTACATGTTGGGTATGGAGCCTGAGTACGAGTGAGGTATTCAGGTGGCTCGAGTGAAGAGCCGTGAGGATGGTCCGAATGTTGATCGATTGGGTTTGGAGTCCGGGAACGCTCGGAGAATCAATCGAGTCAATAGTCGAGTGAAGACGTTGAGGACATCCAAAGTTCGTGTGGCTCGAGTGAAGAGCCTTGGGATGATCGGGGGCGATCAAGTCAAGCGTCGAGTGAAAACGAAGTAGATCGGGGCAAGTGGTGGCTTGGAGCGCCTGGCGGGCGCTAGAGAACTGGCAGGCGCCAATGGGTACTTGCGGGCGCAAGTACACTGGCGATCACCAGTACCCCGAGGTAGGAGCCTCTGGACGAGGCAACTGACGATCGCCATTTCGACCGGAAAAGCTGCTGTAACTTGACCAAAATGCCCCTCCCGACCCCAAATAGTTGCCTAGGTTTTGGGCACTATAAATACCCCTCCATGGCCTCCAAGAAAGGTTGGCAAAGGCTGTCCACTTCTCCAAGAGAAAGAGAGAAGAGGGAGGAAGAAGAGAAAGGCCTCTCCAAGTGAAGGAGAGGTCAAGTGCCCAAGTGCTCTCCAAGTGAAGGAGGGTTGTCTATGGCAAAGAGAGAGGTGGAGAAGAGGAGAAAGCTCTCCAAGTGATGGAGAGTGGCCCATGTCCCCCTAGTTGCCCAACCCAAGTGATGGGTTATCTCCAAGTGAAGGAGGTGGAGAAGAAGAAGACCCAAGTGAAGGGTTGCCTCCGAGTAAAGGAGGTGGGTAAAGCTCAAGTTGAGGGCCTTGCCGAGTGAAGAGTTTAGCCACTCCGAGTGAAGGAGGTGGTATTTTCTGAGTGAAGTAGAGTTGGCCCAAAGAGTGGGTAGAGCCCAAGTCCAAGGGCTTTGCCAAGAGAGTGAGCTCCCAAGAGTGTGGGTAGCCACGGTGAGAAGAGGAGGAGAGTGAGTCGAGCGAGGCATACATTGTTGTGAGAGCGAGTGAAGCTCGAGCGTAAAAATAGTGGAATCTCTCCTGGCTTAGAATCTCCCGAATGTAGATCGTTGTGGATCGAACTGGGTAACCAAATTTTTGTGTTCCTCCTTGTGTTTTCTTTGTGCTTTGTGCATTGTGCTTCTCGTGAATATCATGTTTTGCTCGTATATATTTCCTCTTGTGTTGCTTGAGTCCACGAGAAGTAGGTAATTTCCCCAACATTACATGCCTTCACGAGATCGCTGCTATAACCCATAAATTGATAACTACACCCAAACCATTTATGTATTATTTTTACTTAGTGATCTCGGTGTTTTAGGATTTTTTTATTTTGACAAATTATTGAAATATGTATGGTCTATGTTTGCTTTTGTATAAACATTTGGAGCAATGAAATAATTGTACCCATAAAAAACTTACCTATGATTAGGCTCCGACTATATTACTTAAAAAAAGAGCAACAGTATAATTGGGATGAAAGTGAAAGGAGAAATTGGTCCAGCTCATGATCATGTGGCTGACAAATTGTTCATGCATTTATTTAATAGTTAGCATGATAATAACGTGCGGTGGAAACGCCTGACAAACTAACTATAGCCACCGTATTGACTTCGACCGGATCTTCTTCTAATTTAACCAACTTGTTTTTGGTGAAAAAAATATTATCAACTTTCAATTTGTTGGCCACATATTGCATGTCCTATATGAAGTAACTTTTTTAAGGGAATATAATGATGAATGATCAATCAGGCGGTATACCATTCGAAAAGGACTTCACCTTCCAACAATAAATGATGGCTAATTTTGCCAACAAGTAACCTTTAAAGTTTCGTGTGGAGAAAATTAACTTTTTCGAATCTCTTAAACTATCCACAGCAGCAACCCATCCAACCCAGTTCACAGACTAAATAATTAATTTTTCTCTCATCCATACCCAATCTAACCCAATTACATATTTTCCTACCCACAGCAGGCTTTGGGTTGGGTACGGAGTGAAGAAAATGATTCCGAACAGTTTAGAGTGAAGGAGGACTGCGCTGGCACATGCAGTTATGTGATACTGGCATGCGCGTGGTGGAGCGGGGAGACGTGGGTCCTTCTTTATCTCTCCCCTACTCTCTCTCTCTCTCTCTCTCTCTCTCTCTCTCTCCCCCGATCAATCTATCCCACAGGTCACGGGTCCCGAAGCTCTGAGCCCTCACCGTGTGGCGGTGATGGTGACCTCCAGGGACTGATCGTGGTACATGGCGAGGCGAGATGGTAATGGAGCCTCTTCTTCTTCCTTCGAGGGGCAGCGAAGCACAAGGGTTTTCCAGAAACCCTCGATCTGAATCTCACAAGGGTCACCTTCCTTCTCTCTCTATGTACGAAAAATAGCGGTGCGTGACTCTGTAGCTTAAGCGATAGCAGCGGCATATATACTAATTTGTTGGGGTAGCGAAAGCGTAAACACGGATGTGTAGAACACCCATAACAAATTGTAGTAGAGAGATATGAAGAATAGAAGACACACGATATTACGTGGTTCAAACGAAAGACCTATATGCATGGGGCCGAGAAGATCATCACTATATTATGTGGAGATACATAGTACATAAGCCATAGGCGAGACTATGCCTCAAGCCTAACTCTCTCGTGCCTATACTACCATTGCCAAATAAGCAAGACCAAAAGCCAAAGCCAAAGAACTTCTAACCCTACCCTTCTATTTATATAGGACAAGCCCAATATACTTTATAATAGGAATCGGAGTTCTATTTTAGTTAGAATTCTGGGACAAATCCTAACAAGATCGACTAGCTCTTCTAATAACGTAGTAACCAATTGGGGGACAGGTTTAATCTAAATCAATTCGCGAACTAATTGGGACTCGCCATTCTGAGAGTCTGAATTTGTTTGCATTTAGGTAATTTAGCTATCATAAACTTTACAATAAGAGTTTCATTTTCGGTTTGCCATGCCATCATCTCCGTTGATGTTATCAACTGCGCCTTTGCAGTCGGATAAGACATGAATTTGGACATTGATGAAGCTTCTCATTACTAATTGTGAGGATCACGCTTGTGCAGCAAGTGCATGGCCATCAATTACTTGGCCTCCATGATTTCTAGCAATTAGAGTCACGCCAGAGTTTTGGTCATCTTGCCAAGACGCATCATAATATACTGTCAGTGTCTCCTTGTCGATGTGAGGTGGTGTTCCGACTGCAGCCACTCCTGCTTTCATCAGAGTTTTGAAAGCCCTCACGAAATCGCTGCTTTAACCCATAAATTGATAACTACACCCAAACCATTTTTGTGCGATGCTTACTTAGTGAACTCGGTGTTTTAGGATATTTTTTATTTTGACAAATTATTGAAATATGTATGGTGTATGTTTGCTTTCGTATAAACATTTAGAGCAATGCAATAATTTTACCCATAAAAAACTTGCCTATGATTAGGCTCCGATTATATTACTTTTTAAAAAATAGAGCAATAGTATAATTGGGATGAAAGTGAAAGGAGAAATTGGTCCAGCTCATCATCATGTGGCTGACAAATTGTTCATGCATATATTTTAATAGTTAGCATGATAATAACGTGCGGTGGAAACGCCTGACAAACTAACTATAGCGACCGTATTGACTTCGACCGGTTCTTCTTCGAATTTAATGAACTTGTTTTTGTGGAAAAAATTCAAAGTAACTTTTTAAAGGGAACATAATGATAATGATCAATCAGGCGGTATACAATTCGAAAATGACTTCACCTTTCAACAATAAATGATGGCTAATTTTGCCACCAAGTAACCATTATAGTTTCTAATGGAGAAAATTAGCTTTTCCGAATCTCTTTAAGTTCACCGTCTCCAATCGACACAGTTGGTTACGTGATCATGTTCTACGTACCGTGCGACGGGTCTGGATTGAGCACGGAGTGAAGGAATCGATTCCGTACGGTTTGGAGTGAAAGGGGACCGCAGTGGCAAGCGTAGTTATGTGATAATGGCAAGTGCAGTTATGTGATAATGGCAAGCGCAGTTGTGTGATAATGGCATGTGTATTTTGTGACAGTGGCAAGTCCCGTTGATAATAATGGCGCGCGTGGTTTTTTTCATTTTAGTCCCCCATATTTTAGCATTTTTGCAAAAAGGTCACACTGGCATGCGCAGTTATGTGATAGTGGCATGCGCAGTCACGTGATAATGGCATGCGCAGTCACGTGATAATGGCATTTGTATCCGGCCTGCGTTTGTGCGTGGCTTTTTTCATTTTGGTCCCGAAATTTTAGCGCGTTTGCAAAAAAGTCCCCGCGTGTCTTCATTCCGAACGGTTCGGAATCTGAGCATTCCGTGCCCAATCCAGACCCCCGTGCGACAGTATATTTTTAGCATCTTAATCAACCGGGACATGTTTCATTTAGAATTAGCATCCGATTGCAGAAGAATAAGATTTTTTTTTTCTAAACAGATATCAACTAGATTTACTAATTTAGATTTAAATCTGATAATAATACAAATTTCTTCTTACCAAATTGACTATTTTTTAAAATTAAAACTCGATACTTCTTATTAAATTTTTAATAATTCCGTTGGCTCTAATGATTGACCTATATTAATATTAATTCTCATGGTCGTTACCCACGAGTTCAATAACAAATTAAGTGCGACGAATGGGAAGTTTTAAAAAGCTATTAATTTATGTATACACACAGGTGCTGATGTCATTTTACTTTTTTTAAGGGAAAGATGTCATTTTACTTTGGATGCTCACATTCCACACGTTACACGTCGCCAAGTCAGATCGATCTCGATCTGACTGTTGAATGCCCTCTCATTTGACTTAAAACATCTTACTTATTTATTACGTCGAATCATTATACAAAAGACCGATTAGTTGCTCCCATGGATGTAGTAACCAACTGGGTGGATCTAAGTTTAATCTAAACTTATTCGCAACCTAACTAACAATTTCATTCGCCATTTTTGAGCATGAATTAGTTTACGGAAAATTACTTTCAAATTTCTCGGGTTTGTTTAAATATACTAAAAAAAATTGCTGACATCATCTCTTCTTCTTTCTCCTAAAATTTTTTTAATTACGTAAGAACCCTAAAAAATTTCCATTTCTAATTTTCAATACCAAGGACGACGACCGACCGGATCGCAAATATTAGGGTTCATCTAATTGAACCCGCTGTGCGGGATCCTCCGCTTCGAATCGGTGCTTCACATCGATAACTTGTACACCAACCCGAACCCGCCGTGCCCGATCCCCCGCTACGAATTGGTTGAAAGAGCGGTTGAGGTGTGGGAACGACTTCATCTGGCTGCAACGGTAAACGACAGTGATGACGGGGGAACTACAAAGAAAAAGAAGAAGAAGAAGAGCTTCACGACGAAAAGCAGGACTCCGCCTCCCTCCTCGTGGTCGAAGAACGCCCACGCTCCCATCTTCGTTACCGTCGCTGCCGGCAACCTGTCACCAACCGTTCCTCCCCTTTTCGGGAACCCAAAACTGCTTATTGCTCCCTGTTCCGTACGATGCTCCCCTCGTTGACCCACAAAGTTCCTGGCTTTCGCTTCCGTCCAGTCATCGTCGGGGTGGCCGTGGACGAGGAGGATGACTCGTCGCGGAGAGGTACTTCGAGAACACGAAGATCGCAGATTTTGGGAGATTAAAGTGGGACTCCGACAATAAATGGTGCCATCTCCAGATGGCCGTAGTTGGGACAACCGGAGAGGAGAGCCGAGGAGGTCGAGGAATTTTTGTGGACCAAAAAGTTGAATTAGTGCAATTTTCAAGGAGGAATTAGAAATTGGAAATTTTTTAGGAGGAAGAAGAAGAGATGATGTCAACAATTTTTTTTGTTCTAAGGGTATTTTTGCCATTTCAATGATAAAAAAGAAAAAACTCATTTAGAGACTCGAAAGTATAATAAAATCAAACACGAGGGATGTCGGTGTGTATTTTACAAACAGGGAGGACTTTTGAATATATTTAAGCAAATCTGAAGAACTTGAGAGTAATTTCCCCATTAGTTTATATTTAGGTAATCTAGTTATCAAAGATTTTACAATGAGTGCTCATTTTTGGTAAAGCCATTCTATCGTCACCGAGTCTCTATTGATGTAATCAACCATGACTCTGCAATCAGATAAGACATGAACTTGATGAAGCTTCTCATTACAAATATTACAACTTCATGTACTTCAGCCGCTAGTGAGGATCGAGATTGTGCAGCAAGTGCATGGCCATCAATGACTTGGCTTTGATGATTTCTATCAATTACATCCACGCCCGAGCTCTGGTCATCTTGCCATGACATGTTGTAATGTTAGGATTTATCATATAATTCTAACTAGAATATAATTCTAATTTCTATTGTAAAGTATGTTGGACTTGTCTTCTATAAATATGAAGGTATGGTTAGATGTTTTATTCTAGTTAGAATTCTAGAACAAATCCTAACGTTCTCTACTTTGGACCAAATTCCAACATGCCATCAACAGTCTCAATCTCTAAAACTCTACCTCGAATGAAATCTTCTGCAAGTATCTCAATAACATATACTCACCTCGGGTCTTCCAATCTGAAGAACCAACACATTAGGTTAAAATCAATATGCGTATTAACCGAGAGTCTTAACATGCCTAAATCTCATAGGCCAACTTCAACCCCAGAAGCTCCAGCATAACCAGCCGAGTATAGTGTACTCTCATAGGTAACTCCCAAACTATTTCTCAACCGATATAGTAAACTCCACCTCCATAGAAAATCTCCACATTAATGTGGACACCGACTTTTGGGGTTATATTGCCGGACGGACACTAATCTCAGTCAAAAATATGAGATGAGGGCACCAGCTACATGCCTTTATATCACCTTCGCGTGAACACCTTCTGGACATCAATCTTGGAATTTTTCACTAGCTGCAGGACTTTACATCATCTTCGCATAACCACCTTCTGGACACTAATCTTACTGTTATTACACCTTACTCCGCCATCCCCGTGGGCAACCAGGAGATACACTACAAAATATGTGAGTCAAAACAAAACATATACATGTACATCTTCACGTTCATCGTCAATAAGTAACTGGTCCAAACAATGCTCAAGGTATTCACATGATCCACCTCTTGGTCCAATATGATACGACCATTCCATGACCGATCAACCATGAACTCAAAAAACCTAATCTAATTCCATGGAAGAAAGGAGTCTTTTGGAGAAAAAAGTTGCCTCAAGCTCCTCTAACCTTCTCACGCCTCTCTCAACTACACACATAATACCACATACATGTAAATGAGATATCATTAGACCCGAGCTCAAAGTCCAATAAGATATGTGTCAAATACCTAACTAGCCTCCACCTTAAACTAAGTCACATGACCGATCTTAGACCATGAATCTCCAAGATCTGAACCAATCCACTTCAACAGGATCCAAATTGACTCTTCACTTGGTCAACTTCAACTCGGATGAACAAAACAATACGCCCATCAACGCGACTCAAGCTTCATGATCCAAAATGGAGGATCCAAGATTTTCTGCCCAAAATTGGTCTAATCTCCAAGGACCAACAACAATCTAGCCCAAATCAACCCCAAAAGCATGTCAAATCTCTCACAAATCAGCCAAGCAGCTGACTTTTGGTCAATCTAATCCCTACCCTCCTATTTATAGAGAGAATTCTCAGGGAAGTCTTGTAACCAGTTTGACTCACATAGTAGACGACTCTGCTTTGCCCGTAATTTTTTTCCCCGTCTTGAAATTTTTCGCGTAAATCTTATGTGTTGTGTTTCGATTTTCTCAACACGTAATTTATTGTCACCTCGTCGGTGTGAGGTGGTTGCTATCCCTGCCCATGGTTTTCATTTTCTGCTGTTGTATCTGCAGAACTCAGGTTCTGCATATGATCAACTTTTTGACAAACTATATCCACCTTCTTGACTTTAACTGGTTCTTCTCTGAATATAATCAACTTTTTTTGTAGAAAAAAATTATCAACTTTCAATTTGTTGGCCACATATTGTAAGAATATTTCCTATTCTAGTTAAGGGAAAAATCTCTCCATAATGGAAAATATCTTTCCATATAATTGTGGTCCATATGTAGCCAAGATTAACTCACGATTCTGGACAAAATCACGCTCAATTAAGGCGAGAAATCTTTGAGAATATTGCCTACGATCATGGGATCGTAATATTCTCCAAAGATGGTAACGCAATATTCTCCATTGATGGTTATGGAGCCTATAAATAAGACAATTTCGAGGTCCCTAGACTCACTCACACATTCAGAATACCAACACCATCTAAGGGTGAGAGCGAGAGCCTAGAAGAGCCGAGAAAACTCGCCGACGAATCCGGAGTCAAAGCTCGCCGGAAACCGCTACAATGGCTGGAGGTAATCCGATCTTTTTGCTTCCGCTTCTTACGTGTTCATGTAGTCTAGAACACGTTCAGATCGTGTATAAATACTAATAATTGGTATCAGAGCTTTATCTTACCTCTGCCTTGTTCATGGTTCATGGCTCCTTTTTTAAAATATTGGTTTTCTCATGTTTTCGATTATTTTGGAAAACTAAGACCATGAATCTTTCTAGTATTGTTTTTCAATGAATTCTGGGCTTTGAAATCATGAAAATCATGTAGAAATCATAGAGAACTCGTCGGGTCTTTGAAATGGGTTTATGGGTCGAAGTTTTCTGTTTCCAGGTGAAGAAGACGACCCCAAAAGAAGGTTTTGTCATTTTCTGAAACATTTAAAAAAAAAAAGGTGACGTGGCGTTTTTATTTTGTAAGGCCAAGATATGTCCGCCCCTTTGTCGTTTGTTTTGGAAACAAAAACTTGTCCTTTCTCAGTTTTTGACTGTAAGAAAAAGTAACAAGTCCTTTTCCCATAAAGTAACATAACGTGTTTTATGGTTAAGGGAAATTTTTTTTTTTCAACTTTTGGTTTTACAGAGAAACTCGAGTCGTTGATATAAATCATATGGCCTATGACAAACTCGATTTTTGTGTGGATTAGAACATCCTGTATTCATGTTTTCAACTCCACGATCAGTTCAATATATATTGTTGCTGTGTTATTTATTTAGTAGTTATATGTTGAATAAATGTTACTGTTAGTAACCTGCATATAACATTTAGCAAACTAATAACTAGCACGATATAATTTCAGTATTTATTATATTGTTTAAACCTTGTTTATTAATTTAAGGTTTCGTGATCTATATAATCTTAATTAATTAGAGAGTAGCCACAGCATCTCTAATTAATCAAGATTGTATATTTAGAATTGAGATCACATAAAACAATAGTTGTAATTAATCATATGAATTATTATGAAATCTACCCACAGGAATTTTGTAATATTCGTATGATTAATTAAGATAAAATATCAAATTATATTTCCTAATCAACCCACAGGTTTTAGGAAAAGGAACATATTTTGATAGTTTTATCATGATAGTGTGAATCTAATAGAATTAGAACTTTAGCCCACATGCAAGTTTTATGTCTCTAGATTTATTAATTGCAAGCATGTTTTACATTGGTAAAATATGATATATTTGTTAGCTTCAAATTAAGTTTAACGAGCATGTTTATTTTATAAATTGTACTTAGTCAACCTGTTAGTTTCTCTGATGTGAAGTGTGATGTTCCTGAACTCAAGGGTGACAATTTTAAGGTCTGGAAGGAAAGGGTTCTCCTTCAATTGGGATGGATGGATATTGACTATGCCATTAGAAAGCTTGAACCACCTGCAGTCACTGAAGTGAGTACCCCAGATCAGGTTGATCTTTATGAAAAGTGGGAGCGATCTAATCGCCTCTGCGTTATGTTCATAAAGACCAAAGTATCTGCTGGGATTAGGAGTTCTATTGAGCAATATGACAATGTTCGTCTTTTGTTGAAAGCAATAGATGAACAATTTGTCACTTCAGATAAGGCTTTGGCAAGTACCCTTATCATGCAGTTATCATCCATGAGGCTTACCGGAATAGGAGGTGTGCGTGATCACATCATGCGCATGAGGGATATTGCGGCTCAATTAAAGACCTTGGAAGTTGATATGATCATGCAGTTATCATCCATGAGGCTTACCGGAATAGGAGGTGTGCGTGATCACATCATGCGCATGAGGGATATTGCGGCTCAATTAAAGACCTTGGAAGTTGATATGTCAGAAACCTTTCTGGTTCACTTCATTCTGTGCACTCTGCCCCAGCAATTTGGCCCATTTAAGATTTCTTATAACACACATAAGGATAAATGGTCTATTAATGAACTTTTGACCATGTGTGTTCAAGAAGAGGGAAGGCTGGCAATGGAAGAGGGTGAAAAAGTGAATCTCACTTTTTCTGGAAAGAAAAAGAAAGATCATGCTAAAGGAAAAGGCAAGATCCCTGTCAAAGCGGACATTAAGAAAGAGTCAAAGTGTTTCTTCTGCAAGAAGGCAGGACACATAAAGAAAGAGTGCTCTAAGTTCAAATTTTGGTTTGACAAGAAAGGTATCCAACTTTCGTTTGTATGTTATGAATCGAATCTAACAAATTTTGGTCATAACACTTGGTGGATTGACTCTGGTTCTACAATCCATGTTTCAAATACCTTGCAGGGTATGCAAAACCTTCGGAAGCCAGTGGGAAGTGAACAGCACATCCATTCAGGAGGAAGGATGAGCTCACTTGTGGAGGCTATTGGTTCTTGCAATTTGGTGTTAAGCTGTGGCTTTATTTTGTATTTAGAAAAGACCTTTTATGTTCCTAGTTTTTCTAGGAATTTAATTTATATTTCAAGACTTGTACCATTTAGTTTTGTCTTTAACTTCTCGGATAATGGTTTTACCTTATTAAATAAATCCGAGGTTGTTGGTTATGGTACATTGTCCGATGGTCTTTATTCAATTGCATTGCAAAGTAATGTTACTTATGACGCCATGAATGTTACTGCTGGGTTAAAGCGTTGTGTTGTGAATGAAAATTCCTCTGTATTGTGGCACCGGAGATTAGGACATATCTCCATTTTGAGAATTAAAAGGCTGGTGAATGAAGGAGTGCTTAGTGCTCTAGATTTTACTGACTTTGAGACTTGTGTGGATTGCATCAAGGGAAAGCAAACTAATAAGTCTAAAAAGGGTGCAAAGAGGAGTGGTGATTTGTTAGAAATCATACATACAGATATTTGCTGTCCTGACATGGACGCAAGTAGTCCAAAGTACTTTATCACCTTTATAGATGATTTCTCACGATATATGTATCTCTATTTACTTCGTTCCAAGGACGAAGCTTTGGATGCCTTTAAAGTTTTCAAGGCTGAAGTAGAGAAACAATGTGGTAAACAAATTAAAATAGTGAGATCAGATAGAGGTGGAGAGTATTATGGTAGATACACTGAGAATGG
Organism: Hypericum androsaemum; assembly: GCA_963995505.1. Taxonomy (NCBI): domain Eukaryota; kingdom Viridiplantae; phylum Streptophyta; class Magnoliopsida; order Malpighiales; family Hypericaceae; genus Hypericum; species Hypericum androsaemum. Next base: position 356,786 of record OZ023194.1, on the reverse strand, counting down.
ACAAGCACCAGGACCATTTGCGAAGTTTCTTCAAGAGCATGGGATTGTTGCCCAATACACTATGCTTGGTTCTCCGGACCAGAATGGTGTGGCAGAAAGAAGAAACCGAACGTTAATAGACATGGTGAGAAGTATGAGGAGTAACAATAAACTTCCTCAATTCTTGTGGATTGAAGCACTAAAGACGGCTGTGTATATATTGAATCGAGCTCCAACCAAGGCTGTTTTAAAGACGCCTTTTGAGTTACTCAAAGGTTGGAAACCCAGTTTGCGACATGATGAATCACTATGAAGCTCAACTTTCTAATTCAAGTGACAGGCTGGTTTTCATACATACGCCTCCAGTTCAATCGTATGTAGAACAACCAGTTGTTCAAGTTCCACAAGCTAATGATGCTGATCCTTTAGATCAAGTTGTTAATCAAGACAATGTTGAACAACCAATTGAGCAACCGGTTGAACAACAAGTCCCTCAAGAGAATGATGAAGCAACATTAAGAAGATCTACTAGAGTTAAAAGGTCAGCAATTCCTAGTGATTATGAAGTGTATCTGCAAGAAATGGACTGCAACTTTGGAGCCGAGAATGATCCTGAGACGTTTTCACAAGCTGTAAGTTCTAAGGAATCAAACTTATGGCACAAGGCCATGATTGAAGAGATGGAATCTATGGCATCTAATCGAGCCTGGAATCTCGTCGAGTTGCCTGATGGTGTAAAACCCATCGGATGCAAATGGGTCTTTAAAACAAAGAAAGACTCACAAGGAAATATTGAGAGATATAAGGCAAGACTCGTGGCCAAAGAGTTTACTCAAAGAGAAGGAATCGACTACACGGAGACCTTTTCTCCTGTATCAAAGAAAGATTCTCTTCGAACAATTATGGCATTAGTAGCTCATTTTGATTTTGAGCTGCATCAAATACATGTGAAAACGGCCTTCCTTAACGGAGATTTAGAGGAAGTGGTATACATGAAACAACCAGAAGGATTCTCCTCTAGTGATGGTGAGCATTTAGTCTGCAAGTTTAATAAATCCATTTACGGTTTGAAATAAGCCTCCCGCCAATGGTATTTAAAGTTCCATGATGTCATCACTTCATTCGGATCAATGTATATACCAAAAGGTTAGTGGGAGTAAGATATGTTTCCTTGTTTTATATGTGGATGATATTTTGCTAGCGAATAATAACAATGGGTTGTTATATGAGGTGAAACAATTTCTCTCAAAGAACTTTGATATGAAGGATATGGGTGAGGCATCTTATGTCATTGGCATTAAGATCCATAGGGAAAAATCACGAGGCATTTTGGGTTTGTCTCAAGAGACCTATATCAACAAAGTTTTAGAAAGATTTAATATGAAAGATTGTTCACCAAGTATAGCACCCATTGTGAAGGGTGACAAGTTCTGTTTGGAACAATATCCGAAAAATGACTTTGAGCGGGAACAAATGAAGAATATTCCATATGCTTCTGCTGTAGGAAGCCTTATGTATGCTCAGGTTTGCACCAGACCTGACATTGCATATGTTATTGGAGTATTGGGTAGATATCAGAGTAACCCAGGTATTGACCACTGGAAAGCTGCAAAGAAGGTGATGAGATACCTTCAAGGGACAAAGAGCTACATGCTCATGTATAGACGAACCGATACGTTGGAGGTGATTGGCTACTCTGATGCTGACTACGCTGGCTGCATAGATTCAAAGAAATCCACCTCAGGATATGTTTTTATGCTAGCTGGTGGAGCAGTGTCTTGGAGAAGTGCAAAGCAGACATTAACTGCTACTTCCACTATGGAGGCTGAGTTCGTATCTTGTTTTGAAGCTACATCACAAGGTGTTTGGTTGAAGAGTTTTATATCTGGGCTTAGAGTTGTAGACTCTATTTCTAGGCCACTAAAGATGTACTGCGATAATTCAGCTGCTGTCTTTATGGCTAAGAATAACAAAAGTGGAAGTCGAAGCAAACACATAGACATCAAGTATCTAGCCATAAGAGAACGTGTTAAAGATGGAAAGGTTGTCATCGAACACATTAGCACTGAATTAATGATTGCCGATCCTTTGACTAAAGGCATGCAACCAAAGAAATTCAAGGATCACGTAGAAAGTATGGGACTTGGTTCCATGATGTAAAATTTTGTTGTATGGTACATTTATTTCTCATAGAAACTCTTATCGAGTTTGATATTTTCTCTTATAGTTGTGCACATTTAATTTTCTGAGAAATATCGTTTTATGGACCTAGAATAAACATATGGTTTATTCATTAAGGACTAATAGGATTTCAGTTGGGGACTTGATATATTGTGATACATGGAAGGTAATACTCGCTCATAGAGGACCTATCGCCATGATTCATATATTTTGTTTTCTTTTGGTGAGTGCTGAGTTATATGGACCAAGTGGGAGAATGTAAGAATATTTCCTATTCTAGTTAAGGGAAAAATCTCTCCATAATGGGAAATATCTTTCCATATAATTGTGGTCCATATGTAGCCAAGATTAACTCACGATTCTGGACAAAATCACGCTCAATTAAGGCGAGAAATCTTTGAGAATATTGCCTACGATCATGGGATCATAATATTCTCCAAAGATGGTAACGCAATATTCTCCATTGATGGTTATGGAGCCTATAAATAAGACAATTTCAAGGTCCCTAGACTCACTCACACATTCAGAATACCAACACCATCTAAGGGTGAGAGCGAGAGCCTAGAAGAGCCGAGAAAACTCGCCGACGAATCCGGAGTCAAAGCTCGCCGGAAACCGCTACAATGGCTGGAGGTAATCCGATCTTTTTGCTTTCGCTTCTTACGTGTTCATGTAGTCTAGAACACGTTCAGATCGTGTATAAATACTAATACATATTGCATGTAGCTAGCATGTCCTATAGGAGTAATTTTTTAAGGAAACATAATGATGAATGATCAATCAGGCGGTATCCCCTTCAAAAAGAACTTCACCTTTCAGCGTAATGTGATCAGTGGACAACAATAAATGATGGCTAATTTTGCCAACAAGTACCCTTTATAGTTTCCCATGGAGAAAATTAGCTTTTCCGAATCTCTTTACATTTTTTCAGTTTCCGGCCATTTAGAACTTTTTTGGATAACTACTCGCTAAAAAATCGATAAATTCATCCTAAATTAATCGACTTAGACCAGATTTGACGATACGTATGAACCATAATAGTGTTGTCGGGTCCTGGAAGTGGAATATGGGTAAAAAAAATGCATAATCGAGTATTTTCTAAATCTATTTTAATAAAACGGATATGACACCAATTTGGAATATAATTCGGATGGTGGGCATCAAGGACATATAAATGGCGATGTGAAAGGGAGCAAGATTGCGTGTTATCACATGTAACACCCTTGTTCTTGATCGTCTTCTGACTATATATGCATGTAAGGAGGCTTAATTAATCAAAAGTTGTGCATATACGTACATTGGTTGGGGGTCTAATTATTCAAAATTCTGGATAGACGTACAGAAATATGACAAAATAAGGCTAGTGGTTATATCGTATACAATAATAAAATGATAACCTCAGTCTGATGCAGTTATGATTAAATCGAGAAACAACAAAGTTGTATCTACATTTTTTTCGATTTTTTCTTAATTTTTGCAGATAGCTTATCTCCAAGTATATCTCATGCCAGATATTGAACAATGGTGTGAATTGATTTATCCCTTAACCATGGTGTGTGCTGAATTTATTTCTTAGCCATCTCCTCCATTTTATTTCTTAGCCTTCGAAATCTGTAGGTAACTGATGAAAAATGTGAGACAAACTCTTATTTTCTCCGGCATTAATACAAGAACACTTTTTTCCTGTTCAGTAAAAAAAACAGGTGGAAGGGAAATATTTTAACCTGAGGGGCAGGTGAGGGGCATGGCCGCATGGGCGGAGTGAGGTGGGATATTGTTGGGGCAATTGCCCCACTTATATTTTTTTTCATAACTAGGTATGTTTTTAATGTATGTTTTCACTAAAATTAGAAATTGATCCCACTAAAAAATTAATCAATCTAAAAATTAAAATAAGAATGGCTCATTACCGACTTATCATATACTAGTCGGGCCCAAGAAAATGCGTATTCTAAATGTCAAACAAGTTATCGAGTTCGAATAGAATTTGACCATATGCAAAAGAGTTATATTCCCTTTCTGAATAGAATCGTCGATGTTATAATTTAAATTGCAGTTCCTCCTTATATACAGAACAAACCCTAGAGCTCCCTCAAAAAAATAAAAAAGAAAAAAACAGAACGTCCAACCCTAAGCAGACTAGAACACGTTTAAGGTAAACTTGGAATAGGGTGAGTTATATTTTCTTCTTTATTTGATTAAAAGGTCACGTATATGATATCTATCCCTATTGTTTGCATTATTTCTATTAGGTTAGGGTTTGGATTAATTGTTAAATTTTGTCTCGAATTCATAATTGGTTAGAACTCTATTTTCTATCCGATACCGAACATATTGGGCGATGATGGTAGACTTTTTCGTGTGTATGTGTATCACATTTTTAACATTATTTCATATATTATGAAGAGCATATTAGGAACCACCAATGAATTATCACCGACTTTACAACGAAATGATCAAAATATTGCTGGAGCCATGACACTAGTAAAAGTGTCAAAACAAAGGTTGCAAGATTTAAGAGATACGTGGTAGACTTCTTTGCTATTAGAAACTTCAGCATTTTGCACAGAACATGAGATTATTGTTCCACATATGGAACATATGTTTCAGCCAAGTGGAAGATCTCGGCACAAAAATTTCCATGTTACTAATGTGCACCATTATCAAGTTGATATTTTCTATGCAATTATAGATACGCAACTTCATGAATTAAATAGTCGGTTTACTGAGATTAACACTGAATTACTTCTTGGTGTGGCATGTTTGAGTCCGGATGAATCATTTGCTGCTTTTGATAAGAAAAAATTGCTTGGTCTGACTAAGTTTTATCCACGTGACTTTTCGTCATTGGATATCTTGACACTGGATAGTCAGTTGGATAATTATATTACTGACATGAGATCTAATGATAAATTTTATGATATAAAGAGGCTCGATATTTTAGCTGAGAAGTTGGTACAAACACACAGACATCATTTATCCTACGGTATTTCGGCTCCTGAAATTAGTTTTGATATTGCCGGTTGCGACTGCAAGTGTTGAGAGAGCCTTTTCTGCCATGAATATTTTGAAGAATCGTCTTCGCAACAAGATGAGAGATCAATTGCTGGCTGATTGTTTAATTACATATATCGAGAAAGACGTATTTGATTGTATTGACGATGTAGCTATTATGGAGCAATTTCAATGATGAGTAATCTTAGAAGACAATTATAAATGTTGTAATTAAATACGTTGAATTTTTTGAAAAAATTTATATTGTCTCCACTGCTCAAATTTTCTGGCTCCACACTTGTTGAGGGATCCATGTTTTCATTGGACAATGACACCAAGTTAGCCGGGGCCCACGTGCTGCTCTATTTTGAGGAAGATCTATTTAACATGTAAGAAGCCGACAAGAAGAGCAAAAAAAAACTCGTAAAGAATAGTGAATAGGGAGCATGATAACAAAGAAAGGGGGTGGATAACAGCTTTCATTTGTAAAAAAAAAATTATGTTTAGTCTCGCCTATTTCTTTTTCTCATCGGTCACTTTTAAAACTACGTATTCTTACTTTTAGAATAACGATTAAGTATTAATAAAATTTTCAAATCTCACATGAATTCCAATTTAGAGAAAAAAGCGAAAAAGAAGTCATTCAGATTTAGATTAACTTATTCTAAAGAAAAGAAGTAGAGATTTGTTTTTTGGTTAAAAAAGAAGTAGAGATTACAGTACGATGATAGGGGAACCACCCATAACAAACCAAATTAAATATACAAGATCATCAACTACTCCATAGTCTCATGCCTTATCACCTAGGAAAATTTTACTATTGTTAATAACACATAAAATATAATTTTATTAAAAAATATCATATATGTATTAGTATGGAATTCTCTAGTAGAAGTAGGAGGTCGCAACCATGAATCTCGCTAAAAACTTTACCTTGGTAAAACCCAATAAAAAAAAACCAAAACAGGGAAAAGAATATCTGAGATATCACTAAAATTTTATTAATTTTCAATATTTATTGTGAGAATGACAAAGTTCTTTTTCTTTCTTAGATTTTTTTTAAATTTTTATTGTGTTATAATATATAAGTATATTGTCACGCAATATGGTGTGGCCATATTCATCTCCTAAGTTCAATATTTTGTCTAATTTAAATGGAAAACAATAATTTGTGGTTGAATCTATGACCATAGTCCAAAACCAAACCTGGAGAAGACATCTGACTTGGAAAAAAATTGGACTAAATAAAAATTCAACAAGATCTAAAAATAATCAAGTGACAAACGTAGAAAAGGTTAAAATTATAATTTCTAAATATATATTAAGGATAAGTACCATTTGAATCCTGTGGTTTACACAGATTTTGCGATATGATCATAAAGTTTAGAAACGATTTTTTTGGTAGTTGTGGTTTCATATTTTTTGCGTTAGAGGCTCGGGAAGGCTCTCGAGCTAAAAAATCAGCTCCGAACCTAGAAACGACGTCGTCCGATGACAAGGTGTCTTGCCACGTTGGACACTTTTAACCGGTTTGCAATATGAGGTGGTACAAAATTAAATATCATTTTCAATCCCATTATTTTTTAATATTTAAAAAAAAAACTATTTATCTTCTCTCCCCTCTCTTCTTCTTCTTCTTCCTCCCTCTCTTCTCTCTCTCAACCCCTTCATCTTCATCTTAATCTTCCTCCTCTCCTCTCCCTTCTAATTAAGGCTATGGCCAAAATCAAGAACTGCAAAAAAAATCATGTCCCCTCCAAACTCCCGCCAACCTGACGCAGATCCTCCTCCACTTCCATTACCCCCTTCCCTAATTTGTAATAGGGTAAATGACATTTGATTCAAAGTAAGAACAGTTCTCCCGAGGTCAAAAGAACGTCAAAAAGCTAACCCAAACGCCAAGGTTAGAGATCGGGAGACACCGAACTCGACCCGACTTGGGAGGACCGACCAGACCCAAAAACCCACCGTTCCGACCAGACCAGAACCACCAACCCCCAGCCAGGCCATGGACTAACCAAGAAGATGAAGGGGCTGAGAGAGAGAAGAGAGGGAGGAAGAAGAAGAAGAAGAAGAAGAGAGGGGAGAGAAGATAAATGGTTTTTTTTAATTATAAAAAATAATGGGATTGAAAATGATATTTAATTTTGTGCCACCTTATATTGCCAACCAATTAAAAGCGTCCAACGTGGCAAGACACCTCATCATCGAACGACGTCGTTTCTAGGTTCGAAGTTGATTTTTGACTCGAGAACCTTCCCGAGCCTGTAACGCAAAAAATATAAAACCGTAACTACCAAAAAAATTATTTTTAAATTATATCACAAAATTTGTATAAATCACATGATTCAAATAGTACTTATCCCTAATTATAAGCGCCACGAATTATTTCAATTTCACCCAGGTAAAAACCTCTTTGGCTGTAAGTCGCAGTATTGACTTTTGTGGGCCCAAAAAGGAGTAACAAACTAACAGTTAGACTTATCCTTAAATTAAATTTAATCAGCTGCCATCATTGACCACAGCCCCTGCAAATCTGTATTATCCACATCTAGAATTCTAGATAAGAAAAGGAAAGAGAAAAAATTGACAGTGAAACTCAAAAATAAAAAAAACTTCACAAATGTATATACGTTTTAATTACTATTAATGAATTCGAATTGATTGCTGAAAATATTTCTGAAAAAAAGTTACGGAATACGGATTTAGATTTAGTCGTATGAATCATTAATTAATTACTGAAGCGACAACGAAGAAAAGATTATTCATTATTCGAGCTACAGATAACGCATAAACAAAGTTAACACTTATTCAAAGATGATACTTAAATTGAATATAAATTAATTAATACCGGGCAACAAATAGTATAAAGAATCAAATCTCCCTTTGTCTCATAGGGTTAATATATTTTTAATTTCCAGCTTCTTGGCCCTCCTTGTCTGGGTTGCTTTTAGTGGTTCCTATCTTTCCTGCCAATCAATAAACCGCCCTTTTCCAGTTTCCTCACCCACACACTATTCTCCATTATTCGATTCCTTTACAATTAATTTCTCTTAAGTAATATTAAAAACCCAATCGTTATTCAAATCCACTCCCTACCCACGTCATATAATCCACCGAACTCCCCAAAGATTGAACCTTTTTAACGACCCATCTCTGAATTACGCGCTACATAATCAAAAATCCAAAATCCTCTTGTAGTTGTAGCTCGCACTTGTTGTTGAGATCCAAGCTTGATCTTGGGTTCTCCAGTGGAGCTCTCTCTCTCTCTCTCTCTCTCTGCTTGATTTCGCTGTGGGATTGGTTAAAGGTCATTCCTTTTCGGTTACAATGGGGTTGGTAAGGAACAATTGTAAAAGAAAAACCACCTTTTGAAGGAGATCTCGCTCTCTTTCTTATTGCCTTTATAGCTTCTTTTTTTTTGTTGGGTGCTGTTTATGTGTGATTGAATAATATAAAAATTGGCGAAAGTGGAGGGGAGAAGTGGCTGTCTTATCCATATCCCCCCAAAACAAGTGTGTTTCTTTGATCCCCTTCTATTGGTAAGCAAAAAGCCTCTCAAACTTGCAAACTTCAATTTGGGTTTTGCATTTTGAATTGGAAGAGGTGGTTTGATCTGGGAGGTCATCTTGAAATCTGGTTTTTTGGGGTGGAATCAGCTCATTGAAGTTGGTCAAACTTGGTTGGTGATTGATTGATTGATTGATCAAAGAAGGTGAGGGTTGATCTGAGAGGTCATCTTGAAATCTGGTTTTTTGGGGTGGAATCAGCTCATTGAAGTTGGTCAAACTTGGTTGGTAGATTGATTGATTGATTGATCAAACAAGAAGGTGGTGCTTGCGAGCGACTTTGTTTGGACTTGTTAAAATTTTTAGGACGGTTTCCCAGTCGTTTCTGACGGATCCGTCTTCCGGAAACCGCGGGTGTGAGTGTGTGGCTGGTCTGGAGTGCTTTTTAGATATTATCAGGGCCCTAAGGATGGGGTCCTGCTTATCTTCGGAGAGCAGGAGCCCTCGCCCTGGCACTCCTCCCGCCTTTGGGATCAGGAAGAGGAAGAACACCAAGAAGCGGCCAGGCTCGAGGAACTCCTCATTCGATTATCGGAAAGAAGAACCCCTGCATCGGGTTCCTGGGAGATTGTTCCTGAATGGTTCAAGTGAGATCGCGTCATTGTTTACCCAACAGGGCAAGAAAGGGACCAACCAAGATGCCATGATCGTTTGGGAGGTTAGCTTTCCCTTTCATTCATAAGTTAATACATTTTGAGACGGTTGATGAGTAGATATGAATTAAAACCATGTCTCATTTGTGTATATTTTGTTGTCAGAACTTTGCCTCAAGGTCCGATACAGTTTTCTGTGGCGTTTTTGATGGTCACGGCCCTTTCGGTCATATGGTTGCTAAAAGGGTGAGGGATTCTCTTCCCTTGAAACTGAGTGCTCACTGGGAGGTTAATGCAACGAGTGAGGATGTTCTAAAGGAAATCAGCCTCAATACAACTGGAAGCATCAACTCTGAAGATACCACCTTCGTATCTGCTGACGAAGAATCCAGACCGTCCATGGATGTTGAGGATACTGAAAAGCAACCAGAGGTTTTCCAGATGTTAAAAGAGGTTTTTCTGAAAGCTTTCAAGGTCATGGATAGAGAATTGAGAGTTCATACAAGTATTGACTGCTTTTGTAGTGGGACTACTGCTGTTACTCTAATTAAGCAGGTATTTGCTCGTGAAGATTGGCATGTGCCCTTGTTGGATTCCAATTTTACGATCTAACTTCTCTTAACTCATGCTTGGATTGAAATTTTGTTCAGGGTCAGTATCTCGTGGTTGGAAATGTCGGAGACTCCAGAGCTGTTTTGGGTACAAGAGACAAAAATAATTCACTTATTGCAGTCCAATTGACCATAGATCTCAAGCCTAATCTTCCAGGTGGTTCTATTTCCCTTCCCGTCTCCATTTATTTCTTAACAGCTTTTCTGTTGTCTTCATTATGTTTTGTGCAAAGTTGTTTCGTAAGCTCGTGAACAGTTTCAGTCTCTTATTAGGGTGCTCTGATGGAGAAATGAGGTCATGTTTTTTGTTCCAGCATTTTTTGCTTCTCCTTTGGGTTGTAATATGCTGTTGTAGGATACTAATCATCGAGGTGGGAGACTAAATTTGCATCGATATTATGAGCTAATGATTGTTTCTTTTGTTATTTAATGATGATTAAAATAAGTTGGAAATGTAGTAACTAGAATGTCTTATTACTAGGTACTCTGAAATGAGACTCGCTGGTTCTGAGTTGTTACTATATTTACGTTCATGCTTGGTGAATGGTTTACAGCTGAAGCAGAAAGGATCCGGAAGTGTAAGGGACGGGTTTTTGCTCTTCAGGATGAACCTGAGGTATCTAGAGTTTGGCTGCCAAACTATGATTCTCCTGGCCTTGCAATGGCTAGGGCTTTTGGGGATTTCTGTCTCAAGGATTATGGTCTCATCTCTGTGCCCGATGTATCTTACCGACGTTTGACAGAAACAGATGAATTTATAGTCTTGGCCACAGATGGGGTAAGAGGCTCTCCGATTGTTTTTTTTTTGGGGGGTGATAAGGCTCTCTGATTGTTACACGTAAATATGCCCTCAATTTCTTTGTGCTTTATCAGTATTTACTGATTGTTTCCGTCGGCCTCAGATTTGGGATGTGCTTTCAAACAAGGAGGTTGTAGACGTCGTGTCATCAGCGCCAGGCCGTTCCTCTGCAGCTAGAGCTTTGGTTGAGTCAGCAGTACGAGCCTGGAAGTACAAGTATCCAACCTCCAAAGTTGACGACTGCGCTGTGGTGTGCCTATTCCTCGACTCAAACAATTTTTCTGTGGCATCCAACACCGCGTCCAAAGAGGGTGCAACTGCAATTGCAATGGACGAATCCGAGAGTACTGGTCTGAATGATCCCTTGATTCCTACCGGACTGGACCACTCCGGGACAGTGCGAAATGAGTACCCCCCAGAGGCAGAAGATAGATCCACCTCGAATCACTACCAGTCACACCCAGACTCAGACTCGGGAGTAGATTGGTCAGCTCTCGAAGGTGTTTCCCGTGTCAATACATTGTTGAATTTACCGAGGTTTGTTCCGGGCAAGGAAGACAAGAAAGCCGCTGCAGAGACGAAGGCTCGAAAATGACAATGGCATCGTTCCGTACGTGACAAGGGCTAAGGTCAAAATTCTTTTTTTATTTTTTTCCTGCTTTTAAGCAATGTCTGTCTGGCATTGTTATCTTGATTTTGGACACAAATATGAGGAAGGCAATTTTAGGGCCATATTGTTATATGTCAATGTCAGAAATTGGACCGGAGAGGTGGGCCCCGGCTATATTAGCATGTCCGGGGGAAAATGCGTCCTCTGTCTCTCTCTAGCGATGGTGGTGGTGGGTGGATTGGGATTTTTGTAAAACATCCAACTCTCTCTCTATTCTCTCTCACACAGTCTGTTTATTGTTCTTATTTTTGGTGCCTTTGTTGGCCTTTCTTCCCTTTGGAGCTGCGCTTCTCCTTCCCATGTATTGCTATGATCTCTGTCTGTTATAGTTTCTTATTTGTGGTTGTCCATAATAACATGTGATTTTAAAGCTCCTCTCTCTCTCTCTGTTTCATTTATCTGTTCATATTGACAATGTACTAATCTGGGCTGCCTTCAATCTGAGATTGGAATTGTCATTGGAACTTTGGTTAAATCACCTACAGGGTGGTCCAGAGTCATCCAGCTCTTTCTTGCAAGCTCGGCTGGATGACCTGTCACGGTGACTTCCGACGGGTGAGCTAACAATGGGTAGGGTAGTGTAGAGTAGGGTCACGGTTCATCTGGATTCAGATCCATCCATATTGGAGTTGAAACTTTAAGATAACCTAAATGAACACAAAATTTCAGGTCTGGACACAAATTGGCGATTTTTACGGTTCCTTGAAGCTTGAGGTTTGGGAACCCAACCCACCCACCATCTATTGTGTTCAAGGATCTGTTGTTTTTAGTGTCCATCCATTTGAGCTTGAGGTTAGCCATGGCGGAGAGATGGGAGGAGAGAAACGAGAGGAATGAGGGGAGGAGAGGGGGTAATTTTCTTTTTTTAATTGTAAGGGTAGAAAAGTCATTTGACCTGACAAAAAATTGAAAAAATGGGTGCTGATGTTAACTAGGGACCCGAGACAAATATTTTTACAAAAAACAGGGACAACAAAATAATATTTCGAATAGCAAGAATCCTGGCCTTAATTACAACATAAGCTAGTCTTAAAAAAAACGAAAAATGGCCTCCTTCTCTCTCCCTTTCCCTTTCCCTCCTTCCTCAGCCTTCTTCGTAGCTACCAAAAATGGCCTTCCTCCCCCTTCTTCCCCCACTAAACCCTAACCCTTCCTCACTTCGAATCCATTTTCTCCTTCCCTTCTCCTCAGTTCTCTTGCCTTCATTCCTTATCGTTCATTATGTCTAAACCAACCCCATCCATCACCCTCTTCGTTGATCGTCTTCCCTCGCAGTGGGTCTCTGAAAATCTTGGGAATTTCTTCTCAAAACACATTAAGGTCTTAGACGCTTATGTTCCTTTGAAGCTTTCGAAGCGTAACTCTAAGTTTGGTTTCGTCAGGATTCCTTCAAGCTCTGACTCGGCTGCGGTCATTTCAAAATTGAATGGGCTTGTGGTTGGCAAGTACAAAATTCTGGTGGACAAAGCTAGATTCGATCGTGCTTCAAAATCTGTGGCTAGTAAGCCACCCACGCTGGTTAAACCTTCTGGCCCTTTTCCTGGTCCTACTCGCCGTGCTAATGCTTTATATGCGAGTGCCCTCTTGGACAAGTCCAATGATGCTTTCCATGTACTGCTGCCAGTTCCTGCTGTGTCTGCTGCCCCTGTGGTTATCTCTGATCCTATTGTCGAAGACTGGCTTCTCTGCAGTTCACTAATTGAATTACCGGATGTAAAGTCCGGTCCTCATCTGGCAAATATGTTAAAAAACTTGGGAGTCAACTTCTTCTCTGCCAGATTGCTCGGAGGTGTTCACGCACTAGTTGTTTTCCCTAATGCGGAGGAGAAGTCCAAATGGTCCTCGGTGTTAGGGACGTTGTTTCCATGTGTGACAGACTGGACTCCATCCTTCTCTCCGTCCTCACGCTTTGCTCGAATCATTTGCCATGGCATTCCCTTGAATTCCAGAAGAGAGAACCACTTCGCCTCACTAATGTCATCTCTGGGTTCTTTGGTGCAGGTGGAGAGACGCCCGGTCAGCGATTTGAACGTTGACGAAGTCAGTCTCATCATCTCCACAAGCTTCCCCCAATCTATCTCCTGCACCATTCTGGTTCTTGTGGGTGGTGTTCCACACAAGGTTCACGTTCGGGAAGTTGATCTTTCGGATGACTGGCTCTCGAATCATTTCACCCCCTTCATGGGCTCAACGCTCGTGGACTCCCCCTTCGGTGACCTTCCTTTGTAGACGGCCAGCTGGGCTCCGGTGAATGTTGTCCCTCCGAATCAGTTTGGTGCTATTTCTCTCTCGGAAGATGAATCATCCGGTCTGGTTAAGTCTTCTCCATGTGGCATTCCCGGGTTGGGTGCCCACTCAATTGGCGTGTCGGTCTCTCCTCAGGTGTTGTCCCCTTCGGTGGCTGTTTGTGCCCCGATTTCTGGTTCGTCTGACAAGAGGCCTTTCACATCCCCTAGATTAACTCCCAAGAATTTGAACTTTACTGGCGGGCCTTCTAAATTGGGCCTTTTCTCTCTAGCGGACTCCATCTCCCCTATCATAAGCCCATCTTCCCCCAAGACACTGCCTATTACCGGTCTTGTCCCCGAAACCCAGCTAAATCCTAATTCCCCTACCAAAAGCCCATCTTCTCCCAAGACTTTGTCTATTATTAGCCCCATCCCTGAAACCCAGCTAAGCCCTCCTCAATCCATCCCTGACCCATCCTTAGTCCAATTACCAAATAGCCCTGCTTCATCACCAAAGCCTATCCTCCCCCCTGGATGATTCCCAACTGGTCTCTGTCCTGATCACCTTCACGATGAACCCCATCCCACCCCAAGCGAACCTAAAATCCAAAAAGAAATCATCTGCCAAATCCATAAGCCTTCTTCTATCCAATACCAAAATCCTTCAAGGTGTAGCAATGCGTAAAGCAAATCCTAAGGTCCGCCGGAAGGGTTTCTCGGATACTTCTGCATTGAAGAAACCCCAATGTCGGGGGGTGAATTTGATGGCTTGGGAGGAAGAGATCTGAGCCACGCGGGAGGTGGCTCTTTCAGCTGGTGTTGTGCCTAACACTAGTGGGGAGAATCTTGCATGCTTATTGGGGAAGGTTGTGCCGCCAATTTTGATTGCGAGTGAAGAGGTTAGAGAGGGCAAGGCATCTGAGGCAGTTATTGTCCCACAACAGGATTTTCTAGGTGCTGAAGTTTGCCAATGAGTTGGCTACTTTGGAATCCATGGGGTGTTAATGCCCCCACGAGGAGAAGCATCATCAAGAAATTGGTTCGCTCGAACAAGGTTGACTTCATGGCTCTCCCCGAATCTAAAGTAGTGTCTCCCTCTCTCCGTATCGTTAAGCAAATGTGGAGTCATGAGCCTTTATGCTGGGAGGCTATTCCCTCGAATGGGAGGTCTGGCTGCCTTATTGCAGTATGGAGGGATAATTTTTTCAAATGTGAATCAGTTGCTAAGGGGGGCAGATGGCTGATTTTTGAAGGTATTTTATTAGAAGTCGATAAGAGATGTTGTTTGCTTCTGGTTTACACTCCTAATGATCCCATTGGTCAGCGCACTCTCTGGGAGGAAATAAGGGCCCTTAAACGAGCCTCTCAGGTTGATTTATGGCTAGCTATGGGGGATTTTAATGCGGTTTTATGGCGTAATGAGCGGAGAGGGAATTCAGATTCTGGGCGGTTGGCATCTAAACAGTTCAGGGAGTTTGTGGATGACTTGGGTATGATAGACCTTCCTCTTTCGGGGCATAAGTATACTTGGCAGAGTGTGGGCACCGCTAGTCGTATAGATCGTTTCCTGGTGACACCTTATTGGCTCAACTTATTCCCTAATAGCACTCAAATTGGGCTTCGGAGGCCTTGCTCCGATCACAGTCCTGTTATTCTTAGTACCAAGGAGGTGAATTGGGGGCCTAAATCGTTTAGATTTATCTCCGCGTGGGCCTCCCAACTAGGCTTTATTCAAAAGGTTTCCAGATGCTGAGAGGAATTTGACAGTGAAACTTTTGGCCCCAACATGATTGTTTTCAAGCTTATGAAGTTGAAGAGCAAACTGAAGAGTGAGAATTTTGATTCTTTTGGGGACCTTGCTGATCAAGTTGAGGTCCTCGAGAGGGAGTTGGAGGGGCTCGATTCTTTGGATGACGATGATTTGCTTCTGGCCGAATTAGCTGTGAAAAGGCGTGATATATCTCATTCTCTCTAGAGTAAGCAGAAGCTTCTTGATTCGATGTGGCGCCAGCGTTCAAGGTTGAAATGGGGCGTGGATGGAGATCGGAACACTAA
The DNA here is from genome assembly GCA_963995505.1 of Hypericum androsaemum. Classification (NCBI taxonomy): domain Eukaryota; kingdom Viridiplantae; phylum Streptophyta; class Magnoliopsida; order Malpighiales; family Hypericaceae; genus Hypericum; species Hypericum androsaemum. The sequence goes on along the minus strand of OZ023194.1, from coordinate 341,107 downwards.
ATACTTTCATTCGGTCACCAAGTTAAGAAACTGCGCAAATAAAATTGGGGGAATCATGGTCGATGGTAGGGTTCTGTCCTCTCCTACAGAGGTGAAAGGTGCTGCTTTCTCCTACTTTAAAGATCTTTTCTCGGAGACTTGCTTCACCAGGACTACTCTGGATCATCGCCTTTTCAAGAAAATTGACTCAAGCTCTAAGTCTTGGCTGGATCGAATGCCCTTTTTCTATGAGATTAAAGAGGCTGTTTGGGCACTTGATTCAGACAAGGCTCCAGGTCCTGATGGTTTTAGCCTTTCCTTTTTCAAATCATGTTGGGAGGTGGTTAGTCGATATGTTTGTGATTTTGTCTTCCACTTTTTTGAGACTGGCGTGCTGATTCTGCAGGTGAAGTCTTCCTTTATTGCTCTGATTCCTAAAGGTGAGAATGTCACAGGCTTTTAGGATTTCCGGCCAATTTCACTTATTGGCAGCCTTCATAAAATCATATCAAAGATTTTGGCCTCCCGTCTCCGAAGTGTGCTGGTTCAGGTCATTGGTGAGGAGCAATCGACTTTTATTAATGGTCGGCAAATCCTTGATGGTGTCTTAATATGTGATGAGATGGTAAATCGTTTGAAAAATTCACGCATTAAAGGGGTTATGTTGAAGCTTGATTTTCGGAAGGCGTTCGATAGTGTATCGTGGGATTACCTGGATGATTTGTTGATTGCTATGGACTTTGGTCCTCTCTTTCGTAAATGGATCTCTGGCTGTTTTCGTAATGTCTCCTCCTCCATCCTTATTAATGGCTCCCCGACTTATTTATTTCGTCATGAGAAAGGGCTCCGACAAGGCGACCCACTTTCGCCATTTCTTTTCCTCATTGCTGCGGAAGGACTTTGGCTTATGATCAAGCGGGTCGAGAGTTTGGGTCTAATTGGAGGCTGGCCTATTCCGGGTTCCTCGAGTAACTTGTGTTTATTGCAATATGCGGACGACACCCTATTATTCGCTAAGGATTCTTACGAGGAGCTTCGAACCCTTAAGCGCATCTTGTTATCCTTCTCCTTGGTCTCCGGGCTCTCATTGAACTTTTCTAAATGTTCGGCTATTGGTATTAATTTGGAGGATGGCTGGTTAAACCCGGTCGTTGTTGATTGGGGCTGCAAGATGTCCAAGTTGCCTTTCACCTACTTAGGGCTGCCAATTGGATCTTCCATGAAGCGGATCTCTCATTGGAACCCTCTTTTTTAAGCTTTTGACAGGAGGCTTGCCTCGTGGATAGGATCGATGTTATCACTTGGCGGGAGAGTCACTATCATCCGTTCAGTTCTCTCTTGTATCCCGTTATATTTCATGTCACTCTACCGGATTCCAGCTGGGGTTCTCAAGAAGCTTAACGCTAGATTGTGGAAGTTTCTTTGGTCCGGGGACCCAAGTAAAAACTACATGTCCTTCGCGTCTTGGAGCCAAATCTATCTACCTAAGAATAATGGGGGCCTCGGACTTCTCTGTTTGGATCTTCATAATGAGGCTCTCCTTCTCAAGTGGATTTGGCGTTTTCTCAATGAACCTGATTCCTTGTGGTCATCTGTGATATATGGGGTGCATACGCTGTCTAGGACTCGGGCTCCTCCCTCTCAATTTCCACTTTCTCGAGTCCCTGGCAACCTACGACGTGGTGGCATTTAGGCAAATATTTGGAAACTTGCTGCATCTGATACTCATTCTGCTAGTATCTTTAGGCAGAATATCTGACTTTTGGTTAAAGATGGGAGCTCTACAAAGTTTTGGCTTGAACCTTGGGCGACCTCGGAACCTTTGTGTGTCCTCTTTCCAAGACTCTTCTCTGTAGCCCTCGACAAAGAGGCCCTTGTTGGCGAGGTTTGGAATCAATCTAATAGCAATGGTGCGTGGGTTTGGAACTGGAGGAGAGTCCTTTTCGCTTGGGAAGAGGATAGCGCCGCGCTTCTCAGAAACATCCTATCGGACATCCGTCTTTCCCCAATGGAACCAGATAGAGTGGTTTGGTGCCCTGATCAGGCCAAGGGTTTCTCGGTACATTGCTTGTACGAGCTCCTGTTTAATGGTTTCTCAATCTCCTCCCCGCCGGTTCTTCAAAGTCATTTTGCCAAATTTATTCCTCCCAAAGTTAGTCACTTCTTATGGATGGCTTTACTTGGGAGGCTCAAAACTCGTGACAACTTGCTCTGTATTGGCATGATTCAGCCCCAGGACTCTCTTTGTCCGTTTTGTAATCTTGAGGAGGAATCGTCTCGATACCTTTTTCTCTACTGCAACTTCTCTTCAAGGGCCTTATATTACTTTCTTAACCTACTAGGAGTTCGCTGGTGTGCTGGTGCTTCCATTCTTGGGTTTCTTGATGACTGGTTGAGTTTGGTTGATGGTGATTTCCTCCAGAATCTGTGGTATGTTTTGCTAGCTTCTTATCTCAAGAACATATGGTAGATCCGGAATAAGCTCATTTTCGAGAATCAGAGCCCTGGTTTCGATAATCTTATTCTCATGACATTAAGGAACTTCTCTGAGTGGTGTTTTTGGTCAGGGCTTGCTTCGAATGTTCTATTTCAGGACGTGACCTTGGTGCTTGATTCGTTAAGAACCTACAGGTGATTGGGGGATGTATCTTGGTGCTGCTGGGCTGACTTCATCTGCGTCTCTGTCGTCTGCAGGTCTTTTCTCCACTGGTGGTTCTATTGGTTGCTAGACTTCACCTCTGATTCGTCTGTTGTAATGCTTCTAGTACTGTAGTTATTCCTCTGATCTGTTATGTGGTTTGGTTGCCTGGGGCTCTTTCATCGCTGGCTCTGTTGCTTCCCCTGTAACTTTTTCTTTGGGATCTGTATTTGTATTTCTGGGAGTAACTTTCTGTTATTTTTTAATAAAAATATACCTTTTAAAAAAGATTACGACATAAGCTAGGGACCTAAGGGCAATTTCTCCTTTATCTTTCAAAAAAGAAACCTAACCTGGAGGACAAAAAATTGGATAGGGATAGGAATGACAATTGATAGGATCTGCGTAGGATACATAGGACTCAGATTTTTATCTTTTTTTAAAGGTGAATTCATATTCTTACTATTATCCTTTTTAAAAAGAAGAATTCGACTAGGATTCGGGTCTTAAAATATTGTCCCAACAGGAGATCTTTATCCTTGTTTTCACTCATATGTAAGCAATATAATGATCTTGCCATGAGTATCAAATTCTGTGTTATCGTCACCTTCCTATTGTGTATGTATTGTGATTTTGCATCTATATAAGAAGAATTTATGAGCCAATTGATTGTGTAACATAAAAACATTATTTACGGGTCAAACACCATACAAGTTCCAGTTTGGCATTTTGCAAATTACTGGCATTAGCATTGACATCTAATTATTTCCTTCAATTACATAAATACTCGCTCCCCCAAATATTTTTTTTACAATGGTCTCTCCATAGATATATCGATTACAGGAAGGGCTACCAAATCGAATTCCTCCATTTACTACGTAACATGATCTCCTGCTGGGCAAAGCAGCTATCTCATTTTCTTGTTTCATTTACAATGGGCTAATCTGCAATGGTGGTCTCATTTCCTTCAATTTTGTCTATTTTGAGATTGCAGTTGTCACGAGAACTTTAATTAAATGGTAAAAGCCACTCTCTATTTGAGAGGTAGTTGAATGCCAACAGTTGAGATCTTTAATTGCTAAAAATGTCATATTTTCCATAATTTTGGGTCTTATTTGAGTAAATAATAATAATACGATAATCATGTGTGCCAATGCCAATAAGTCAGTTAAATGGGCTTTCTGTCAAGCCAACGGGTGTAAAATGCCAAAGCTTGTCTTGGTTTGAATTGAGGAACCATATGCCCAGCACCCTGCATTACGACATTTAATTATTAAGCTTAAATATAGTTTCCCACCTTCCCAAATTAAATAGAATTTTGCTCCATCTTGAGAAAAGACATTAGGCATTTATGATATATATACCTTGATGGTGAGAAAGGTTAGATTATTCTCATATCCTTGCACATATCTATGACAAAACAAAGGGAAGATGAGGAAATTAGTAAAAAAATATGAAGAACCAATGAACTGTAGTTAGACTAAAATAAATTAACCACATGCTTTTTGGTTTAATAAAAAGTATCGAGCTTAAATTCTAGAAACGCAACTGCATTGGTAGAGAAATTTTGTTATCCGTTGTAATCATATTTGACTAAAACTTAACTCGGTCGGGCCAGGTTTGGGAAAAAGTAGGGAATCCAGAAAATTAGTTACCCAGCAACTTGGTGATGGAACATCCAAGGCCTCCAGTCGTCAACTGTCTTGTAGCCAAGCGACTTGGTCCATGCTTGGCTCCCCACATATGGCACCACCATGTCATGATCCCCACTTCAATTTCCAATCAAAAATTTATTAATATGAAAGGTATGTCAGATATAGTAATTAAAAAATGTCTAATATAATAAAGAATAAACATTAGTACCTGTAAATAAGAGCACGATATCCTTGTCTGGTTAGATTTTTGTGGTATGGGATCATGTTTCCAATGTCTGATCGGTAATCCACTCGATTACTGCAAAGTTCCCATGGCCCCGACACCGATTTCTTCATTGAATTGTATAATTAAGTTGTATTAATGTTGGTTCCACATTTATTAATTATGTGCATATATATCTAAATATTAGAATAACATAGTCGAGCATGTAATACAGTATAAGTTGATATTAAAAAAAATCATTTACCGGCTTTGCATGTATAGCTTTCCTAACCGATTCATCGTTCAGCCATATCCATGCAGCTTCATCATTCTGTTGCATCCAAAATTCAAAACGATTTTAGGCGTTCTCATAATAATTTGAATACGAAATGGAATACTTGAATTGGTACAGAATACTTTGATATAAAAAAATATTGGTATATAATATATGACTTACAATGCACTGGACGCCGCCTGGGTCGGAGGTCTGGGCCTCAGATTGGGCTTTTTCGTTCTGTTGTATGATCCCAAGAGGCCCCCAAGTACGGCCCAATACGACCTTACTCTTTGCAAGCCTAGATGCCTTGCCCCTTTTCTGTGGGCCCAAGTAGCACGGCTCCAGAATCGCATAAGCATTTAGCCCAGAAGTCAACTACAAATATGAGAAATTAGATCAACTGAAATTTTTTTTTAGCTTAACTAAAAGATTATACTGTTAAAGAGCAATTGCTCTAATGGTATAAGAGAGGTAGATAGAGAGTGATCAGGATTACAATCCTGGTGACTAAAAAATCTTATATACATACATAGCATCAAAATATCTTCTATCCACCTAAAGTTGTTCTACCCACTCTGTCACAGTCTAATTTGGATAAAAATTTACTTATCAAAAAAATTATATTTGACTTAAAATTAAATTACTCAAATAATATGATAGCAGAACGAAACCTCACCTGTTGTACTTTATATTGGCCCGATTCGCAGAAATCGCTAGTGCCGTCTTTGCAAGAACTTTCTATTTCCTGGGATCAATTTTTCAACAATATGTATTATCTATTATTGAAATGCTCCAAAAATTACTTTGGACTCCGTGTATTTCACCTTAAACCATGTTTTTCCGGAAAATGCCTTCCAATTTTTTTTTATAGAAAAATGTTTGCCACCATTTTTGAGTATTTTATCATTGTGGTAAATATTTTTCGTTGTTTATTTGGTCACCGAAAACATTAACTCGGAAAACATTTTTCGATGAAGAAAAAAAGTCTTAAGTGAACATATTGAATGAAAATATTATTAAACTGTGTACCTGGAAAATTTCATCTGAGATGAGGCCCATCCCGTGGACGAAAGGGAGTTCGTCAACGGCGAAATTTTCGAATTCACTGTGAGTGACTCCATTGCCAACCAAATAACCCTGCGTTAATTTTTTGGTTCATCATATTATTTTTATCAAAAATTAAGCAGGAGATATCAATAATTTACTAATTAGCGATGGTAGTTGTACCTTAAAATTGATCACGGGCTTTGCGCCGGATTTAATACCTGGTAAGTGTGAACAACAAAAACAAAAAACTTTGAGATGCTTGAATACTTAATTTGAACACATTTATGCGTTTAGATCGTTTGTTTGCTTACCTTGAACAATTCGATCAGAAAGTGTAGGCACATAAATTCCTGCATAAGACTCCCCGGATACATAAAATGGATTTAAAGCAAACTCCGGATAGAGTTTGAACCACTGCATTCGTGACGATTTGAGATGAATCAACTATCACCAATCATGTTTAATATAACAAAAAGAATGCTAAATCTTGGCCTAATTGGGATATTGTTCAAGCCCCATTAACACGCATACTAAAACGTGCAAACTTTATTCCTCCAATTCAAACAAGTTTTATTTGAAAGAGCGTGATGAAATTACCAAGTTGTTAGTTGCCAGAGTGGTTGACTTATTTTTAAATACGAAAAAATTTGCTAAACTCATTGCATTAAAAATTTTGTTTGGATACTGACATTTTAATAAATGTAAACAGATTAATTACCTCGAGAAGAAAGGAATGAGTGTCTGCTGCAGTTTGTTGGTCAGATGTAGTGTACTTTATAGAGTTCAAAGAGTAGGACAGGCCAACCCCACAAGGAGAGTCCAAGTAAATGATGTTGGAGACCTAAAAAATTAACGGCAAAATAATCGGTTTAATTAATTACCAAACTTTAAAGAGCCAATAATTTTTAAAAAATATTTAATTATACCTTGGACCAGCTGTATGGGTTTAGAGTCAATGTTGGTAAGCTTCCGTCTCCTCTTGGTTCTTGGTAATTAAATGGTCCTGCGAAATTAATCCACGTCGGTACGTAATTAATGGCGAGAATGCGTAGAAATATAACTGGATAGTCTCTCTTTGTTGGAATTTTCACCCATTATGCCTATTAATCAGGAGGATTTTAAGGGTTATGGGATCAAGAAGTTCGAGGTTACTGGCTAACTCCTTCTCTCTCCTGTAGTCTTTTTATGTAAAAGAAAAACAAGGGAAAAGGGGAGGATCTTACAATGTGAAAAACACAGAGAAAAAGAAACGTAGGTTTCTTTCCTCTCCTAAAAATTTCTCTAACCTCAGGTTTTTATGTGGTGTATTTAATCCCTACTTGGATCAATTAATTGTGAGTAAGGAATAAGGATCAATCGGTGACTTACTTCCATTACATAAAGATCATATAAATATTATATAAAGAACGCTGTGGAGAGATAACATTTACATGAACTCCTTCACTCTTAAAATGATATTTATTATATGACTTAGTTTAGAACAATAACATACTGGGACAAGTTATTTAGGCTTCCAGAATCCATGTTTGGTGGGAAACGCTTCACTCATGCGAAGATAGGACACTCTTAGGAATATTACATTAGTTGTGGTTGTTGTTTAGTTATAAGTACGGAAAATTAAGGTTTTTCGTCGAACATGGAGACCACGTCTTTGACATGACATATTGCCAAAACACAACATTTAAAAAAGTAAAAATCTGCCTGCCAATCTGTGATTTGTTAATTTACCATGTTCATAGACGAATCCGTCAAAGCTAGAACAACCGGGCCCACCATTAAGCCACAGGACAGTGGAATCTTTGGATGGATCTCTCTCGGAAACAACGAAGTAGTAGAATAGATTCTTCTCGTCGAAGTTTATGTACCTACAAGTAGAATAATAAATTTCATCTAACACGGATTTGTTCTCAAGGAATCGTAGATATATAATTTTCTCCAAGGAAATAATAAATAAGTAGGAGAAGATGGTAGATAACCGACCCGGAGTAGTGTTTGGAAGGGAAAGTGCCATTGAAGCCGGGCAAGGAGGAGATGAGCGCACCACTTGGAGCTCCTTTTATGAACCCTAAACTCAGAAACAAGGTTATAACCAAGAGCAAGAGCAACTTCTCCATAGAATTGGTCACAGAATTATACGACTAAAGCCTTGTGTGTAGTTTCACAAATCATATATATAATGGCACCTCCTCGACTTTTAAAATACTGCCACCAAAAGGAAAGTTGAAGAGTGGAAAGTTGAAGAGAGGAAAGAGTGTATATAATATTTTTTTGAGATTTCTGAATATAATATTTTATGCCGTAAAATACTTGATATTGTCACTAACATGGTGGATGACGGACAGTTGGAGAAAATTGAAGATGGAAAGACAGTTCAACATTTAGGTCAAATATGGAAAAACAAAGACAAGGTGCGTGCACTTGCCATGCATGACTCCGCCAAACTAGGAAAGCAAGTATGTGCAACTTATAATATTGACCATTTTTAAAAAGAGAATATTGGCGTTTCTCAATTTAAAAGTAAATCAACGACAAATATTTAGATCAATTATTAAAGATATTGTTGTATATTAATTAATATCTGGAGTTCGAGTACTTGAAAACGCATGTTAAAAACTTGTTGAGAAATCTTTGTCATATTTTAAAAGTATCACCTTGCTCAAACTTGAATTAATCTACCTAATGATAATTAGATATCAGGTAGTTTAAACTAAAAAAATTAAATCAGCAAAGTCTTATATTTTAATTAAATTCTCTTATATACGATATTTGAATTTGTGAATGTGATACACACTTGTGGTTGTAACAAGGACCAAAAGCCACTTAGATCAACTGGTGAGGGAGTTGTTCTAGCTTAACCAGGTCTCGAGTTCGAGTCTTTGGGTACGCAGCAGTGTTAAATACTTGTTGGGAGAGCTTTGCCACTTTTTAAAAGTCCTACCCGGCTCGAAATTAGATTTGTCGGCCCAATGGGCGTATACCAATTGGTTAAAAAAAAGTTGTAACCAAGGTGATTCTATTTATTGAGTTTCACAATGTTTGATTTTGAATTTTTTTGAAGATGTTGTAATATCAACAGATACCGAACAATAGTTTTATTTATGAAAAGGACACCGTCTTGTGAGTTCATAGTCGATGGAAACGATATATTCGGTAAGTACATAAATATATTGATTTTGCTATCATTCATATGTAAGCAATTTAATGATCTTGCCAGGAATAGCAAATTCTGCGTGATCACATTATCGTCGCCTTCCTATTTGGAATGTATTGTGATTTTGCGTCCATATGAAGAAGCTGGCGTGGATTTGGTACGGGGCCAAATCCTCGTACTACACGGGAAAAGGTGTAATAGTGAAATAGGGAAGGGCGCTGCAGAGAGAGAGAGAGTGAGGTTTTTTTTTTTTTGAGAAAAAGAGAGAGTGAGGTTGGGGTGCGTGAATTTCAACCTTTTTTTAAAAATTTGTCCGTATATTATACTATAACAAATCAAACTAATATATTATTTAATTTTTTATTATAAATATTAATAAATATTATTTTAATATAATCGATTATGCCATTTTATCATAACCACGCGTGTCATTTTACGTAACAAGGAATGCCATGTAATCGTAACCAGACTTACCATTTAATTAATTATTTAATTTATTATATATTTTATTAAATATTAATCAGGCTTGCCATTTAGACATAACCAGGCCTGCCATTTTAACATAGTCGGACATGCCATTAGTCATAATCGGGCATGTCATTTAATTAATTATTTTATTTATTATAATTTTTATTACATATTAACCGAGCATGCCAATTTATCAAACCGGACATGCCAATTTATCGAACCTGGGTATGTCATTTAATAAATAACCGGATATGTCATTTAACATAACCGAACATGCCAATTTATCGAACCTAGGTATGCCATTTAATAAATAATTGGATATACTATTTAACATAACCAAGTATACCATTTGACATAACTGGGTATGTCATTTGACATAGCCGAACATGCCATTTGACAAACACCTTCTAGCCGCTTGTAACTTGGTCGACTATTAACTTTAAATATATTTTCGACACCTTTACACTCTGAATTTGGAGAAGCCTTAAACTACAAAGTTGTAGATATTCATCTCAACTTCGCACAACAACTTCAATCATCTTAATCAGACTCTAGAGTAAGAATTTGTGACTCTCTAACCAAAATTAGTCGATCACAACTCGGTCGACTCTTGACTTCAAACAAATTTTCTACATCCTTACACCCCGAATTGGGAGACGTCATAACTACAAAGTTGTAGATATTTATCTAAGCTTCACACATCAACTTTAATCATCTCAATCGGACTTTGGAGTAAGAATTTGTGGCCCTCCAATCGAAACTTGTCGACCGCAACTCGGTCGACTCTTAGTTTCAAACAAATTTTAACATTTTTACACTCCTAATATGGAGAAGTCGCAAACTTCAAAGTTGTATATATATATCTCAGCTTCACACAGCAACTTTAATCACTTCAATCGGACTTCGGAGTAAAAATTTATGACTCTCCAACCGAAACCTGCCGACAGCTTAAAAAAAAAAAGTGGGACCACATTTAAAAAAAATAAGATGAACAAAAAAAAATCACCACCGAGTAATAAAAGCAAAGAAAAAAAAAGGGATCATTAATTGCTAGTAAAGAGCACGTGCGCCAGTCATTCATTGGTTGCACCAAATCCAATGACACATGTGCAACAAGGAAATAAAAAGACTATGGACCAAATGGCCCCTAGATAATTATCCATCAGATCAGGATTGATCTGATTTGACGATCAGCATTTTTTTCTGTGCCGTGAGGGGAAGAATTGCACTTCTGCACTCAATTCAAAGACGAAGAAGCGTGAGGACTACATAAAGAATGTCTCCATGTGAGAACTTGCATGTGGGCCATTCGATGTGATTAAAAAATATATATTGCATATCCAACAGTCAAAATTTATAAACCTTATTCACAAGAATAAACTCGGTATTTGACACAATACTATTCCCTTAATTCTTCTCTAAATTTTATGCTTTTGGTTCTAAAAAATCCTAAAAGCTTCACCTCCCTCCCTGTCTTCTCTGTCTCCATCCGACCCGGATCGGCTTAGCACCCACAAATGGAAGCCCCGCCGCCTCGTGTCGAGATTTATAGGTGTAATCTACGGAGGGAGTAGGAGCTTCAATCGCTACTTTGTCCCCTCCCTCAACCTTAAAGCATCCACGTTCTCTTTCAAAAGCTTGCGTTTTGGCTTATTCCGGTCTATTTCCGGTTCCGATTTTTTTACACGTTGGCTTACATGTTTTGGCTTATGACCTGATTGTAGTTCTGCCTTCTTGTCTGGCACTGGCAGTAAATTTGTTTCATGTTGTCGCTAGGTTTTTTTTGGTAGAAAAGGAGGAGCGAGCCCCGTGGATATGTTGTCACTAGGTTTGGCAGTTGCTTTGTGATGTTATTTGGTATACATTGTACAAGTAGCATTCCTATAATGTACTAATATTATTTATACAGTGTATCAATACTAATTATGTTGTATATCAATTTCTAATATCTGTATATATAAGGATTTTTTATAATTTGGTTAAAAAATGACAATGGTATAAAAGTGAACTAATATTGGTAACTATGTGATGTAAAATTAGTATACATTATGTGTCGTATTGGTATGATTATTCTTGTAACCAGTTGTAACAAAAAAAATACTGATATACTCTTGTTATAAATTGTAGTATATGATAATTCGATATGAAAGTGGTTCAAAAATAAAAATGGTATACACGTGAACTGATATTGGTAACAATTTCATATGATACTGGTATACATGTTTTGACATATTGGTAATAATTCGATATGAAATTAGTATACATGCGAAACTGGTTCAAAAATAAAAATGGTAAATACGTGAATTGATATTAGTAACAATTCGATCTGAAACTCGTATACATATTTTGATGTATTGGTAACAATTCGATATTAATATGGTATTCATGCGAAGTATACCTATGTTGTAAGAAATTATCTTACATAATTTAATAACAAAAAATAAAGGATTAGGGTTGACCTGGATTTTTTGGAGATCAAAATAGTATGTTTAAATATTATTTTTTTTCCTTTTTGATCACTTTACATAATTGTCTCATCCCTAATTTTCAGCTTGGTTGGTTTAATTATTAATGTTCTAATATTGTCCCTCGGTATTTTATTGTTTACATAAATTCCAAACAAACACCCTTTGTTCTCTATGATGGGGAGAATCCCCTGTCCCCATTAGATCCGGTCCAAAATACACTAGCAAACCAAAGTACTTTACCTAGTATACTAGATAGACACACATCAAACTAATAATGAGTATTATCTAAATACATATCCCCAACATTATCTCCAAAAAACCAAGCCCAAACAACCACAAGAAATCACCAAGAAAGGGAAAAAAGAAGAAAGCCTTGCCTAAATCTACCCTCGTTCACCAAGGCACTGAACACTTATGGAGGGTCGTGGAAGTTGTGTTGGCCAAAACCCCGTCTCACATCCGACTCACAAGTCAAACCCAACCGAATGGCCATGTCCGCTGGCTTCACTTTCTTTTCTTCTTCACGCATTACCCGAGCCAAATCGCACTCTTCAAAACCAGCATCTGCCACCTTATGCGAAGCTCTTATTGTGACATTCCGAACCGGGATCTTTTTAAGCGCAGCAGCCTTGGTTGTTAACTTTCTAATCCGAGAACTTGAACGGGATGGTGTTTGAGGAGCTGCAATCCCTTTTCCAAGCTTGGACTTTGATGCTTCTGCACGTTGCTTTGCCACCCTATATCTATATGCTGAGTCGATGCACAGCTGAGCAATTTCCAGGTCCAAAGAAGCGAAAATTCGCAAGTCAGCCTCATCTCCTGGAACGACCTCCACTATTGCAGTAGTAGAAGGCTGCAAAATCCCCCTCAACACCAGCGATAGCGATAACCAGCTGCAGCAAGATGTTGCTCTTCAAAAGGCTCATCCATGCAAGCAGCAGAAGGACCTGCAACCACCAAAAGTGCAGCTTCTTGTAATTCCTAAGAGTTCGACAAAAATATTAGTAGTTGCGTGAATCACAGATTACTTAGGGAAGACTAATAAATTTGTATTCAACGTGCTAGCATTAAATGTTCAATTTAATAAACATGGCTCCTCAAACTTACATGGCTAATGTTACCAGTTTATCCGAATATTTTGCTCTCTGTTATCTACCACAGAAAAATCCAGGATTTTAATGTAATTTTTTTAAATTAAATATAGGTCAGTTTTTTTCTTGTTGGGACCAAAATTGAAGGAGATGTTGGGCTACTTTCGGCCGGGCCAACGTTTTTTTTTACATTTTATACATATATATTAGCAACTAAACTAACTAGTAAAGAGTTGTTCTAATTTTGAGTTCAAACCATTGGTATGCAGTTCAATATATGTTGAAATTTTGTTGTCGTCATTCTAACACTAATGGTAAGTAGTAATGGAAGGAAACTAGATTTGGTAGTCTTTTCCATAACTCATATTTTTGCGGGAGCCATCAATTATGTAATTGAAGGAGATAATTAGATATCAATATCTTTTTTAGAAGGAATTAGATATTAATATCAATGGTTAGTAATTTGCAAAGGGTTGAAATTTAGTGGGACAAGTCTTGTCCCAACTCTAGGTAGTAACAAGACGATCATGGGCAATATTAAAAAGCACTAAAAATCAAACCAAACTACAAATTAGAGATAATACAGATATGAAAATATTAAAAAAGAAAAAAAATAATCACTTAAGTAAAAATATGTAGAAACACTAAACCTTTCGTTGAAGGTACTAGTACAAATGATGTTGGTACAATGTACGAATGATATTGGCAAGATATAAAAATTATATTGGTACGATATACGAATGATATTGGTACAATGTACGAATATGAATTATATTGGTACGATATACAAATGATATTGATACAATGTACGAATACGAATGATATTGGTACGATATACAAATGACATTGGTACGATATACAAATGATATTAGTACAATATAAAAATGATATTGTACGATATATAAACGATATTGGTATAATATACAAATAATATTGGTACAATATTTGTATAGTACAATACGATGTCACCCTTTGGAAAGCTCACCTTCTCCTTGGATTCATCCAATAAAACAGCTACAACTAAGTAAAGAACAAACATCAACCAACCAAAACATCCCCAAACTTCAACATTCATCCACAACAAGAACCAACCTTTAACCGAAGACGACGAATTGAACGTGAACGCGAAAACTTGGGTTTCCTAAGCAGTGAAAACACCTCCCACCCTGAAACCAAACGACCCACAACCACACACAATAAGTAAAGCATAAAGTTGCCAACTTTTTTGTAGAAACTACCAGAAATTCGACAAAGGGAAGATTTGGGGGCGGCGGAAGGAAAGGTGGGAATGAATTTGGCGGAATGAAGGGGGGCGGCGGAAGGAAAGGTGAGATTTTTTTTTGAAAACCTCTCTATAAATTTAGTGGAAATGGATCATAACGTGGCAAGCCTTAGATGAATATTATTGAGTAAAACTCCAAAATGCGCCGGTGTAGATTTGGATAGTTTGATCTTAATAAATTTTTTAAATTAAATTTAACGGTTGAGATTGAGTCCCTTCCATTGGAACACTACTTATGTAGTCTCCATTCAATTCAAAATCGGTGTATTTATTTATTTAGGTATTTTTGGATGATTATAAAAATTTACTTATAAAAAAAATTATTCAATGATCGATCGTGCAGGTACAACGTTTAGCTGATCGACTTCTTCCATACTTAATGGAGATGAATTAAACAAAGGAATAGCTCATATAGTTTGAGCATTTTTGAATTAGGTAATATGTTTTTTAAAATATAGAATGAGGTTTGACATTTTGACACTTTAGTGATCCGGTCAATTTCTTCTATGCTGTTCGATCACCTAGCATGCTACATCAACCCGGGTTGCTATACAAATTCGACATTTAATGCTAGCACGTTGTATACAAATTTATTAGTCTTCCCTAAGTAATCTGGGATTCGTGCTCCAAATAACTACTAATATTTTTCGAACTCATACGAAGTACAACTTTCTGCGGCTAATTTAGTCAATGATCGATCGTGCAGGTACAATTAATGCAAATCCGATTCGGGAAAATTGAAATATCACAAAAAGGAGAAAAGATTAACAAAAAATAATAGTGAAATTTTGTTATATTTTATTAATCAATTGATTAAGCTGCTGCCGGTGTTATATGTTGTCCATTTATAATATGACAATATTATATGGGCTTCCCGGCTAACCAACGGCTATAGAAATCCAGCGACTCTCTGGGCTTGTACTCTGGTACTGTATGCCCAGCTCCCTGCAATCCCAAAAATGAAAATAACACTTGTTATTAAACATTAATCAGCAAAAATTCCCAAACTTAAAAATTGCCAAGTTAATTAGTTAGTTAATATTATTTATCAAAAAACTAGTTAGTTAATTGGTTCCTCACCTTTATGGTTAGGAAGGTGAGGTTGTGATCATATCCCTGCAAATACCTGCACAAGGCAACACCATCCACATATAAATACAGACATGAAACGGTTCATTTTAACACGATAGATGAGACGATTCAAGTGAGATCTAATATAAACGTAGATCTAATGGTTTATTTACTCGTGGGATCCGGGCAGTCGCCTAGGGACCATTTATGATATCACACGAAACTTGAACCATAATTAATTAATTATACCCACCCGGCAACTTGGTCATTGGAGATCCAGGGTCTCCACTCATCTGTGATGTTATAGCCCATCCCTCTTGTCCATGCTTGCGTCCCCGTAAATGGTACGCACATATCATGATCTCCACTGCATCCAACGAGCACATGTAATTTATTTTTAGAAAAAACCAACATGATGACTAGATTCTGTTTTTTTTGTGTGATAAAGTTGACGATTTTATTAATAAAGTAAAAGATATGTACAAAGCAACCAGAAAACAATAACCCACCTAAGCAAAGATTACTCTTGCAATAAAATAGTGCCATTGCAAGACCAATATAAACCACTCCCACAAAGAGGTCCGAAAGAAGACCACAAAAAGACTAATCAGGCTTAAGCGATTGCAAGTACAAGATGAGATCTTGGTTGTACAAATTCCTGACTGAATCAGACCAAATTAACCACTCCCTCGCATGATAGAGCACTCTGTTGATTACCAAAGACGAATCTGGCGATTACTAGATTCTGTATTTTTATTAGTAAATATATATTTCTAATATAATTGTTTTAATGGTAATTATACGATGATTACATATGCCAAGGTTTCAACCCTAGACCTCCTTAAATTTTTATACATTTTGTGCCGTTATACTAAATATCATTTTGCTATTTCTAATGTAATTGATCCATATTGGAACAGCAAATTGAACAAGTTAATTAAATACCTGTAGATGAGTGCTGGGTATCCATGCATGGTTAAGTTTCTATGGTAAGGCATCATACTGCCAGCTCCACCATTGTATCCTAACTTTTCCGTGCAGATCTCCCACGGCCCAGTTACGGAAATCTGAGAACACTTATTATTATTATTACTGTCCAAAATATTTAATTAATGTGTCAAAATTATTTGATTTTGGATGTTAATTCTCTTCCGTAAATAACTCGAGTAGAAAAGAAATCAGAAGCTCTTACCGGCTTAGCATGAATCGCTTGCCTAACATATTCTTCGTTTAGCCATGCGGTTGCTACTTCGTCGTTCTACAAAATAGCGAAAATCCTCACATTACGTTAGTTATATTACAGGGTAAATTAAGTAAAGTGAGGTATGGTAATGCCAGAGAATTTTATCTGGATATGAAATATTTATTAGATGGGAGAAGAGTTTATTAAGTAATAGGATTAATGTGGAGTTTTGTTAAAATTTTACAAAACAATTTGCAGTAGGAGGGAGATTAAATGTATGAATTATAATACTAAACTCTTATTAAACTTAGTGTTTACAATAACATCGTTGCGTTTTGAAATACTCGTAACCGGTCTCTTTGTCAAGAGCAGAGAGCAGGGGAAAACTTACAGTGCAGGAAGCGAAGCCATTGAGGGTCATGTGGTGGAGGAGTGTGGGCCAGGAAGGGAGATTGCGGGACCCATTAACGTGAGTAATGGGCCCAAGAGGCCAGGCCCGCCCGTACATCCTCTTCCTGACTTTGAGAGGCCTCTCGGTTTTCCCCAGCTGCTGGAAACTCAAAGGCAGGCTTACGTTCCCATGGGCCTTGGCTTGGGCCTCTGGGTCGTGGTAACATGGCTCCAGTATGTCGTACTCGTTCAGATCAGATATGCACTTCCCACCACAAAATACAATTTATTTTTACATTAGTCCAGATGATATATATCGAAAAATAGTGTTAGAATGTAAGTGCCACGTAATCTCCGGTAAGTGAAAATTACGTATAACATATAAT
This sequence comes from Hypericum androsaemum, assembly GCA_963995505.1. Lineage (NCBI taxonomy): Eukaryota > Viridiplantae > Streptophyta > Magnoliopsida > Malpighiales > Hypericaceae > Hypericum > Hypericum androsaemum. The sequence continues at coordinate 323,819 of OZ023194.1, read as the reverse complement.
ATCCAAATTGTCCTTCAAAAAAGAGAAGTCGGAAGTTTTTGTTAGTAGTCTTTTTAACAATCACTATCATTGTAGTATTAAATTTTCGATTTTCTAACGTTTTAGTGGAGTCAATCCCAATTTTTATTAAATGCATACATGTTATAATTTAATCACATTTTTTAAAAATCTAATTTTTTTGTGTAAATTTCAAAAAATATATATTGACCGGGGGCAACCTTCTATGTGGCGCTCCCACTCTTCAAAGAGTGTGTAATTAACTCTAGATCAAATAATGCTAAACAATTACATCCCGGTCAAATATTTAATTAAACCATGGAAATATGGATTAAAAAATGAGCTTCGAGTTGCCATCCTCACCTCGTGAACTTTGAACATGCTATTAAAGCAAGCATCTTCTAAGCCGTTTGTCACATTTTGGCAATTAGCTTCCGTTTCCTGTAGCAATTAATGATATCCCCTCCAATGCATTAGTACATGTGTTTCAAAATTTTGTTTTTTTTTTTTGGCGAAGTCCTAGTGTCACGAACCGTTTTCGGAAAAGTTATTGCGTGACACTAGTACTTGCAAAAAAAACACAGGTATCATTGACATGACATAGCTAGTGTGAAATAATTAAACACCTCGTAAATATCATTTGAGATGAGGCCCATTCCATGAACAAATTGGAGGAAAGTTTCGCTGCCAGTGCCATCGTAATTTTCATCCGTGACCCCATTGCCCACCAGGTAACCCTGCATTATTTGGATTGTTAAACAAAGAGCCAGAGTGCCAGACGCCCACTTGTCAGTAAATTATTGTTTATTTTATTATAGAAAAAATGTCCAATATGGAAAACACTTGCCAGTTAAGGAACAAAATTATCTCCTTTTGGATTAAGAGGAGTACACTATTAGCTTGAAGTTAGATAAATTAATTAGTCTGTCAGCTATCTCTTTTAGGAAAGGGGTTTCCAACCAACCTTGAAATTAATGACTGGCTGTACACATGCTTGTATACCTGGAAAAAAAAGTCATGAGATCAATCCAACCTAAAAATTTTAATGTGCTAAGATTTAGTTCGACAATTTTATAATCATCTCTCTCGAACATGAATCATTCAATTAAAGAAGTAAATATACCTTTGACAACTTCGGAAGAAAGCATAGGGACATAAACTCCAGCGTAGGACTCCCCGGAGATGTAAAATGGATTCTTGGCGAATTCTGGGTAAAGCTCAAACCACTGTGGATGTATATTGTAAGTTGCCGGTCAAATTAACATTAATATTCTAAGATTAATGATGTTAGATTTTCCTTCAAGAATATTAATGCGGCATTAACTAATTTTAATTTTTAAGATTAACTCTAGTTGACTTGAATTACCTTGAGGAGGAAGGTATGGGAATCAATCGCCGTCTGGAAGTCATCAGTTATGTAATTACTTTGGTTCTTGGAGTAGGATAAGCCGACCCCGCAAGGAGAGTCCAAATAAATCATGTTTGAGACCTATCCAGCAAGAAACAAATCGTATATATAAAAGCAAATAGATTAAAAAAACACAATTCTGATTAAATTAATATGTGGGTCATCAATTTTTCTCCACTCTAAATATCACTAATAACATTTTGTTCATGCGATGGATAGCTAGATTATAACATCATAATGGGGTCCAAGAAATAAGAAAAATAGAAAGGGATTAATATCAAATAGAAGAGAGATATATAAACCTTGGACCAGCTATATGGATTGAGGTGCAACGTCGGCGGGCTTCCATCTGAACGTCCTTTTTTGTAATTGAATGGCCCTATATTAACGCCAAAATATTCCACAATTAACAATATCTTGCTGAATGATCAAGAATATTTTTTTCTGAATTACTCATATACACACGGCCGGTCATTATATTAACTAATTATCCCATTTATGAAGTCTGATTTAAGTGAAAAAGACAAGTAAAAGTTTGAAAATATATACGAAGATTGGGTTCAAATTTTTGAAAAAGATAGATACCATGTTCGTAAACAAAGCCGTCAAAACTGGAGCAGCCAGGACCACCATTCAGCCATAACACCACAGGATCCTGCGATGGATTGCTCTCCGAAGATACGAAGTAGTAGTAGAGATTCTTCTCATTAAAACTCACATAACTGCAATAAAGCAAGATATATACCAAGTCAAACTCAACTCTTTCTTTTGCCATTACATTGAAATCTCCCACCTATACATTTACTATGTCAAACTCAAACGATATTTCTGCTACTTTCTCCCAATAACTATTTAATATTGTTGGGTTTGAAGGCTCAAATTCGAGAGAGGTTGATTACATATATAAGTAATAAACGTACCCGCCATAGTGTTGGGAAGGGAAAGTCCCGCTAAAGCCAGGAAGATGAGTGATGAGAGAACCCTGAGGAGCCGCTTCATTGGAAGGTATGACCGTTGCGATAATTAGCAAAGATAAAGCCAACAAGCACCTACAGAAACTACTGCTTCTCATCATCTCCCTCTCTAGCTTCTAAGTCAAATCAAATAATTCTAATAACAAATCAAATTACAAACCCCAATTATATAGTGTGACAATATCTATAATTATTGGGATTAGCAATTGGATTTGTAAAAAAATTACACCAAAGATAAGTCAAAAAGGGGCTGCAATTGGAATTAAATTTAGCTATAATTAACTAGGTAGTGCGCACCTACCTAGGCCCAACTGGAAATATGTATCGCCCGAAATATCATTGCATCTCTTGAAGAATAGAATAATGTGGAAATTATTCGCCAACCTGTCAAATTCTTTGGCAGAGAAATAATGGAAAGGGGGCTACAAATGGAACACTGATGACGACGGGACCATTACACTAAGAAGAAACCAAGTCCTAACCTTGTCTCCTACAACCAACCAACAATAATTGATGCTTCAACTCGTCTCTTAGATTGAGCCTCTACGATTAATTGACGTGTTAATTTCTCTACCATATTACGGGCCGCATGATGATAACAAGTTACGATATCAACGTGATTTAAAAAAAATATTATTAGATATTAGACTAACGTCAAACTATTTTGTCGAATTCGATTAGAATGGGACCGGTTGAAGAAATTTCTGCCGGACATCTCTAGGAGGCTCTCGGAGTGGACCAATTGCTAGGGTGCTGCCTCGCACTTTCAACCGCGAGATGTACTTCTTGCAACTAGGACCCTAATGTAGTGTTCTGTTCCATGGTTGCATGGTGTAATTTTGCCTGAGAGTGCTTCTGTACTGCGGATTGCTTTATGTGCAATCGCAGTATTTATTTTTTCGTAGATAAACATTCATGGAGATTAATAAATCCTATTTTACTTTTCAAAAAAAAAGAGAATGGGGCCGATTGGTGTACAATTTTCATTCCAATAGCTAAATTCCCTTACTCGTTTGGCTCTATATCCCTTGTCTTTCCACAACAACAAAAATCCGTTGTCCAACCATTACAATTATAATAATAGTTGCTAATTACAATATTTGTTAATCGTCCATCCACAAAATCTCAGTCACTAAACCTAGTCAACGTACACGATGTCTCTGAATTGACTATCGTAAACCTTGGAGCCCAGAACATTACTATCATCGTCTTTAATTATAAATAAATAAAATGTACAACAAAAATTACAACACGATATCATCTACCAAGTGTTTTACCATTTAAAGTTGACTCTCGGTAATGAAATTAACTTATATATACACAGGGGCGGAGGGACTTGGGGCATTGTGGGGCCAATTGCCCTCACTTAATTTTTTTTGGAAAAAGTCCACTTAAGTACTATGTGGTATCGTAAAAAATCAAGTTAGTACTCTGTAGTTTAAAATGTATCAATTGAGTCAAACTTATTCCAATTAAAATTAATTAGAAGCTCGGGCAGCTGCCCGGACCCTGCCCGACCTGCCCGAAACCTACCCGGCCAACTCAACGTGCCACATCATCAAAATTGGATGATATGGCGGTCTTTCTCCTTTTCCCTCTCTCTCTCTCTCTCTCTCTCTCTCTCTCTCTCTTCTTCTTCTTCTTCTTCTTCCTAAAAACCCAGCCAACCATTACAAATGCTTCAACCCATCACACCCAAAAATAAAATCAACCTCCATCGATAACTTATCGAGCTTCTCATCGCCATGACGGTGACCTTGAGGGTTATGACAAAGCCCCTCTTATAACTCGTGGTGCTCACTGACGAAGTGCTTCGTTCGGAAAGGTGATAGAGGGTTTATTGATCACGTGTCGTAACTATATCAGAGGAGGCTGCCTCATCGCGTTCGAGACCTGCGACGGGGTCACCGCTGTCGTGGCGGATTTACAGAGGAAGGAGGAAGAAGTTGACGCGTTGGAACCCACCCACAAACACAACTCTTGGAAATGGTAGCACCCATATCTTCCACCTTGACGACGCCGTTCCCCGCCTTCCCAAAACCCAGGAGCCACCCCTTCTTCCTCCACGCTCGCGCCTCCTCTAATCCTGGCCCCGGGCCTACCCTGGTCCAGACCGTCTCCAACGAGGGCGACAACTTCGATTCTCGCCTCGCGTGGGCTCCGAGAAGAAGGCCCAAAAATTCTCCGCCACCTCGACATCGTCGGAGCCAGACGGGATCTACCTGCCGCCGGTGGCACTGAAGGAGCCGAAGTTCGGGTTTAACCGTACAGGGAGAGCGAGAGAGAGAGGGGGGAAAGGAGAAAGACCGCCATGTCATCCGATTTTGATGACGTGGCATGTTGAGTTGGCCGGGCAGGTCGGGCAGGGTCCGGGCAGGTCGGGCAGGGTCCGGGTCTCTAATTGATTTTAATTGTAATAAGTTTGACTCAATTGATACGTTTTAAACTATAAGGTACTAACTTAATTTTTTACAATACCACAGGGTACTTAAGTGGACTTTTCCCTTTTTTTTGATAATTAGGTATATTTTTTAATATATGTCTCCAATAAAATTAGAAATTGACCCCACAAAAAAATTAATCAACTTAAAAATTGAAACCAAATCTTAAAAAAATTTAGGCATTCCCTAATCTTTTAATATATATTATAAGATCTTAATTAGTCTAACTATACTACTATAAATAATAAAATAATCAACTAAAAAAATTATAAATATTGTAATTACATACGTTGAATTTTAAAAAAAAATTATATTGTCCCCACTCTCCAAATTTTCTGGCTCCATCCTTGTATATACATACATACGTGGGAATTGGGATTTAGTCCAGGGAGTGAGAGTAATTAATATTAATGATCCAATGGTCGGCACCGGCATCAAGTTTGAGTACTTAGAATGCACCAATGTTTAATATTAGTTGTAAAATTTTAGTCATTTTTATAAGATCCAAAATAAATTAATCGACTCAATAGATATCTGATCTGAATACCAGAAGTATAAAAAAATAAGATATCTGGTGGGGGAGAAATGGAGGGAAGAAGCGGAGAGGGAAAATGCCACGTCAGCGCATACATTATCAATAATAATAAAGGAAAAACAACTGAAATCTCCTAAAATCAGGAAAATAAAACAAGAGGTCCTCCTAGAGCAGCCTCCCACCACCTTCCCCTCTTCGTGGGGTCCAACGCCGCTCCGCCACCGCCTCGCGGCTTGTTCCTCCCTCTCTTATTAGCCGCCGCCACAGCCACGCTTTCCTTCTCTCTTTTTTGATAAATCCACGCTTTCCTTTTCCGAGGTTATATTTTATTTTTTTGGGGGGAGGTTATATTTTACATTAACATGTATAAACTTCACTAACTACTTGCGGCTTAAAGGTAAAATATTTTTTTCATTTTAAATAGAACCTCGTCGGAAAAATAATCGGATGTTAGATTCAGGGACTAATCACTTGATTTATGAAATATCAGAATTAAACAATACTAAATTGGTCTGATCAATTAATTTTTCAAACATTAAGATTTATGAATATTTTACCTATTGATTTATGATATCAATGAACGGCCCAACCACCACACTGATTCCACTTTGGCATTTTGCAAATTACTAACCATTGATATTGATATCTAGTTATTTCCTTCAATTACATAATTGATGGCTCCCGTAAAAATATAGTTATAGAAAAGACTACCAAATCTAGTATCCTTCCATTACTACTTACCATTAACAAACATGCCATTACTACTTACCTTTAGTCTTAGATTATCAATTTATAATGTCTGTATTATACGAATACGCTCGACTAATTCATGTTCGAATTAGGTATAACACTCGAATGACGGCAAAGCTTTTTAAATTGTATTTAAATTTACTGATGTGGTTCGTTTTTTGAACTCATACAAATTACGACAACTTGCGTATTTGGTCAATGATCGATTGTGCAGGTACAACATTTAGCTGGTCGACTTCTTCGACAATAACTGGAGATGAATTAAACTAATACAAGTGCGATCCGAAAATTTTAAATATGGAGATCAAAAGATCAATAAAAATAATGGTGAAAACTGATATATTTTATTAATCAATTGATTAAGTTGTTGATGCTGGTGTTGTGTGTTGTCCATTTATAATATATGGTCATATCATATGGGTTTCCCGGCTAACCAACGGCTGTAGAAATCCAACGACTCTCTGGGTTTGTACTCTGGTACTGTATGCCCAGCTCCCTGCAAAATGAATATACGACTTTTGTTATTAAATATTAGACAGTAAAAATTCCCAAACATAAAAATTGCCAAGTTAATTAATTAGTTAATAATACTGCTTCCTTACCTTTATGGTTAGGAATGTGAGGTTGTGATCATATCCCTGCAAGTACCTGTACAAGGCAACACCATCCACGTATAAATATAGATCTTAACAGGATAGATGGGGCGATTAAGATGAGGTCTAATATAAATGTATATCTAATTGTCTATTCACTCGTGGGAACAGGACGGTCCGGGGACCATTTATGATAACACACGACACTCGAACGATAAATATACCCACCCGGCAACTTGGTCATTGGAGATCCAGGGTCTCCATTCATCTATGATGTTATAGCCCATTCCTCTTGTCCATGCTTGTGTCCCCGTAAATGGCACGCACATGTCATGATCTCCACTGCATCCATCCATCGTATACATATATATAATTACATAAGAGTAACATTTGTATACGTAACTAGCGAATACCCAATATATTCTATTGAATTAACCACAGGTTAATCCAAACTCCCTTACGATTAGATTCTGTTTGGAGTAACAAATTTAACAAGTTAAGTAAGTACCTGTAGATGAGTGCTGGGTATCCCTGCATGGTTAAGTTTCTGTGATAAGGCATCATACTGTCAGCTCCATATCCGTAGTCTATTTTTCCCGTGCATAACTCCCATGGTCCAGTAACCGATTTCTGCGATTGATTGTTATTATGGTCAACGACAATTTGTTAATGTGCCGAAATTACTTGGGTGTTAAGTCTCTTCCGCAAATAATTCTAGGTGAAAAAGAAATAAGAATCTCTTACTGGCTCAGCATGAATAGCTTGCCTAACCGATTCTTCATTTAGCCATGCGGTTGCCACTTCGTCATTCTTCAAAATAGCAAAATTCGTTGGATTATGTTTGTTAAATCACAGGGTAAATTAAGTAATGTGAGGAATGGAAATGCACGATAATTTTATTTGGATATCAAATATTCATGAAATTGGAGAATTTTTTATTATGTAAAATGTTTGGATTAGTCGGGCAGGTGGTAACTTACCGTGCACGGAACAAAGCCATAGAGGGTCATCTGATGGAGAAGTGTGGGCCACGAAGGGAGATTGCGGGACCCATTAATGTGAGTAATGGGCCCAAGAGGCCATGCCCGGCCGAACATCCTCTTCCTGACTTTGAGAGGCCTCTCGGTTTTTCCCAACTGCTGGAAGCTCAGAGGCAAGCTTGCGTTCCCATGGGCATTGGCTTGGGCCTCTGGGTCATGGTAACATGGTTCCAGTATATCGTACACGTTCAAATCAGATGTACACTTCACACCAAAAATAATAATAAATTGAATAATATCAGTCAAGAATCCCCGAATAATACTTAACAAAATTATGAAGACGGTAGAATAATATTTGAAACAGAAAAAATTGCATTAGTAAATTGTGTATAGAATAGGGAGGAGAGGACAATTTGCCGATAATAAGTGTTTTATAGCTCGAGCACAATAAGCGGTGTTTTATGTAAGTTTTTGAAACGTGAGTTATTAAGGTATTTAGTCTAACGGCACATGTACAAATTCAGGAATCTCTATAGTTCAAATCCTAGTATTGTATAATTATGGTGTAAAATTTTACCTTTCGAATTTTTTTTTGAAAATTACGTATAACATATGGTATTGAAGTTAGTAGAGGAGACGGAAATTTTTGTTAGAAGAGTCTATTTGACAATAACAATAATTATTATTATGGTATCAAACTTTGGATTGTATTTTAGTAGAGCCGATCCCAATTTTTTTTGGATAAATACATGATATAGTTTGATCAGATATTTATAAATTTTATTATTTGGTATATTAATTTTAAAAAAAATTAAGCGGGGCAACATTCTATGTGGCGCTCCCACTGATCAAAGTGTAATTAATTCAGATTAAACCGAGCTTCGATGTTCCATCCTCACCTCGTCAACTTTGTCCATGCTCTTACGGCAAGCCTCTTCTGAGCCGTTCGTCACATTTTTGCAATTAGCTTCCACTTCCTGCGACAATTAATGATTTCCACTCCAATGCAATTAGTACATTTGTTTCAAAATGTTCTATTTTCGTTTGCGAAGACCGCTCTCGAGAAAGTTATTGTGGACATTATTACTTGCAAAATTAAAATCCTGATTCCATTTCCAGAGCTAGTGTGTGATAATTAAGCACCTGGTTAATATCATTTGAGATGAGGCCCATCCCATGAACAAATTGGAGGTAAGCTTCCAAGCCTTCGTAGGTGTCATCTGTGACCCCGTTGCCCACCAAGTAACCCTGCATTATTTGGATTGTTAAAGACAAAGACGCACACTTGTATATAAATTATTGTTTGGTTAATTATAGAACGATGTCTAATTTGGCAATCACTTGCCAATTCAGGAACAATATTATCTTTTTTTTTGGTAGGTTGATGTTTCATTAAAAATAATATATTTACAAAAACATTATTGTCTCCTTTTGGATTAAGAAGAGTACACAACTAGCTTGAAGTTAGAGAACTTAATTAATCTGTCAACTATATCTTGAGGAAAGGGTTTTCCAACCTTGAAATTAATTACTGGCTGTACACCTGCTTGTATACCTGGCAAAGAAAGAAAGGTCATGAAATCAATTAATCGATCCTGAAAATTTACGGCAATTTTATAGTCTTATATGGTCTATTTTTTGGATAAGTAAAAAAGGATGAGACTATATATGACTTTAAAATTGTCGAACCAGTTAAATTTTATATGATCTTATATAACCCAAACATGAATCACTTAATTAATTAATGTAAATGTACCTTTGACAACTTCGGAAGAAAGCATAGGGACATAGACTCCAGCGTAGGACTCTCCCGAGATATAGAATGGATTCTTGGCGAATTCTGGGTAAAGCTCAAACCACTGTGTGGATATATATCATAAGTCAAATTAACATTAATATTATGAGTTATATCAATTCCAATTTTTTTATTAATTCTAATTGATCTTGGGTTACCTTGAGAAGGAAAGTATGGGAATCAGCTGCCGTCTTGAAGTCATCAGTTATATAATTACTTTGGTTGTTGGAGTATGATAAGCCGACCCCGCAAGGAGAGTCCAAATAGATCATGTTTGAGACCTATCTAGCAAGAAACAAATCATATATATGAGAGCAAATAGATTAAAAAAACACACAATCCCGATAAATTAATCTGAGAATCATTAATTATTCTCGACTCTTAGTACCCTTTAATTACATTTTGTTCATGTGGAAGATAGCTAGATTATAACATCTAAATGGGGTCCAAGAAATAAGAAAAAATAGCAAGGGATTAATATCAAATAGAAGAGAAATATGAAGACCTTGGACCAGCTATATGGATTGAGGTGCAGTGTCGGCAGACTTCCATTTGAACTTCCTTTTTCGTAATTGAATGGCCCTATAAGAAACGCCAAAATATTCCACAATTATCAACTTAAATATCTTGCTGCACGATCAAGAATTTTTTTTCTCAATTATACATAAGCGCAATCAGTCATTATTAAATTAATAGATTATGTTATTTTTGAGATTTGATTCAAGTAAAAAAAAGACGAATCTGAAATTTTTACGAAGACTAGGATTTAAACTTTAAAAGAAAGATAGTTACCGTGTTCATAGACAAAGCCATCAAAGCTGGAGCAGCCGGGGCCACCATTAAGCCATAACACCAAAGGATCTTGAGATGGATTGCTCTCCGAAGATACGAAATAGTAGTAGAGATTCTTGTCATTAAAGCTCACATAACTGCAACAAAACAAGGTCACCATTAATTCCACCCTTTACATAATCATTAACTGCTCTTTCTTTTTTCCATTACATTCTGAAGTAAATTATTATATCTGAGTAGTCCAACTAATCGTCGGATAACTTATTTGAAAGGTAACAAAGTTCTGTACCCGCCATAGTGTTGGGAAGGAAGAGTCCCGCTGAAGCCAGGAAGTTGAGTAATGAGAGAACCCTGAGGAGCTGCTTTATTAGAAGGTATGATAATTAGCAAAGATAAAGCCAACAAGCATCTGCAGAAACCACTGCTGCTCATCATTTCCCTCCCTAGCTTCTAAGTCAAATCAAATAATTCTAATAACAAATCAACTTACAAACCCCAATTATATAGTGTGACAATAATATACAACAGGCGACAATTTCTATAATCATCATTGGGATTAGCAATTCGATGGGAATAATGCACCAAAGATGAGTCAAAAAGGGCTGAAATTAGAAATAAACTAGCTATAATTTACTACCTACCTAGGCCCAACTGGAATATGTATCGCCCGAATAATAGAAATATATAATTTGTGATTGTCTCCTACGAACGATCAACAATAATTGATGCTTCAACTCATCTCTTAGATTGAGCCTCTTTCCCAATTGTTTTTAACATTGTATGTATCTCCACAATTCTAATTATAAACGACGATGAGAGTTGTTTGCGTTACAAGGCTATATTGTAAATGTTTGACGTTAGTTCGATATCAGACTAACGTCAAACTCTCTTGTCAAGTTCGATATTGGTGGACATTCTTCATTCCAATAACTAAATGCCCTTACTTGTTTGGCTATATATCTCTTTTCCAACCATTACAATTATAATAATGGTTGCTAATTACAATATCTGTTAATCATCCATCGACAAATCAAAGTCACTAAACCTAGTCAACGAACACGGTGTCTCTGAATTGACTACTGTAAACCAAGATCAATTTGGAGGCCAGAACATAATTATCATCTTCATTCCTTATAAACAAATAAAAATATCGTATCCTACATCGAAAATTACTAACGTACAATAAAGTCTACTAAGCGACCTAATAATATTTCGGCCGACATTTTACGTGTATGCCTTTGACTACCATGGAAGCTAATGTAGATGCAGGGGATAATACACGCTTCTTTTTAATCCGAATTTCAGAGATAATGTTAAATTCTCTTCACATATGTTCAAAATATACAATTCGTCCATCAGATTTTAAGTTACGTTGGTTAACATGCTATACAGTTCAGTTGTAAATATTCACATATTTTATAGCAATAAAATTTACCTTTTAAAAAAACACGCTATACAATTCTATGTGGGATATAACACCGACTCACTCAATGTTTTGTATCCATAGTGTAATTTAGTATTTAAATAAAATTTACCGTTTTACTTATAAAACAAAATTACCATTTCAAAAAACACACTATTTTTTCAAAAAAAAAGAAAAGTATATTTTAATAACGTATGGTTTCACTTTTTTTTTCATTCAAATCCTCTGGTTTAAAATTGGTAATTCAGCCTATGTGGTTTAACAATTTTTATCTGGGCAGCTGCGCGGCCAAACGGACTTGAAACACTGTCATTTTTTACTCGACCTGGCAGACACATGGCGACCGAGTGAGTTTAGTTAATGTTCACATGTAATATGGCAAATTATCTAAACAGTTCTAAATTTATTTATATTTTTACAAAATCTCCTCATAACCCTAAATCTCCCATCCTCCCTCTCCCATCCTCCTTCTCCCTCTTCATCCATGTGAAAACCATGTCCTTTCACTCCCGCTTCAACTCCAAAACGACAGTGTTTCAAGTCTGTTTGGTCGGGCAGCAACTCGGGACTTGTCCGAATAAAAATTGGTAAACTACAAGGACTGAATTACCGATTTTAAACCACATGATCTAAATACTAAAAATTATGAAACTACATGATATTAAAGTGCATTTTTTGAAAGAAAAAAATGAAGACGCCGTCCAGAAAGTAATGCAATTGCATGTTATCAATGAAATGAAGCTTATAGATATATACATCCGAGATATAGTCAGGGAGTAGCAGTATTCTGAATAAATTCGAGTTCTTAAAATACAGCAATTTAAATATTTGTTGTATTATTTTTTAAAAAATTATTTGACTTTAATTATATTAGTCGATTGAGAATTTCTAACAGGTATAACCAAAAAATATGTTTTTAAGGTTAAACAAAAAAAATCTGGTGGTGGGGAGAAATGGAGAGAGGAAGTGGAGAGGGTAAGTGCCACGTCAGCGCACACATTATCCAGAATAATAAAGGAAATGAACTGAAATCTTCTAAAATCAGACAAAAAAAAACAAGAGGTCCTCCTAGAGCAGCTGTTGCAATAGCCAAGAGATCAATGGAAAGAGATGACTGCAAGTGCTTGCGTGTCCTCCTCCACCCTCCCACCACCTTCCCCTCTTTGTGGGGTCCACCGTCGCTCCGCCACCTCCTCGAGGCTTGCTCCTCCCTCTCTCATTAGCCGCCGCCACAACCACTCTTTCCTTCTCCGAGGTTATAATTTACACTAACAAGTATACACTTGATTCATTACTTGCGGCTCAAGGTATTTTACTACGCTAGAATTTTTGTATTCATCCCAAAATTTTAGTGACTCGTGCAATGAATTCGAGTGCAGCAATAAATGATTCTAACAGGACAGAAGCAGAAGTGATCGGTTCCGAGGCGGACAGGATGGTTGATGGGATGGACTTTGGTGAGCTTTGCAATGAATTCGAGTGCATCAGTAGCCCGCTGGTCGAGTCCACGGCAAGGCAACTACTCCGCGACATCCTCGAGCTGCGCAGAGGCAATCGTGCGCTCGGAAGCTACTCCGTTACAGTTGCATATAAGGTGCATTGCATTCTTCTCCCTTCTCTATATAGATTAGCTTCTGTGGTTGATCGAGCTGCATTGTTGTTAACTCTCGCCTGCAGGACCCTGTAAGAAGTTTCAAGGGCCGCGACAAGTACAAGAGACCACTGTGGGTGACTGGTGCGCTAGCGAACCCGTCTGTGGTGAGTTCGGTAGCCTCGCCACGCGATTGACAGCACGTCTGTCACTGTTTTCATCCTCTGATGAATTTCGATATCTCTGTTACATTGTTACAGACTGTGCAAGAAATGGCGATGTTATCGACCAGTGTCTTAAATATCAAGTGGACGGTCAGGGGGAAGCCCAAGTCCTTCATTGCTGCCATTGCTGGAGATCTGATAATAAAGGTGAATTCCCAGTTCACTCTAAACCAGATCAGCGGTCAGGTGATCGAGCACGAGGAGTCGTGGGACTTGTCCGACACGTCGGAAATAGGTCGGGTGTTTTTCTGGGCGTCCAAGCGCCTGTTTGCTACATCTGAATCTGCCAAGGACCTGGCCGAGCTCCTCAACAAAATGGGTAGCCGCATCTCTACGGGAAAGGAGAACTTGGAGATGTACCCTGACCTCATTCCTGATCCTACCAAGGTAATATGCTCATCCTTAAAAAGGACACTCTTGATAACCTTCATCTGGATTGTCCTGTATTTCTCGTTTTGTATGTGTTTGAGCATGTTCCTAGTGTATGAATATTGTTTGCATGCACAATATTTTCACGGATACAACGTGTACTAAACTAACTAATCCAGTTTCAATTCTATCTGCAGTTCTTTCAACGGGACGACGACTTTCAAAGAGACTTCTACCAAATCGCTCTGTTATTGGCTGTGCTGTATTTGATTGTTCAGTTTCTAAAGATCACCTTATAAACTTTCCACCATTTGAAGAGGATGTCTTGTATAATCAAATACATAATGTACATCTCCTTGGTGTGCAATGACCATGCTGAGATTTCTCTCAATGGTCTGGTAACTTGTATTGGTCCAATGTTTCTTCTCTTTTTTGACAAGTAGATGATGGATTTGAGAGATGCTACCAAGATTACAAACAGTATATCATGTCTCAATTATAACTCTGAGAGGCGGCCCCCGACTAGACGAGCCATTCGTCGTAGCGTTTGATGACGATGGCGAAAGATAACATGGTTTCTGTGGTTCCATAAGCACCACAAGGCGGCAGCCAATACAATAAACCAGGCATTCACTCCAAATTCAGATTCCATCACACATTGGAAACACCACAAGGCGGCAGCCAATACAATAAACCAGGCATTCACTCCAAATTCAGATTCCATCATACATTGGAAACAAAAGTTGGAGGGGAAAAAGCACTTGAAATATTTGAATCTTGCTCATCTTTCTTGTGTGGTGTTGGTATGGGACAACTTTGTTTGAGAAAAAGAAATGTGAAAAGAATGTGATTGGGGGGTATTGCACTCGACAACTTTTCGGTAATCTATGTTACAACAGATCAAAAGAATGCCATACCTGTTGCTTGTTCAATTTATTCACCTTAATCTATGAAATATGACAAAAAGCAACAACAGAAATGTCCCCAGCCTCCCACCACCGGTGAGTCCGGTTGCCCCGGAAAGATCGTTAGCACCGACAGAGAACGTTGACCCGGAGCTGTCATCCTTCACTTGGATGCTCGAAGAACCTGAAATCAGCCATATGATGATGTAAAGAAAGCTATACATCCTGCATCGTTCTGACAAAGTGGAGATTCGCGCATGAAAACCAAGTTAACAAAAATGCGGCAGTACAACACAACCACTCACAGTTGTACGGTGTCCATCCGATGACCTGATTCTCGAGATCGTATACAACAAGCTTATTTGAAAGTACAAGGTCTGCATTCAGAACAACTCAGTGTTAAGTTATGATGAGAAGGGCGCTTGAATCACTTAACAGACAAGGAACCCAGGAGTTAAAGGAATTAGGTAAGTGAAAAAGGATTGAGATGAACAGTTGGCTAGGTTTAATACCTCCCAAAAGAGTCATGTCTGCGCTATCCTTGGACTGCAATGCGCTGTTCTGCCAGCCGAAGCACCATGCGTCATCCTATACCAGACATGAAAATGTATCATTTACTTAATGGTGCAAGAAAGAGCGATGATGAATGTAACCTACAAGAAAGTATTAACGAATTCTGAAGTATTCAACTTACGCGGACTTGGAACAGATAGTCACGAGGGTGAACTATCAACGTAAGCGAATTTTTAAAATGGAATGTGACATCTGGGAATCCATCATCAACTCTGCATGAAGAGGAGAAGCAAAGACAAAAGCATGAGAGACAGTTACAACTGCATGGAGGTAAGATCAGCTAATGAAAGCACCGAAAAGGTTACGGCTGGAATAAGCTCATAACAAAAGGGGAATCAGGCTCTTGGCTCGATCAATAAAATCAAGTAACTTTGACCAAGCAAAGATAAACAAAATAAGCTCTTTCGCTCAAGGGTAACCGCACCGAGCACCTTACTTTCCAGTGTACTGAAAGCATTGAAATTGGTCTTCCACTGTATGTAGTGTTAATCCTGGCTGTTTGGCCATAATCTGAGTCATACCAAAATATTAGTCACAGAGGGAAAAAGTGTGAGTATCAGTTTCGTTAGAAATGAAACCAACATGACCATAGAATAACGGAACCTGAGTCATCAGCGCCTCATATACAACTTCAGGAAGATATGCCAACGTAGTTCCACTGTCAACTATGGTTCCTTTACGATCTTCGGTGTCAAACACATCTGATGGAAGGTCCAGCACTGTACCTTCAACGTCAATATCCTTCAGCACAACATTGTAATGCACCCTAATATATAAACAACCAGTTATTAGAGATTAAAAGTAAACAAGTTAAAGACAAAACACTAGCGCATAAACTTCTTCCATATGCATGGAGTTCATGATTCAGAAGAAGGAGAATGCCAAGACAGAGTCACATACTGATTTGGCACGATTGGAGTGGTATTCACTTTTGGTGACACCACTTCCCCGATGGTAAAAATTCCACCACCGTTTGTTGAATCCAGGCAATGTGAGAACACTTTTGGAACCTGTCCAGCTAAAGCAAGTTGCGAAAGCAATGATGTATTTGATTGTCCAAAACCAATAATTCCATCAAGCGCCTCAGAAGATGTGCCCAACTCCCCGGACTGTTGAGCTCCGCACCTGTCCCATATGAGTTACCGGTTAACATAATCCTTACAATTTGTGCATTTGAGAATGAAGTGGCAAAGCTATAGCACCAATATGCACGTGAAGCAGAAAGACAAGAGTCAACTCTGTTGAACAACCCAGCATTTCAAGAAACTACACAACTCTTGCTTAGTGCTTACCCAAATATGACACTCCCATTCAATTTCGATGTTTGAAGATTTCCTGTCAAACTGTCAAGCTGCACCTGGTCCTTCACAAAGTATCCGACAGTTTCGCTCCCATCCCCATAAACAACTCTGTATTCGCACTTGACATGTTTTGTGCAACCAGAGAGTTCGCCACCGTACATCGATGTACAAAAGTCAGCACTGCATTCAACTTCGGATGAACTTGATGAGCTTGATGGATCGTATAAACTTAGTTTGACCTGGAGAAGAACATTCAATCGCAATGGTCAACAGCTCCCTAACTCTTGGAAGCAGGATACGAAATACAAAAAAGACAAGCAAACTTTTCAGCTTCATCATGCCATGAATGGATGGTGTTCTAGATGCAAGAAAGCTTACGCCAAGGTCGCTCTTCTTTGGGCACTTGTTGCAGTCGATGCAGTTCACCCAGAGGATATCGCTTCCGGTGTCAACTTGCACGTAATATTCTTTGGACGGGGTCCCAAGACCGATTTTCGTGTAGTAAAGTCTAAAACCAGCAAATGAAGCAAAGCATCGTCATTTAAGCAGCATCCAGAGGTAACTGAGTACAAGGGGAAAGAACATTCTGAGCGTACCACTTTCCTAATTCACATCCCTCTCAAGTATCAATCTAGAACATTAAGTCAAGTCAAACACATTCAATGCACGGTCAATGCCACTCTAGCGGATAATTCAGGCTCAACCACTTGTATGAACAAGAAATCCAGAAAATTCGATACCAACCGGAGAAAACAACATCATATATACATAAATTAAGCATCAAAAGCCTACAAAAAGAACGAAAAATAAAATAAAAAAAGAGGTGCAAAACGGTGGGATCTCTAGAAAGCAAGAGACTTTCCTTTGAAAAAGAAAGAAAGCAACAATCTTTCTTTTTAAAGAACAGAGAGAGAGAGAGAGAGAGAGAAGGGAAGCTGACCCGGCGCTGGACGGCAGCCCATTTCCGCCAAGGGGTATGTCGACGGCGGCGAGAAGCCTGCCGTGGCGGAGGACGTCGTGAGCCTTGAAGGCGCTCAAGTTCCTCACCGGACCCGAGAACTTCCGCTCCACGTTGAACACGAAGTTCCCGTTACAGGAACAAGCAAGAAAGCCCAATTGAACCACCACCAACACCCCCACCACCCTCCTCCCTAGATCCATCCTCGCAGTTCCTCTCTTTTATCTTTTTTTTTTTGGCTCTCAATGGGAAAAAGTTGCAACCTTTGGGCTGTGGGTTATCTCCCCTCCTGGGGTCATGGTAGGAGAAGAAGAGAGGGGGGAGAGAGAGAGAGAGAGGAGACTATTTTTTTTTTTAATTTTTATGAAGGAAGAAAGGCCAAAGGAAGGAGGAAGAGGGAGGAGGAGGCAGGGGAATGTGAGCTAGCGCGTTTTCAACGGTATACGGCACGTCCTTTTTTTCCAACTATTTGGTTGCGTAACATGTTGTGTTGTGTTGTGTTGTGTCGTGTCTGTTATTAAGTGCCCACCTCCTGGCTCCTCCTTTATTTATTACTGTCACCACTTATTTTTAGTTTAAGGTTAATCTTGTCCTTGCTTTTGGTTATCTTCGATTTCGTTTCCTCTTTAGTCTTTTTTTTCGTGATATTATCTCCATTTTAGATATATCTTGTTTTAGTTAAATAAAAAAAGCTTAAGATTTCGTTAGAAAAAATTCCAACTTGTTTTTTTCTATAAAATTTGAATCAGTATCAGTCGAAGAATCAAACTTTCTTATACGTATTAACAAAATCGACGACATAATTTTATGGTGGTGTTGGAGTACAAAATTAATGTCTCGCATTGATGATGATCTATCTCCAGATGTGCGGGAATTGGCTCAGGCTCGTCGGTACGTGGAGCCAAGGTGAGAGGCCCCCTCGCTTACTGAGCGAGCCCGGGCGAGAGGCTCCTCTCGCCCACGTAGGCGAGTCCGAGCGAGAGACTCTTCTCGCTCACGTTGATGAGCCCGGGCGAGAGGCTCCTCTTGCCCACGTTGATGAGCCCGGGCGAGAGGCTCCTCTCGCCCACGTGGGCGAGTCCGATCGAGAAACTCTTCTCACTCACATAGGCGAGAGGCCGGTGGGAAGCATGAGCGAGGAGCCGAGTGAGAGGCCGTAGGCGAGAGGCTGAGCGAGAGGCCGAGCAAGAGGCCGAGTGGCGAGAGGCCTATGGCGAGAGGCCGAGCAAGAGGCCGAGTGGCGAGAGGCTGAGTGAGAGGCCTACGGCAGAGGCCGAGTGGTCAGAGGCCGAATGGCGAGAGGCCGAGTGAGAGGCCTACGGTGAGAGGTCGAGTGGCGAAAGGCCGAGCGAGAGGCCGGGTGGCGAGAGGCCGAGTGAGAGGCCTACGACGAGAGGCCGAGCGAGAAACCTAAGGCGGGAAGTCGAGCGATAAACCTAAGGCAGGAAGCCTAAGGCGAGAAGACGATCGGGGAGACTAAGGCGAGAAGCCGAGCGAGAAGCCGAAGGTGAGAAGCCAACTTGGACCCGAGCGGAAAGCTCATTTGACCTTCGTAGGCGGGAAGACGATTCCGGGAATAGGTCCACTTTGGTTGAGGAGGCCGTTAGCTTGAGCCCATTTTGGGATTCACTTTGGGCCTGACGAGATGTCCATCTTGGGCGATGACGGACTTGAGTCAAGATTTTGCGTGGGAGATTCGAGAAGGTCAAGACAATCTATATTCTCCTAACTTGAGCCGAGATTCTCAATATTTGGCAAGACTTGGTAAGTTCCTCTTTAGGCCGTGATTGCTTGGTCGTCACATTTTGAAAGCTTCCTATTCGAGGACGGGATCTGCTCATTTAAGGAAGACGACTTGTACTGAGCCGAGAAGATCCCATCATATTAGGAATAAATAACTTAAAGCGGATCTCTCGGGATTAAGACTTGGAGCCGAAAGTCTTGGAGGTGGTTTAGGATTTTCTATTCTGAAGGCGCGGAGGTTAGGTCAAGGCACTCTATATAAGGAGGGCTCGGGCGAGAGAATGGACATCAACAACACAACACAACACACAAACTACTTTACTTATCATTGTTACTTTTTCTTTCCTTAGCCTGTAGTCCGTAGTTCATAGCTTAGCCTACCCTAGCATAGTTAGACCGACCTTGGGACGACTACTCCGGATCCGACTTAGGTTACTTGTTCACTTATTCCCGCAACATATTTTTTGGCACGCTCGGTGGGACTAAGGAGGGCGTTTGAGAAGGCGGTCTAACACCTTTGCCCAGCCAAGGGTATCAAGAAGTTTGTTGCTTCGGTTCTTTCTAAGGAGCCAATACCTTTTGCCTCTCAACTAAACGTGAGGAGGAACTCACCTACTGTGGCTTTCTCCAAAGAGCCGGCTGAGATCAACATCGTCCCGATGGAGTTCTATACACCCGTCGTCCCGATGGAGACATATGCCACTTTTCGTGCTCGGAAGCTCTACAAAGAGCCTTTTGGGCACTATGAGGAGTCCTCACGGTTGGTCATCAATCAACACCAAGGGATGAGCTTATCTACCGGATCAGCTGTACCCGTCCAACCGGCCTATGGGCAACCATGGACCGGTCATATACCTTTCACCACAGCTCCGCCATCGTCGGGTGTGTTTGACTATGATCTAATGCCCGAAATTCCTATGTATCCCCCGTACCAAAAAACTCCTTATATGGGGACACATAGAGTGAACTACTCAGGACAGTACGAGACCGCAAGGACAGGGGCTAACAATGTCCAAGCGAGATCGAGCTGGTACCAATCGGCCCTGACCCAAGACTGGTCATACCCATCTAGGGTCTCGGCAGACCAAAACTCTTTCAAAATGAGGGATGTTTGCACGAATCCTTTGTTCGACTCAAAGGTTTCCAATCCTACCTCGACCCTCCAAGTCATGGATCAAGCACAGATGGACCTAGACAAAGAGGACAACTGCCATCCCATCAATCGACAAGAAGAGCTCGATGAGGATGACGAGCTCTATGACGACGACGTCAACCAACAAGAAGAGCTCGATGAGGATGACGAGCTCGATGAGGACGACGTCAACCGATAAGAAGAGCTCGATGAGGATGATGAGCTCGATAAGGATGACGTCAACCGATAAGGAGATCTCGATGAGGACGATGTCAATCGACAAGGAGAGCTCGAAGAGGACGATATCAATCGACAAGAAGAGCTCAATGAGGATGATGTCAATCGACAAGAAAAACTCGATGAGGACGATATTAATCGGGAAGAAGAGCTCGATGAGGACGACGTCAACTGTCAACTGACATTGGGGTCTACCTGACGACAAGGGATAAAAGGGCAACCCTTATCTTCCCAATCCGAGAATTCCGGCCCGCATCAATTCTTGGAGGACCAGTCATCGTTGGGCCCTCACCGTATTGCTCATGTTGCCATAGTTGGCTTCGACCGAAGGCAAAAGAGAAATTCCAAGCAAGAGAAGGCCAATCCTAAGACCCGAAGGGTAAGACTCGGGGGGCAGGGACGACTGGACCCTAAGAAAGAAAAAATTGATCCTAAGACCCGAGAGGCAAGACTCGGGGAACACAGAAGGCCGCCTGATAACGATATATCAAATGCTCATAAATCTTTTTGTTCAAGGGGAGCCGATCATCCTAAGCGAGGGAAGGCCGACCTTAAGACTCGAGAGGCAAGACTCGGGGGGCAAGGAAGATTGTCCGACAATGGCATCCTAAAAGCTTGGAAGTGCTTTTGTTTGAGGGGAGCTGATAGTCCTAAGCAAGGAAAGGCTGACCTTAAGACTCGAGAGGCAAGACTTAGGGGGCAAGGATGGCCATCTAATAGTAGATTCCTAAGGACTCAAAACTTCTACCGTCCGAAGGAAGCCGATGAGACATGGAGGCTCTGTCATCCTCGTATCAAGGTAGACCTTCAAGATGGGTCCAACCCACGTCGGTATGTCTTTAACTAACTTAGAGATATAAGGGTCATCCCTAATCCACCAATGCGAGATGTCCTGACCAAAACACAGAGACGCCGCCTTGTAAGGAAGATCCAGAAAAGAAGGCAAGCCATCAAAGACTTCGAAAGGCAAATCGCAGAGCAAAGGGTCGAGCTGGAGAAATAAAAGGTGCTTCTATCTCGTCCGTGGGTGAAGTCTCATTTGGCCTCGACTCAAAGTCGGGCGAAGAATGTGAATGTCTCTAACTGGGAGAAGGGAGATGACCTCAAGTACGTTAAAGAGGTCCGACTAAAGGCACCCACTATACTATGCAGGAAGTTGACCCGCAAGTGGGTACCTAAGGTCATGAGCGAGATTCATCCCAAGGAGAACACACAGCGGGAGTTTATTCTCGACCAAAAAGAGAAAGAGGTTTTGGTCGACCTTGACACGAGGTGCATTAAGTTTGGGAACTTCCCAAGCAAGCTGGCAATCAATAGGACATCGGCTAGCCTCGGACAGGAGCCCAACCAATCGAGCCACTTTAAAGATGACATAATAAAAAAGGACCCTACTAAGCCTCAGATAGGAGAGATGTCCTCTGTCATTCCCATGGTAGAAGCCTTCAATGGCGACGTCACCATTGTGAGGCCAACCCGTAGAATGGATGATCGCAAGAAATCTCTCTGCATCATGGCTCACATCCTTAGGGAGCTGATCGAGAGAGTACCCGTGGACGGCATGGGTGTGGTGAACATCTTTCTTCAGTTGCTCCTCTACGAACGCAATAAGGAGAAAAAGGATACCAGCCCGACCGGCATGGTCATAACTAATTTTATCGAGAAAGGGCGAGACTCAATCCGCTCCAATCAAGTAATCCCATCTTCCATCTGACAATGTCTAATTCAATAGAAATCAGATGGAAAATGTGTTGATCATGATGGCCGATGCACGCCCATTCGTGTCAACCACCCTCTATATTAAAGTCGTCCTATATGAGGGGTCTTAGTGCCAATAAGTGTATTTTGGGGAAGCATGGATGGCAGATCTTCCCGATGTACAAGCTTAATCAAATGGAAGGTGCATTCAGTCCAAAGATCGAACAATGCCATACCAGGAAGGCAAGTACTCCGTCTTGCCCATGAAGAGTAAGGTAATGGGCGATAAGGTGACTGCAGGTTTACACCTTGTCACCATATAAGTCGGCTAAATATGTCCTCGGGACGACGGCCTAGACTTCTTTGAGCTGCACAGTTTCATTCTGTTACAAGCTAGTGGAAGGAAGCCAAGCCGAAGATGAAGAACCACATCAACGCTTCTCGCCTGACCGTATCGAAGCGTTAACGTGCGGGGGGCATTGTTGGAGTACAAAATTAATGTCTTGGATTGATGACGATCTATCTCCAGATATGCGGGAATTGGCTCAGGCTCGTCAGTACGTGGAGCCCGGGTGAGAGGCCCCTCTCGCTTACTGAGCGAGCGGGCGAGAGGCTCCTCTCGCCCACGTAGGCGAGTCTGAGCGAGAGACTCTTCTTGCTCACGTTGGTGAGCCCGGGCGAGAGGCTCCTCTCGCCCACGTGGGCGAGTCCGATCGAGAAACTCTTCTCACTCACATAGGCGAGAAGCCGGTGGGAAGCATGAGCGAGGAGCCGAGTGAGAGGCCGTAGGCGAGAGGCTGAGCGAGGAGCTGAGCGAGAGGCCGAGTGGCGAGAGGCCGAGTGGCAAGAGGCCTACAGTGAGAGGCCGAGTGGTGAGAGACCGAGCAAGAGGCCGAGTGGCGAGAGGCTGAGTGAGAGGCCTACGGCAGAGGCCGAGTGGTGAGAGGCTGAGTGGCGAGAGGCCGAGTGAGAGGCCTACGGTGAGAGGCCGAGTGGCGAAAGGCCGAGCGAGAGACTGGGTGGCGAGAGGCCGAGTGAGAGGCCTACGATGAGAGGCCGAGCGAGAAGCCTAAGGCGGGAAGCTGAGCGATAAACCTAAGGCAGGAAGCCTAAGGCGAGAAGACGAGCGGGGAGACTAAGGCGAGAAGCCGAGCGAGAAGCCGAAGGTGAGAAGCCAACATGGACCCGAGCGGAAAGCTCATTTGACCTTCGTAGGCCGGAAGACGATTCCGGGAATAGGTCCACTTTGGTTGAGGAGGCCGTTAGCTTGAGCCCATTTTGGGATTCACTTTGGGCCTGACGAGATGTCCGTCTTGGGCGATGAAGGACTTGAGTCAAGATTTTGCGTGGGAGATTCGAGAAGGTCAAGACAATCTATATTCTCCTAACTTGAGCCGAGATTCTCAATATTTGGCAATATTTGGCAAGGTCATCACATTTTGAAAGCTTCCTATTCGAGGACGGGATCTGCTCATTTAAGGAAGACGACTTGTACTGAGCCGAGAAGATCCCGTCATAT
Source organism: Hypericum androsaemum (assembly GCA_963995505.1). Classification (NCBI taxonomy): domain Eukaryota; kingdom Viridiplantae; phylum Streptophyta; class Magnoliopsida; order Malpighiales; family Hypericaceae; genus Hypericum; species Hypericum androsaemum. Next base: position 299,884 of record OZ023194.1, on the reverse strand, counting down.
TAGGAACAAATAACTTGATGCGGATCTCTTGGGATTGAGACTTGGAGCCGAAAGTCTTGGAGGCAGTTTGAGATTTTCTATTCTGAAGGCGCGGAGGTTAGGTCAAGGCACTCTATATAAGGAGGGATCGGGCGAGAGAACGGACATCAACAACACAACACAACACACAAACTACTTTACTTATCATTGTTGCTTTTTCTTTCCTTAGTCCGTAGTCTGTAGTTCATAGTTTAGCCTAGCCTAGCATAGTTAGATCGACTTTGGAACGACTACTCCGGATCCGTCTCGGGTTATTTGTTCCCTTATTCCCGCAAGAGGTGGTAAACATTTATACCCAAGTGTCAGTCGTCCTGACCAGTTTTGTTTTGTGCATGGGCAGCATATGTGTGTTTTTTTTCTAGGTACAGCCGACTGTGACCTCTCCTCACGTTTTTCCTCTGCCCAAAAGTTACTCCGGCCACTTGTAAAGGTTAAATATTTTCAAATACGGTAAATATCAATATCAAATAAATGTAAGAGGATACATGCACATTTGAGTGTTAGAATGATTATTTTCAATTTGCATACCATGTCTATATACAACAGCTCCTACTAGGGTGGCCTCAGGATATACATATATAAATGTGATTAATTCGGACCCAATCTTCTAGAAAGATTATTTGATAAGTACGTACACGTCTCAAGTTGCAGTATTAATTATTTTGGTTTGCTACGTACGTGGAAGATTCCGCCTTGGGTTTAGGGTATTTTCTGACGTGGACTTTTTTTTTGGTAGAGTATAGATGCTGATATTTCCAAGTATCACTTGCGTCTACCAGGTCAACGAGCCTTCTCCTTACTCTTGTGAAGTAAAGATAATTATACCAGGACATTAAGTTGTACTGTTCCAGGTGGTACTACAAACTGAATCCAATAAATAGCTACAGCTCATCCAACTTAAAGGAGGTGGGAGACTGTTTTAGAGTTCGATAGTTGTTAGGATTCGGTTTTCGCTTGTTTTTTTTTTGTATCTAGCGAAGTTGTTCACTATTATTCTTCGGGTGGTTAGTTGTATATATTACTTTTATTTATTAAAGCAATTTTACCTACCAAAAAAAACTCACCCAACAAGCCTTGCCGAACGTGTGGTTGGTTAAAATTTGTCTGATAGAAAAAAAATTTCGGACTGAAATATTGATTAGTCAATAAGGATTCTTCTTGTTACTTTTGGAATAATCGTCCCCGACCATTTTGTAATTAATGTGGTGATGGTGTCTACCAGTAAGCATAAAGATTGCTGATCTAATATGCTATTGAACTCAGATGCGTTAAAGTAAAGATGAGTAATTTTGATAGAGACAAGCCACAAAGCTACAAGAGGAAACTTGAGAGTTGGCTCCCGGTCACGGCCAAGAGGTAATAAGTTAAACTTTGTAAATTAAGTAGATCACACTACAACAACAACCAACTGTTCATATTTAATAAGTCCGACCATATTTATTTCCGTTTTCAATGTCCAATATCAAACCAGATAGTGTTTCTGCTCGTACTAGACTAACTAATCTTGATCTTAACACGAGTACATTTACAAAGCTCGAACCTTAAACTACTTATTATCATCATATCCTTTCCAAAACAAACAGTTGAAGCCCTCCAGTACTATTTCGTGTTCAAGTGGGTGGGGTGAAGTAGAAATCAAATCCTAATCCATGCTAACGTTTATCCGGGGTAGGGATGGCAGAAATACTCATACCCTGAGAATCGGACCCTATCCTTACCTTACGGGTCTAGTGTATGTTGACTTTAACTGAGTCTAGGGTAGGATATGTGTATGTGTCCATATTTAGAAGTAGGGTTTAAGATGGGTATGAATCCATAGTTAGACCCTAAGGGTCGGAACCTACCTTTACATTTTTACTCTATTTTAGACTCTACCATAGTTAAACCCTAATTACACCATATTGATAATATATATAATATGCTTTATGGTTAACTTTAACATTTTTATTATGTTATTACACAGGCAACTTAAAAAATGTCGTGAATGATGGATCACTAGAAGCCGACATTATATGTTTTTTTGTTGAATTATTTATGTACTTCAAACTTGAAAAGAAAAACCTTGTACTATTGAAATTAAATTACAAAATTTGATGTTTCATCAATTTTCTATTGAATGTTGATGTATAACGTAGTAGATGTATTGAAATTTGTTTAATTTTTATATAAAAATTAACTTTTTATTAAAAATTATCAAAATACAGAATGTTAAAGGGTCGGACCCTGCAGACCCTGTAAACCCTGGGTCTTCATGAGAGTAGGGTATGAATCTAACAATAAAAAATTTGTAGGGTCGAAGATAGTGTATGGGTCCAACTAAAAAAATTAGAATATAGATAGGGTCCAACCGATACGCTACCCTACCCTACTCATTGCCATCCCTAATTCGGGACCAGTTACACCTAACTCGTTTGGTTGAGTTCAGGCCCCTTTTACAATCGGGCACAATTTGATAATCTTAGTGTAAGCTGAAGCCCACGTTGATAAATCGCTTTCCAAAGATCATCTCAACCAACATTGACATCATATGATGATTGGTGAGCGGAAAATTGATAACGACTATATAGTCCCAATATGCCTTCTTTCTCGTCTCAATAATCTCAATTTTTTTTTAAAGGTGAAGTTATATTACTTCCAAAAAAAAAGTTTACACCATGCATGTCAAAAGAAGAACAACTCTCCACCTATACATATAACAAATTTCATGATAAATTTGTCTAGAATTAAACGGTTAAAGTCAATCGCCTAGTATCTGATACACCACTGATAGAAAAAATAATCTTCCACTCTCAACTCATAACAACCAGATAAAATCACAATCTTATAGCTGCATTCTTAATAGAATTAAGGAGGTCCAGCATTTTTCTTTTCTAGAGAGCAATCAGATCACACAATAAAAACTCATCCTTCATGAAAGAAACTTCCAGTGCATCTCCATCATAATCTGAATTATTTCATGTGAGATCCGCCATGCATTCTATAATATTCAACTTAATTAGAATAGTCTTTTAATAAATTTTCTTAAGACAATTTTTCTTATTTTTGGATGCGCTAGCGGCGCAATAATCTCAAATTATAACCTAATTCTTATGTTGATGACTACTTTTTGAGTACTGACTAAAATTTTGATTATTAGATCGACATCTTTTCAAAGTATTCAAAAAATATTTTAGGAAAAACGATACTTTATAGTTAGGTTCATCACTCACAAAATTAGATTCGTCATATTAAACTCGAGTTCAACACTCCAAAAGCAAGTTCATACCTCAACCCCAAATTGAACCCAAGTTCATCACATAAGAAAGGAGAGGTTCATTAGACCAAATTCAGGTTTAGCGGGCTAGATTCGGGGTCAGCAGCACCATTCGGGCAACATGGGGACATCAGCACATCATCTCCAACGGCACATCATCCTAACGACACATAATTTTTCTAACCGCACATCATCCTAACGGCACATCATCCCAACGGCACATAATTTTTTCAACGGTACATCACAAGGCACACAATCCCAACGACACATCGATTTTTAAAAGGCAAAGTCGTACTACGTGTAGATCGTTAAATTCACTTTCCAAAAATATATTATAATAGCAAAAATTTCAAACGACTCAAAAATTATGGTCTGTAAAAATTTTGATATTTGTTTCACAAAAATACCCTGATACGCGGGCGTCAGACTAACAGCATGGTACTGCAGGCGCCCACATTGTTCGTCCCGAATCCGACCCCAGGTTTAGCATCTCCCATAATAGAGTCACCAGTTAATTAATCGAATTAGTATTTTTGAAAAGTAAACGTCAACGTTTGTACTTTTTCTCTGACCACACCTGTTTTTGTTTTATATATGAGATAATTACTATCAGGACCCCAGAGTATAGTCAAATAGACTCTGAGGACCCTGTAGTTTTTCTACTAATTACTGAGCCCCTGTAGTTTGGTTATTATTATGCATTCCGATCCCCGACTGATGTCAGCATTTTTTTCTTCCTTTTTTTGTCATAGAAATGACCAAAATGCCCCTCCCACTTAAAAAAACAAAAAAGCAAATGCCTCCTCTTTCCATGACCGCCGCCCTCAGCTTCCCCAAGACCGGCTTCGGCCCCAATTCCGACGTCGTCGTGATAGACATCGGCGGCCAGATCTTCCAGACCACGAGGCAGACCCTGACCCAGTCCGGCTCGAAACCTCTTGGAGGGGTTCAACTTGGAGAGGTCGAACCCGTTGCCACTTAGCGGGCGGGACTCCCCCTCAGCGATCTCTGCCATGCCGTTCGGGACCCTCCACGTGCCACACGGCTCCAATATCACCTCCTTTGATTGGTCTCTGAGGAGGAAGCATACCATCCTCACGGAGTTCCCCGCCGTCGACTCGACTCCCTCCTCGCGATTAACCCTAGCCTCGCCGCCGTCGGGGCCACCGACTTCTCCGGCCTCCAGGTGGTCGACCTGGAGAAGGGATTTGTGAGGGAGAGTTTGGTATGGGAGAACGTCACCCAGTCCGGGTCTACTATCCAGGCCATCAGTGCATCGCCGGAGCTCCTATTCTCGAGCTTCGAGTCTGGGAGGCGAAACTCAAGCTGCATCATGGCGTATGATAAGGGGACTTTCTTGCCTGTCGCAGAGATTGGCCACTCAGAGATCTTCGGGGCCGATCTTGGGGCGGGGATCCCGGCCGGAAAGCTAGAGTGGGTGGAGAGCTATGGGTTCCTGATGTCTTGGAGAGCTACGGATATGGGAGGGTTGCGGATAACCAACTTGGAGTTCGGAGGGAACAAGATGTTTGTGACCAGGAGCGATCAGCAGTCCATCGAGGTTTGGCAGAGTCTGGTAAAGGGGTTCAGATTTGAACGATGACAATTTTTTAGTGGGAGGGGCATTTTGGTCATTTCTATGACAAAAAAAGGAAAAAAAATGCTGACATCACCCAGGGATCGGAATGTATAATAATAACCAAACTACAGGGGCTCAGTAATTAGTAGGAAAACTACAGGGTCCTCAGAGTCTATTTGACTATACCCTGGGGTCCTGATAGTAGGAAAACTCATGACTACTTTTTGAGTACTGACTAAAATTTTGATTATTAGATCGACATCTTTTCAAAGTATTCAAAAAATATTTTAGGAAAAACGATACTTTATAGTTAGGTTCATCACTCACAAAACTAGATTCGTCATATTAAACTCGAGTTCAACACTCCAAAAGCAAGTTCATACCTCAAACCCAAATTGAACCCAAGTTCATCACATAAGAAAGGAGAGGTTCATTAGACCAAATTCAGGTTTAGCGGGCTAGATTCGGGGTCAGCAGCACCATTCGGGCAACATGGGGACATCGGCACATCATCTCCAATGGCACATCATCCTAACGACACATAATTTTCCTAACCGCACATCATCCTAATGGCACATCATCCCAACGACACATAATTTTTTCAACGGTACATCACAAGGCACACAATCCCAACGACACATCGATTTTTAAAAGGCAAAGTCGTACTACGTGTAGATCGTTAAATTCACTTTCTAAAAATATATTATAATAGCAAAAATTCCAAACGACTCAAAAATTATGGTCTGTCAAAATTTTGATATTTGTTTCACAAAAATACTCTGATACGCGGGCGTCCCGAATCCAACCCCAGGTTTAGCATCTCCCAGAATAGAGTCACCAGCTAATTAATCGAATTAGTATTTTTGAAAAGTAAACGTCAACGTTTGTACTTTTTCTCTGACCACACCTGTTTTTGTTTTATATATTCATATATTTCAAGAGATACACATTCCTGAAATGTAGGCATTAATGCGTGTTCATGTAACAATCAGAAAAGAAGCTGCGGCTGTTGAATTTAAAAAAAAATGAAACTGTTGTTTTTTCGGGGCAAATTAGTCATAGATCTCTAAAGTTGATAAAAATTGATTAATCAGAAAATACTAGTATTATTTAGTCTCTATTATTTTCCAAATTTAAATGATTAGTCCCTGGACTCAATTTCTGACCACTTTTCGAGTGAAACAATACTAAAAGTATCAAAATACCCCTAAATCTCTTATCCCCAAACCCCCTCATCCACGTAAACCAAAAAAAAACCTCCACAAAGAAAACATTAACCGGGTTCTTGCTTCGTTAGCCGACCTGTTTCCCACCATTGAAATGCAACAATACACAAAGATCGAGCCTTGACACCCCCTTCATATGGCCACCCAATCTATGAAAACAATAACAAAGAATGTGAAAGGGTAGTGGAACGAATTCGGCTTGTTGTCCATGTAATTACTTGAAAACCAAATTTTGAAGTGGTACTTGAAAACTAAATAGAAGCAAAAAGGAGTGGAGGGGGATTTAGGGTTTGGTATGGGTGATTTTTTTGCATTGTATGAAAAAGTGGGTTTAAAAATTAGAGATTTTAAATTTTTTAATGGAAATTTAATAATTTTTAAAGCTAGGGGAATTTAGGTACTTTCAGTGGGCCTCATTGGAAAAGTGATCGAAAATTGGGTTAAGGAACTAATTATTTTAATTTGGAAAATAACAGGGATTAAAAAATAATAGGCTGTCCTGATTAATCAATTTCTACAAACAACAGGGACATATGACTATTTTACCCTTTTTTATCTTACTATAATAATAAAAACCTCTTTTTTGGGTGGTTTGATGTTACAGTGTAAAAATTTTTAAATTACCCTTTTAGTTAAATCGTAGGAATAACTAACAAACATGATTTTAAAAAATATAGTTCAACCGGCGATTCAACCGGTTGGTTGTACCGTAAAATAGCATAAAGAGCGTTCCGAGTTTGCTCATTAAAAGTCGACCTTGCAAATCGCTCAAAATTTGGTCTGAGCGGGTAGTTTGCACAGAAAAATGACCCAAAAAATTCAGTTCGTAAGGTTGGATTGAAAAAAATCAGAGATGGTTTGAAGATGGTCGCCTGGTCGCCTAAACAAGTAGATATTTCTCCCCCAAAAGATAACTTTTTCTCTCTCCCCGACGCTAAAATTGAAAAACAGAGAAGAGAACCCTAATTTTTTTTCCTCTCTCCCCAACACGATTCATCTTCCCCTGACGCCATTGACCAGCTTCTGACGCAAACTGATTCATCTTTCCTTGACGCCCAACCTCAGGTAGCTCTCTCTCTCTTTTTCTCCCTATCTCTCCTCTGTCTTTGAAGTGCGATGATGAAACTTAATCACAAGTTGTCATTTTGATGTCGTATATTGCTTATTGCCGTGAAGTTTGCTTGCTGTTTCATTGGATTTTGGGTCCAGCTTTGTTTGTTATTTTGTTGGATTGGAATAATACATATTTTTGGGTTTGATATTAGTAACAGTAAGTAATAATACATTGTTTAAAAGGATATATAAGTAAAATTAAGATATATTGGATGTAAGACTAATCAATGGATGAGACAAGAAGTGAGTGAATTGGGGGAGATGATCACATATCGATAATAAGCAGGAAGTGGAACAGAAGAAGGCGAGGAAGGAGGTATTATCTGTTTGTGGAAACGGTTTACAAGAACTCAATAATTGCGGAAGCTATTATCTTATATTTTTGTGAAAGGTATTGTCTTAAGCTTATGTTTCAATAATTTAACTTTGTGAACTCTAATTTTTTTTGAAAGGTTTTGTGAACTCTAATATCCTATCTAAATGCTTGTCATTATGCTATTTTTTAGTATTGAAACAGTAATCCTGTCTAATTTTCTAACTTTCTGAACTCTAACTGTTTATGAAAATAACTATTAAGAACTCGAGAATTTTGGAAGGCTTATGCTATGTCTTAGCTCATTACTGAAATAATAAAACAAATGAAGGGTGGGGTTCGTCAGAGTCCTAGACTCATCGGTCTAGCCCAACTTCGTATAGAAAAAGAGAATGAACAACAATGTACAAATCATCGGAGTCCTAGAATCATTGAACTAGCTCGACTTTGTATGAAATATGAGAATGAACACCAACGTCATAGAGATGTTCAATTGCACAACAATCGTACCTCAGTAAGAACCAAACGAGATTCATTGACCAAAGAGGAAAAAGAAGTGCTACTTGAAAAATGGAGGAACGCTTATCGTGTGCGAACACTAAAGATAGATAGGGAAATAAAGATAGAGATAAAGTAGAAACAAGTAGCGGTGAGGCGACTGTATTTTTTCATACTTATGTTGCACACGCTATTATGTATTCAACTAACAGAGAAGGTTGATACTTTTATGCAGCAAATACTAATCTCTACTGTAAATTAGTTCATTCCTTGCGAAGCCTTAGGTTCTTTAACCAAAATCGACAACTGGGAGCGGTTGGTGCTACTAATGAAGCAAACAAGAAACTTGAAATGGACACAAAACAAAGAGAAATTTAATTACAGAAACATCAGATCAGGTACATCGCGAGAAGAAGTTCATTAGCTAAAACTGAAAAAGAAACAGTCTGTGAAAACAAACCGCAAACAAAGAAGTAAGCTGGAAGTGAAGGCAGTATTGACCAGATGGCAGTAATGAGCAGTTGTAAGGAACACATTTATGTAGTTTTATTGAATTTTTAGTCCTACAAGCTCAAACGTTACAAAAATATGATTTGATGTTATTTTATCTTATACCATCTTGCACCAACTATCACAGCTGCACTTTATAGTTATCCAATTTTGAAGGAAAAGATAACATCTAAGTCACTAATAATGTTTTATTATTTAAAAAAAAAATTTTTGAATGGAAACCGTGAGAAGCAAAGAAACTCCTTATTGCATGGAAACCTCACGTCATTATAAAACCCTAGCAGAGAGGAGCAGATTTCAAAAACAATATGCAAATGATGATCTAAAATCTATTTTAAACATTCACCTAATTATTACACAAAGAAAACAAAAAATAAATAGGTAGAAAAAAATGAAATAACACAATAAAATTGCTCTAACTTTATAGGTACGAAATATTTTTGAATCAAACACTCCATTATTTAATGGAGTAATCTATTCAAATATATTTCATATCTACACAGTTAAAGCCATTTGATTGTGATATTTCTCATTTTCTCTAACTCTTTCTTTTTGTTTTCTTTGTGTAATAATTGGACGAATATGTAAAATATAATTTGGATCACTATTTGCATACTTTATTATCTTAATTTATCATAATTATGTACGTATGTCATATTATTTTCCTCAATCGATTGTGTGATACTCCTATCTTTTTTCTCCAATACCCTACATCATAGAAAAATAATATAAAATAAGGATAGTGTTTAATCACCTTTAGATTTTTCAAGTCTTCCAAATTAGTATCTGAAAAAAAATAAGTCAATAAGAATTTTCATATATTAATAATTCTTGCCATGATGAGAGACTCATTTGCTACCCGTATTTAGACAATGTATAAAGTCTTGAATTAGGAATTCCTGCAAAATATAGGTCAAGGAGTGTCACATAATTAATTGAGTAAAACAACATGACATGTGTAGATAATTAAGATAAAATAGATAATGGAGTATGCAAACGGTGATCAAAATTATTTTTTACACGTTCACTAAATTAATACACAAAGAAAATAAAAAATAAACGGGTAGAAAATTTAAAGAAACACAATCAAATGGCTCTAACTGCTTGAATTAAACACTCTGTAGTATTTGATTCAAATATAGTTCATATCTACACAGTTAGAGCAAATTTTTTTACCAACAAAAGAAATAAATACAATACTGGAATGACACAAAACAGTATCATTACCGAAAGTAGTAATATTTTTTCTGAAAGAAACAACAAACACTTAAACACTTAATTAGGGAGTTATCTCGAGTTCGAATCTCATAAAAGCAACAATATTAATACTATAAATAAATAAAAAAACATAATATCATCAAGCAAACAAATTCATGAGACGGGAATAACAGCGAAACTGTATGGAAGGGGAAGAATAAAGAAGGCGACCTCGGAGTTGTCCATTGAAAATCCCTCGACACTTGCTCTCACCACAACTTGGCTTCAGAGAGAGAGAGAGAGATGATGAAGTTAGAAACTGAAAGTCAGGAGGAAGAAGAACAAGAAAAGGAGAGGAAGAGAGGATTTCAAATTAGAACTTGATATTTAGTCAAAAGAATCTTAAATTTAGATCAAAATAAGTAAATTATTCTATCATGATTAAAAAAGCCTTGAATCAAATCATCATGTTGCTATTTCAAAATTTTTTAGGGAAAAGTCCATTTTAGTACCCTGTGGTATCGCCAAAAATCACTTTAATATCCTGTGGTAAAAAACTCATCAATTGAGTCAAACCTCACCCAATTTACATCACTTTAATCCACGGGCAGCTGCCCGGAACAATCCGTTCCAAACGACACCATTTTGTGTGTGATGTGGCGAGCCACATCAGATTTTTGCTGATACTTGTAAACACAACGTGGCAAGATGGCAAATATCAAAATAATCACTAATTTATTTATAATATTAAAAAAAATCCATCTACCTTCCTTCGTCTCCTTCCCTTTCCTCCTCTCTCTCCCTCTCTCTCTCTCTCTCTCTCTCTCTCCCTCCATCAACCGCGCCACTGATATAACTATCCCCACCAAGCCCCCTTCTTCTTCTTCTTCTTCTTCCCCTTCCATGTGGCCCAAGCCCGCCACAGAGGCCACCACTACTTCCCCGTCTCCTCACCCTCCCTCCTCTTCTTTTCTGGCGTCGTCCCCTCCCCGAAACTACCATTCTGCCCCTTCCTCCTTGCCCCCCGTCGTACTTGTCTTCTCTAACGTCTCCCCTCGCCACCGCTATCTTGGCACCGGGCGAGGATCTTGTACCCCTGGAGAGGCGGGGAGAGCAGGAATGGCACCGCGTGGAGCTTAAAACGGTACAGATTGGCGGCAAAAACCCTGGACTGGTAGTGGCTGGGGTAAAAATACCAGTGGCTTAGCTAGTGAGTAGTATGCCTCAGCTGCTCGACCATCGACGACGTGTTGGGCTAATTCCGGTGGGGGTAAGAACGCTTGAGGCGGGCTCGATGGTGATGTCGTCGATGTAGCACTTCACCCGCAACAGACAGGAGAAGGACGACCAGTCGTCGATGTCCTCCCCCTCGTCGCAGGAGGAGTCGGTGGCATTCGGGTCGCTGGGAGAGGCAAGAGAAGCGGGTTCTATTTGACTTATCAAGCTTCTTCCATGGTTGAAGTTGGGATTGAGGTGGGGTTGGGGAAGGAGAGACGAAGTGGAGGAAATAAAGGCATTTATGTATTATATATAGAATTGTGAAATAATAACCAAAGTTCAGGGTGGCACAGCGGTAGTACTCAGACCTCGAAGGTCAGAGGTTCGAAACTTGGTTCTGGTATAAAATTGTGGTTTTTTGTGAATAATTATAAGTAAATTTGTGATTATTTTGATATTTACCATCTTGCCACCTCAAGTGTACAAGTATCAGCAAAAATCTGATGTGGCTCGCCACGTCACACACAAAACGGTGTCGTTTGGAACGGACTGTTCCGAGCAGCTGCCCGTGGACCAAAGTGATGTAAATTGGGTGAGGTTTGACTCGATTGATGGGTTTTTTACCACAGGATATTAAAGTGATTTTTGGCAATATCACAGGGTACTAAAATAGATTTTTCCCATTTTTTTACCCTTTTTTTTCTAATTGGGTGATTATGTAAAAAATAATTTAGATCACCCTTTGCATACTGCATTATCTTATTTTCATCATAACTATGTATTTATGTCATATTTTCTTCAATCAATTGTGTGATATTCATTATCTTTTTTCTCTAATACCCTACAACATAGGCAAACAATAAACAAACAAGGATAATGCTTAATCACCTTTAGATTTTTCAAGTCTTCTTTGTTAGTATTTGAAAAAGAATAAGTCAATAAGAATTGTCATATATTAATAATTCTTGTCATATTCAGACAATGTATAAAGTCTTGAATTAGGAATTCCTGCAAAATATAGGTCAAGAAGTATCACATAATTGATTGATTAAAATAATATGACTTATGTACATAATTATGATAAAATAGATAATGGAGTATGCAAAGAGTGATCCAGATTATTTTTTACACGTTCACTCAATTAATACACAAAGATAAACTGGTAGAAAAAATTGAAATAGCACAATCAAATGACTATAACTGTTTGAATTAAAGACTCTATAGTGTTTGATTCAAATATATTTTACATCTATACGGTTAGTGCCATTTTCTTATCAACAGATGAAGCAAATACAATATTGGAATGATACAAAATAATATCATTACTGGGAGCAATTAAATTTTTTTCTGAAACAGGATGAAAGCCTAGACAAGACAATCTCTCAATGCTCGATTGACCAAATAGCACCTATCACTTAAAGAAAACTCTCTATCAATTGTACCTTTGGGAAAGTCTACATTTGATTGTGCTATTTCAGATTTTTCTACCTATTTTTTTGTGTATTAATTGGCTAAATATGTAAAAAATAATTTAGATCACCATTTGCATACTACATTATCTTATTTTCATCATAATTATGTAGTTATGTCATATTGGTTTTGAATAGGCTGCCTCTGCATATGAGGACGTTAAGTTATAGAGCACATTCATATTGCTTGAGAGCTCTTGCAATCTAACACTAAGATACACCCTTCTCCATTGTATCTGATATAACCAAACCACCTATGTTTTCTAGCAAGAATTTTGAGCATACTGCCTTACTTGCAAGAGAATGCAGACAACAAGGAAGGATCAAGGTCAAAGAGTAGAAAGATGGAACAACGACTGACAAATCTCATCGACTCTAAATAGGTAAACAATAGGATTTCAGTGCAAGATAATTCACACGTAAAATTAGTTAGTCTATGAATGTCATGCAGTTGTGATGCACCAAAGAAAATGGTGAATCGATGCACGAGGACTCCAAAGATAGTTTGAGCACCGTGCAATTATTTCTCAAGAGCTCACTTAGTTCTCTTATGCACAAGTCAATCTAAGTTGAAACCACACTACTTAGCTAAGCAATAGTTTCAGCCAAACACAAGTGACCAAAAATTTGACCTCCTTCATGTCATCCAGCTTCTCGGCTTATTTCCATCGCATCATCCACGTTGTTCTCCTCTATCATAAGAGAACCAAGGAAGGAGGACATCAGATCGCAAATCAATAGAGATAAACAAACATACATATACACATCACATCACGATAAATACTAGGTCCGACCATACTTAAAATTAATTCTCGTGAACCAATAACAAAGTGGTCCATCTTTTGAATTGAATATAAAAATACTACAAGAACAATTGTCCATATTATTAGGTCTGACCATACTTAAAATTGATTCTTGTGAACCAATAACAAAGCAGTCCATCCAATTACGTAAATGCTTCCAAAGTGGGGGAGAATCTAGCAATTTAAACTCCTAAAACAAGAACATCATTGCTTCCAAAATGGTAGAGTCACTTCTCTTTTCCTTTATTTTTCCGCTAACTATATGGCATATTTGTAGTTACATCATTTAATTCGGGTTAGGGCTGAACAAACTATTTGGACCGATCCAAACCGCCTGAATCGAAAATAAAAAAAGGCAAGGAAACAATGATCCAATATGAACCATTATTTCTTCTGATTCGAAATAGATTCAAACCTAAATTTTAGTTTAGGTCTAGTCCAGACCCATAACCCATAGAATATGTAAACATCCAAATTGGTAGGAGGCCTACTGTAATTTATTAATTTTTCACCAATTCAAAAAAGTTCGAAGTAATCTACCTGCTCTATTATAAGCTCATAAATTCCAAATATACAAAAATTAAATAAGTGACATTAGGGTGGAAATTGAGAATTAATTTTTAGAATGGAAAAGGTGTCTAATTAGGTCACATCATTACGGCACTAAGGTGGAGCCTGCTAATTTAGAAAATTGTGGTTCAAAATGAATCTTTGCGGTACTCTATAAAGAAATTTGAACCGGATCCTAGAACCAAAATCTTTTAGAAATCTGACCCAAACAAAACTAGTTATTTTATTGAATCTAATTCGGTAACAAAATTTTGATTCAAATTAGAACGATTCTACAATTTTTGAAATTTTTTCTCACCCATATGGTAATGAAAAGTGGTAACTCTCTAACATTCACCAATATTCTGGTGCAATTCTCTTACATAACCAAGTTTATCTTTGCTTCGCCTTATTCTTTCTAGTCACTCTCCTTTGTTATCTTTCTATTTCCAATTTCGATGTCCAATATCAAACAATATAATGTTTCTGCTCGTACTGAAATAACTTATCTTGATCTTAAGCGGATACGTTTTCAAAGCCCGAACCCTAAACAACTAACTATCGTTAGACCTTTCCAAAACAAATAGTTGAGGCCCTCCGATGCAATTTTATGTTCAAGTGGGTGGGGTGGAGTGGAAGTAGATCAAATCCTAATCCATGTGTGGGTTTGACCCACTTTGATAAATTTTAACAAAACTGGGACCCACATTGATAAATCGCTTTGCACTTTCCCAACATCATCTCAACCAACATTATCATCGCACGATGATTGGTGAGAGGAAGATTGATATACGAATTTGGCCAGGGTATCATCGGATAAACTGTTGGGAAATACAGGGCCAACAACACGGAGCCAATAACACGAGAAGAACAAAAACAACACGGAGCCAATAACACGAGAAGAACAAAAACAATACAAAGGACACAAGAATTTGGTTACCCAGTTCGACGAGAACGTCTACATTTGGGAACATGCCAGGTTAGTAATTTTTTATTATTTTTTCTTTGGTGTTTCACTCACGCTTTTACAATGAATGTCATCCAACACAATGAGATTTACATGAGTATATATAGAGGCACAAACCCTAGAATGAGTTTGGAGGTTGGGAGGGGCAAACTTGTCCACAAAAAGTCACTTTTTTGGGCCCGACTGACAGCTGTCAATCAGCCCGCTAGTGGCCCTTCGCAGAAATCTCTGTAACATTTAACTGGCGGCCGCCAGGGAACTTGCTACCGTAAGTCCCCCTTGGCGTCTGCCACTTCCTTAGCTCCCGCCAGGCGCGTCAGTAGCCCCTCCGCCTTGCTTCGTCTTTACTCGACTTTGCCACAGCTCTCAACCCAATCGACTTTACCAATCGTCCTCAGGCTTCATAACCCAACATAAACCTAAAATGCTTTCTTTTTTTCGTCTCACAATAATCTCAAATTACAACCCAGATTATTATATTGATAATTACTTTTCAGGTGTTGAGTCAAATTCTGATGAAGAAATTACTCTTAAGTCCTCTGTGTTGGCTTAAATATACTTAAAAGTCTCCCGTGTTTTGTCCCTCTAGTTTGCTTTTAATATACTTTTGGGTCCCTGGCTGATGTCAGCAGCTATTTATTTTCATTTTTATCATTGAAATGACAAAAATACCCTTAAAAAATATCTTCCTCAGATTGGATATGTTCCCGCCGATGGCCAAAAAACATCGGAACCAAGCTCCTTCGTCTTCCTTCCTCTCATCGACCCTCACCATGGCTTCGTTGCCGACAAGCAGAAAGCTCATTCGTCTTCCTTTCTCTCCTTCTTTCGGAGGTACGACGTTCTTTATGCCTCTCTTGCTGCGACATCTTCGTCGCTAGTGGTTTGTTGCAGCTGTCCTCTTCTCATGTTCTGGAATACTCACGTTGTCTCAAATAAAATATTTTCTTCATTCGTTGTCGAGCGTTGTGGAGCAACTCCAAACGAAGACAAAATTCTTTTGGTTTCAACTAAGAACAGGGGCGTGCCGAGAAGGCCTAGGCCTTGTCATATTGCGGGTTTGACATCCGTCGAGGTTCAGGAGGGCTCGACATTCGTCGGGTTAGTCGTTGACGACCGCGGACTCGCTGATAAGGAAATTTTAGTGGAACCGCAAGTTTGGGGGAGACAATTAGAGAATTAGGACTCTTCCATAATTGGGTATTTTCGGGGGTCAATTACCGATTAAACCCAAAGAGCCAGGCCCACACATATCTGTGTGTGTGTGTGTGTGAGAGAGAGAGAGAGAGAAGGGTCAATTACCGATTGCAGGGACCGCTGTCGTCCAACGTCGCGAGAAAGGTCATGTCGAGAGGTAGGAGATAACTTGTTTTTATTTTTTAGGATATTTTAGTCATTTCAATGGAAAAAAAAGTTACTGACGTCATCTAGGGACCCGAAAATATAATAAAAGCAAATTAGAGGGACAACAAGATCGTTTTTCAAACACGGAGAACTTTTGAATATATTTAAATAAACACGGAAGACTTCAAAGTAATTTTCCCAATTCTGATTTTTAGATCGACACGACACCCTTTCAATCTAATGACTGAGTGTGTCAACGAATATTTTACTGTACAATGTCAAATTTTTTACATAGGTTCATCGGGTAAAACTCGAGTCCAACACTCGAGTCTAACACTCGAGAAGCAAGTTAATACCTCGAACTCAAGTTCATCACCTAAGAAAGCAGAGGTTCACTAGACCAAATTCAGGTTCACCAGCCTATGTAATCGAATTAGTGTTTTCAAAAGTAAACGTCAACGCTCAAACTTTTACACGGTGTCGGTCGATTCTGACCGCACCTGATTTTGTTTCATATATTCATGTATTTCAAAGGGGTACGGGATATAGGCATTGATGCGTGTTCGTGCAACAAAATCCAAAAAGCCGCTGTTATACTTGCCCAAATTTAAACATCAGGACAATAATTTAGTTCCGAGTTATTAGCTTTATAATTATATATCACTCAAAATTTTAAAGCAATGAGAATGTGGATTTTAAATACTTATAAATCTGTCATCTGCTTTTGTACTAAGCAATATGAATTTTTCAACACGACTAACGTGCGAGAAATTGAAATCGTACGATCACAACAATAGACACGGAATGAACCCATCAACGCATACCAATTTTTTTAATTGCTAAATTAACTGATAAGACATTATTCGAATCATCGGTCTTAATAAGCACCCTTGTCTTTTTTTTTCTTTTTTCTTTTTTGAGAATTAGCACCCTTGTCTGTTTGTGCCTCTCGGAATTAAGAAGAGCCATAAGAACTCCCCTCCCTCCCTTCCTCTCCTCTCCCCTTCCTTTATAGCCACACATCACCCCATCATCCTCACGTTTACGGTTCGAAATGACGAAATCACCCCCACGTATCAGACCCCCAATACGGCATCTAGCAAGGCCATTCCGGTAAAAGCACACAAGACAAATAATATCACTCACACACCCCCTCTCTA
Source organism: Hypericum androsaemum (assembly GCA_963995505.1). Lineage (NCBI taxonomy): Eukaryota > Viridiplantae > Streptophyta > Magnoliopsida > Malpighiales > Hypericaceae > Hypericum > Hypericum androsaemum. The sequence continues at coordinate 282,646 of OZ023194.1, read as the reverse complement.
AATTCGCAGGATCTTCTTCCTCCGCTCCACCACCATTATTACAATTTTCAACTTCCAATACAGCCTCAGATTTCCCCCAGGCATTAATGGCTTTGAGCCACTTCTCCATGTCCGGCGCCGTACGGTCGCCTTCCCGGCCCCATCCCGTCGTCCCCTCTTCGAGGAGGAGCTGCTTCGGGGTGCTTCCAGCTGGAGCGGCCACCACCGGCCACCAGAAGAGGCTGGCGGTTACTGTGAGGTCAGAGCCGCTCTCCTCCTCCTCCTACTCCGGCACCGGAAGCAGCTTGGACACGGTGGTGGCCGCCACGGTGGGGGAGGTCACGGAAGTCAACAAGGACACGTTCTGGCCCATCGTCAACTCCGCCGGTGACAAGACCGTCGTCCTCGACATGTACACCCAATGGTACTACGACTTTCTCATTACGCTACCCTTTTCAATTCCATGATCGTTTAAGGCTTCGTATTGAATCCAAAATTTTAACCTTTCAGTCTAATTAAGCATAAACAAATTATTAATAGTAAACGAGATTGAGTGGAAAAGAGACCACTAGTAGAGTCGTTCCTAAATAGGACCCGAAAATACTCGACTCTGAATACACAGGTTTCACTGAGGTCTTGTGTTAAGTATAGAAGTGACCTCTTGTGTTCTAGTATCTGTTCTTCAGTTTAGTTTCTGATCTATGATTTACTGCAATGGACTTAACTGGATGCTATGTTTGCAATGGGATCACGAGAGTCAGTTCGGATGCTGCTTGCTGATTTATGTATAATCATCCGGATTGTCTCGAAACTGCTAATTGCTTTGCATGTGGAGGACTGACACTGCTCGTTGATCTGGTTCTTTTGGGTCCGATTCGGGGGTGTGTTCGATCAGGTGCGGCCCTTGCAAAGTCATGGCTCCCAAATTCCAACAACTAGCAGAGAAGTACGACGATGTTGTCTTCCTCAAGCTCGACTGCAACCAAGATAACAGGGTCAGTAGTAATTGCTACCCCAAGTTAAAACTGCTGCGCCTAATCGTAGTATTCATAGACAATATTCCCGACACGACGAACGAGCACAAAGCACTCTACTTCATTGCTTTAGCATTCATCGTACTTGGATGATCGATGCAATGAACTTTTCTTTTATGGCAGCCATTGGCCAAGGAGCTGGGAATAAGGGTGGTGCCTACTTTCAAGATCCTAAAGGACAGCAAGATAGTAAAAGAAGTGACGGGGGCCAAACTTGATGATTTAGTTGTTGCCATTGACACTGTCAGATCCGGCTGAAAATCCCGATTTCGGTTCAAATGGTTGGGTGGATTTTCTGATGATCGTATCTACTCTTGAGATGTTTTTTTCCATAATTCTACGAATAGGAATTGCAATCATCTTCATTGTGCTATCGACTGAGTGAGGATCTAGTAATCTTACTAGTGTAGTAGTACATATATATGTCCTGGCCTTATCGCTTCCCACTTCCACGTTTGTATGGCTCTCAAATCTTAAATTTATGAGTTGGTTAAGTTCTAGTCAAATTAGACTCGACAGCCTAGCACAATTAATTAATGTGGCACTCTCGACAATAATGGAAGACGAAAGGGTATTGGTTTTTGTATAATCAAATGTTGAGAGAGAGAGAGAGAGAGAGAGAGAGATTATTCCAAGTTAATGAATGATTTTAAATTTGAGTTCATTTTTCATTGTTCCAATCCTATTCCAAGGTGAGTTTACTAATGTCTCTGCTTAATATCTGCGTACCATTAGTTTTCGACACAAGTTTTTAAAATATTTGTGGAGTAGCATTTAAACTTTTTTTTTATAAACTAGGGACAAAGGGTCCCTAATTTTCATTTATCAATTAACACGAATAATTGTTCTAGTACAGCAAAGCAAACTAACCCTTTTAGATTGTGAAGCGGCACATCAGACACAACGGAATCCAGGAGCATTAAATATTAGGTAACCTAAAGGAGAAAATCCTTGTTACTTTCAAAGTAAGGTATTTGTAGGAAGGAAGCACACCGGCGATTTGATGATGGATTGGATTGGATTGGATTGGATTGGTGAGAGTGAAATTAAAGTAAACAAGGAATACAGGTACGCGTTTAAAAAGGCACAATTTCCATGTGACTGCACGTCGTCTTCGTTTCCAGTTCTTTTCACAATAATATTAGTATATATACGCCTTCTGTTCTGACTTCTATATATATATATATATATATATATATTGCACCCTACGCGGACATATTTCATTAGAAACATGTTTTTTAGTAAATAATTTAATTCGAAATTTATTTAAGACCCAATTTCTAAACATCAAAGTTGGAGAAAAGTCAAAAGTCAAATAAGGCAGACCGGGAAAGAGAGGGAGAAGAGGAGGGCCCTTTCTCCAATACATTTCCCTGAACCCAAAATCGCCCTTCGAACAAGAAAGGGGAGAAAATGTGCGGGATATTTGCGTACCTGAATTACGGGGTGAGGAAGGATCGGAGCTACATCCTTCAGGTGCTCTTCAACGGCCTCCGCCGCCTCGAGTACCGTGGCTACGACTCCTCCGGCGTTGCCCTCGACCTCTCCTCCTCCGGCGACCCCATCGTCTTCCGCCGCGAGGGCAAGATCGAGTCCCTCGTCAAGTCCGTCTACCAAGGTACTAGTACTACTACTACTACTCTCTCTCTCTCTAAAAGCTGGAACCTTTTTTGATTCCTTTGTGTCTGATTATATGGCTGTGCATCGAGCTCGAACTTGGATTAGTCGGGTTGGAACGAGTTTTTTACATTTATTTCACTTCCCTCTTTGCAGAGGTTGCTTCCATTGAATTAAATTTGGAAGAGTCGTTCCTTGTGCATGCTGGAATTGCACACACTAGGTGGGCGACGCATGGGGAGCCAGCTCCCAGGAACAGTCATCCTCAATCGTCCGGTCCTGGAAACGACTTCTTGGTTGTTCACAACGGGATCATCACCAATTACGAGGTTAGTTTCGGGTTGATAGCTGCCTATCCTTTCCTCATCAATGCTACATTACTCGTCAACGAAAAATGTAAGCAACAAACTTGATTGATCATTGCAGGTGTTAAAGGAAACTTTATTGCGCCATGGCTACACATTCGAGTCCGAAACTGATACAGAAGTGATTCCAAAGCTTGCCAAATTCATCTTTGACAAAGCAAATGAGGGAGAAGGTACACTTTGCTTTTGGATGTGATATGTCGCATCGTTTCTTTATGTCGTTTATTTTCTAATTATTTCTGAAACTAATTATTGTGCTGAGGGAGAAGCTCTTTCAAACTGCATGTGCAGATGACCAGCTCACAGAGATTTAATCATTGTGCTGCAGGTGATCAAACTGTCACATTCAGTCAAGTTGTTTTGGAAGTCATGAGGCATCTGGAAGGAGCCTATGCGCTCATCTTTAAAAGCAAACACTACCCCAATGAGCTGATTGCCTGCAAGCGTGGAAGCCCGTTGCTTTTGGGTGTTAAGGTAAGTAAGTGATCTAATTAATGGGCAGTAGCTTCTTATCGGTAAAGGCCACACAACAGAGCTCTGGCCTGCATCAGTTCTGTATATGATTTCAGATTAAGATTCTATGACACTCTTTTTATGTGCTTCATACAAAGCTTTAGCTTTGGGTCATATTTTTTCGCTTCATATGTTGTGCTTTTGATCTATTTTCTAGATACACGCGGATGATGATGGTGGGTCAGCATTTCACGATCCTACATTCCTATCTAGGAATGGGACTGCCAAAGAACTTTTCTTGTCTAGTGATGCCAATGCTATCGTTGAGCACACTAAGAAAGTCTTGGATATTGAAGATGGTGAAGTAGTTCATCTAAAGGTAATTATTTTCCTTGTGTCATCGTTTTATTCACCTCCCTGTTGACAACAATGTGCTATGGACATCGTTCTCCTCTTTGCTGAAACCCCATTTGAGGTATAGAATATTGACTTGCACTTTAGTCAATATCCAATATGGTTAAATGATCTACTTACTTATCTCAGGATGGAAATGTATCAATCTTAAAGTTTGACAATGGGAAGGGAAGAAATGGTGGCACTCTTGCTAGGCCTGCATCTGTTGAGCGTGCGTTATCTGTGCTTGAAATGGAGGTGGAACAAATAAATAAAGGAAATTACGATCACTATATGCTAAAAGAAATTCATGAACAGCCAGAATCTTTGACCACAACCATGAGGGGAAGGCTTAAACGTCAAGGATCCTGCAATGCGAAATCTGTTGTTCTGGGTGGTCTCAAAGATCACCTTAGGACAATCAGACGTAGCCGAAGGATTGTCTTTGTTGGTTGTGGCACAAGCTATATTGCTGCTGTTGCTGCAAGGCCCATAGTGGAGGAGCTCTCTGGTGACTACTGATTCTTTATTTAATTTTTTGGCGACTATCTGATTCTTGATTAAAGTAATATGATTTGAGCTTTTTGTTTGTGATATGACTAATTTCTGGTTTGCTTGTCCATAATTAGGTATCCCTGTCACCATGGAAGTTGCTAGTGATCTTATGGATAGGCAAGGTCCTATATATAGAGAAGATACTGCAGTTTTTGTGAGTCAATCTGGTGAAACTGCAGATACTTTAGTTGCATTGCAATATGCTAAAGAAAATAGGGCTTTATGTGTTGGTATCACAAATACTGTGGGAAGCGCAATAGCCAGGTATACAGACTGTGGTGTTCATTTAAATGCAGGTGCTGAAATTGGTGTTGCAAGTACTAAGGTACGGGGATCACGCTCGCTTGAGTTTCATTGCTTACATTTTCGTTGTCATTGTTTATGCTCTTAATTTATCATTTCCCCATCTTGACAGGCTTTCACAAGTCAAATTGTGGTGATGATCATGTTAGCTCTGGCAATTGGAAGCGACACGATCTCTAGTCAAGCAAGAAGAGAGGCTATAATAGATGGGCTATTTGAGTTGCCAAGTACTGATTTTGCTTCCTTTCGCTTTTTAACATTATTAAGTTCTGGCTAACAAAACGTTTCATACTTCTCCGACCTTGACACTGATAAGAAAGAGAAAAAGGCAGCACTAATTGTATGTTTCTTCTTTCAGATAAAGTCAAGGAAGTAATTAAACTTGACCAGGAAATGAAGGATCTTGCCAAAGAGTTGATGACCGAGCAGTCTCTTCTTGTGTTTGGAAGAGGCTACAACTACGCGACAGCTTTGGAAGGAGCTTTAAAAGTTAAGGAGGTAGCACTTATGCATAGCGAAGGAATGTTAGCGGGTGAAATGAAGCATGGTCCCTTGGCGTTAGTGGATGAAAATCTTCCTATTATCGTCATTGCCACTCGTGATTCCTGCTTCAGGTTGGTTTCTGTTTAGATTGTCGGTTGCTGCACTAACCATTTCTGTTATGGATGCTGACTAACGCTAGTTTCTGACAGCAAACAGCAGTCTGTCATTCAGCAGCTTAACGCTCGTAAAGGTCGCCTAATAGTAATGTGTTCCCAAGGCGATGCTGCAGTAGTATGCGCCGGAGCATCTTGTAGAGTAATTGAAGTTCCTCAAGTGGAGGATTGCCTTCAACCTGTGGTTAATATAGTTCCCCTTCAGGTAACATATTCACCTTTCTCTTTATGAGTTCCTCCAACTTCTTTATTTTGAGTGTGTAAGTTGCTTGCTGACACACGTGTTTTTGCTTGCCTCTGATCAGCTCCTGGCGTATCATCTGACGGTTCTTAGAGGTTACAACGTCGACCAGCCACGCAATCTTGCGAAGAGCGTGACGACACAATAGAATTCGAGCTCGCTGACTGTGCTATGCTCTCGATCTGATTAATGCATACAATAGCCTAGAGATTCTTTTGGCTTCCTGACCGACGACCGGCATTTAACTGTTATTTTGGTTTGGTGATGTTCACCTTTGGGTTTGTATATAGACCAGAATAGAGCACACTGATTCTGTCCTTGAACCACGAGGAACCGAACCATATAAGAGGATGCCTTCTCTCTATACATAACCATCCGATTTTATATCTTAGAACAGAATGCTACTCATGCAGGAATCTTACAACAGAATGTTGCTCATCCGTCCTATCAAACGGATCATCGGTCAGGCTGCGTTTTTTAAAGTTTGTTTAAAAACTAAACTGCTGGCATCCGGACAGCTGGCTAAGACAAACGGGTATTGGTTTCATCGAGTCTTCATAGTTCGTATCGAGATGTCCTCCTGACAAAAGAAGTACTCTCCTTCATAGTTCGTATCTGTTTGTCAAAAAAAAAAAAAAAAAACGCTGTCGTTTTGATTGACCTTACTTAGCCTTGGGGATGTTGTCTTGCAGCCACGCCTTAGCTGTTCCACTGGGGTGGTGAGAGCTCAGCCCGACGAGGTAATCTTCACTCATCATCATCAGCAGTTGTTTTCGGTAGAGAGTTTGTTTTCCAAGTTGCGTTTCTTTCCTCGAAACGCTTTTCGGGTCGTCCCAAGGTGGCCACCGTGGATGCATCCGCAAATGCTTCCCCCTCGCCCCAGACTAAGCCGATGAATCCAATGAGCCTGCTGCTGCTCTTGCTACCGAGGACTCCTTCTCGGAGTTCATTTCTCAAGTGAGCAATAATCACGGTCTTGTTAGGTCGTCAAGTGAGCTATCTCAATCTCCTGATCAGCAGGTTAAGCTTTGTTTGGGTTTGCTGCAGGCTCATTGATTCGCGGGACGTTGTGGAGCTGCATCTGAAGAAGCTCGATTGTGAACTGCTCATACGAAAAAAAGAAGCATTGCCACATCCACATCCACCTCCGTTTCCAGCCCCTGCTGTGATGATGCATTCACCTCCTCCACCATCAGCCTACGTGCCGCCCCCAGCGGCTGCTAGTCATCCCACATCAATGCCTTCCCCGTCTGCTCCTCCGGCTGCCAAGTCGTCAAGACCACCATTCAAGTCTCCTATGGCAGGCACCTTCTATCGGAGCCCAGCACCTGGTGCACCGCCATTTATCAAGGTATCTGCTTTGTGCTTCCTACTTGACGAGCAGACCTTGAGGCAACATGTTTTCTGAATACACAGAATGCCTGCTGCTATGTCAGGTCGGAGACAAAGTGGAGAAAGGCCAAGTCCTATTCATAATCGAAGCCATGAAATTGATGAACGGAATAGAGGTATACTACACAGCTCTTAATCTGTCTGAACTTTGATTCAGCTCTTAATCAGAGTAATGAATCCCTCTGGTTGTAGTATTTCATACCGCCTTTACTCACCCATTATCGTCTGCAGTCTGATAGATCAGGAACTGTCGTTGACATCCTGGTGGGCGACGGCAAGTCAGTCAGTATAGACCAGATAAGTTCACCCATGGATAAAGAAACAATCAAGTAAAATCCAGAGTCTGTTTGCGTCGAAGTTGCATAACACGTTCGTTCCCTTCGCACATTTGACAGCCTCTGGTCGTGATCGAATAAGCCGGAGCTGAGTAATCCAGTAGGCAATGGGTAGTAGAAGCATCAAGGAAGCTGTAGAGAGATGAGCGCAGGGTGGAGTCGATTGTAATGCTGGGTTAAGAGTGTTTACAATTAATTTTTTGGTATAGTATTAGAGTAGGTGTTAAGTTTTTGCTTGTCTACAGACTTTTTTTTTTTTGAGGGATAATGCTAGTCACTTTATAAATGAGAATCACGTGGGAAAGTCAGTAAACAGGAGGGCATCTAGTTCCACTGTGTGAACCACAAGCCAGTTTACCGGGAGATCTCCAGAAGAACGACAAGTTTTAGATACCCAGATAGTTTTGTTTTCAATAAATAAGCCTTAGCTTCCCATTTGCCAAATCAGACAACAGTATTGAACGCCTGCTTTTATTCAAAATGCAGGATTTATGCAGCGTACTTATAACCGATCTACGTACAAGTAGCATCTTAGAACTAACTTTTATTTTTTAATTAAAAAAATATGGCATAGAATATGCTTATTAAGAGTGAAAGTTACGAGACAAAATAATGCGTAAAGATGAACAAACGAAATATATATTACTATATGCTACTACGGCTAGATGGAACGTAACTGGACTGAATTCCTTTGAGAAGCCCAGCCCAACCATCGAGAGTGGCCCAAAAAGACCAATAGAATAATATTCATATATGAACCGCTCGAGGTTGTACAAAATTGGGAACGGAAATGAACCCTAAATAATATTCATATACGATCTTGATCGAGTAGTATGATGGCGTTACTTATCTGTGACGTGGCTTTGCTGATGTGAAATGCTCCGTCACGTGACTTGGGGACATTGAATGTAAAGAACGAGGCCACATCTCATGTTATATAATCATAGTTCTACAACTTTACTAAACACAAAATGTTTTTTGAAAAACTTCACTATAACAAATAGTATTATCGCAATTTTAGTACCTATAGTTTAAAATGCATCAATTTTTTTAATTCTTGTTTCTTAGAGACCTCATGCAGCTGCCCGACCTGGTCATCTGGTAATGGAGAAGGAAATTAATCGAAGTATCAACGAGAATTTAATCATTTCATTTTGTTAATATTTACACATCACTATGATGTTGTACCTTAATTCTCATGAATTTAATCTTTTCATCATGTTATTATTTTTTGATACCTTGAACATGTTCAAACAATTTTTTAGTGTATTTAAATTCAATTTTAATCTTTTTAAAGCTATGATCAATTTTTCAAAACATATTTTCTCCTATCTTAATGATATTAATTTAGATCGTGGGTGCATGTTACCTCTGTATACCTAATGGACTGCAAATGGATCTCAAGGAGAAGGGTAGGGTCCATTTGTAATTGTACCAATAAATATTTAGATCAATTATTAATAAAGTTATTCTAATTTGGTTAAAATATTTTGAACGAGAATCTTTGAAAATGTAACATTGTTAAGTATTTGTTAGAATTTTTTTTATACTTTCAAAAGTTATATCTATCATAATCTAAATTAATCAAAATAATAAATATCATTATGCATACGACATAACGGAAAAAGGTAGGGTCAGTTTGTTTGTCCTTAGAGTCCTTTGTGTAACTGATTCTTGAGCGTCCAAATAGGTAGGCGTCAAAAAACTATGGTTCTTGAACGATGCAAATGTACAAGAAGTATGTAATGTAAATTAATTAATTAATTAATGAAGTACCTTGGTTTTAGTAAAAACGCTGACCACTTTTGTTGCTATTCCAATAACATGTTTTGCAGCTACACGTATATATAAGCATCCCCGCACTTGTCACTTTAATTTTTATATGTGGCATCCGCACTTTACCCTCATGATTCCCTCAATTAATTCTTCTTTTTTGCCCACTATGGTGTTTTATTTGTTTTTTGCACTTTTTTTTTTGAAAATTCCTATACAAAACTAGAACTTCTAATAAAATTACAGATTGGGTTGGATGGCTAAATGTTCCGATTCGGGAATCTTACCATGATTTAGTGACATATTGTTTTTTTTTTAATTTTTTGCACCTCGTCAAGACTTGAACGTTGGACTTCCTTAGATTTTACAACGTATTGTACCGCTAGATTATAAGTTCTTTGGTATTTAGTGACATATTGTTACTTGTGTTCCCTGAAAAATATTAATTTTGGTCATATTTTTGGAACAATAAATATCGGAAGCAGTTGAAACTTAATGTTTTTTGCCAAAAGATCCTGTCTAATGGGTTTTTTTTTTCACTACGCACTGAATAATAAAATACATGTTGGAAAAAAATGAAGTAGAAAATATGAATTAAAGATGAAGTACCTGCATTTGGAACTTCATGAGAAAATATCTAAATCCGGCCAGATAAATATTAGAGGACAGACAGCAAAGATGCCAAGTTACTTTTTGTAATAAAAAAGGATTCCGAGTTTAAAAAGAACTAATTTCGAGATGGTCAGAGATTGTGTCTCCACCCAAACATAGACTAATTTATAAAGAACAGGTTCTGATGTTAACTTTTCATCGAAAGGGTGTAATTTCGGACAATTTTAGAATGGTTTCTTTTGTATATTTAATTATTATATATAATCTTTTTACGAAATGCCAATTTTATGGTTATATAAGCTCTACTTCCACTGTTCTGAATTTAATTAGAAAATTAATGATCTAATTATTGTACCACCATAAACCAGTGAGCATCTTCTTAGCACCGTTAAAATCGCTGCTACCTGACTTTTTTTGGAAGGGAGACAGCTAGTATTTCATTCATTATAATAATCATACAGTTTAACCAACTCAAGATTAGCCATTCTGCTATACAATTAGCCGATTCACTATTTCTGGCTTTTCATGCATTAAACAAACGATTAACAAATCTGAACAAAAAACCTATCAATGTTTACAAACAAATAGAAGTTTCACCCAAGAGAGAAAAAAATTAAAAGGGGCATGCGAATTGTACAACGGTAAAGTCACACTCCTGACAAAGCATATAATAAAGTCTGCATATTTGATTCTCTTACGTCTTCTACGGATTTTTATTCCCCACCACATTACGAGTAACGACGGTATCAAAGTCAAAATTTTTGAAATACGGGTGTATTGCCGTAAAAAATAAAAAATTAAGTAAGCTAAATTTTAAATGGTAAGAAAAAATATTAAATTTGTAATTAATATGGAGTCAGGAGATCTCCTAGGTGGCTAAGACCATCTACTATGGTAATATGGTTCAACAGGTCACTAAATATATAATTTTTAATTTATCTTTTATTCACATATAATTCAATACAACCAAATATTTTTCTACCCACAATGTGTCACCAACTAAGCAATTAATTTCTCTCTCGTTTACATATTAATAATTATCAATTTATGTTTACATATAAATTATAATAAATATAAAAAAATATATATTTAATTACTAAAGAATTTTTATAGTATTATCTATATTATTTTCATAGAAAATTTAAAAATTTTGTTTATAGAAAATTAAAAAATATCAATTTAAAATATTGAACTCTATTTATATGGTATTGAAAATTTTGAACCGAAAATATTGAACTATATCTATAGAGAATTGAAAAACTAAATTTCATATTTTTATCGAATAATATTATATTATGTGTAACTCGATTAGATATATAAATTTTTTTGTGGGGAGATTAAGCTTTCGACCTGGTCACGTGGCAGGGCTGTTGCCCGCCCAAGGTCGTGACCAGGCGAGGTAAACTTCTTAGTTTAAATTTTTAAATTTTTTTTCCTTTGTCCGATTGCCGTAGCCATCCACTACTACGAAACTGGTTCTAACTGAATGATTAAAATATAGGTAAACATTATTGCGAGATTTGGGAGTGCACGTTAAAGTGAGAGACAAAAGCGTTCTTTATTCTTGTTCCCCCTTGTTATTCCTGTTCCCCCGCTTTGCTTTAGTCGAAAGCTTGCAATTACACATTAATTTGTGTCCAAGAATTAATTTTAAATACAATCACAAGTTTTGAAATAAAAAATTTATCTAATAATATCTTAACTTCTTTCCACTTAGACTCCATTTGTCTGTATCAATGCATCATTTTTGGGATGTGGAGGGTTGGCATTTGTCCTAAAAGATTCACACATTTACAAGTTATAATTTTGATATTCTGAGTCGAATATTGTCAGACTCAATTTATGAGTGACTCTCTTAATAATGTATTTTTCGCTCGTAACGTTTAAACCCAAAATTTCTTTTAAAATCTAAATTTATTATCATTTGCACCGATTCTCATGCGTCGGGTTAGAACTTTATACCCCTCAAAATTCACAGCAATTAGACACCATTCCGTAACTTTTCACATGCACTCCCAAGCCTTAAAAGCAAGAAGTGGACCTACTTTTGGTGGCCTTTATACGCGGCTGTCAAAGTGGATTTGCACGCCTCTCTCTCAGAATATATATAGGAAGGAATAGGAGCAGCCAGCAAAAACCCTTCAACATTCGTGTGAGCACTAGCAAGAGCCACACACAAACACATACATGCACATATAGAGAGTTGGTATCCCAATTATATATATATATATACATACATCTCTAGCCCATTTTAAGAAGCAAGCAGAATGGGGCAAGTAGGAAATGGTGTCCACGACCATGAACATGAGGGGTGGCTCGGATTCGATCCGAGTGCACCTCCTCCATTCAAGATAGCCGACATCCGAGCTGCCATTCCTAAGCACTGCTGGGTTAAGAGCACCAGTCGGTCCCTCAGCTACGTGCTGAGGGACGTCCTGGTGGTCTCGGCCCTGGTAGCTGCAGCAATGCTGGTGGACTGGTGGGCGTTTTGGCTCTTGGTCTACTGGCCGGCTCAGGGGACTATGTTCTGGGCCATTTTTGTTCTTGGTCATGATTGGTAACAACTAACTCCCCTTTTGCTTCTCTTTTGTTATTACTTACCGGGTTCTTTTTGCTTTTTTTTTTCTCTTGCTAAATCTGTGCATGGTTTTTCTTGTTTCAGCGGCCATGGAAGCTTTTCAGACAGCCAAAAGCTTAACACTGTAATGGGGCATCTCTTGCATTCTTTCATTCTTGTACCTTATAATGGATGGTAGGTTCATTCTCCTCGCATCTTCTCCCATCTGCCTCTTGGGTTCTAACAATGCACACCTTGTGGTTTAACTTTGACAGGAGAATAAGCCACAAGACTCACCACCAGAACCATGGCAATGTCGAGAAAGACGAGTCCTGGGTTCCGGTGCGCCTCGTCCGTTGTTTGCTCTTCTTACTGATTAAACCTGCTTAATATTCTACCACCAGCTATGTGAACCAGCTGCATTGGTGTTTTCCGCAGATACCAGAGAAACTGTACAAGGAATTGCCGTTGAGCACTCGGGTTATGAGGTTCACCTTGCCACTCCCTTTGTTGGCCTATCCACTCTATTTGGTGATGACCGAATGAATCCCTTGGCTCGCTGTTTCCCAACTTGATGCGTCGAATGCATGCTTATTAGGACGATTTGTAACCCGAATTGCTAGTAAATGTGTGTTCTTGTTTCAGTGGTATCGGAGTCCAGGCAAACAAGGCTCACACTTCAATCCATACTCGGATTTGTTCGCACCTGCTGATAGGATGGCCGTCTTAACCTCCACCATCTGCTGGGTGATAATGGCCCTTCTGCTCCTCTGTCTATCCTTCACTTTCGGTCCTGTCGTCGTGCTCAAGCTCTATGGCGTCCCCTACTTGGTAACAGCCTCTCTTTTAACATTCTCCAATTTGGTTCAATCTTCCCCGTTGAGTCGTTTAGCTTCTTGGAATGGTTGCTAGATCTTTGTCATGTGGCTGGACTTGGTCACATACTTGCATCACCATGGACACGAGCAGAAGCTTCCCTGGTACCGTGGACAGGTATCAACATCTTGTACTAAAAACGCATGACCACTTTTGTTAAGGAGTAATTGGGGTCGAAATGAAGGTGTCATGAAATTGGGATGATTGGTGACAGGAATGGAGTTACTTGCGGGGAGGACTCACAACAGTGGACAGAGACTACGGCCTGTTCAACAAAGTCCACCACGACATTGGCACCCATGTCATCCACCATCTCTTCCCCCAGATCCCACACTACCACCTCGAAGAAGCGGTAACACTCAAATCATGGAAAGCAAGCACTAGCTGCATGTTTGGGGGTTCATGCAATTCATCAATATCTGGTTTATCTCATTTGCAGACGGAAGCCGCGAAGCCTGTCATGGGGAAGTACTACAGGGAGCCTAAGAAATCCGGGGCCTTCCCCGTCCACTTATTCCGCAACCTGATTACTAGCGTAAGACAGGACCACTACGTCAGCGACGTTGGAGACGTCGTCTATTACCAGACCGACCCGCAGCTGCAACTCTTGTCCAAGACCAAGTTCAACTGATCTTGGAGCAACGCGAGCAGCAGGGGACTCGCATAGCTTAGCGTTAGCGTCAACGAAAGAAGAACCGGGCAGAGGAAGCCCGCGCCTTGGCTGATTCCTCCTCCCGGGTTCAGTTTTTTGTTTCCACAGCTACTTTCTTTGATGGTTTAATCAGGAGATACTACCGCTGTTATCTACTTTAACTACCTATCTTTCCCCTATGAAATGTAATAGAGACCTTGAAAGCTTGAGAGAGGACTGGACATTACCAAAATCTTCATCTATTGCTTTAGCTAGCTTGTGGTCGAAACCTAGAACAGGTTGAAGCAGCTAACCGCAATTCAGGCGAGAAACCCACAAGCAAGAAAGAGCAGTCTTAGGAAATTGATTGATTAAACCCTAAACCCGGAATCCATTAAAAGTCACTTAAAGGGCTCAGTATTACTAAAATCCGAAATGCAAATTAAGATCCTAAACCCAGAAAGAAAGCAAATTAGTCAGTGAAGTTGGCTGGAAGCAGCGTCACCGACCAAGGGCAGGTGAGGCATCCTCCCAATCACGCAGTTGAGGAAGCCGTAGACGAAGCAGAGGCAGCTGAGGACGAACACACCGTCGTGGGCCCACACCGTGAATCTCGGGCTGAGGGCGCGGGCCAGTATCCCCGCCAACACGAACACCACGTCTAGGGTGACGGCCTGCATCGCGTTGAAGCGGGCGAAGCGGCTGAAGGCGGCCGGGTTCCTGGCCACACCCGCGTACAGCGCCAGGAACCCTATGAAGCTCCCGTAGGGGATGGACCGGTAGAGGGACACCAGGGGGAGGAGGGGGTCCAGCACGAGGGCGGCCGCGGCCGGGTAGAGGGCGAACAGGCGGCGGCCGTACTGGAGGGTGTTGAGGAAGGGGAGGGCGTAGGATGCGGCGGATATCGCACGCTCGACTAGTATCGGGGCGCCGCCGCCGTACGCCGCCACACGTAAGGTCCGGGGGCGGAAAGAGGATTGGGTTTTGGGGGTTGGGAAGAGTAGACGCGCTCCCGTGAACATCATCATGCTCGCGCTCACTCCCGTCATCTCTCTCTCTCTCGCTCCCCTCCGTTCTCTCTGAATTCCCAAATATCAAAAAGATATATTGACTCGATAGGCAGGGTTCCAAGGGACAAAATTATTGTTTTTTTTTTATTTATAAATATTTAATTTAATCAAATTTAAGTATTCGGAATCATTATTTCTCAGATCTCAAATTAGAAATTATTATTATTATTATTATTTCCGGTTAACCAGCCTCAGTTTCAAATTGATTAGAGAAATATTTTTGCTAAACTAATATGAAGTTCAACTTGATTTGAGAAAGTTAGCCTGTATTTTTTTTTTTGCGGGAAAAGTTAGCCTGTATTTCAAGACTGAAATGTTGTTCTATTTTTTGAACTATACAGTAATTACCCGAATAGCAACAATTGTGTTGGTCGCAACAATTTAAAGAGACGGATGGCCCTGTAATTCATAATAATTAGTTCCATAACAGGTTACACGACAAAGCATAACCGCTGGAAAATAAAATCAAGATTAAGTGACACTCACGAGGGCATCGACTTTGAGACCTGAATCTACTTCCATGTCAGAAATACTACCTAAAAAACTACTGAATATATCATCAGCTAAAATTTCCTTATCAACAACAATCGAACTAAGAGATCTCTACATGGTCATATCTATGACATTATTTGCAGCAAAAACGGAGCTCATAGAACATTAAAAGGGGTCCTTCCAGTGGCAATTGTTGTGAAATTGCAGGAATTCGGAATCCTACAAGTTGAATAAAATCTCAATGCATACACATGTCATACCTCCTCTCTCCAACATACAAGAACAAATTCACGAAATCAAAGTAGATATAATTCCTCTTCACTACCAAAACATAATCCCCAATTGTCACACTTGTGTTCTGCCACTTCAACCGAGGACCTACCCAACAAACACAGGCTTCCTCCAGCCTCTACTTGCTCCAACGCCCCTAGTACCGGTCGTGGCGCCTACCAACAAAATGTCACAAGTCAGCACATATCCTCAGGAACAAACATCTCAGATAGATGCATAGCAAAGCAGTTCTCCAACACCAGTCACAGATTTAAAAAAACCCCAAAAAATATAACTACCTGTTACGATCATAGTCCCTAGGGCGATCTCTAGAGCGAGACCTGCGACGGCTTCTTGAATCATAGCTGCGGGAGCGATCCAACTCCCTGTCACGTTCCCGGTCATGATAACGGTCACGATCCCTGCTACTCCTCCTGTCATTATCCCGCCCTCGATCCCGGGATTCAACCCGGTTCCGGTCCCTACTTGGTTCTCTCTCGTTGTCCTTGCTTTGCTCCCTTGATCCATTAAGAAAGATCGACTATTAAACTTCAAGGAACAGAACACCCAGCAAAATAACCAGGAGCTTTGTACATAACAATAGTTGAAGAATCATTCTCTTAAAATTATTAAGTTAAAGATGGACTACCTCCGATCATCAGGCCGTTCCACCTTGCGAGGCTTAGTCCTTTCTTCCTGCAAATTTCGTTAGACAGAGCTTCTAAAAACCCGGACAGGACAAAAAAAGTCACTATGTCACGAGATGTTAAAACAAGAACAACAATACACAAGGACGGTGGTTCTCCAAAAAGTTCTAATCCAAACTTAATATGGCACGGTTTCCCAAGTGAACAACGTACATTTTTAATGAAATTTTGCTACCAGGAGGCCAAAATGTAATGGCTGACAAATTTAACAAATCTTAAAAGACCACTGTGCATAAAAAACTGCAACGTCTTTCGCGGAGGCAATCTTGCTGCACAACCCAGGATCCACAGATTAGAAGCTATACAAACATGAAGTTACTCTTTTTCCGAGGTAAGGAAAACTCACAGATTGCTTACTAACTGAGAACCTTTAGAGAAGAATTGGGAACATTATACCCGCACCTGAACCAACATATCCAGAACATCAACTTAAGGATGTCTCAAAAGGGACAACAGGTAAAAAACACACTTATCCAACTTGATTCTTCTCCACCCACTTCAATTTTTCACTGATTAATTTACAGATTGAGACCGTGATCAAGTCCTTTCCAAACAGTCGATGAATTTTCAATGAGGTGGAGTTTTTTCTAAATGTTTAGCTGAATAAGCATGCATTATTATCAGCCAAGTCTAACTGTGATAAAAGGTTGAAGAAAAGTTAACCAAGCCATTAGTTCACTTGTGTCCACACCTGAAGGTCCGCTAGTTTATCACGGACTTGCATATAGCCCAGGTGAAGCTTTCCTCCAAAATGGTCTGCCAGACGCCGATCACTGTAAATAGAAAATACTGAAATTAATCACAAAAATGGAATGCACGATTACAAGCATGTAAAACAGAAAAAGACGCACATTCTTTAGCTGCAAAAGTAATCCTCGTAAAACTGGGCCCAAAAGCCTGTGGTGACAAGGAGGTATAATCGGTAGGTCAAAAGCTGAATGACATGAAGGCCAAATGCTGCGGTACGACTTCCTCAACTTAAAATGACTGTCCTTGATTGTAAAGAGAAGAGAGATCAAAACTATACCTGTCATAAACGCTCAGAAATGCTCCACAAATGTCGCAAACACGTAGCTTCTGATCAGTCTGATAGAAATTAAATGGAAAGTTAAAACGCTAATTGACCAAAAGAGGGGAAAAAGCAAAAAAAAAAAAAATTATCAGCCATACGGAAAAAATGAATTAAAACAATATGCCACCCACAAACAATATATGGACTAATTTCATCAGGATGTTAGGACTGGCAGTACAAGAAGATGGGTTCTACAATTCGGGTTTTTCCAATAGCTATCAAGGTATTTAAGCATACGACATATCTGCTTCAGCACAACAAGCCACTAAAATAAATATGTCACAAAAGGAAATAAACTCACAATTCGCACATCAGCTGCAGTGTACTTGGAGGAATCAATAACAGGTTCCTGTCTGGCAGGCAGCTGAAGGAAGGAAGGTACAAGTTAAAAGGAAGCCCATGTAAATGAAAGCAAGAGATCCCAGCAGGGGTCTCGGGAATAAAAGGTGGGTGAATCAAGTTATAATCAAAATCAACAAATGCAACCTTTTTAAGTGCTTCAGCCTCTTCCAGTAATCTTTGTGCCTCATCAACCATTCCTTGCTCACCTGAAGGATGCAACAGTCTATCAAGATTATGAAAAGAGAATCCCTATAAACAGAAGATTATGAAAAGAGAATCCCTATAAACAGAAGATTATGAAAAGAGAATCCCTATAAACAGAAGATTATGAAAAGAGAACCCCTATAAACAGAATATAAGTATAAGCCGATCAGATGCGGGAGGAAAAATAAACATAGAGCTCACAGAGTATCAATAGCTTCCCAAGCTGTATCTCATATAAACTCATTTGACTTCCTGTAGCACTGCACCCTGTTAGCATTTCTGCCAAGCACACCAGGACAGTCCCCAAAAAAATGAGAAAGTGGATTGTAACATACCAAGATCCTCCGCTTTTTTCAGCTTCTCATTTATCATTTCCTGTGTGCGGGCATCGGGAACAGGTGGCGGTACGGGTGCCACTGGTTGTGGGTTCTGAGGCGGTTGGGGCAAAGAGGCCCGATCTTTATTAAAGGCCTCCAGCAGAAGAGCAGACTGGCACAACAAAGATTCACCATGAGGAAAGTCAATATTATAGAACCCAAAAGAGAAAAATCACAACATGGGGAAAACAAAAGTCTGGCCTCATCATTTCCTTAGTTCCAGTAAAATGAGTTTGATTTCAGTACACCAAGCATAGATCTCAGAATGAAGCATGCCATACCTGTTTTTCTGCCCTTTCAATTCTAAGCTTATCCACCTCCTCCAAAGTTTGAATTCTAGAATCTGTCTTGCCTTCAAGATCTACAGATACGGTAATCACACTCCATCAAGCGACAACATAACAAATACACGGATAATTGCTGAAAGAGCCACAAGGTACATACAGGCAGATAGATGACTCTAGAAGCAAGTGCAGAAAGAGGCTTACTAATAAGACTGGTGAAGAAAGTAAAGCCCATTACCTAACTTATCAGCTTCTTTGAGCTTCTCCTTTATCTGCTTCGACAGTTTGTCGATCTCCGGGTTCTGCAACTCAACAGGCAGAACTCAGCTCCGCGGAGGGTAAACAGAGCGGGAAACGCATTGGTGGGGGAATCATTTACCTGAGTGACCTCGGAGACGGATATGGCAATGGCAGCCTTAGCATCGTCCTCGTCAAGGCGTTTGAGCGCCCTGCCAATCTTCCTATCACACTCAACAATGAGCCTGTCTATAACATCCTCCAGCTCGCGGTCGTAGTTGTTGGTGCCTTTCGCCTTGGCGTCCTGGTACTCTTTCCGGAGCTGCAACGAGTGGACCTTGGAGCAAGGCCCCATGTCCATTTTCTAAGCACAAAAAGAGCAGCAGCTTCTTCTAGTTAGGGTTAGGGTTAGGGTCTAATTACCAAAAAGCCACCGATCGAGGGAGAGAGAGAGAACCGTCAATTGGAAGAGCTCGTGGGGGCAGAGGCCGACGAGGTACATACGGCAGACGTCCTTGTCGAAGTAGTTGCGGTTGACCTCCGTGACGTCGCCGTTTCGGTTGGCCCCCATCAGCACGTCCAGCTGCTTCCTCATCGCGTCCATCTTCCTCTTCTTCAGTTCAGTTCTTCTCAACTGTCGATTGATTACCCAAACCAGAGTGAGGATTTTAGATTAGGGTTTTGTTTTACCCTTTTTCCTCTTATGGGCCCTATTGAGGTGGGCTCACTATTACTAACCAATCATCAAGCCCAAGTCCCACTGCTTGCTATTCAGGAAAATGGGACGGACATAAGCTTAGTTCCTTCAAATGAAAAGTAGTTGCTTTAAATTAATTAACATGCTATTTTGTTTTGTTTTGTTTTGTTTTGTTTTGACCAAGAAAGCTCCTTTAATTAACATGCTATTTTGTTTTGATTAAAAATTATTTCCTCAAAAAAGTCTTTTTTCATTTTTCATTTTAGTTTCTCCTTTGTGAAAGAATGCTGAAGCTGCACACCAAGGGCAAGGATACTCTCTGCTCCTTTTTCTCTCTGTGCCTTCTTTCTGGTCTTCCAACGTCAGACCCCCTCGAAGACACGGTGACGATGGGGTGCTTATGCTTACTTTTGTGAAAAATAGAAATTAATATATGATTTTCTTCAAACCAGGAGGAGTTTCCATGTAGTTTCGACCCATGTACATTATTCCTACCGGTACTATTGCCTTGAAAATAATTAACAGCAAGTTGACGATTTAATTCAATTCTTGTTGGTCCAGCCAGCCAGATATGCATGCTCAATGCTGTATAATAATAATAATAATAATAATAATAAGAGGTTGTCATTTGCAGCCTGCAGGTTAAACATCTCAGCTTCGAGGGCTCAATTCACTTCCACTGAATATCATGTACATTCGAACGCAGGTAGAAGAGAGTGGCAACTTTTACTCATTGAAGCAGATCAAAATAACATCAACTACCAAAATGTATGCATCTCTGTTCTAATCAACGCGGTGTCTATTCAGTCGAGGTAGAAGAGAGTGACGATTTTCCTCAGGTTCCGGGCCTCCTCGCAAGTCTCCATCAGCAACTTGCTATCGTGGAATGCAAAGCATATTACTTGTTGTACGTGCAATATGATGTCCCAATTACACAGCCTGCAGCAATGCAATCACTTTGTCAGCCCTGCCTTGTATCAATGAACATTTTCCAAACCAACAAGTCAGAGTAGAGGAGAGCTAGCTATCACTCATTACCTGCTGGCTTCTATAAGGGGAAGATGGTCATTGTGAGGCTTCTCAATCACATGCTTTACCTGCAAAGGAAACAGATTCAGCAATCACAAGTTAAGTGACAGGGCTACAAGCAAACATAACGAAATTACCCTCTTACTTTAGCTAACAACTCCTGGCTCTCCACTGGCTGTTTCTTCAAACTCTGAGGCAATATTACAGTCAGCAACTCTGGCTTCTCAGCTCTTAATGCACCTCTGATTACAGCAGCATTGGTTCCCGATGCACCCGATGTAAATATGTGGTTCTTCTGCAAAACACAAGTCATACCAGAACTCAGTATTAAGAGATCCATTACAGGATAAAGTCAACCACCAACAACGATATTGCCATAACGTAAGACATTGCCACCCCTCGGTGCTGCACTTACCGTGATAACCAGAGCGTAGCTAAGAATCTCAATAAGTTCTTGATGCATGAAGCCCATGTTTCTTGTCCCAAAAAAGCCAATAGCTCTAGGCCCTTGTTGCTGAATTGCCAATAGCTCCTACAAACCAAATGCTCACATATGAGGCCAGATATTACAATTAGAGGTTTACTACTACTTGGGAAACCTGAATGAAGCTACAAGCATGAGTCATCATTAGAAATGGTTCCTGAGGCAACTAAACTGTTTTCACAAAAGCGTTGGTTCCGCCCCTGGAATTAAGTCAACATCATCAAAAGATGAATGCATTTTTTTTCCAGAAACAGAGACTACATGACCGTGCAAAATGTGTCATCAACTCTTAAGTCACTGGGTTCCCACTTCCCTCCACCACCATGTGCAAGCTAATTGGCATAAAACAGATATGCTCCAATTAACAATGATGTGAACCTTCTCTCACCAAATTACATTTAAGAAACAGCTTCTCAGCAAGAAACAAGTTAAAAGTAAACTGCATACCTGTAGGTAGTCAATATCAGGAACAGGCTTATACTCTGTGGCCATAGCCGTCCCAGTCCCCTCAACAACCGATTGGACTCGTGGAAGCTTGAAGCCACCACCTTCCTCAGAGCTAGGCTTGGAGAATGTCCTCTCCTCTTCAGCTCTCCATTGGTCCACGTCTCCATCTCTTCTCATATGTCCACAGACCCACTATTTCCGGTACATAAAAACAGAGTCCCTGGTAGCAAATCATTAGTGAAAACCAACTGCAACTAGATAAACAACTAGAGCTTAAGAGGGCATCGGTGTTCATCTTTCTCCTGGCCAGTATAAGCATTCATGCCACTGAACGTTTCAACACATCAACATTGGGAGCAAATGATTTTCCCCTACACCGAACCATCATCCTAATGCAAGAGATTATTCTACAACTACCTAGAACCTTTTCCAAGCAAAGAATCAATCTTTGCAACCTCCCAATCATTTCAAGTGCACCCAATACAACTTCGTACCAACTAGAGGACAATTTTAATACGTTCAGAAACTTAAACGCCTAGGTTAACTCTGAGAGCAAACCATTTTCCTTCTCAATAAAGAACAGCTCGCACGCACACCAAACCATCATCAAGATCCAAATTTTCCAACCTCCCCATCATTACTTTAGACCAACTAAAGCACAAACATCACAATCACAGAGCAAAAGAGGAACGAGGGATATACCGTAGATGAATTTCTTCTATCTGAGTATCCACAAATCCGAGTAGGGGCCACTGACACAAGAGACTTGAAAGGGGAATTCAAATGGGGATAGGAAGAGGAACATGTGGCGGGAAAGGGAGTGTAGCTGCTGCTGGTGATTAACAGGAGCCTCATACCAGGCAAAGTTGCCGACATTTCACCACTACCCTTCTCCCCCAGATACCTAAAACTCCCTAAAGTTTCAATCTTATTTGTCTCCAAGCAAAACCCACCTCTCTATTTCCCTAAAGTTGCAATCAGTTTGGTTTCCAAGCCAAACCCACCTCTCTATTCCCCTAAAGTTTCAATTTTTTTTGTCTCCAAGTAAATCCCACCTCTCTATTTCCCTAAAGTTGCAATCTTTTTGGTGTGTGACCAAAACCCACCTCTGTTTCTCTACTATGTAACAAGTAAAAGCGGAAGCAGCCGAGAGAAGTAGAGGTAGAAGTAGAGTTGATGCCTATTTGTTCCCGGTGACCTAAGCGGAGGGAGGAGTTTATTGTTTTTTATCAGAAGATAACAGGTTTTTGTTGGAGAGAGAGGTGGAGAATAACAATAACATTAAGGACGAATCTGGAATAAAAAAGGTATTTTCTCTCCGTTTCCTTTTCGTTCCATGCTCCTCTGGAGACAACTTCAAAAAATTAACTTATATATCATTCACCGAGTATCCCGCTGGATCACTTATATTCGTTTGTTGTTAATCTACAGACTAATTAAGAGTCAATATTAATTTTTTTAATTGACGAAGTTCACGCCATAAATATTTAACAATTATGTATTTTTAATGACATGAATTTAAGACTTTTTAAATAATGTTGTCACGAATTTATTTTTTTATTGTGGAATAAAGGGCAAATAGACCCTTGTACTTGTTAATAAGGTGCATTTAATACCTTCTACTTAAATTTGAGTCAATTAAGGCCGTATACTTAATAAATTAGGATAATTAATATCTTACAATGACATGTCATTACTTAGGTAGAATCCATGTCATTTCAAATATCATTTTATTAATTATTTAACTTTATTTAACTATTTATATTTATAATTAATTATTTTCAATAGAACATCTATAAAAAAATATTTCAAAATAAAAAATCAAAATTCCAAAATTCTAAAATATGAACAAAAAATAAAATAAAAATCTCAGAAACTATAAATTAAAAATAAATAAAAAATAATCAAAACATTGAATTAAAATAAAAAAAAACTAGGAAAAACTCTCGCCTACCATTCTCCTCGTGGCACTATTTTTTAATTTAATTTTAAATATAGAAATATCTTATTTTTATGTTATTTCTATTATTTGATTTTCTGGAATATTTTGTTATTGAATGTGAATAGTTTTTGCGAGTTTTATGTCAATAATTATTTTTTATTCAATACTTTTTTCGGTTTTTATGTAACTAAATATACTTTCTTTAGTTTTTGTAAGTTTGTTTTATAATTTTAATACTTTTTGGTCATTTTTTGATTAATTTTTTTTAGGATAGAGTTTCTGAGTTTTTTTATTTTATGTTTTTTTTCAAATATTTGTATTTCAAGGGTTTTTTCCTTTATTCTTTTTAGTATCAACGTGTTTACCAAGTTGATTGTTAATGATAGCTAGTTTATAAAAAAAAAAGGGAAGAACTTTTAAGCCAGTTTACCTTCACTGGTTGAGAAATCCATATTTCACCACCCTTCCCACCAATGATATCAACATGGATTAACAAAAGCTAATTATTAATTTATTAGCATATCGCTCAGACAAGACAAAAAAGTACAATCTTAAGGGGTTACCAATTTCTCCTGTGTTGCATACCCAAAACCTTTATTTTACTCTTTTTGGTAATTGGTGGTTCTTTTCTTTATATCACAGAAACTTTTGTAAAGATTCCAGTTCCTCACCTTTTTCGTTTATTGCTGTAAAAAAGGTCTCTTTTGTGGCCATTCAGATTGACTAACAAATCAATAAGATCTGCATTTTAGTTAAAACATAAAAATCGGATCTTTTTAATTGGTCGTATTCGTATTTTTGGCCGTGATGATGATGACCAACCCAATATACTTCTAATTGAACATACCGCCCCGCCCAAAGCAGGGTAGTGCCTCCAAAACTCTAATCCAATTCCAAAGGCAGAGGGAGAGGGAGAGGGAGAGGGAGAGGGAGAGGGATGGTGTTTCTTCTTGTGGTGGCGGTCGTCGCCGTCTTCCTGGGCGCTCTAATCTTCAAGTTCCTCACTTCGGATGGTACGTACCCGCCACTTGTTCCTCCTCCCTGCAGTACAGATTGAGATCACTACTTCTGTTTGATGGGTTTGTCTCTTCTCTTTCCTGTTTGGCTGTTGTTGTCGTAGGGGATTTCACCCTCATGTCTAGGAGGCACGTCAAACGGGAGGAGATTGAAGATAAGGTAAAAACAAAAAAAACCCATCTTGCAACTACAGATTAATAGCTAGCTAGCTCTTCAATGATATGAAATTCCTTCCAAAGAAGTTGGAGTCTTTGTCAATGGAACTCTGTGTTTTGAATTTTCTGAATTTGATTTGTTTAGGTTGTATGGATCACTGGAGCCAGCCGTGGGATAGGTAGGTACACTGGGTTTCCCTTGCCATGCTTCCTTTGTTTCTCAAGAGAATTTTTAGTACATGGTTTCAAGTAAAGGTACTACTTTTCGAAACGTACTCTAACCGACAACTTGGGATGCTTCTTTTTTCCCCTGCTTATAGATACATAGCTCTATATCCATTTAGATTTTCTTGAGTGTCTTCAAGCATGGCGGAGGATTACTAAATTGTCAATGCCATATGCTACGGTCACATTTAATGTTCTGTGTTGCTTTTGGGAAAGATGTCTTATGGTTTCGTGTGATTTGCAGGTGAGATTCTCGCTAAACAACTGGCAAGTTTAGGTGCCAAACTTATTCTTTCTGCACGCAACGAAGCTGAATTGGAGCGAGTGAAATTGGAGCTCCGAGGTTTGCACTCAATCAAACTTGGCCAAATTCTTCTTCTTCCTTCTTTTGCTCTTAAACATTTTCATCCCATATAGTTGTCTTTCCTCAGGTAAACATGCTCCTGCCGATGTGAAAATTTTACCTTTGGACCTCGGTTCGGGCGAAGATTCTCTGAGGGAGGCTGTGGAGAAGGCCGAGTCCTACTTTTCTGGTGCTGGTGTTGATTACATGATACACAATGCTGCTTTTGAGCGCCCTGTAAGTGAGCGTTTTGCATCTGCCATAGCAATTCTCATTGTCGGCATTGGCACAAGCATGTATAAAAGCAAAAACAAACCAAACAGAAAAGGGAAAGGGGCCATAGGTATTAAAGTTGTGATAGGATGCTGTTGCTAATTCTTTTTTTAGAAATCGCCATTGTTTTGTTATGACTGGTTGGGATGTTGGGCTTTGCTTAGTGATCTTGCTAATATATTCCCACAATATTTTATTAGACACCAATGAATAAATATCTGAAAGACAAAATCAATCAGATAAAATGAAAGGAAAGTGACAACTTGCTGGTATGACAGGCGTACTGACCTGGTTTTATGTGTTGCTAAAAATGGATATGGAATGACTGCTTTCTTCTTCATGCAGAAATCAACAGCTTTGGAAGTAACTGAGGAAAGTCTCAAGGTATCAGGTGGATGCATATTGTTTATGCATTACAATCTACTGCAAGATTATTTAATTCTTACCTCAGTACTTTTGAATATAGGCAACTTTCAATGTCAATGTTTTTGGGACAATCTCTCTTACACGGCTTCTAGCTCCTTATATGTTGGAGCGAGGAAGAGGTCATTTCGTTGTGGTATGTTGAGATAAGTACAGTTACTTTTTGCATGTCTAGGAGACATCATAACTTCTTTAAGCCTTGATTTGTTTATGCTGGTGTATAGATGAGCAGTGCTGCTGGCAAGACTCCTGCACCGGGTCAGGCTGTCTACTCTGCTTCAAAATTTGCTCTAAATGGATACTTCCATAGCTTACGTTCTGAGGTACTTACATTGTTTCTGCTGCCTGTCTATGCTTGTAAACTGGAAGTGCCTTCGGAGTATTCTCCTGAAGAAGCAAGTTTAATGTGACTGTCTTTCTATTGTCCGTCATGTTGGTTGATCCTGTCTTGCTCAGATTGTTTTGCTTGTTAATTTAGTGGGCCGATTTATACTAAATAGATCTATCCATGGTGTTCAAAAGATTCAATGAATGACCAATGCTGTCAATCACCAAAATTGTCCTCTGATTCTTACTGCTTCTTTAATGTTGTGCTTTTGCAGCTCTTTCAGAAAGGGATTAAGGTGACAGTTGTCTGTCCAGGGCCAATAGAAACGCCGACCACAGAGAAGAAGAGTTCTTCTGAGGTGAGTCTATCAGATTAGTTAACCAGGCATTTACCTGGGATATATATATTAGTTGCTTAGTAAAATCTGGCTCATACTTGCCCCAGGAAAGCCGGCGTTCTTAGCTAATGCATATTATTCCAGTTTCTTGGATGAATATTCGAGTCTGCGTTTACTTGCTTATGCTCACTGTCCATCATAATGATTTCCTCTCTGAGAGCAGATCTATCTTGCTTCAATTTCTTGGCCAAGGGATTATAAGGCCAGGCTTCTTCTTTTTCTCTTGCTAGTCTTTCCTGATGGAGCCTGCTTAATTGTTATTTTGCAGAAACGTGTATCATCAGAAAGGTGTGCCGAACTGAGTATTATCGCTGCATCCCACGGCTTAAAGGAAGCATGGATATCCCACCAGGTATATGTGCTTAGAATTGCCCTTTACTTTTAATTTGATATTTATAACTTCCCGTTCCTCGTTTAGCACATGCACCAAGTCAGTTGAAATTTGATACCGTGGCTTTTCTTTTTCAGCCTGTACTAGCTGTTATGTATCTGGTTCAGTATGTGCCTACCGTTGGCTACTGGCTCATGGACAAGGTAAGTTCCATAGATCGAATGTTGTTCGATTTTCGTAACGTTCATAATATATGAGCTCTAAGCACTCCGGCCTTCTCTTGCATTAGATCGGGGGAAAGCGCGTTGAGGTTGCTGCACAAAAGGGCAACACATACTCACTCAGCTTGCTGTTTGGGAAGAAGAAGACAACCTGATCATTTCGACTGTATCTGTTACTTTTTATGTTTGGAAGAAGCTAATTTATGTATGCTTGTAAGATATCACATTGCTCAAAATGTGAAGAGTCCTTCAAGTTTAGTCCATAGCTGCCCACGTATATGGCCAAACTCAATAATTTGTTGGCCACCCTCGGTGTATCGATGCAGCAATGTATAGCAAGCAAGATAATAAAATGTCGTCTCGATTCGTTATACCGTATTTCATTTTTGCTGAATTATAAACATGGAGCTTCTAGGATGAGCAAGCAGTCCACAAATATGAACCACTAAATTATTGTATGACCAATATACAACTGCAACAAGAACACGCATAGCTACTACATAAGGGTAATCAACTAATCATAATACAAGTTAGGCTCAATTGGTCTCCCCGGCCGAAGAAAGTGCAACGTTGTATTTGTGCTTGAGGTAGGCTTTGATGAAAGGCTCCAATTCTCCATCCATTACAGAACCTATGTCTGTTGTCTCATGTCCTGTCCGGACATCTTTGACAAGCTTGTAAGGATGAAACACGTAGTTCCTTATCTGTTGCCCCCATTCAGCTTTCACCACATCTCCCCTTATTTGCCTGATCTCTGATGCTCGTTGTTCCTCGGAGATCACAAGCAGCTTCGCTTTCAACCTGCTGAGAGCCTTGCTTCTGTTTTGGAGCTGGGATCTCTCCTCTGCAAGATATTCAGAGGGCTCATTCTTAAGTAACTAGGCAGCATCAACAAGTTTGCCAAAACTATGACGCTAGCTAGCCAACAGAAGAAGCTAAACCAGCAAAACTGAGAACAAGAACAAATATCTGCTTCTTCCTTTTGTTCTGGGGAAATTTATTATGTTCAATGTACCTGTGCACCGAACAGTCACTCCCGTGGGAATGTGAGTTATCCTTACGGCAGACTCGACCTTATTTACACTCTGGCCACCTTTCCCACCTGCTCTTGAAAAGTTATATTCCAGGTCCTCCTCCGGTATTTCAACATTAAGCGACTCCTCAGGAAGAAGTGGCATGACTTCAACACCAGAGAAGCTCGTCTTCACATTTCACAGCAAGTTAGAACGCCACGTAAAGCTTCAATTCCTAACCTTTCCAACCAGCTATTCAAAAGATGCAAAATAGACCAGGAATCTGAAAGCGACAGCAATGTCTCGAAGCAGTTGTTCAAAGGAACCAATATGCATTGAAATGCTAAACATTCAAAATGGTCTTACACGCAATAGGAAAGTAAAAGATAAGTTCCATGAATGATTCTAGTGCATCTAAAAGCAGCAAAAGGGAAAAGATCCAAGGCTGGAGTTTGTGAGGGGTAAGACAAAATCGAAATTCAAAAGGGAGGAAGAAAACAAAAGATACCAAAAAAAGTAGTAGAATGGATATAAGAAGGCGTGACAAGGATCTAGAAAATACGGTAACAGATCAGAAGAAGAAAAAATGAGGGGAGAGAACCATAAAGATGGAAAGCATCCTTAGAGAAAGGAGTTTGATATGAAGATGAACGGGAAAGATTGATCAAAAAGTAGAATAGGAAGCAATCAGATACTTAGGAGGTAGATAGACCATGAAGAATTATAAAGCGTGCCGAATGGAAAATAGAAATACATCTAATGAAGGGTTGCAACTGCAATGTTTACCTGGCGAAGACCTTTGGAATTAAAAGGAGATTGTCGCACGATACGATGTGTCCCTTTCTCTCCTGAAAGATACCCATAAGCATAACGCCCTTCAACTTCAATTGTGGCAGACTTGATTCCAGCTTCCTCTCCAGGAGATTCCTCTACAACTTTTGCTTTGTACCGTTGTTTCTCTCCCCATCTGACGTACATTCTTAGAAGCATCTCAGCCCAGTCCTGCACTGAAAATTATCATAGACTTCTTCTCAAGAAAGGAAGAATTGCATAATAGAGAATGTGGTATACGACTACACAGACGGCCAACAAACTAAGGCAAGTAGAAAGCAGAGTCGACTGTTGTTTTCATCACCACTAAGCAAGCACATTTCTGCTCTTTGTTATGCACAACTTAGGACAGAAAGTCGCTGTTTACCTGTGCATCGGTGCCTCCGGCGCCTGCAGAGATAGATATAACAGCACTTTCTTTGTCGTAGGGACCGGACAGAAGTTGGGTTAGCTCAAATCTATCCAAAGCCTTGTTTAAGTCCTTAATGGTAGCAGCAGCCTCCTGAAGAAGCGCAGTGTCTATGGAGTCCATCTCCTCTGTGATCTTAACAACGGTTTCTGCATCTTCAACCTGTGTCCAATGCGCATAAAATGAGATACAAGAATTGCAGTGAAAATGAAGTCGAAAAGTGACAAGTACCCACCTGGCTTTCAAAGTGGGAAATCAACTTCATCTTGTCTTTGATATCAGTAAGAGAGAGAAGGGTCCGCTGAGCTTGAGAAGGGTCATCCCAGAGGGAGGTGCTGGCAGCTTGGGACTCGAGCTCGTCGAGTTGTTGCTGCAATTGGTCCATCCCAACCGACTCCCTCGTCTCTTTAACACGCTCCGAGGCAACCTCCACATCTTTCCTCAAGCTATAAAAACCTGCTACCACCACCATTCCCAAAATCATTCATTGTTCATATAACTTAAAGCTAGCGACTTCATTCACTATAAACAGCACTTAACTACCACGGATGGAGAGTTAAGTACCTAGCAACGTCCATTCCGCGGTCTCGGAGTCGCTCAATTGGCTATCTGGGGCCGCCTCCACCACCACTGCATTATAATGCGGAATCAGTTACCCGTTAGAGAGAGAGAGAGAGATAGATAGAAGGAGGAACCTTGAGAGAGAGAAGAGAAGCGAGAGGAGGAGGAGGCGACAAGGGAGGGGAAAGTTGGCGACTTTGAGGTTGATGGATAGAAAGACGCCAACTTTAGAGGTGGCTTGGGGATGTGAGTGGTGGTGGTGGTGGCTGATGCAGGGCAGCTGAACGCCAACCCCCTCGCCGTCGTAGTACACTCTACCGGCGGCATCGCGCTCTGCTCTCTTCTGCCCTTCTTCTATCTGCTCGCACCGCTTCTTTTCCGCTTGTTTGAATGGATAAATAAGTGGACACGGCGGCCGAGCAAATTTCCAACTTCAGGATCAAATCGGGTGCCCGGTCATCCATCCGCTTTAGCTTACTAGTCTAGTGTTGTTCAGGTCGCTCACCTTGCAGCCGCACTGTGAATGTTCGGTAGTCTAAAGAGAGACGACTATTGATCAAGGTTTTAAAAAACGCGGTCCGACCGGACTGAACAACGTTCCGAGTGAGTTTGGCCATAAAATTGCTTTACCTTACGAACCGCCCGAAATCCGGTCGGATCAGGCGATTCGAACAGCATTTCAACCCGGATTTTTTCGGTTCGTTAGGTTTGACCCATAAATAATGGGTCACTCTAATTTCACCCAAAAAAGCCCTCAATCTTCCTTCCTGCCCGATTATTTACGATTTCCCCAAGCCTAAAGGTTGAAAAACACGGGGGTCTTAGCCGATAACAAGCCTTCCGACCTCCGACCCCAACAACGTCGATGACAGTTGCCGGCCTCCTTTCTCGGAGCCATGGCAGAAGAGATAAAGGATGGGGAGGTAGATTGGGTCCAAACCTGCATGAGAATGCGAGATGGGCTTCTTCTTGAGGGAGGAGGACGACCCCCCAATCGCTGCTTCTGCCGTGCATTTGGAGGGGGGGCTACTCCGCCGTGAGGGGAGTTCGTGGCTTGCAGGTAAGATTTGTTCTTGTTTTATAGAAAAAGGTAAGTTTTGTTCTGGGTAGCTTTTAGTGAAGGGAGTTGGTCTTTTTTGTTTTATTTTTTCTGTTGTTTACTTGTTTTTTCATTTTTCAATCGGGAAGTAAAGATTATTTTTCAAAAAAATGGGAGGTGAGATCTGTTTTGACTTGAGTGAATAAGATATATATATATATATATATATATCCTAGGAGAGTGTGTATCCTAGTGGAGTGTGCGTCTTTGCTTTTCACGTGGAGTTCGAAGGTTCTTGTACCTGCCCCATATATTATATATAACTAAATAAACTCTGGTCCGACCGGTGGTTCAACCGGTCGGACTGGTCGATCCGCTACCCGGAGAGCAAAGCGGGTCGCTCTCCGGGTCGTTTTTAAGAACCTTGCTATTGATACCCTTTTTTTATTTAAAAAAATCAAGCACAAAATGCGGGAAGCTGGTTTCCAAAAAAATTTGTGGGAAGCTACGCCCTACCGATAAGTAATCAGTGGTGCTACTGATTGTCTATTTGGAGACTAGAAAATAATTTCGTCACGTATAGATAGATAGATGTAACATTATTATTTTCTAGAGTTGCTGCTGCTGCTAGTTTCCATGTATTATGTGGCCTGAATTATGATTGTTTAATCTGATAAATGAATTTCAGTGGATTTCTTTGGATAATTTGTTAAAATGCTTTATCCACTAATAAGGAGCACCGGTCCAATTAAGGCTTTTTATGGATTCCATACATCCTCCTTTAATTGAACAGATGAATTTTGGACCTCATTTGTACAACACTAACAAAACCTCGCACGCATGTGAATGTTTTCAAGGCAAGCAACTCGGACAAAATTAGCTGAGGCTGCAACCAGAGATTGAAAACAAAATATGCTAATTTGGTGATTAACATATTTGGTGATTGACTATTTCAGCGAATATTTGCCTTCAAAGCTGCAAGGACTTCTTTTGCAGCAACTTTATTTGCTGTCTTCTTGTTTGCCGCTGCTGCCGTGTGCTTGAAGATTTGGCCATTCGCTTCGACCTCTACTGTCACCGAAGCCTTGCCGTTGACGCAAGTGACAGCACGCTTTCCCTGTTCAATATGTTGCTTTTGGCAGAATTCGCGGAGTTCCCTAACAGGGTGCAACAGAACCAACTCTGGAGTTATTAAAGGCTCCAGTAATGGCCTTATATTCTGAAACACAACTTTCTTGTCGTACCCCGAATCAACAAGTATTGCCCCAGCTAGAGACTCGATAATGTCACCAAGAACCTATCAATCCACAATAAAGTTACAGTAAAATGTCTCACAAAATTATCCATTCACAGAGTATGGCTCCAGCTAACGCCAGTGAGCCTACCTTTGGGAAAGAAGTCTCAGATTCCCAGCCAAAAGTTGAATCTTGGGAAGCCTCCTCATAGTTCAGCACTGATGACACAATATGTTTGTGTAGTTCATGGGAGGCATGGAGGATGTGCTTGTGGAGTCCCGCCTTGACACAAGAGCGTGCATAACAATCATTGTTCACAGAAGCAGACCTCATATCTGTCAGCAGACCAGGGGATAGCCCGGGATACCTCTCGTACAGATGCTCGGTGATCAGATAATCCAGCACCGCATCTCCCAGGAATTCGAGTCTCTGTGTTATGTAACAGCAATAGAGATAACTTTAGGTAACCGAGGAGCATGAAATGAAAACTAAAAGAATTTCAAGAACACGCTGAGAATTACAATTACCTGGTAACATCTTGGTATCTCAGGAACCATGTATGAACCGTGGGTTAGGGCTTCAACCAAGAGCGAGGGGTCTTTAAATGTGTAGTTCAACAAGGATTGTAAGCGGCCGACGTTCACGAATCTTTCAGGCTGCACCTCAAAGTTCCTCTTGTAAGGCACATGGATAAGATCCATTTTGATCCCAAGCCAGTCCATGAACCGCAGGGCTGCCATCTCCCCACCTGTGCTAAGGTAAGCACCAATCAATGCCTCAACCACATCAGCTATTCTCTTACTCTTCAGCTCCCTACTTCCTCTCACAAATATTTTTCTCGTTTCGGAGAGCAACTCCATATCCAGCTTGTAACTTCCAGAATTGTCACCAGGTACAAGCCAACTTCTAGGATTGAAAGGCTCGTCTCGGATAAATCCCTGCAGTTTCAGAGTAGTCAGAAATACACGAATTTCCCAAACAGAAGAAACAGATCATAAACACGAGGGAGAAGCACTTACTGGAAGTTTGCGTTTGCATCCGAGCTTGCAAAGGGCATCATTACAGACAATCTTTTCTTTCTTGATGCTAAGAAGACCTTCATGATCCGTTTGATAGCTTTTGAACAGCTGCTGACCAGCAGCATACTTGAGAAAAGAATCTCCCAATGTTTCTAGAGATTCCAAATGGAAATGCTCCTGGCATTTCTTTGTGGTAATTGCTTCCAAAACCTATCAAGCAAAATTGCTTCAGGGCCAGGTGAAAATAAAATAGTACCACACGGGATTGATTAACATTCTAATAGCAGACAGAAGTTTCGCAAGGAAAACCATTAAGTGATTACAAAGTCATTTATTCAAACAGAAGTGACCATAGAGTAATTCGAGGGTGTCTCAATATCCTAGGAGCATGTTGTTGAAACTTAATTTCTCTGTGTTTGGCACAAATCTTGCAATAAAACCTGAAAGCTGAGGCTGTTATAAGTACCTTAATGGTTGGAATAGCAACGTCTTGCATGCAATGGTCCAGATGCATCTTCTTGAAATTGGAAGCGGTCAGCAGGGATTCAATTCGATGCATAATAGATGGAAGAAATGTAAACGAGTATACAGTAGTAACTGCTATAGGAGACATTAGTATGGAACAAAGTTCCGGAGGCAACTCCACATATGCGTCTCTTGATTCAAGCTTTAGCTCTGCAACACAATGGTGAGATTCTATAATGCAAGGCATATCATCATATATATGCACTAAATGAGTTATTCTCTTTCAATCAAGGCATAAGAGATCAGAAGCAACACCTCTATCTTGCCCTTTGCATCTTTGATTATGGAGGAGATTAGGCAGGGAAAACATATGTCTCCCACAGATAAGAGATTCAGAATCATGGGCCAACACTATTCTGTACCTGCAAAGAGGAGTATGCTTACAGTCAATAACAAGCCACAGACAATGCCTAATTCATAAAAATATTCTGATTTGTGATGGACAAACCGCTTTTTGTAGTACTCGGTGTAAAGTTTTGAACCCCCGCTTCTCAGCTTCATCGGAGACTTCCCATTCAAATTATCAAAAGTACCGGTTACGCAGTATACACTCCCATTATGTGGGGTAGAAATAATAGAATTTTCTAGCATGCATCTGCAAACAAGACCATCTTTGGTGTGCACCGGTTGAGGATGCGTCAAAGGACAGTTAAGATGGTCCTTCCAGGCATTCCCTCTTGGGAATAACAAAGAGGAAATAGTGTTCCAATCAAATGACTTGTGCACCGACGGAAGTAGAAGGTAATCAATTTGAATTCTATCCTTGGACAGAATATTATTAAGAGCTTCGTCCATTTTCTCCACTCCATGATCCAACAGAATCCTGAAAAGAGCGATCTGAAACCTCCTACACAAATTGACCTGATAGGCGTAGAAAAAAGGGCAATCAGAGAAGAAGGAAAAAAAAAAAGAAGAACACGTCAACAACTTGTGACATAATACTGCAGCAAGGCACTGAAAAGTGAAAAGGACAACAAACTAGTCTAACCTGTTCAGACGATAGCTCCATCACTCCCACATACTTCAACTGTACACTCAGGGATCCTCTATCAGCTTCCAAATCGAAAGTGAAAGTTGAGATATCGGGGTCAAGTTCACTCCTCAAGGCCAGCACAACATCAGAGACAGGGAGATCATAGTCAAAGTGTTGGGTTAACCCAATTATGTAACAGAAGTAATTCGTCGTCGTCTTCAAATGTTCTTCTTCGGAGGCAAGTTCAGGAGGGAAATATATAGGTTTGTCAGCCAAGTACACTAATTCGTCTTCTGCCTCGAGTGCTTCCACTTGGTAACTGCGATCAGAAAAGAACAGCAGGACATAGAGACAAAGCACCAATAAACCGACTAAAACCAAGGCAATCAATGTACATGGGGGATGATGATAACAAACAAACAGTCAAGAGGAGGAGGAGCAAAAAGCTAAAAATAGAAACTTTATTACTTTCTAGCAAACGGGAGAGCGTCCAGTTGGGCTGCTCCAACGTTTTGTTCCATTACTCTTCCTTCAATGTAGAAAAAAAGCCACTTCCTTTAATAGCAAAGGAGAAGATTTTCAGAGATTAAAGCACCTGGGTGGGGGCGAAAACCCAGTTCCCGGAACGAACAAAGTTCGAAACTTTACAACAATGAACCGAAATTATGAAGAGGGGAAGTCAGATTTATGAGAGAGAGAAAGAGCACGCCCCAGAAACATAGAAAATCCCAACCTGATGATGGATGACAAATAAAGTAACAATCTATGAGAGAGAGAGAGAGAGAGAGAGAGAGAGAGAGAGAGAGACTCGTCTTTTCTGTCTGTCTGATGGACGATGAGTTGGGTCTGCCTGCTTATTATGTAATAATCTATGAAAGAGTGAGTGAGTGAGTGAGTGAGTCAGATTTTAATGGAATACGAAAAGAGTAAGAAATATGAAGATTCGATTCGATGCCCCCTGAAGTTGGAAGGAACTTGGTGGCGAAGGTAAAGCAGAGTTGCTTCGCGCGGCAGTTTCCTTCTTGACTTGGTTTTTGGAAAGACGACTCCTACTTTCAGAAAAAGGAGACTGGACCCCACTTGGGTTAAGTTCCAGTGTCCTGAATTATATCATGATAAAGAACAGATTCATCACTCTACTGGTGTCGTTTGGTAACGTATGATTTGGCTTAAAATTAATGTCATTGTTTAGTCAACAAATATATAAATTTAAAAAAAAAAGAAATGAATGAGACTTCTATAAAGTGATCACCTCTCTAAACTGATAAAATTTCTCGGTCCCAAGTTGGAACCAGTGTTAAAATTTAATAATCTCTATCGTAATAACTAATACTTTTTGAGATAATTTTAGTGTTAAATCTTGATCCAAAATTTTAGTGATAAAGTAATATTTTTTTAATAAATGCATATATTTTTACATATTTTAAGATATTATTTTGTGCTATACTTACTTGTTTGATAAATTTTACATTATTATTCATCTTTTCAATTATCTTCAAATGATTAATGTGATAACAGTCTTGTTGTAAGAAAATATCTCAATCAGATTTCGCATTTGATAACGTTATAAGTCGAGATTTTATGTGACTTGAATATAGACAAAGTAATTTTTTTGCTATTTACATATCTATCGCTCAAAAGCTCAATTTTAATATTTTGGAGAAAAAAATATAAACCTCTCTTATGTACTAATCTCTCTAAAGTGATTTTTTTCTCTGGTCACAACAATATGACTTTAAAGAGGTTTTACTGTTTTAATTTTTTTTTCATTTCATAAAAGATTGATGGTTTTTGTACATAAATTTTAGAGTTCAATTCATTTATGGCTTTTGAAGACATGTTGATCTCTCCGTTGGGAGTCTATGAATAAAAGTCTCCAATCATTTTACATCTTCTCTCTTTTTCTACATGTCCACCGTAAGATATATCATTATAGTTTTAGTAGTGTATTTATAAAAGTTGTTAATTAGATATTCTAAACATCATGAGCAATATACTATAAGTCATATTTCAAGACCACAAAATTTGAAGGCTTCTATCGTTCAAACATTGTCAAGTTAAAAATATGTCATGTCTCATTGAATTTGTCAATATTCAAAAAATCATGTTATATCCACTTTTTACAACATACTCTCTATCTAAATATTTCATGTTTGGACAATACCTAGGCTTATGCTTTGCCCTTCCCTTCCCTTCACTTTACCAACCCATTTTCTTTCACTTGATTGACGTTGATTTTATGGTCCTACAATTAATTATCTTTTCCCCACTACCACAGAGTGTGTACGAATGCTGGTCGAAACTATCCATATATTTTATGTGATGATTAATCTATGTTTACTTAATGATGGATTTCATGCATATAGAACTTATTCGTATAAACATAAATTGAAGACATAAACATATTCATATTAAGTCATAACGTAAAATATCTCTTGCGCCGATTCTTCTTCCTCAGAGATTCATCACAGGATCGCAATGGAAGCTTATCACTGGCTCGTCCTAGCTCACCTATTTGAAGTTATGATTGGATTTCACAACCTAAAAGTGCGAAGGCTTAGAGAGAGACTCTCCATTTTCTACCATTAACTCGCGCCATAAACCTCTCTAGCTGTTACGCACCTTATGGCTTCTTACACACAGTAAAAACTTCGAGAATGCTAAAGAACGATCTCGAGACGGTCGAGAGTGGTCGTCTCAAGGGCGATCCCAACGAGCCGTAAAAAAGTAAAAACTATGGGAGAGAGAGTTGAGGGAAAGGGAGTTGTTTTGAGAGTAAGAAAAAATAGAGTATGGGTTTTTCGTGTTTGTCATGTGGTGTCGCCAAAATGAATCTCGTCCTATGCTTATATACACGAAAGTCTCCCAACTCCGAACGTCGAACCCCGAACTCCGAACCTCTAACTCCTAAACCCCCAAACTCCTCAAACCCCAAACCCCAAACCCCAAACCCAAAATCCTAAAGGAGAGGGGTGTTGCGTTATATATACCCCCTCTCATTCTTACCTAGCCAAGCTTTGACATTTAGAAATAAAAGGCTAGGGTTTGAGGCCTAGAGGAGAAGCTCCACGGGAGGCAAGGAGTGGATGATGGGAAAGGAGCGAGCGGGCCCACACGATTGAGCACCCTCTAACCTTTCTTTGTTATTTTACTTTTGTGACATTGTTTCCATTTTATGCATTGGTGTTCTTAATGATGTGTTGTGCGTAGTTCTCTTTTGGGTCGGGTGCCCTAGTGCGCTCGAGTGGCTTTGTTTTGAATGGACTTTATGTTTAGAGCGTGTAGCGGTTAGGGGTCATAATGCTTTGGCTCAACGGACTTTGTGTCAGAATTAGATGTTGATAGCACTAATTCCTACCTATGGTACTTGCCAATTGATCGTAGCGTGACCCGATGGACTTGACCGTGAAGGGGAGCGTGGAGTGAACTATCTATTATATTATATGTTACCCAAAGTAGTACCTAGTTGGCCTTAGGGTGATTCATTTATGAGTTAGGTCGAGGGCTAGAACTTGTGACTCGGGAAAACTTGAGTGGGGTTGACAACTCACGAGTCGAGGTGTCCAATGAGTGGACCATTTGAAATCGAGAGCCTTCTTTGTGGTGTGAAGGACTTGACTGTGAAGCACCATGCCTTAGTTCACCTAGGCCCACCACGTGCGAAGTAAGCCCATGAAAGACCAAGTCATGAGGGTGGCATGAGGGGCACCTTACCCAACTTTCTTTTATTGTCCTCACATCAATAGCATCTTAGTTTGTCATTTCTTGGCCATTTCAAAAACAACCTTTTAACCTATTCTTTTGTGTGATTCTCGTGGGATGTCGTGAACCCGCTCTTCGTGATTCGATATTTTATCGGTACTCTTTTTATTGCATCGGGGCGTTCAAAAATCCCATTGTCAATCAGTGGGGGTAGGTCGTAGGGATTTCTTTTGTAGTCTTTTTCTTTTATTTTTAAAGTTCTTTTTTCGACACAAAAGAGAAAAGTATAATTTAGTACCTCGTGCTATCATATTTTTTGTATTTGGTCTATGTGGTTTAAAAATCATCAAACAAGTCAGCCTACGGTCCCCGCCAGCTGACCGTCATATTTGATTGCCATTTCATACAAATGTGCCTCGTGCCAGACTTTAGGAAAAATTCAAAATGATATGAATAATTTATTCTCTCTTCCTCTCCTCTAGACCACGTACCAAGCTCCTCATTCCTCTCCTTCTCTCTCTCTCTAAAAAAAATCCAATAATCCATGTTCTTTTCCCCAAATCTTTCCACCCCCGTCAAGACTCCGGCGACCTCCAAAACACCATAGCATCCTCCTGCGACGCTGGACCTTCCATATACAGCAAAGAAAATTCAAGGTTAAGCGGCCCCAAGCGACACCTCCATCACCTCAAGAACAATCTCGTCGCCGACACCTTTGCTTTGTCGTCGTGCGTTGAGCTGGCCCACACAATCTCGAATTGGCAACTAAGCAACAAACTTTGGTTTCTGATCTTCGAGTTCAGTTGGTCGAGCGGTCCTGAGAGCGGAGGAATCCGCCCCGTCGGATCTGCCGGCGCCGGTCAGGATTGCGATATTGATCTCGCCGACATTGGCCTTGGCACCGGCGAGAAGGACCAGAGCGAGAAGCAGCTACGAGGTTAAGATCGAGGCCGCTATAATCGAACCTAACCTCCAACACTAAAACGGTAGAGTTTAGAAGAGAAGAGACCCCACGGGGCTTGGGTCTTTATTATTTATCAGCGATCGTTGCTAATTTATTTATTTAAATATTGATTCCTCTGTGTGCACGTAAACAAGAAAAATAAAGCTACAATAAGTTAAGAGATAATTACATACAGAACCCCAGGGTATACTCAAATAGACTCTGAGGACCCTTTAGTTTTTCTACTAATTGCTGAGCCCCTGTAGTTTGGTTATTATTATACTTTCGGATCCCTAGCTCAAGTAAATGACTCAAATACCCTTGCAATTTTTTTTAAAATCAATTACCCTGGCTCAACTTGCTCCCCACCGTCTCGGAGTCTCCCGCCGCCGCCCCCAACCACATATCTTTCGACCTGAACCCGCCCGGGTCGGGGGATCCGCTCCGGAGAAGGAACAGCCGGAACAGCAAGGAGGAGGACGCGAGCGACCAGTCGTTCAAGAGGAAGTCGAGCTTGCTCAAGGAGAAGCCCTGAAGATTCCTCTGCCTCCGGGATTGACCAGAACCTTCTCGGCGAGCATCGCCTCCGTCAATGGCTATTTCGTCAGCGGCTTGGTTAGGTCGTTCATCGCTAATAGACTCGTCGTGGTCATCCTCTTCGTCCTGTTGCAGATCTTCAAGGCCGTAGAGATTTCGTTTCACTGTACCCGCAAAGACCCTTCGTTCACTTCTCAAGCCCGTCGGTAACTGGTAGCCAAGCTCCGGAGAAGACCACCGTCTTCAACCTCAAGCTCTGTCCACCAAAATGACAGCGACGCTCCTCCTCCCCTCTCAGATCTGTTTCTTGTGCGGATTGGATTCGCTTCGGGGATTGGGTTCACTTCCAATTAAAGGTCCGGCGGTGACCGACGAGGATGAGGACGATCCCCTGCTCGACGAGGACTTCCCCTATGAACTAAAGGGGGAGAAGCTCGACATGTGGGGCCTACTCGAGTGGGTTTATCCCCAATTGTTTAGATGAGTTGGTGTTCGCCGGAAAAATGGCCGGAGAAGATGACCGACGATTTTAGTTGACCGGAGCAAGGGCATATTCGTCATTTCAAATATAAGATAAGAAAAAATCGATTAATGACATCAGCCAGGGACCCCAAAGTATAATAATAACCAAACTACAGGGGCTCAGTAATTAGTAGGAAAACTACAGGGTCCTTAGTGTCTATTTGACTATACCCTGAGGTCCCGAGAGTAATTATCTCATAAGTTAATAGTTAACATTAATGTTTCGGAGGTCGCCGGAGGTGGAAAGATTTGGGGAAAAGAAAATGGATTATTTGGTTTTTTTGAGAGAGAGAGAGAAGGAGAGGAAGGAGGAGCTTCGTGCGTGGTCCAGAGGAGAGAGAGAAAATAGATTATTGGTATCATTTTGAATTTCTCCTAAAGTCTACTTTTTTTTAATTAAGAACTTTATTAGAAGACAAAGAAAATTACAAAGGGAACAGAGAAGAGCGAAGAGAGAAACAACAAAGGAAAAACCAAGGCGAACGGGCCAAGAGGTTGACCGGTTGCCATAACAATAACTCTATTCGAGCACACCTACAAGCGGGTGGTCAAGAATAGATAACTACCAAATACCTTGGCCTAAACGGGCAACCAAATAGGTTGACTCGCTGCCATAATAAGAACTATATTCGAGCCCACCCACAAGTCGGATGGGTAAGAATAGATACTAAGCTAGATCCTTCGCTCATAGTGACTCGTGGGAGTCATGTCCATCAAAGCGAGCCTGATTCGAGAGAAAGTGGACCCAAAATCTGACGACAGAGGGCCTGTAGAGGTGAGGCAGACCGCGGTCCCGCAGGAAAGAGGAGGGCCCACCAGGAGTAGGCCCAAATGTTGAATGCCCAGACTGCGGACCGTGAAAAAACCGCCGGCGCTTAACCACCGGAAAGAGAGGAGAACCCACGGAGAGGAACTCCATCGCTGCCAACCGCCGACGAGCCCAAGCCAACCTGCCTGAAAGAAAGTGGCGCCTCTGGAGGGTAACCACGAGCCACAGGAGAATATAGGCGAGGAAACGCGGGAGGAGGAGCGCCAGAGCCTGCCCCCACAGAGAGGGATCCGAAGAAGCCCTAGTCGCGGGACTAGGGTTAGGATGTGGAACACCAGCGTCAATCGCCTGCTGGTGGACGGCGGTATCAGGAGGCGCCGCTGGAGAGGCCACCTGAGCAGCGGCTGGTGCAGGAGCAAGACCCCTAGCTTCGGGCTAGGGACGAGGACTTGCAGAAGAAGACCCCGTAAGGGAGGAGCCGGATCAGACCGTAACGACGACATGGGAGGGAGGGCCGCCCCCTCCGGAGTCGCTGGATGCCCCGCTATGGTGACCTGTGGCGGGGCAGCGCCGGCGGCAGAGCCGAAAATGCGCGGTGGACGGGAGGTGGGGGAGGTGGACGCGAGGGAGGACCGTCGGGGGAGGTGGGGGTGCTCCAAAGCGGGCGCTTCATCGGAGATCCGCGGCCCGGATGGTGGACGAAACCACCACCAAGTCGCGCAGGACCCCGCCATGGTCACCGGCGGCGGGGAGGGCACCGGCGGTCCTCCCGAAGTGGCTGAGGAGGGTCGACGCTCAAACTCGGTTTTGGGAAAGAGGAGGCGAGAGGATGGGGGAGATTGGAAGGAAGAGCGGCGAAGGAAGAGGAAGCCTTGGGACTCGTGCCTGGAAGAGTTCTGGGGTTTTTTTTTCTATCATATAGCCACCTCTTCTCCTAAAGTCTACTTGGTACGGCACATTTATGGTACTAAAATGTACTTTTTCCAAAAAAAAACCCTAAACTCTTTTGTGGATTTTGAATCAGAACAGCACTCGCATCGCGTGTAGTTTATTTATTTGGAGACGAGAACATAATTTCGTCACATGTAGATGTAACCAAGATACTCATGAGAATATATCCCCTAAAAAAAAGATACTCGTAGGAATAAACCGACCGAACCCAGAAAAAAGAAAATCAAAACATTTTTGCTATATCTTCATCTTTCTAAATGGGAATGGGAGTGGGAGGGTAGGAGTTGGGGTACCTACCATACATCCTTTACTTGAATAGATGAATCGGGAAAAACTGTTCAAATGGCTTTATCCACTAATAAGGAGTCCAATTAAGCTTTTTATGGATGGATTCCATACATCCTTCAATTGAATAGATGAAACTGTTGAAATGCATGTGAATTTTTAAGGGACACAATTAGCTGAGGCTGCAAGCAAGCAGAGATTGAAAACAACATATGTTCCGTTGCCTCCAGCAGATGCCCCACTAGGTGATTGATTTCAGTGAATATTTTTCCTTCAAAGCTGCCAGGACTTGTTTTGAAGCAACTTTCTTTGCTGTTTCCTTGTCTGCCGCTGCTGCCGTGTGCTTGAAGATTTGGCCATTCGCTTCGACTTCTACTGTCACCGAAGCCTTGCCGTTGTCGCGA
This sequence comes from Hypericum androsaemum, assembly GCA_963995505.1. Classification (NCBI taxonomy): domain Eukaryota; kingdom Viridiplantae; phylum Streptophyta; class Magnoliopsida; order Malpighiales; family Hypericaceae; genus Hypericum; species Hypericum androsaemum. The sequence continues at coordinate 239,789 of OZ023194.1, read as the reverse complement.
GTGACAGTAGACTTTATCTGTCCAAAATGTTGCTTTTGGCGGAATTCGTTGAGTTCCCTAACAGGGTGCAACCGAACCGTCTCCAGAGTAATTAAAGGCTCCAGTAATGGCCTTATACTCTGAAACACAACTTTCTTGTCGTACCCCGAATCAACAAGTATGGCCCCAGCTAGAGACTCGATAATGTCGCCAAGAACCTATCACATCGACAATAAGGTTAAGTTAAATATCTCCTAATCTATCCATTCAAAGAGAGTGGCTCCAGCTAATGCAAGTGAGCATACCTTTGGGAATGACATCTCAGATTCCCAGCCAAAAGTTGAATCTTTGGAAACCTCCTCATAGTTCAGCACTGTTGACACAATATGCTTGTGTAGTTCATGGGAGGCATGGAGGATGTGCTTGTGGAGTCCCGCCTTGACAGAAGAGCGTGCATAACAATCATTGTTCACGGAAGCAGACCTCATATCTGTCAACAGACCAGGAGATAGCCCCGGATACCTCTCGTACAGATGCTCAGTGATCAGATAATCCAACACCGCATCTCCCAGGAATTCCAGTCTCTGTGTTATGTAACAGAAAAAAAATGAAAGACGATGATTTGATATCACTGAAAGAAAGAATAGGCCGAGAATTACAATTACCTGGTAACATCTTGGTATCTCAGGAACCATGTATGAACCGTGGGTCAGGGCTTCAACCAAGAGCGAGGGGTCTTTAAATGAGTAGTTCAACAGGGATTGTAAGCGGCCGACGTTCAAAAATCTTTCAGGCTGCACCACAAAGTCCCTCTTGTAAGGCACATGGATAAGATCCATTTTTATCCCAAGCCAGTCCATGAACCGCAGGGCTGCCATCTCCCCACCTGTGCTAAGGTAAGCACCAATCAATGCCTCAACCACATCAGCTATTCTCTTACTCTTCAGCTTCCTACTTCCTCTCACAAACATTTTTCTCGTTTCGGAGAGCAACTCCACATCCAGCTTGTAACTTCCAGAATTGTCACCAGGTACAAGCCAACTTCTAGGATTGAAAGGCTCGTCTCGGATAAATCCCTGCAGTTTCAGAGTTGTCAGAAATACAAGAATTTCCCAAACAGAAGCATCAGAGAGTAAACAGTAGCGTAATATAAATCATAAACACAAGGGAGAAGCACTTACTGGAAGTTTGCGTTTGCATCCGAGCTTGCAAAGGGCATCATTACAGACAATCTTGTCTTTCTTGATGCTAAGAAGACCTTCATGATGCATTTGATAGCTTTTGAACAGCTGCTGACCAGCAGCATACTTGAGAAAAGAATCTCCCAATGTTTCTAGAGATTCCAAATGGAAATGCTCCTGGCATTTCTTTGTGGTAATTGCTTCCAAAACCTATCAAGCAAAATTGCTTCAGTAGCAGGTGAGAATAAAATAGTACCACGGGATTGATTAACATTCTAATAGCAGACAGAAGTTTTGCAAGGAAAACAAATAAGTGATTACAAAGTCTTTTATTCAAAACAGAAGTAACTATACAGTAATTCGAGGATGTCTCAATATCCTAGGAGCATGTTCCTGAAACTTAATTTGTCTGTGTTTGGCACAAATCTTGCAATAAAACGTGAAATCCAAGGCCGGAATAAGTACCTTAATGATAGGAATAGCAAGATCTTGCATGCAATGGTCCAAATGCATCTTCTTGAAATTGGAAGCAGTCAGCAGGGATTCAATTCGATGCATAATAGATGGAAGAAATGTAAACGAGTAAACAGTAGTAACTGCTATCGGAGACATTAGTATGGAACAAAGTTCCGGAGGCAACTCCACATACGCGTCTCTTGCTTCAAGCTTTAGCTCTGCAACACAATGGGGAGATTCTATTATGCAAGGCATATCATCATATATATGTACTAAATGAGTTATTCTCTTTCAATCAAGGCATAAGAGATCAGAAGCAACACCTCTATCTTGCCCTCTGCATCTTTGATTATGGAGGAGATTAGGCAGGGAAAACATCTGTCTCCCACAGATAAGAGATTCAAAATCATGGGCCAACACTATATCGTACCTGCAAAGAAGAGTATGCTTACAGTCAATTACAAGCCACAAAGAAGGCCTAATTCATAAAAATATTCTGGTTTGTGATGGACAAACCGCTTTTTGTAGTACTCGGTGTAAAGTTTTGAACCCCCGCTTCTCAGCTTCATCGGAGACTTCCCATTCAAATTATCAAAAGTACCGGTTACGCAGTATACCCTTCCATTATGTGGGGTAGAAATAATAGAATTTTCTAGCATGCATCTGCAAACAAAACCATCTTTGGTGTGCACCGGTTGAGGATGTGTCAAAGGACAGTTAAGATGGTCCTTCCAGGCATCCCCTCTTGGGAATAACAAAGAGGAAATAGTCTTCCAATCAAATGACTTGTGCACAGACGGAAGTAGAAGGTAGTCAATTTGAATTCTATCCCTGGACAGAATATTATTAAGAGCTTCGTCCATTTTCTCCACTCCATGATCCAACAGAATCCTGAAAAGAGCAATCTGAAACCTCCTACACAAATTGACCTGATAGGCATAGAAAAAAGGGCAATTAGAGAAGGAAAAAAATGAAGAACACGTCAACAACTTGTGACATAATATTACAGCAAGCAATGAAAAGTTAAAAGGGCAACAAACCTGTTCAGACGATAGCTCCATCACTCCGACATACTTCAACTTTACACTCAGGGATCCTCTATCAGCTTCCAAATCGAAAGTGAAACTTGAGATATCAGGGTCAAGTTCACTCCTCAAGGCCAGCACAACATCAGAAACAGGGAGATCATAATCAAAATGTTGGGTTAACCCAATTATGTAACAGAAGTAATCCGTCTTCTTCTTCAAATGTTCTTCGGAGGCAAGTTCAGGAGGGAAATATATAGGTTTGTCAGCTTCATATAAATCATTACCTGAGAATTACACGACAAGTAGCATGACCACTTATAATTATGTCGCCACAATTTTCTCTGTTAGTGGTTCAACAGAAATGTAGAGTAAATAGCAGAAAAGGAATTTACCAGCTTCTACTTCAATTTTTTCTTCAACAACAATGTCTGGAATAAGATAATCTGTCAAAGCACCACATTCATGAAGCTGCTTGCATGCTTCCAGGCAAGCCTTTTGCCTGATAGTTTTAACGTTTCCTTGCACGTTAACCCTGAGTATAGGACAACTCTTTGGAAGGTAAAGGGTACATGTCTCTGTCCCCTCATCTATAAGAAACTTCGGAGAAGGTTTGAAGTAACTGCAGAAGAGGTCAATGGACAACTTCATGAAATGAGTTTTTTTACTTCAAGTTGGTCAATAAATTATAAAAGAAAAGCCGCACTCACACAAGAGTGTGTGTGTGACAAACCTGTCTGAAGGTAGGCGTGAGCAGTAGAAGAATATCAAGGCAATACTAGAATTTATTGTTGCCATTGCTCCGGTGCTCTCCACTTTATAGTATTCGTCATGATCTAAATCATTCAAAAGCAAAGAACAGGGATCCCCCGCATGGCAACGAGATTCTCTTCTCATTATCTCTCCACTAGCAAGATAGTTCTCAAATCTTGACATTGTACTCTGATCCCCGCTGTTGAGTATTCAGAAACTGCAGTTGTTAGATGAAATAGTTCTATAGCTTTTCTGAGACTACTACAAGGCATTTGATAACATTTTTAGTAAAGAAGCAAGATGAAATCTCATAAATGCAAGTTCAGACCGGTTAACAAACGAACATCATTACTGCTCAAAAAATATAAAATGAACATCACCGCCAAAACAGTACCTCTTCACCATTAGCACGTAATCTGAGTTCTGCATCCTTGCACGACCACGAGACTGAATGAAGCTGCTGACAGTGGTGCAAGGATCAAACCTGATTACCAAGTTGCAGCTTTGGACATCCAGCCCTTCCTCGAGAATTGAGGTTGCTACAATGATATTGACCTGAAAACGTGTGTTATTCCAACTCTTCCACTGAGTCGAATGAGAAAGATAAACCATCTGAATGCATTTCTCTTACCATGCCTTTCTTAAATTCTTCAACAATATTATTTTGTACTTTCCGTGACTGATATTGGACAGCGGAATTGTTTCCTGCTATGTACTCGGTCTTCCAGTTCATACAATTTCGAAGGCAGTCACTCAGAAGGAATTTAAGGACAACGGCAGTTATAACCCTCTCGACAAATACAATGCATCTTATGTTATTCACGTGCCTGCGTTTCAGTAGGAGGAACAAGATTAAGAACAGGACAAAAACATCTATAACTAACAAGGAGAAATAAACATCAGCATAGACATCAGCCAAGTAAACAACAAAAATGTCTGCTGAAATTATCAGTACTTCACAAGAATGCATGTTAAAGAGCACATTCTAAATGATAGAAACATAAGCATGTTTCCAATAGCTTGACAAGATCAAAGTAGCGAAAAAGTTGTTCAACTTTAATATGGAATACAAGCCAACCTGTATTCAAGAAGGATGCCAATAAGGGAAACAACTTTTTCAGTGATAAGGCCACCACAAACATCTGACTTCACATCATCCCCGATGGTCCATCCATGATCTACAGCGCAGAGGAAACATGCACAAAACTAAACATGTAAATTGACAATTCCTCCATCAGAAGACCTTATAAATGAGGAGTTCTCATTAGACATGTAATTAGTACCATCTTTAATGCACTTGGCAAACACATGGGTTGCATCAGAACTGAACCTCTTGAGAATTTTCTCTCCCGTAAAGTACATCTGGCTACCCCAAAAGAGATCACTCTCGGAGGAAGACAAGAACAATGCCGCCTGTGGCACATAAGCAACCAGTTATCAATCTTAAGAATAGCTTTTCCAGTAGCAAAATGAAATTCCTTCAAAAACAATAGTAGCAGAATGAAATAAATTTGAGTATTATTCAGTACCTTATGAGCAAGCCATGCACCAAGTTCATCTAGACAAAACATCAACGTAGAAAATATCCTTGACAGCTTCTTATGAGCTAATTCCGATGCATAATCTGCAAGATCTAACTGACGAATGGAGCATTCGTGCTACAATGCAGACGTTTTTATTAATACCAAAGCACAAGTATTCACTCTTGTCCAATTAGCATGATCACATTCTTAAATTGAACAGATAATACAAACCTTTTCCCTCAACTTGATTAATTTATCTTCTAAAAGAGTATGGATATGGTTTGGTATTGGCACGTCCTGGAAAATTTTGAATTTTGGCGTTGCAAATGGTATGAATTCAGCAAGTACTGACTCACTGGCACATGTATACACCTTCAACAGGACAGCAGAAAAACATGAGCACTTAGTCAAAAGTCATAAAGGAAAGAGAACCTTGTTATTCATGTAGATACAAGAACCAAAATAGAAGGTTCAGAGCTAGACAGTTCAATTGCTATGGTGTAAAGATGTTCAAAAAACAACATTGAAATAGTTGACCTTTCATATATTCTTCAACCACAAGCTTCCGTGGCTCGTGAAGAATAAGAACCACACAAGACTAGACTAGAATACAGCAGGCTTCAGTGTTCAACCTAGAACATGTGTCTACATGATGGGAGTGACAACATTTGGATGCATTTATAGAAACAACAATCTACCTTAGAGTTCATCATATTCTCGAGCTTTCGAATTTTGGGCCAATAAGCCAGCTCGGAGTTGCAACCTAAATCATAAGATGAAAGGAGATCGAAATAAACTGATATAAGACATCCGTGGCCGGTAAATGAAATAAAGAAAAGTTGAATAGGAGTTACCCTGTGACTTTATGGGAGATGCTGTCATTCCTAATATCCTAGGAAGACTGCTGCTACCGGAACTTAGATGCTGATGATAAAACTCCTGAATAAGATCATCAGATAGTGTAAGAACAATAAGAGGAAATTTACGAAAGCAAATCATGTGTTCAATATATTGATCAAAAACCAAGAGAACAGCAAAAAGATAGCCTACTGTCATAATGCCAGCATAAGGATGCTTGCCACAGGCGTGATGGCATTCATCGAATATCAAAACCTTTAGCATTTCCAATTTGAAACGGCTGTGCCTCAAGCCATCCAGCAGAATTTGTGGTGTCATCACAAACACCTGTAGTTAACATATAACATATAGCATTGACACTTTTTTCAACTCCAGTCCACCACTTGCAGATAACATATAACATTAGCATTAAGCAACAATTTACAAAACAAAAAATTCAGGGGGAAGAGAATCTGAGCAAAAACAAACAAATTTCTCAAAAAGAAAGACGGTACACAAAATGTTTCACCCGGTAATAAATAGATCAACGAAATCCAACCTCGTGCTTATCTATCTCCTGACTCCAAGTGGCAGCATCCCAGAAGTCGACTCCCATGTCTCCCCAGTACATACCCACACTGAAGTCAGTGTGTGCTCTCACAGCTTCAGCTTGCTGGTAAGCGTTGGAAATCAACATCAATGACGAAAAATAGCACATAAGTCGTTAAACAAGCCTCGTTGTTCGTTGTTTGCGTGAACCAATAACCGAATGATTAGAAAGAGCGATGAAATAGAAGAAAGTGCATTGTTTGCATCAACTAGAATGTAAAGTCAGGCCTGTAATTGAGGTGGAAGACGAGAAACGTACTTGCTTGACGAGAACAACCTTGGGGACCAAAAAAACCGCAATGAAAGGAGAAGGCTTCCGAAGAAGATGAGCATAATTGCGCAAGAGCATGATGGCAATAAGAGTCTTGCCAGAGCCAGTCTCCAAGTACACCAATGTGTTCTGCTTCACCGCCATCTCGAGCGCTTCCAGTTGGTAACTGCGATCAGAAAAGAATAGGACAGAGAGACAAATCACCAATAGACCTATATCAGGACTAAAAACAAGGCAATGTACATGGGAATAACAAGCAGTCAAGAGGAAGAGGAGGAGCAAAAAGCTAAAAATAGAAACTTTATTACTTTCTAGCAAACGGGAGAGTGTCCAGTTGGGCCGCTCCAACGTCTTGTTCCATAACTCTTCCTTCCTTGTAGAAAGCCGCTTCCTTTAATAGAAAAGTAAGTAGATTTCCGAAGATTAAATAAGCACCTGGGGGAAAAACCCAGTTCCCATAACGAACAAAGTTTGAAACTTTACAACGAAATTACGAAGGGGGAAAGTGAGAGAGAGAAAATGCACGCCCCAGAAACATAGAGAACCCAACCTGATAATGGATGATGAGGGAAGTAACAGTTGAGGGAAAAAGCTGCAGTCTTTTGAAAGACTTGTCTTTCCTATCTCTCTCTGTCGGATCGGATGGATGGATAATGAGTTGGGTGCCTGCGCGCGCTTCTTATGTAATAATTAATATATGAGAATGAGAGAGAGAGATTGATTGATTTGGATTTTAAAGGAATACGAAGGGAGGGGAACAAGAAAGATGATGATTTGATTCGATTTCCCTGAAGTTGAAGTTGGAAGGAACTTGGTGGCGAAGGTAAAGCAGAGTATCGCGCGGCAGTATCCTTCCTACTTGGAATTTGGAAAGACGACTGGGCCCCACGTATACACCGGAACCGAAATTTGACTAATTCTGTACCCAATTAATTAACTTTAATACCTTTCAAAAAAATTAATTAACTTTAATGTGCGAGTGTGACTCTCTCTATTCTATATTGCACTTTTCCGGAATTTTTTTTTTTGGGAGAGAACTTTTCCGATTTTCTTACACTTGCCTATACCACGAGACGAGTCACAGAGCTCGTGTCATGTAATAGAGTCCTCAGTCACCAGCTTTTCTACTCTCTCCGAACGAGGTTCGTCGTCATCTCCGAAGAATCGTTGATCCTAATGAGTAAGATCCACAAGTCGCCTCACCTTGAATTAGGGTCCAAATGAGCCCACCTTGGTTTAAGGCTACTGGGCCTTTCCTACTTGTACTTCAGAGCCCGCCTTGGTTTCAATATATATATATATATATATATATATATATATATATATCCGAATAGTGAATATCCATGCATGTACTTATGTACGTTCCACTGATAAAGAACGGATTCAATTTTTTTTTTTTGCATTTCATGAAAGATTGGTAGTTTTTGTATATAAATTTTGGAGTTCAATTCATCTATGGTCTTTGAATATCTATAAATAAAAGTCATTTCTTGCCATACCAATAAACCCATCAACATCCAATCATTTCTATTATCTTCTCCTCTGTTTCTACATCTTCACCATAAGACATATTATTATAGTTCTGGTGTATTTTTAAAAGTTGTTACTTACACATTCTAGACATCATCATCAATATTATAAGTGTACTTATTGGAACCTATCAACAACAATGAGAACAAATAACAATTTAAGAGTGATGATTACTAATCTTATCTCAAGAACACAAAATTTGAAAGCTTAAGGCTTCTGTTACAGTAGTTCAAGTATTGTCCAGTTAATCAATTCATGATCATTTTAGGACTCTACAATCAATCTTGGAATTTTATATTTGGCTTGAAAATATTTCATATCATATTCAAATTTTTCAATAGTCAAAAAAATATGTAGGAGATCAATATTGTTACGGGTCTTCCTAATCTGGTTTCAGAACATATCTTCCCATTCCTTATTTGTATTTGCTTCTTTCCTGTTTTCTAGCAATTCGTTACCTAACTTGTAGTGCAAGTTATGTGTGGCTATCGCCTATATATGTACGCCTCTGTTAATGAAATAAACAAGTGGCTCAATCTCTTCATGGTATCAGAGCAGGTTTCTGCTATTAACCCTACACAAAAATAAACCACCCGCCGCCCAAAACAAAACCCCACCAAGATGGCCAAAAACTGAAGCTCATCGGCGATGGACATGACCTCGCCATACTTTCTTCACCCATCAGATAACCCAGGACAACTCAACGTGAGCGAGCTCCTTAATGAGAGAAATTATGGAGATTGGGTTAGAGAGATGACCAATTTTCTGTTAGCCAAGAACAAACTCGGGTTCGTCAATGGTAGCATCCTAAAGCCGGAGACAACTGCGGGAGATTACAACAGTTGGCTACGCTGCGATGCAATGGTTGAGGGATGGCTAGCCATAGCAATTGACAAAGAAGTCAGTAGTAGTGTATGCTATGCAAAGTCGGCACATAAAGTTTGGATCGACCTTAAAGAGAAATTCGGCAAAACAAATGCACCAAGGGCGTATGATTTACGTCGATCTATTTCGTTGTTGCACCAGGACAAGATGAGTGTTTCAGCATATTTCTCGAAACCAAAATCCCTTTGGAATGAGATGTAATCAATCTCCCCATTGGCCGATTGTACGTGTTCGGCAAAAAGCAAGTGTGCAGCTGCTCGGGAACAAGAGCAACTATATATTTTTCTGATGGGACTCGACGATATGTTTGGTACCATGAAATCCCAAATTCTGAGTACCAAGCCACCTCCAAGTCTAGGGGAGGCATATTACTTGATACTGGAGGAGGAGCAAACACGGCAGATTGCCACCTCAAGACAACCGACGGTGGAGGTAGCCGCCTTCCAGACTGGAAACTATAACCGTGTGGGAAAAGATGCATCTCCCTGAAAGGCGGCACAGAAGGAAAAACTTTGGTGTAATCACTGCCAAAAGCCTGGTCACTCTAAAGATCAGTGCTTTGAGCTAGTGGGTTACCCAGATTGGTGGAAAAGAGATGAAATTCGTGATGGTGGTGTGGAGATACTTCCACTGCCCAGAGACCAGCTCCGCGCGCAGCACAGGTTGGAGGTGATGCAAGCCCGATCCCAGGTTTGAGTGTTGACCAATATAATCGCCTCATCCAAGTGTTACAGCAAGGGGGAGACACTACTGCACTTGCTGTATAGAATTCAGGAGGAGAGGTTCATATGGCGGGTATGGTGAAAGGACCAAGCTCTTGGATCATCGATTCCGGGGCAACAGAATATATTACTTGTGATGCCAATTTATTTGCAGGAGAAGTACAACAAACATCTAATGCGCAAGTAAAGATTTCCACCGGCGAGTTTGTCCCTGTCGAAGGGATAGGAACAGTCAAACTTCCGAATAGGATTGTTCTAAAGAATGTTTTGCATATTCTGAAATTTTGATGCAATCTCATATCTGTTCGACGATTGACAGAAGACTTAAATTGTGCCTTAACATTTGTTGCGGGTTTATGTGTGTTGTAGGACCTACTTTTGAGGACCCTGATTGGAGTGGGTAGACATCGTGGGGGGTTATATCTGATGGAGTCCATATCAAATAATGGGGCGGCAATGCATATTTCGAAGGGGGCTTCAACAACTCTTTGGCATGAGCGCTTGGGACATCCACCAGTTGAGAAATTAGGTCGCATTCAACATTTATGTAAGGCGATCCAATTGGATCATAAACATTTTTGTGAAGCCTGTACTCGGGCCAAACAAACTCGTTTTCCTTTTCCTGGCAGTTCAATAAAACTACTTCATGCTTTGATCTCATACATTATGATATTTGGGGTCTTTACAAGACCGCCTCCTTGTCTGGTGCTCGCTATTTTTTATCAATCGTGGACGACTATGGCCGAAGTGTCTGGGTATATCTTTTACGTGACAAGTCTGATGTTGCTAGATTTTTAATAATGTTTTGCAACATGATAGAAACACAGTTTGGTAGATGGGTGAAACAAATCAGAACAGACAACGGCATGGAATTTCAGTCCCAAACTATGATGGAGTACTATAGAGAAAAGGGAATCGTTTTGCAAACCTCTTGCCCATACACACCACAAAAAATGGTGTAGTGGAGCAAAAGCATATATACATCCTAGAAACGGCACGAGCATTGCTTTTCCACTCGGCCTTACCCACCTACTTTTGGGGAGAAAGTGTGCTCGCAGCTGTTTGCCTCATCAATCATTTTTCGTCAAGGGTCATTGATCATAAGACGCCATATAAGGTAATCTTTGGCAAAGAGCCTACATATGATCACTTGCATTCCTTTGGATGTCTTGTTTATGCACATGTTCATGCCCATCGGTGAGATAAGTTTCAAGAAAAGAGTCGCAAGTGTATCTTTGTTGGCTACCCTGAAGGTCAAAAGGGTTACCAAATTTTTGATCTTGAGGTAAGACGCATCTACCATTCCCGAGATGTTACTTTCGTGGAACATGTCTATCCTTTTAAAAGTACAGCTGCTTTGGACATTCTACCACCTTCCTCTTTCGAGTAGCCGGTTGTCCTTGACAATGACTTGCCACCAAAAACTGACCCGCCCCTCATTCCTAATACTGAGGAACAAGATCCTCCTCCCGATGTGGATACTGGGGCACCGACTCCAGCGGAGACAGTGACTGGACATACTGAATCCTCACGAGTGCCCTCTTCATCGTAGTACACAATCCTAGCGGCTTCTGAAACACTTGGACAACTTTGAAACATGCTTGCCCCCTTCCATCTCACACCCGTAGTCTACTCCTCCAGCTGAGAATTTGGTGGTATATCCTCTTACACACTTTGTTTCTTATTCAAGATTTTCTAACTCTCATAAGGCATTTCTAGTGACCATCACACAATGTGAAGAGCTTAAGACATACTCACAGGCTGTTAAACACTGCGAGTGGAGGAAGACGATGGCCAAGAAACTGCGTGCACTCGAAGCTAATGGAACATGGACCCTCAAATCTTTGCCCCTAGGAAAGAGGGCCATTGATTCCAAGTGGGTATTCAAAATCAAGTACTAGCCAAATGGAAAAGTTGAATGCTATAAGGCGTGCCTGGTCGCTAAAGGCTACACTCAGATTCTCGGGATTGACTTTCATAACACATTTGCTCCTGTGGCTAAGTTAGTCACTGTTTGCTGTTTATTGGTCGTTGCAGTTCACCGACGCTGGTTCATCACTCAACTAGATATGAATAATACATTATTGCATGGTGAACTTGCTGAAGCTGTTTATATGAAGCCACCTCCAGGTTATTGTTCACCTTATAATACTCGGGTATGTCGGTTACGGAAGTCACTTTATGGCCTACAACAAGCTTCCCGTAACTAGTACCACAAGTTCATCCAAGCCCTACTCGGAATCGATTTCACCCAATGCTACGCAGACACCTCTTTATTCTGTTTCGCAAGCAACTCCTTTCTTGTGTTTGCACTTATCTATGTGGACGATGTCATCTTGGCAGGCAACACTCCCGTCAAGATCAAAGAGGTCACTTGCTATCTAGACACTCGTTTTGGCATCAAGGACTTGGGAAATCTTAAGTATTTTTTAGGCATCGAAGCAGCCCACTCTGCAGATGGTTTAGTGCTTAGTCAGTGTAAATATACCATTGACATCCTCACAGACAGCAAGAAAATGGATGGTCGGCCGAGTCCTTTCCCAATTGAGCAAAATCATCACCTATCTACCTCTGCCGATCCTATTGTCGCTGATGGTGGCCGCTACAAATGTTTGGTGGGTCGACTTCTTTATCTCACGGTCACTCGCCCAGACATTGCTTATGCAGTTAGTATTTTAAGCCAATTCGTGACGAATCTGAAACAAGTTCACATTGATGCTGCAGATAAGGTCCTTCATTATCTGAAACAGTCACCTGGTCAGGGTATTCTTTTGCCCGCTGCTGGACCTTGCACCTTAACAGCTTACTGTGATGCTGATTGGGGTGGCTGTCCTATGACTCGCCGTTCTTACACCGATTACTTTATCCTACTTAGTGGTTCTCCTGTATCCTGGCGTACCAAGAAGCAGTCAGTCGTCGCCCGATCTTCTGCTGAAGCTGAGTACCGTGCAATAGCAACAACTGTTAGTGAAATCATTTGGCTTCGCTGGTTATTACGTGAGTTGCACGCTGCACAAACCATTCCTACTCCTCTTTATTGTGATAACCAGGCTGCACTCTATAACGCCGCCAACCCAGTTTATCATGAGCGAACCAAACATGTTGAGATAGACTGCTACTTCATTCGTGAATGTGTTCAGTCCAATGAGATCTCTCCGTGCAAGATTGACAGTGCAGGTCAGTTGGCAGACATCTTTACAAAGGCCCTAGGGCGTCATCGCTTCCATTTCTTACTTGGCAAGTTGGGTATTACGGATCTCCATGCGCCAACTTGAGGGAGAGTGTAGGAGATCAATATTGTTACGGGTCTTCCTAATCTAGTTTCGGAACATATCTTCCCGTTCCTTATTTGTATTTGCTTCTTTCCTATTTTCTAGCAATTCGTTAGCTAATTTGTAGTGCAAGTTATGTATGGCTATCGCCTATATATGTATGCCTCTGTTAATAAAATAAACAAGCGGCTCAATCTCTTCAAAATTATGTTATATCTCCACTTTTCACAACGCACTCTCTATTTAAAAATAAGTTTCAGAATACTCAAGGTTCCAGAAATTGCCGGAGGGACAATACCTAGGCATATTCTTTGCCCTTCCCTTCACTCTACCAACCTATTTTCTCTCATTTGATTGACGTTGACTATGTGGTCTTACAAATTAATTATCTTTTACCCACCACCGCAGAGTGTGTGTATTTGCTGGTTGAACTTGAAACTGTCCATGCATTTTACGTGATGATTAATCTATGTTTACATAATTTCACAAAATTATATCTATTAATTTGTAATAGTGTTACTTTCTTTGAACGTAACTAAATATCATTGATTAGTATTAATATATCCTATTAAATTAAAACAATTCAAATAATGTTATATTTTGGGGTCAAGACAGGCATGTATATATACTTACCCAGGTTATATAATTGAAGTGACGCACACATAAATCTGGTACACATAACTTGTCTTTGATTCAGCTGCTGCGCCTACAAACAAACAAATAGAGAGAGAGTTACGTGGATGTGTTAATTACAAATTTCTATAACATATGGATTGATCTTCCCTTCCCCCCTCCGCTTTCGTGTCTCTTCAATACTTCATTCTCACTAATCTGTCTGTCCTAATACGATTCCTCAACCCAAAAAAAAAAACTAATCTGTCCTAATACGATTATTGCCAAAACGTAGAATTTCCGATTACAAATATTGTTAATTGCATTGCAACCGAATGGTGAAGGAGGGAAACTCCTCCCCTATTTTAGCAGGTGGTGTCTTTTTTTTTATATAACACTTGCTACTCCAACATTTATTTATTAGATTCGAGTAATTTAATTTCGAGACGACGGTTATTTATTTGCTCGTTAGTAAATACACCTACCTGTCGCCAAGTAAACGGGGGTTGGTGGTGGTTAAAAAATAACTGCTGGCAAGTCAGCAAGTGAAGAAGAAAAAGGAAGGGTAGGGGAAGAGAGAGGGAGAATGTGGTGGCGACGGTGTTTATGGGGGAACGAGGCGGAGGAGGAGGAGAAGGAGCCGGTTTTGCTGGTTTCGGGGATGGGAGGGTCCATCCTCCACTCAAAGAGCAAGAAGAAGTTCGGGTTCGAGAGCCGCGTGTGGGTCCGCTTCCTCCTCGCCGACCTGGAGTTCAAGAAGCGCCTCTGGTCCCTCTACAACCCCTCCACTGGTCAGCTCCCACTCCTCCTTCTTTTCGAATCCGGATACTCGTTGGACCGACTCGAAGCACTTGGTTTATTTATTTTGTAGGGTACACTGAGGAATTGGACGAGGATACAGAGATTGTGGTCCCCGACGACGATCATGGCCTATACGCTATCGATATCCTCGACCCTTCTTTGGTAAAAAGCTTCCTTCTTTTTTTTATTACCCTTTTCCGTTTGACTAGTCATTGAACTCGTGGTGTGGTCCTCCTCCCAGTTCGTTAAAGTCCTGCACTTGTCGGAGGTGTACCATTTCCATGACATGATTGAGATGCTCTTAAAATGCGGGTACAAGAAAGGAACCACTTTGTTTGGTCTTGGTTATGACTTCCGGCAAAGCAACAGGTTGGTACCCGTTCTCGTCCTAGCTCCCGTGTGTCATTGTTCATCGTTTAGGATTCGTCGTGAGACGTGCAGAGTGTCTGTCGTTCAACAGAATACGCAAATCAATGGAAGGACTCAAGGCGAAGTTGGAAACAGCGTATGCCGCTGCAGGGCAGAGAAAAGTTAATATTATCTCTCATTCCATGGGAGGGCTTTTGGTGTCGTGTTTCATGTCACTCCACAAAGATGTGCGCTCACTTCAACTTAGTCTAAAATACACTACCAGATCTTATCCGACATTAGCAGCAACCCGAGGGATCTTGACCAATATTTTTGCTTCTCCATTAATTAGGTGTTTTCCAAGTATGTGAACAAGTGGATTTGCATCGCGTGTCCTTTCCAAGGTACTGATAATCGCACTCAAGCAGTGCAAATAGCCTCAATTTCAACAAGATTAGTTGCTGTTTTGCTAAGATTCCCGTCTGCTAGTACTATGGGCCGCAGCAGGACCTTACAGACTTCTCTCTGTTCTAATTTCTAAAATTTTGGGTTGAACTCCCCTTAGAGCTGCCTTCTTATGGTCAAATTCTGAATGTCGAAGGAGGTATTCCATGATTAATTAAATCATACGTCATGATCCAACAATTTGATCGTTGCGACTGTTCTGTGCGACGTCAAATTACGTCTTTGTCTTGTTGTTCACTTGATATACTTCATTGAACCATGTATGGATGCTTAACAGGTGCTCCAGGATCCATCAACGATTCTCTCTTAACCGGTTTGCAGTTTGTTGAAGGCTTTGAGAGCTTCTTTTTTGTATCACGGTGGACAATGCACCAACTGGTAATCCCCTTTTTTTTGGACTGCATTATGTCTTGAATTTTTACATGAGGTCTCGGTTCAGCTTATGCATGAGAACTTGGTATCAAGTTCATTAAAGTACCTTGACCACTACCTAAGCTGTCGCTCTTGGTGTACTACTTCTGTTAACATTCGCAGCGACATTTCAGTTTGCATTTGATTGCTTATCTATTTTCTTCATCTAGTTGGTTGAATGCCCGTCCATATATGAGATGATGGCAAATCCCGAGTATAATTGGAAAAGTCCTCCACAAATTCAAGTTTGGCGAAAGCAATTGAACAATGGAGAAGCTTCTGTACAGCTGGAATCTTATGATCCACATGCAAGTACATCTTTCTTTGAGGAAGCACTGAAGGATAATGAGGTACTTCCTGTACATTATTGCCTTATGCTTGATCTACTGGAAGAATAATTGGCAAGATGGATTTTGTTTTTGCTTGTTGTCTCTCAATTGTACCTGACCTACCATCTGCGATTTCTGATTGTTCCTTTGTTCTTGATCCTTTCTTTTCATCTGTTCACCACTTTTACATATTCTCGTTTTCTCTTTTGATGCAGCTAAAATATAATGGTAACACAGTTTCTGTACCCTTCAACTACAATATCCTGAAATGGGCTGCTGTTACTCGCCAGATTATGACTAATGCCGAACTTCCAGAAGGGATCTCCTTCTATAATATCTTTGGGACATCATATGATTCACCTTTTGATGTTTGGTATGATTTCCTTTTCTTTTGAAAACTTATTATCGTTCCCGTAATTACAAATACAACTAGTCTTGTAACTTTTTGCGGGCTGATTCGAATGGCTTGAATACTTCCAATTTGTTGAATTATTGACAAAATATTTGATTTCCCTCGTCTGCTAATGGGCTTATTCTTGCTCAACAACATACTTTAGCCCGATGTATGCACATGTGAGTTAGGAACAAATTCACACTTGAACTATCATCGCGTAGCTACGCAGCTTTTTTTGTTGTTGAAGAATTGCCTAGCTATTTCTTGAACCAACTAACTTTTATTTAACGTTGCTCCTGGTGCAGTTATGGTACAGAGACTTCTCCTATTGAAGATTTGTCGGACGTGTGCCACACAATTGTGAGTAATTTGATTTATGCTGTATCATGAGATTCCGTTAGTTGACCAACATTGAGGTCTAAACAACTTCCGATCTTCGAGTTGTTACTTCTATGTTACTACAGCTTTACTATTTCCATATCAGCTGATATTCTCACAAAATTCTTGGTCTTTCGTCCCAGCCTCAGTACTCGTATGTTGACGGAGATGGAACAGTTCCAGCTGAATCAGCTAAGGTAATTCGGAAGACATAAAACCAGTACCGTACTATACATGACAGAGCCCTTGTAACCTTGTTGCGGCAGTGTCATGTCATGGTTGATTGGGGATGTTCTTCTCCTTCCATGTAATTAAATTTACCTGTTTTGTGGGGGCAGGCGGACGGGTTTGTGGCTGCGGAAAGAGTGGGAGTTGCTGCAACGCACCGGGGTCTGCTATGCGACAAGACCGTGTTTCAGCTTATCCAGAAGTGGTTAGGAGCGGAAGAGAGAGTGAAAAAGCACGGGAACACATCTCGCGTAGCAGATGCTTCGTTTGTATATTCAAACACGAGCGTCCAAGGTAGGAGCTTGTAGTTAAGTAAGCTGGGTCTATTACAAACTTGGTGAGTTCAGCAGTGTTGTGATGGTGTTGCTCCCTGGTCGGGAATTCTGCTGTAAATAACTGCAAGTGTACTATTCGATAACGGTATGTTTGAGAAAGTTCTTTGGAAATGGATACTCATCATCCAAAAGAAAGCGAATGAAAGAAAGTGCAGCGTAGGAGTGAACAAAGTTTCTAGCTTCCCAATTTGAAAGCATCTACAAAGAGGCCTAAGCACACACCCGCCTTCCAATAGTTCACCATTGCAACAAAAGATTTCAGCCTCCCACCAGAAAGTGAAGGAGGCTTTTTATACATGATCATCCCTATACCCTCTATTGCAGCAACGACTATCCCGGCAACCAATACGTCCCAGTCTCCCGTCTGTCCCAGGATTGTTGCCAGCGCATTTGCAGTATAGAAGCCAAGTAGCAACAGGAATACCTTCATCGGGAAGTTTTTCCTCGCCGAATTCAGCTTCTCCAGCAGCTGCTTCCCCCCGGCACTCACTATTCTGCCCAGCCGAGTGCTCCCAATACCGGAACCATCCCCATTTGCACTCTCTTGTCTATCATTACTAGGTGCTCCACCAGTGTTCAAGGCCAGGGCTATTCTCCATTCGTATCTTCTTACCTGTAACCTGCTCCAAGACAAACATTCAAATGGATAAGCAAATTAGGGATCCTGGTAAAGCCCTTGAGATTATCTGGCGATTACAAAGACAACAGCAGCCAGTAGTGCTTGGATTTCACATTGTCAAGTATCTAAAACAAATTGCCCTGGTGATTCTAAACCTTGTGGCTTATGCCCTTATGCTTACTCACAAGTGACTCTTTTTAATTTGACAGAACATAAATGAGAGAAAAAAACTCTCAACCAGATGCCCTTCTTACAAAGCATATGTTGAAGCTTTGGACTAGGGTTTTCCAAGTTGCAATCGACACCAGCAACTTCAGGCAATGGCATACTAAGCAAGTAAATTTAATCGCTTTCTATTAAGGCGAACCAGAGCTTACATTACACCAGAAAGACATCATAAGCTCAAGACAGAGTGTCAAAGTCATTGGAACTATGATATCGAGCTATATTCGTTGAGCTACTACTAGCAAAGCCTAGGGAATACCTAGTCACGGGTAAAGGCTGAGACTTCATTCCAATCTTAGATGCCTGGCCGCTGCAACTAGGCTCGCCATTCCAGCACTGCAACGAACAAGTCGCAAGCGCAATGTACGACCTTTCAGAGGCTCGATTATCTGGTGCTGACAAACCAGTGTATGCCAATCTTGCTCCCAGTTGACAAGCCATGAACTGCAGTTAAGACAGTCACCAGCATAAGAACTCAGCACAAAGGAACAACTACATTTCTTCTACTGATAACGAGAAACAAAAACTCAGCAGCTCGGAAATTCTTACAGGCTACAAACATGTAAGAATCTGCAAGAAGTCTTATCACAATTGGTTTAAAGTGCGCACAAGGCTGGCTACCACAAAGGCTACAGAATCACTTTAAAAAGGAGGACGAAACACCCAATAACCTTCCCAGTCTACAAGCAAGGAACCACCCTTCACTTGAATAACGAATTAGGCTCGGACTCTGTCCTCGGATGACAAGTGAAGCATCTATTTGAAGAAAAGCCTAATTGAGGGGAAAAAAGTCTGACCTTGAAATGTGGGAGGAGCTTCCAGCATCCGGGGCTATTGTGTTTCTCTCAACGCCTTCCTGGAACCCTTGGTGGTGGTGGTGTAAGAAAGTCCTCTAAATCCAAAGAGGAAAACGATAAACAAGAGAGAGAGAGAAAGACAGGGGACAGCTGGCAATATCTTAAAGGGCAAAGCTTTATTAGTAGTGGTACGCCTTCCCGCACAGGAGCAGAGCAATCCACCCACCCACCCACCCACCCATTTTGAGCCTCGCCAGTGATCCCCTGCAAATTGGGTCAGCAGATGGTTCGGACCAAATAAAAATCGCAGCTTTTTCAACGGGAGATGAGAGTCGCCGGCGTCCTCGGACTCTTCTTGCTGGCGGCGGCGCTGAGCGGGGGAGCCGAGGCGGAGTCGGTGGTGTGGGTGGTTCAGCTGTCTGATCTCCACTTCAGTGTCCACCACCCGGAAAGGGCCATTGACTTTACTTCCATTGTGGGCCCCGCCCTCCGCCTCATCAACCCCTCCCTCGTCTTCATCACCGGCGATCTCACTGGTTGGTCCTTCCTTCTCCCCCCTCACTCTACCTTACCTTTCTTCCTGTTAGATTCTCAGTGGGTCCATCGGGGGTAAAGTCTCTGCCTTTCTGGTTCTCTGATGACCAACAAGCTCCCATCTTGTAAGACGCGGGCATGTGACGCTAGTCGGGCTTCGGTCTGGTGGCTGGTGTTGTTTTAATCTGTTGATATGTTTGTGGCAGATGGGAAAAGCAAGGACATGCTGGTGATGAAGCAAAACGAGGAGGAGTGGATAGAATACCAGAACGTTCTGGAACAAGTGGTGCAAACCAGTGGACTGGAGGAGAGCCTCTTCTACGATCTTCGAGGAAACCACGATACCTTTGGCGTACCTGGAGTTGGTAGTTCCCTTGATTTCTTCTCAAAGTATAGCATCAATGGGCGTCTGGGGAGGAGTGGCAATGTCAACAGCGTTACAGTTGAGGTCAGTCACTCTCTTCTCCACCTTGTAATTCTCGTAGTCGTGCAAGTGTTTCTCAAGGAGGGTCTAGTAAACTGAAATGTATTAATCTTATGAGAAAAAGCAGTTCCTCGTTGTAACGGAAGTAAAACCGACATGGCAAGGCTCTGTTGTCGTCTTTGTGATTGTGTTTTCTTTTCTGCAGACAGGTGATCGAAAGCATCTTTTTGTTGCCTTGGACAGCACAATGGCTCCTGGTCTACGAGGTCCGACCAATCTTTTTGGGCATCCATCCGATGAACTATTGAGTGAGCTAGATTTTCAACTCTCTCTGTGGGATTCTCAGTCAGAACAGCCTGTAACCAAGATTGCCTTGGGGCATTTCCCACTCTCATTCTCTGCATTCTCGCGTTCGGGTAAGAGTCTGAAAGATGTCTTTCTCAAGCACTCGCTATCAGCTTATCTATGTGGGCATCTTCACACGAAGTTTGGCAAGAATCTGAAAAGGCATCATACGTTGAGTCCGAATTCTCGATCCTATCAGGAACTTTTCCAGACTGACATCCACCAAATACCTTCTGGGAGTACGACGAATTGTTCATTCGGAGCTCCATCAGCTGAGGAGTTTTGGGAATGGGAGATGGGTGATTGGAGGAAAAGCAGAGCGATGCGGATATTGGCTATTGACAAAGGCCATGTCTCTTACGTTGACATTGACTTCCAGAAAGGAGCCAAGAAAACCATTGTATTGCCAACATTTCCTCTAGACTCCCGATTCATGTCAACATCTTCATCCCATCAAATGTATGAATGCCAGCACATGATCCCTTCATCATTCGAAACAGTTAGAGCTCTTGTGTTTTCATCTTCACCAGTTTTAGCTGTTGTGGCTAGGATTTATGACTCAAGACCTGGAATTTTGGATACTGTGTTGGAGACACCTATGACGAAGCTTGCAGAGTACACGTCAAGAGGAAATGTTTATGCAGCTCCCTGGAATTATAAAGCCTTTGAGGATCCTTCTCCCGACAGATTTTGGTTGCAAATTGAAGTAGTTGATGCGAAGGGGTTATCAACTCTGTCAGAACTGCGGCCATTCTCGATAAATGGTCTTAACGCCAAGATCAGCTGGACATGGAAGGAGTTTGTGGTCATGGGTTGTCAATGGGATGCCTTGTATTACCCAATATTCTGGTCTTTTATGTCGATGTTGCTCATCATTCTTCTTGTTCCCAAGGTTATTCTCGTTCTCTTGAAGAAGCAGTACACGTACAAGTCGTTTGTTGCCAAACGAGGCATATTTCATGCCATGGCCTGGGTTTTGCAAGACCTTTGCAGGCTCCCAATACCATATTATGGTTTTATATCATATCTGCTGCACATGGTATTGTTTCCGTTGTTTGTTGGCCGAATTTTTAGCGAGGGCCATGATAAGGGATACATGACTTACATGGGATGGGTTGTCAGAGATACCGTCGATAAGGGGAAGCATGAATATGTTGGATCTCCGGATGTAATGGTGGTTATCCTTCCCCACCTCTGCTTTGTGGTCTTTCCTGCCATAGTGGTCTCCGGAGCACTGGCTGGAGAAAGAAGTATCTACAAGGAACATATGCTCTCAATTTCAGGGAAGAAAGAAGATGATTATGTCGAGAATCACAGAAGAATCTCGATTCATAATAAACAGGGAGCAAGAAGATTGAAGTCTGTTCACCAGGGGAGGTGGATCCAGATAATTCTATTGGCAGCTTGTGTGGCGATTGGTTGGAAGCATTTTAAGGTAATCCATCTTGCTGGTCATTTTGTAATGGGTTTAAAAAGTGCGAGCAAGCGAATTGATGGGTGTGATAAGCTTGTGTTTGGATGTTGCAGAGTTGCAGAGCGATGATGAAGGCTTATGACATGAACCCGTTGATTGGTTTTCCGGTGTACAGCCTAGCGGTTCCATCGCTGTTGGTGTACACTGCATACAAGACATGGGCGATCTAGTGGTGCATCCTCCTCCTCTGCTGGACGTGCCTGCCCCGTTGACCTGGGAACTAGGCGATGCACTTCGGATTAGAATTATTTTCTTGTGCCACAAGAAAGTGTATACACACACTATCCATCCATCCATCCATCCATCCAGAGTGCGAGGAGGATGGAATAGAGTCGTGGCTCTTACTTGACAGACCGTTTAACTAATGTCGCTGTTAGTTGTTTAGGCAAAAAAACAAAGAGCTTCATCATCTGTTTTTCAATACAATCTCCCTCCCTCCACTTGAAAGGAAGAGCATTTCCTGTCACCACCAAGCACAACTGGCAGAGTTTATTCTCGCACCGAAAACATAATTTCCTTAAAGCTTCAACTGTTACCACTATATTTTAAATAAATAATCGACTTAGTATATATTCGAAATGAAATGATTTTGATAAAAGAAAGAAATGCTTTGTATGTGCGCGGGCCTGTTAATCTCCATTTGGGCTCACGCTGAAGCTGGTAATGGGCCTACCAGTTAAACCCTCGTCTTCGTCTTCCGCGAGGGGAATTCTTCTAACTCTTTGCTTTATCCCTGGAGGTGGGGGAAAAAAGGAAGACGGAATCCGCCGTCACGGTCTCTGCCAATTAAAGATTGAATCTTTCGAAGGGGGAGGGTTCTTCTCAGGTTCCCCCGCCTTTTACTTTATGGCAACTCTGCGGTTACCTCTTTTTCCGGAAACTTTATGATTACTGTAAGATGTTATGAGGCCGTTCCATCTCTTATTAAGTAACCAATCGTGGTTACTTGGTAAGGGAGCCCATTCCGTTGTAATACTCATTTTCAAGCGTTGTTATTAGACAGAGCTATCGAATTCTGAGTTGGAATTATAATTTGAAAGAAAGTTGCTATTTGGTGTGGGTGCATAGGTGTGACCAAGGAAAAGGCTGAAAAGCAAAGATTTTGCAGTATGGGGGCGGCATCGGTAGATGAGCAGAGTACGAGAGTTGTCGACGAAGATCAAGTGGATGCATTGCTTGATGTATTATCACTACTACTGCCCCTCCTTTTCTCTTTTAGGTTCAATATTAATGCTGCGTCAACTCTTGTGATGGTTGATATTGGTTGGGGATTTGTGCGATGATGATGATGCAGGCGGCAAGGTATGGTGACTTAGAAGAGTTGAAGAGCTTGGCATCTTCCGGGATTCCTCTTCACTCCAAGGATCCCTTTGGCCGAACTGGTACCCCCTCATTCATCTTTTGTATGATTGATTGTACCTTCTCCTGTTTCTTTGTGCCTCTCCGCTCCATTGGCCTGGACCCCGATTCATGTCTTTAAATGATGTCGTGTTCCTCTTGTCATTGTTTTGGACGATTGTAATATCTAATATGCCTCGGTCTCCTTTTCCCTGCCAATGTTTCCTATTATTAATAAATGCTGGAGATGCAGTTGAAAGAAAGAAAGAACAAGAAGCTGTGGCTGACGATTGTTATTTCTTGTGTTTGCAGCACTTCATATGGCTGCAGCTAATGGGCACCTGGATGTTGTGGAGTATCTTATAAGTCAGGGAGCGGTAAGGGTCCCCTGCGTTTTTGTGCACTCATTTGTTGCACACTCTACATGTACATATCCTGAGTGTTGAGGGTTGGTGCTTTTCATTCAGAGTATAGGGTGGTTGTAATTTCATTCAGTTGCTATTCTGGTGAAGATGGAAGTAATGTCCATTTGTTACTCGATGTTTTTAGCTCATTTGACCAGTGTTTGCATTGAATCACTCGGTGCAGGATATCAATGCCTCTAATGAGGAGAAGAACACGCCACTTCATTGGGCGTGCCTGAACTGCCATGTCGAGGTATCTGTCGTTACTTACCCTTTTACATATGAACATTGCAGTGGCATTTCTTGGGACACGGTCTCAGTATTGAACACTGCAGGTGATAAAAAAGCTGATCTACTCTGGAGCAAGCTTAAGCGCCCTAAACAGGTCTGGTGGTATTCTGTCCTTCCTATCCTAGTTTGTGTACCTCTCTTTGTCTTCCTTGAGATGAATGGTTCGCCTGAATGATTTTCAGCCATGAGCGAACCCCACTGGACGAGGCACTTAGTCAAGGAAAGAGAGACGTACTCGATGCAATCAATACAGCCATAACGCAAGTCGAACTCGCCGGTGTCGGAGTTTCTTGATTGGGGAAGAAAGATATGCTGTAGCAGAAAAAGTTTGACAGGCCCTCCTGAGTCAGGAGGCTGTGGACAATTTGGAAATCTTGTATGTATGATGCTCAATGGAATGGAACACTGTATGGTGCGAGAAATGTGCACATTGTCCAATCTTACCGATAAAAGTTTCCAAGTCCTTAAAAAATATCCAAATTTAGTCATCGTCATTCGGATTCAAGAATAGTTATAATGATCGAATTCTTTGCACGATTTGACTGAACAAGATGTTATTTTGTATATCGAATGACTCTGGGATTTGGTGACCTAGGGGGCACTTGTCCTGTCCCGTTTAGGGCGTGTATGTTTCCATGTATATTACTTATTAATACAATACATCAACTTACCAAAAACAGAAAAACAAAAATTTCAGATTTGAGCGACTAATAACATATTAGAGAAAACTATTATAATATGTGCGGGCAAGGCGCCGGCAGCTAATAACCCCTTCGCGCGTACCCATTTTTTAAAAAGGAATCCCAAAAACTAAAAGGAAAACACAGAGAAAAAAAAAAAGAGTGGTGGGGTTTGGGAAATTGGGATCGGGAGGAGAAGAAGAAGAAGCTTTATACGTACTCGAAGTTGGAGAGAGAGAGAGAGAGAGAGAGAGAGAATGGAAGGCACTACGACGCCGCGTTGGAACGTGGAGAGGCCCTTCCTCACCGGCCGAACCTCCCGACTTGCAGTTTCCTCCTCCTCCTCCGACAGGTCCTCCCTCCCTCCCTCTTTTTTTGTGTGTGTATATATTCCTTTTTTGTTTAAGATTTTATAGGGGAATTGAATGGGGGGTGTGTGGTTGGGGGTTGGAGCAGCGAGGAGAATCCCATTGGCTCCTACGGCACGGCTGTTCAGGTACACCCACCCACCCTTTCGACGAATGATTACTAGGGTTTCTCTTTCTCTTTCTTTTTCTTTTTCTTTTTCTTTTTCTTTTTCGAGAGAGGAGAGAAAGAGGAGAGATAGAGGGGAGAGAGAGAGAGAGAGAGAGAGAGAGAGAGAGGTGAGGACTAATTGATGGATGGATGGTAAATGTAGGAGCTGATAGTGATTGATGATCTGATGTGGGCGTTACTGGGAGTCGAAGGCCGTTACATTTCCATCAACACTGCTCGCCTGGTAGACCATTACGACATTGCTTTCCAGCTTGATGCTTCCATGGATTTGGCTCTCCAGGTCTCTCTCTCTCTCTCTCTCTCGCTAATCCTCCTTTTGATCAGTCAAATTAGTGGCTTTGTGTCAAATTCCATGCTTGATATCGTCGATTGCTGCTGCTATCCAGGAGCTGTCTAAAAGGATCTTCCCTTTGTGCCGCTGCTACATCTTGATCGACCACTTTGTTGAGTCTAGGTCCCACTTCAAGAACGGCCTCGTCAATCATGCCTTTGCTTCTGCCCTCAGGGCCCTTCTTCTCGTACCCTCTCATTCTCTCTCTCTCTCTCTCTCTCTCTCTCTCTGCCTTCCTCATCTTCTTCCCTCTCTGTTGTTACTCACCCTTCTCCATTCACAGGATTACCAGGCCTTGGTTGCGCAGCTTGAACACCAGTTTCGACTCAGAAGACTTTCCATCCAGGGTTTGTGGTTCTATTGTCAGGTACGCCCCCTGTCTCCCCCTCTCTTCCTCTCTCTATAGTTCAACCATTTCTTATTTGCTTCTCAAAAGATTTCCTCTCTCCGTCCCAGCCCATGATGAGTTCAATGCAAGCGTTATCAACTGTTGTGCAGAAAGCAGCCACAGATAATCTCTCTGGTTGTGCTCTCCTGAATCTCCTGCAGAGCCAGGTGAAAGTTTTTCATACGGTTCCAGTTTCCTAGATAACCCACACGTTTTCTTTCTTCTAATCTTTCCTTTGGCCTTTGCTTGTGTGTTTTCCTTATATCCCCACCTATTGACACTTACATCCCCTTTTTCTTTTAACACGTATGTCCGCACATCCAGGCCAAGGCCATGTCTGGAGACAATGCAGTAAGATCATTGCTGGAAAAGATGACACAATGTGCTAGCAATGCATACCTTGGTATACTAGAGAGGTATATATTCCTGGAAGTGTTCTTCCTAATTTAGGTTTTTATATCTCCAGATTTCAATTTAATTTAGCAATTACTTGATGGGAAGCATGTTGTAGGTGGGTCTATGAAGGAGTTATTGATGATCCTTACGGTGAATTTTTCATTGCTGAGAACAAGTTGCTCCAAAAGGTATATTGAATTTGTTTAATTACAGTATGCCAATCAAACTTTTTAATATACTGATAGTTTCTTACTATGTAGGAGAGCCTATCTCTTGATCATGATGCCAAGTATTGGAGACAACGTTACAGCTTCAAGGAAGGGATTCCTAGTTTCCTTTCAAATATTGCTGGGACTATTTTAACCACCGGAAAATACTTGAATGTCATGAGAGAATGTGGACACAATGTTCAGGTTCTTATTAATCATGTTCAATCAGGTTTTTTGGGATTACTTGAGTGAACCAGCATTTTACTTGCTTACCGTTCTATCATTTTCCTTATCAAATTGTTGTTGAAGGTTCCTACCTCAGAAAGTTCTAAATTGACCAGTCTTGGTTCAAGTCATCAATACCTCGAGTGTATTAAAGTAGCATACAATTTCGCCAGTACTGAGCTGTCGGACCTAATTAAAAACAAGGTACTTCTTGATGTATATCTTCTGATAGTTTCGCTTACTGTATGAATTTGAAAACAGAGTTCCCTGCCTGTTTCTCCTGTGCTTTCTCCTTGATCATGGTGGCATGAATTACAACTGCTCAGGTGTGGTCAAATTGTTTACAACTCTTTTTATGTTTTCCATCTTCTCTTGCTGTAGTATGATCTAATTGGCAAGCTGCGCTCAATAAAGCATTACCTTCTTCTCGATCAGGTAAGTCTGTTTCTAATCTACACACAACAGGATGGTCTTGAATGGCATCTCTGTCTTGTAGAAGCAGTCTTTTGTGGTGCTCTGTTAGTCTGTTACTAACAAAATTTCTAAGTAATTGATGTTCATGATCGATATTGTTGCGAGTAATCAAGCATTTGGGTCATTGGTCAGGCTTGGTCGTATTTATTAACTTATGCACTTTAATACGTCTGTGGATGGACCTTCCAGCAAGATTACATTAGTTCTTCATTGACTACTTTGAGGATTTCTTTTGGAGCATTTCAGGATTTCTGTGGCACCATTAGCAAGCTCTAATTAGTGTGCAATGTGATTAACTTATACTTTACGCTAGCAAGAATCGCTTTCCTGTTTTAATCAAAGTTCACTGTCACAGGGTGACTTTTTGGTGCATTTCATGGATATAGCTCGTGAGGAGCTTACCAAAAAGCTTGAGGAAATATCCATTGAGAAGCTACAGGTCCCCCTTATAGTTCTGTTACAATGTGGAAGTTACAAATTGTTTGTAAAAGCTTGAAAAAGTTCCCGTGTCCTGAGGCTCGCTCTTTCTTTTCAGTCTCTGTTAGACTTAGCTTTACGTACAACAGCAGCAGCAACAGATCCTTGCCATGAAGACTTGACATGTTATGTGGTAGGTAACCTATCCCTTCTTCCTTCTGTCTTTTGAATCTTTTGATTTAAATGGAAGTTCTAGTTTCAGATTGTTAATATTTTCGCCTTCTGTTATCAGGAAAATTCTTCTTTGCTCAAAACATTGGGCAACATTAAGGACATTGGGACAGGAAATGTTGCTGATGATAATGATCTGGGCGAGCCAGTGAGCATTACTGGTCTTGACACATTTTGCCTCAGTTATAAGGTAGATTCTCTATCACACATTTGCATGATCTCTTATCATCCCGAGTCCTTATATTTTGATTAACTTCTATTCAGGTTCAATGGCCATTGTCTATTGTAATCTCAAGAAAAGCACTCACAAAATACCAGTTGATCTTTCGCTTGCTGTTTCACTGTAAGCATGTTGATCGACAACTAAGCGGAGCTTGGCAAGTTCATCAGGTATGATATTAATCAGTTGCCACGTCCTATGGTGTACAACCTATCAGTATTCTGGTTGAATGATGACAAAATTTACCTGTAGGGAGTTCGTGCAATAAACATGCATGGAACAGCTATTGCCAGATCATCTCTGCTGTGCCGTAGCATGCTGAAATTCATTAACAGCCTTCTACACTATCTCACATTTGAGGCAGGTTTTAATGCTGTTATCTTTGTCAGTCTCACGATATATATATTCCGAGTCTTTTGCACTGCATGGAAAATTATTTGTTTTTCCGCTTATACCTTTTGCTTTTCTTCCCCATTTTTTTAAAAAATTTGCAACTTCTCTTTGAATCTATTCTTGTTTGCTCTTTTATTATGCTTTCACTTGGTGTTCAACTGAAGGTTACTCCTTTCAATTTTAGGTTCTTGAACCAAACTGGCACCTGATGCACAATCAGCTTCAGACTGCAAAAAGCATAGATGAGGTATTCATACAATATCCTTTTGGTGGTCATGTATATCCAGACATAATGAAAAACGGTCTGATCTTGAAGTTCTTTTACCCACTCTTTTCCACTCGCCGGTCTCTACATCCTTAGTATCCTATGGTCTTTTGCAGATTATCCAGTGTCATACCTCTTTTCTTGATAAGTGTTTGAGGGAGTGTCTCCTGCTTTCGCCAGAACTGCTCAAGGTACTCACATTACCAGGGATGATGTTAGTGGCTGAGCGAAATGATGTTAGTGGCTGAGCGAAATGATGTTAGTGTCAGCTTATATCAGACAACTTTAGTCTGTCTCTTACTAGTAAATTTAATGTTGCAGCCAGTAGAGAGGTTGAAATCCCTATGCTTGCAATACGCTGCTGCGACTCCGTGGTTAGTGTCATCTTCAATAGACATCATCCCTGGGATCGAAGGACTCTCGGATGATGTGAAGTCTAAGCAACGGAAATCAAGGAGCCTGTCTCAGGTGTCAAAAAAGAGTACCCCAAACACAGCAGTTACAGATTCTATACTGTAAGCCAATTTCTACTATTTACGACTTAGCATAACAAATCTGGTAGCTGCAGTAGGATCTGTATGTAAATCAGGCAAATGCCGTGGTTCTAAGTGCAATTTCCTCCACGTTGTTGCAGGAAATTTGAGAGAGACTTCAATCTAGAGCTGCATAAACTAGGACCAATCTTGGAGAAGAGCTCCCGTGCTGAGCCGTATTTGACTCATCTATCACAGTGGATTCTTGGCGGATCTGCAGAATCTTAGATCAAGGCTGTCAGGCGTTGTTGCATTAGCGTGAAGTTGCGAAAATTAGATTGCATCAGAAGAACGACGGCATTGTAGCACATCTCGCGCCACTGCTGGGATTGCCGGTCGCATTGTAAAACCTTTCCAACTGGTAAACATTTTAGTTGTCGGCAAGAAGAGTTACTTGCAATACAATGGAAGCAGATGGAGAGAAAGAACGTCTACAGCTTTAGAAAGCCACATCCATGTATAAACTTTATTTCTTCTACGAAGCACCAAGGCCAAATCTGGTTGACATGGGACAACGGGTGATATAACGTCTCATTGAAGAGAGTTCATATTATAAAGTTCAACCTCAGATTAAATGATGCCATATAACATGCAATTCCATGCTGTGTTGCCATCAGCTGACAGAGAATGGAGGAGGCCGAATCGCGGATCCTTTGGTTATCAATATCATCAACATAAATCTCAAGCTTAATGCATCCGAGGGAGGGCTAGCTACTTCCTACTAGTAATGTAAATAGTGTCCTGCACATCTGCATGCCACTGTTATACAATGCATTCTGCAACTAAACATGGGGTTCAGTTACACTGCAGAAGCTTTAAGAGAAAGGAAGTCTGAGAGTTGGTTTGTGTAGAAGTCTGGTTGGATTTTGTTGTCCGGGTTCTCGAGCGTAGACAATGAGGTCACCCCTGCACCAGATACAATGTAGGTCGAATTAAGGCCATTGGAGCTCATAGATTCTCCGCTTTGGGGTTGTAATGAATGTCCTCAAGCACAACACTCACCTGAGAGAACAAGGAGAGTTTTGCAGCCACCATTTTGTCCGAACAGAATGTCCGTGTCTAATCTGTCCCCAACCATGCATATCTGCGACTTCGATATCCCAAACCTGTCGTCAAATTCAGAGTGACAATGTCAGGCAACTCAAGTTGATCTAAAAGGCGTATTGTACAACGTGACCCAACATCATACTCGGCTCGATTCCGGATAACTCAAAAGGGATAATTGTTGGATTCACAATTTTAGGAATATTAAGCTGCTTTTGTAGCTTACTTGTTTGCCAGGTAGTCCATCATAAAAGTTGAGGGCTTCCCCGCGACCAAGGGCTCGCGCTGTGTTGATCCAACAAGTGCGCCAACCATAGAGCCACCACCTGGGTTCAAACGCACATTACAATGGTAACCGATGGAAACAAAAATGCTTAATCCCATGCCTGAAGAGGATATCTTAATGTGATCCAGAGATGGCAATATCTTCCCTTTACCAATATGCATGACCTTACTTGAACACATTGTTGATGCTTTATGACCAATCCAGAGAATCAACATACTGATCACTTTTTCATTCTCTCGCTTCTATGTAACTAGTGCATAAGAAATTTGTCGTGAAATTCACTCAAGCCACATGGGGAAACGAGCTTCAAGCATGCCATTCGAACATCAAAATGCAGACATTCCGCCAAGACAACAGATAGAAGATCCGACAACAACAATTTCAGGGATGTTGATTGGCATTATGATTCATATATATGGTGGCTATTTCTTGTAGATCAGTAAAGATATTTCCGATACATTTCTACCGAGAGAAGAGGAAGAAGCCAAGAGGCTATAGGTACCTGCCCATTCCTGAGCATCAGTGAGGTGAGTGACAGCATCCCGGTTAGTAGCAATGAAAAGGCACCCTGGGTTTTCCCGAATGCATAGTGTTCCATACCTTGCATTCAGAAAAGGAAGAGGAAAGGAAAAAAATAAAAATAATAAAGGCTCAGTTGCCTGAAAAGTCTGACAAAACTGATGTCATGTCAACATAACCGAGCAAGACACTACAGACTGATACATATATCATCCTAGAATCAGGCAAAAGATCAAGAGGTTCAACAAATAAACCAGCGATGACCTGTTGAAACCTTGATTGCATACTAAAACAGCTCGAGACCTTAGCAACATCTGTTCAAAAGGAATATAACAAGTTCCCATATGGACAGGTTGCCTCATGGCTGTGACAATGTGGTAACTTACTGGACTTTGTAGTAGTTAAAGTAACGATCAAATCCAACAATAACTGCTCCAACCTGCGACCAAATAATTAAATTAGAGTGCCATACGGAGAATCCTGTCAAAGAACTTTGCAAGTGCTCGGATTAAACTGATCTCCCCAGAAATAAGAGTCGCGTTGAAGAGAAAGAGATGAAGGTGCCTTACACTCTCATCGTGCTCCATAAAAAACCCAGGCTTCAACTCTATCTTTTTGCTTCCATCTTCCTGAAAAGAGATCGCGTAAACATCTTATTCCAAATCAAAGAGAACCACTGGAAGTGGACGGGGTGCTGTGCAATATTAGGACGATGTAGGAAAACTGCAGTTTGACATGGACCGAATGCATACCGGACCACCAAGATGCTGAAATCCAGCAAGCTCGAGCTCTTTCAAGATGCCTTCCTCCCCAATCACATAAACCTACATCCAAAAACGAGTGATCAGCCGTTGAATCCTGTTCTTATCATCAGATTCAAACAAGAACAATGGCACGCAGGTTCGTGCAACAGATTGACAAAAGGGTGCTCAGAGCTGCAGTCACCTTCTTGTCCTTTGGGAAATTAATAGACTGTAAGTAGGCAGCAGCAGCAAAAGACGATGCGAAAATCTCCTCCTGAGACAGGACGTCCATGGCTATAGCAGTTAGCAAAACATCACGGCAGGGACATGAAGATCAAGGGGCGACATAAGAAAGGAAACCACACCAACCTCGCTGACACTGAGACCCAGTGTCTCAAACTTCTTGCCGTACTGTTTCCTAGACTTGGTTGAGTTGTTGGTAACAAAAACCAATCTTTTCCCCTGAAGAAGACAAGAGAGCAGACATGATCAGATCCTCCATGGCTGAAGCATGTCGGGAAGGAGAAAGGGGCTGCAAGACGAACCCTGGCACGAAGCATATCAAGCGTTTGGGGGACTCCATCGATCAATTTGTCTCCCTTCCATATCACTCCTGCAAACAAGAATACGACGGCACAATGCCTATACTTACATTAAGACAGGAATTATGAACGAATACATCTGAGAAGGTCATCCATGAAACACAATCCACTCATTCAAAAGCCGGGAAAGAGAGACAGACAGACAAACCGTCACAGTCGAAGATGAATGTCTCGACGGAGTCGATGAGTGCATCGGCGTTCTTGAGAGGCTCAGCAGCTTGTGCCCTGATCGTTGTCGCCGCCATCCTCCTGTTGCTGCTACTGACTAGAGGGCTGGTTGTGGTGTATCTGCGAGAATTATCACAGTTATGGCCTCCCCATTTGGCGATGATGGATAGACCAGTTGGGGTGCTACAACTATGTAATAGCGGCAGTTTGTTGAGGCTAACTGAGGAGGCTACACCTGTTGCGCTTCTACTGAGCATCTCTCTTTTATTGAGCTTTAATTTAGTTTCCTGAAGCTGCAATACAGCTCGGGGGTGGAGTGGTCGTTATGTTTTGTGTACGTTGGGATTTGAGAGGCCGTTAATGTTTTGGAGTTTAGTGGTCCGACGTGGCGTAATGGGTGGATGCTCTCCACTCCTCATCCTTAACAGCCATTTCCCAGTAGCCTCAAAAGGCCACGTCCAATCCACTTTACCCACCAATCCAAAACGGGGCCGCTTATTTACAAGTCAGAAAGTGAATTGGCTAGCTGAATTAATGGCTTCTTCTTCTGCGTTCTTCACTATTACACAACCATTCTGCAACATCAGTCAGCATTAAGTTACCATCATCCCCGTTCGAACGTTACCTTCTTTTACTGATTCTAAAGGGAAGAGAGGCACTACTAGCATGCCTCTGATAACCCACCCCTATTACATTAGCTGCTATCTATATACCAAACCAAACTACTCGTCTAACACAATTAAGGGGCCGTCCTCTGCACAATGTGCCTCGTCTGGATTCTCTAGAGAGATAAGTTTCGCCCGGAAGTCCTCCACATTTTCCTGGCTGAACCAGTTCTCTTGCATCTGCAGTTCAGTGATGGCCGGTCATAACAGGTATGAGTAGAAGGCGACATTGAGCAAGTAACATAACAGGCACAAGGGAGCACGTACAAAGTAAGGGTAGCCGTCCGGGCTGAAAGTATCGGGAGCATGCTGCATAAACAAGTCAATGAAGAAGAGAACATAAATGCCACACTCTACTCCGTTGGTTTGTTGAGGCACCTGTAGAATTTCAGCAAGGCATTGATTCGTGTGATTGGTCATGCGATGCGGCAAGTAGATACAGCATCATTTAAGAAATATCAAGTTGGGCTACCTTGGGCACCAAAAGAGGAATCCCAGAGATGAGCTGCTTGTTTGCAGGTCTTCCCTCCGAGGTAAATATGTCCAGCACAAACCTGTACACACACAAGTTTAGTTGCTCAACTGGACTAGCATCAAGAGGGGGGTAAAGGCAAAATACACGTGGGAGTTGTATTGTATGCATACTTTCTTATATCAGGTTCAAGTCGCCTTGGACCCGCCGCCTGAAGCGAATCCAGCAACAACATGCAGGGTTCTTGGTACTCTGATTCTGAAGTCTGACCAAGGTGGCATAATATCAACAGGCTCCAGTGGCCCCTGAGAGAACATCAATCGGTAAACCATCCATCCACCCACCCACAACTAGATGGAAGGAAGGAAGGAAGGAAGAGACAAGTAGAAGAAGTAAACACCCACCAGCGAACGATAGGAATAAAAATGTATTTCTTAGAGAAGATGTGCTTTCCCTTGATCCACGTGAGAACTTTACTCCTGAGATGTGAGTTCAGGTACATGACAAACCACAGGCAATTGATGTACACGAAAGAATTCCTCCTGTCATCGGGGAAGCTTTTCCATAGATTTCTGCAAAATTAACATAGTTAAGAAAGAGAAGAATAAGAAAGCGGAGGGGGGAAAAACGCGGGCGGGTTACTCACTCCAGGTGAGATTCGAATGTTTTGTCGGTGAGCTGGGTATTGAGCCTAGAGAGGGGAAACTTGGACTTGGAATTGAGGCGGGAGCGGGGGCGGTGGGGGAAAGTGTTGGAGTAGCAAGGGCAAGTATGCTTAAGCTTGTCGATGGCGTCGAGTTGGTGCTTGGTGGGCCTCCTCCGCCGAGAGCGAAGACAAGCCTGGGCGTGCTTCCAACATGTGCGGTGTGCGGAATCAGGGTTTTCGTCTGCCGCCGTACATGAAATGAAGGGAAGGGATTATTATTACTAATAACAATAATAATGACTAATTATTATGTCAAACCCTAGATCAGAAAGCAGCAACAAATAGTAAATCAATAATAATTAATTAATAATTAATAAACCTGGAGAAGAAGAGTGTTGGTCGTTCTTGTCATTATCATCATCATCGTCGTCGTCAATGGTGATAATGGTCGTTTCTTCTGCTGCTGCTGCTGCTCCTCCCAATCTCCTAATTCTGACTCCACCCAACCTCGTCGTCGGCCTCACCCTCATCTTTCCCTTGCTTCCTTCCTCCGGTGACCAGTGTAGCTACGCTACGTGGTGGGCTGTTTCTGATTTGGAATGTCGGTGTTCCAATATCCGTATGACAGCTGTCATCATCGGTCTGGGCTGGGCTTCGGTTCTGGATCGTTAGATGGGCGGGCCATCCACTATATTTTAATATCTATCGAGAGATATTTGCAACTTTTCACTCACGTCAAACCTAAATTAATCTCTTACTTTACTTGTGTGAATCCCGCATTTTTTTCGCCCAAGTGGAAAGCCCAAAGTGGAAATGAAAAATGACAATTCCATATTGGAAAGTGCAACAAGTTTTCTATAGTTTATAAGGAGATGCTCCTTATTGACTAGGAAATAAGTTGACCATCGAGCACGAGCATGCGTGTGCGTGTGCACATGGCGCATTGGCCGCAGGTCGCAATGGGCGCTTTGGACGAGGGGATGCGAGCGCCTTCTAGGATGGCCACCGAAGAGGCACGAAGGGCTGGAACATCCCAGAAACGGTCCTTCGGGCGCACCTAGAAGGATCCAGAATGCCACCGAAAGACCACGAGCGCAGCCTGCCTGCTGGCCGAACGGACGCGCCCCTTCGGAGTGCATGCCTCCCTCCCATCCAGCGCCTATAAATAAGCCCATCTCCCATCATTTGCACTCGATTGTAGGCTCTCTCTCACTCTCTCAGAAAGTTTCGAATATCAAACGGTTCGCCCGAAGCTTCGAGGGTCGTTGTGCTACGAACTCGAAGTCCGAAAGTCGTTGTATCTTAGGGACGATTGTCGCAGCCCGTAAGCACTAAATACGGGGCAATCTCATCTTACGGAGAAAGAGTCCAACTCTTGCCTCGACTAATAAATATCCTAATCAAGTACACCACCTCTGACGAACAACAATCGTAAGACGAGATTTGTATACTTAAAGATGGCATCAACAAGCTCAGCACCAGTGCCGGCGGTCCCGAAAACTGTCCACGCCGAAAGGCCGGCCAAGTTCAACGGTACCGAGTTCAAGAGATGGCAACAGAAGATGCTATTCTACCCGACGACGCTCAACCTGGTCCGATTCTTGAACGATGAGGCTCCGAAGGTGGCGGAAAATGAGGCTGATCAACTGAAGATCAACGCCCTCGATGCATGGAATCATAGCGACTTCCTATGTCGTAACTATGTTCTAAATGAACTAGACGATACCCTTTACAATGTCTATGCAGGTTTCAAGACCGCAAAAAAATTGTGGGACTCCTTGGAAACTAGAGGTGGGAAAAAGTATTTCATCACGTTTATTGATGATTGCACGAGGTACTGCTATGTACACCTCTTGAAAGGAAAAGACGAAGCTCTAGAAGCTTTCAAGAGTTATAAGAATGAGGTTGAAAATTAACTTAGCACTAAAATCAAAATGATTCGAAGTGATAGAGGGGGAGAATATGTAGCTCCGTTTGAGGAATTCTGCCTATAAAATGGTATTATTCATCAGACAACAGCTCCATACTCACCTCAATCAAATGGCGTAGCTGAACGCAAGAATCGAACTCTTAAGGAGATGATGAACGCTATGTTGATTAGCTCGGGCTTACCACAGAACTTGTGGGGGGAAGCTGTGCTATCAGCTAATCACATTCTAAACAAATTGCTGCACAAGAAAAGGGACAAAATCTCATATGAACTATGGAAAGGGAGAAAGTCTTCTTACGGTTACCTTAAAGTGTGGTGGTACCTAGCCAAGGTAGAAATACCTCCGCCTAAAAGGGTGAGAATAGGACCCAAGACCGTTGACTGCATCTTTATTGGATATGCCCACAGCAGTAGCGCATACTGATTTCTAGTGCACAAGTCTAAAAACTCTGAAATCAACGAGGGAATGGTCATGGAATTAAGGAATGTAACATTCTTTGAGAATATCTTTCCTAAAAAAGAAACGAAAAAAGTAAGCTCAAACAAAAGAAGTTTGAAGCTACACAAGGCTCTGATCAAGGTGCTGAGGAACCTAGACAGAGTAAGAGGACCAAAGTAGCTAAGTCGTTTGGTTCAGATTTTCTAAACTACATGTTAGAAAATAAACTTGAGACAGTCCAAAAGGCATTATCTAGTCCGGATGCTCCTCTATGGAAATAAGCTATCAATAGTGAGATAGAATCTATCATGCAAAACCACACGTGGGAAATTATTGATCTTCCACCAGGTTGCAAACCTTTAGATTGCAAGTGGATCCTTAAAAGGAAATACAAAGCTGATGGATCAATCGACAAGTACAAAGCTCGGTTGGTAGCTAAAGGGTTCAAACAGAAGGAAGGATATGATTTCTTCGACACGTATTCGCCAGTCACAAGAATCACATCCATTAGAGTGATCATAGCTATCGCAGCACTCTATAACCTCGAGATACATCAGATAGATGTAAAAATAGCTTTCCTAAATGGAGAATTGGAAGAAAAAATATATATGGAACAACCAGAAGGGTTTGTTACCCCCGAACAAGAACATAAAGTGTGCAAGTTGGTTAAGTCACTATACGGGCTGAAACAGGCGCCGAAATAATGGCATGAGAAATTTGACAGGACAATGATGTCGAATGGCTTTAAGATCAACGAGTGTGATAAATGTGTATACATTAAAGGCACGCCTGATGCTTACGTGATTGTATGTCTGTATGTAGACGACATGCTAATCACGGGAAGCAGTAATGATCTTATTATAAAAACTAAGAACATGTTAAAGAACAACTTTGACATGAAAGATATGGGTCTAGCTGACGTCATACTGGGGATTAAAATCTCTAGGACGACTGAAGGAATTGTCTTGTCACAATCTCACTACGTTGAGAATGTACTCAAGAAATTCGATGCTTTTGACAAACCTCCGGCTAAGACTCCGGTAGAATGTACTCATTGTGTAAATATTATTTTATTGGTTTACATAAAAAAAAGCTGACCAGTTCAAGACATCACGTTCACTGAGCAGCAAGTAAATCCGATAGCATTTTACTAGGGAAGGTTCAAAGCCGTAAGCTACCTTTCTCGATGCAATGATATTTCGTTGGAACTTTTCTTAAAAGTGTCAGCATGTATTAATCATCATTCATGTGGGAGATTGTTGGGAAAAAATTGAATGAAAGTTCAATGCAAAGCCCATAGTGGAAGGCCCAAGTGGAAAGCCTAAAGTGAAAATGGAAAATGGCAATCACACATTGGAAAGTGCAACAAATTTTCTCTAGTTTATAAGGAGATGCTCCTTATTGACTAGGAAATAAGTTGACCAACTGGAAGGATAGCCAACTCGGACCGCGGCGAGGATGGTGCGTAGCACTATCCGAGCACGCGCACGCGCACGCACCCGCACACGTGCGTGTACGTGTGCGCATGGCGCATTGGACGCAGGTCGCAATAGGTGCTTTGTGGCGCACTTGGCACTTCGCACGTGCGCATCGTCGCGAGGAGCTGGAGGAGCCTTCAGTATTTTGCCAGAGTCCGGAGAGAGCTGCGTAGCTACCGAAGTGACGAGGGGCTGCGAGCGCCTTCCAGGATGGCCACCGAAGAGGCATGAAGGGCTGGAACATCCTAGAAATTTCCAGACGGCCGAAGGGTTGCGAGATCCCTTGTGAAGGAGTGTGAGCTGTCTGGGGCGCACCTGGAAGGATCCAGAATGCCGCCGAAGGGCCACGAGCGCAGCCAGCCAGCCTGCTGGCCGAACGGACGCGCCTCTTTGGAGTGCCTGCCTCCCTCCCATCCAGCGCCTATAAATAAGCCCATCCCCCATCATTTGCACTCACCCCACTACAATTTGCATAAGCATTCGTTAGCAATTGTAGGCTCTCTCTCCCTCTCTCAGAAAGTTCAGAATATCAGACGGTTCGCCTGAAGCTTCGAGGGTCGTTGTGCTACGAACTCGAAGTCTGAAAGTCGTTGTATCTTGGGGAGGATTGCCGTAGCCCGTAAGCACTAAATACGGGGCAATCTCGTCTTACGGAGAAAGACTCCAACTCTTGCCTCGACTAATAAAGATCCTAATCAAGTACACCACCTCCAACGAACAACACTTAGTAATTAGTAAATTAAAAAACTACAATTAGTTAAGTACTCAAGTTGGCGTTATTATTAACGAAGGCGTGCCGCGTGCGTGTCTGTCGTTTATGGATTTTCGATATGATCTATATATACACACACTTCTCACACTCGCCAATATTATTGAATGAATGCCACCTCAGCTGGTTGGAATGGGCTGGAATAAAATAGCCCAAAATGATTATGAGTGGAAATACGAAAAGAAAGAAAAATCCCGAAAATATCGAGAGGGGTCTTTCTTTTGGAGGGAACAATTCCATTTCGCGGGTTTCATTTCAATTCCCCCATTCCACGCCAGATCGGCTCTCTAGGAACAACAACACATCAGCAACATGCAAAGCAAAGCAAAGCCCCTAGAGAGAGAGATTTAACCCCCCAAAAAAAAGCCCCGAGAGAGAGAGAGAGAGATTTAACCCCCCAAAAAAAAGCCCCGAGAGAGAGAGAGAGAGAGAGAGAGAGAGAGAGAGAATTACAATTACAATTCTAAGTAAGGTGATTAATTAACCGTCCGATCATCATCATCATCACAACAAGAAGGAAGGTGTTGTTGAGATGGAGGAGCGTGCGGGGTTGAAGAAGAAGAAGAAGAGGAAACGACGGGGTGTAGGGCTTCTTGAGGAACTCAAGCTAACCACCACGGAGGATAGGAGGGAGAGGCTTCACCAGCTCACCAACGAAATGGATGCCCTTTTCCGCTATTTCAGTGAGGTAACCCTCCCCCTCGACCCCCCACCACCGCCCACCACCAAGTTGGACGGTGCGGTTGGGTTACTCATGGAGGGCAGCCCCCTCCCCCTCTCCCACCTCGTCTCCCTCATCCTCCCCCAAGTTGCCGCCGCTACGCCCTCCCCGCCACTCGTCAAGAGCGCCGTCCTCTCGGTGGGCCACAGGGTCTGCTACGGCCTCCCCCATCCCGACGCGGACCTCCTCGAGGACACCTCTCCTACCGCTCTCTGGTGCTGGGAGGTACCCTCCCTCCCTCCCTCTTGCCTTGTTTATTGCTCTTGTTCTGATTGTCGTTGTTGTAATCAATTGAAATTTTATGTGGGGAAGTCTTGTCTATCAGGCGACAGACGTCAAGTTGCTGCCCAAGCCCCTGCGTGCCGTCGTCAGGGTTCGCCGCACTTGTCGCAAGAAGATTCACGACCGCATCACTGCTCTTTCCGGTAATTTATTAACGTTCGGCTGTAAAATCTACCACTTGCTAATTTATTAATGTCTTTCAAAGTTTGAATGCCATATGTGGCGCGAATTGAATGCTCCACCCTTTCGTTCGAGTCAGATGTGGTGCGAATCATTTCATTCGAGTCATATGTGGTGCGAATTAAATGCTGTAACCCTTTCATCCGAGCCATATGTGGTGCGAATTAAATGCTGTAACACTTTATGCGTCGCTCAATTAGTGTGATCGGTTTCTTCTTCGTTCGAGTCACCTTTGCAGCTATGTGCATTGCTCCCCCATCTGTTGGCTCATTCATTTCTCTTTCTCCAGAGCTGATAGATGCATTGCAAAAGTTGGAGGGCGATCCCTGTTTCGAAAATGATGTAGTCTGTGCATCTGATAGGCTTGGCAAAGTGTTGGCCGAAGCAGATATTCGGTTTCTGGTTGATGGCATGCTGCAGAGGCTCACTACACCCAGGTATATACAACTCCGCAATGCTTCAGTCCCATCTTGCATCTGCGGTTAGTGTATATGGCCCTCTCACCTATGGCTGGAGTATAAATGCAGCAGCAGCGATAATACTGTTGCACAAGAAGAGAAATTGCTTACGAAGGAGCTGGACAAGAACATTAAACAAGTTGAAATGGAGAAGAAGAGGATAGAGATGGAACTCCAGAAGGAAAGGCGGCAACATGTATGTAGCATTATCATTTCTCCATCTTTAGAATTATATTTTGCGACGTGCTGTTGCATACCATGCATCTTTATTCTCACCTCGGTTAGTAGGCAGATGCCATCATTTCTTATTTACTTTAAAAAGTAGCTTCTGCTGTCGGTTTGTACTCTCTTGATCTTGTCGCCGAATGAAACATTAACTGCACCGTTGTTGCCATATTTTCCTTCAAGGCTGCCTACTTTTATGTAGTGTTAAATTTTTTATTTAATGTGTTGATCAGGAGAAGGAGCAAAAGCGGTTGCAGGAGGAGGCCGAAAAGGATGAAAAACGCCGTGAAAAGGAAGAGTCCGAACTGCGCAAACTTGCGAGGAAGAAACAAGAGGAAGCTGAGAAAGAACAAAGACGCCGAGAGAAGGAAGAAGCTGAATTGAAAAAGCAGCTTGCTGTCAAAAAGCAAGCTTCACTCATGGAAAGATTTCTTAAAAAGTCCAAAGTTCAGTCCCCATGCCAAGATCAGCAAGCTTCGAATAAGCCAACCGCTCCTGATTTACTACTTAACCCTAATGGAGATATGCACGATGCAGCTACTCAGTCGATGGACTACACTCTTTCGTCAAGAGATGACATTGAGATTGATGGTATCCGCAAGTATGTTCCTTGATCCCCACGAATTCCTCCTCGCTATTAATTAGCTTGCCTTTTGTGCCAATTAATATCGTGCAGTTGCCCGTCTCTCAGCTTGATGACTACGATGATCTGATCCGCAGGTCCCATTTCACTTCTTGGCATCACCTCGGTCATTCTAATCGAGAGCAGCATTGGAGCATACGTCGAAATCCCAAGGGTGAACTTATTAAGGAAATAAAATTGACAGCTGCTAGGGAACTGCCCCAGGATGATGAATTAGCTGCAGATAACCTTGTC
Source organism: Hypericum androsaemum (assembly GCA_963995505.1). Lineage (NCBI taxonomy): Eukaryota > Viridiplantae > Streptophyta > Magnoliopsida > Malpighiales > Hypericaceae > Hypericum > Hypericum androsaemum. The sequence continues at coordinate 198,191 of OZ023194.1, read as the reverse complement.
AGTGGCTGGGGAGGTCAGAGTTCTTGTGAGAGAACACGTATAGACGGGGGAGATACATCTTTGCCTGGTTTCAAAGTATGCAAAAGGAAGATGCAGTTGTTGCAGTTCGATAAGAGCAATAGACCTGCTTTTTATGGTATTTGGCCAAATAAAAGGTAACTTTTGATCCATCGCACGATATCAAGACATGCAAAAGGTTTCCATTAATTCCAGAGGCACGCCGATAAAGATCTCGCCCTAAAGCATTTTTGGTACTTTTCTTCAGCTCCGTTGTTGGACCGCGCCATCCGTTGAGGAAGGATCCAGAATTGGATTATGATGTTGACAGCGATGAAGAGTGGGAAGAGGTAACATCCAAGTTTACAGCCATGGTGATTCATAATTACTGTTTAAGCATGCTTACATTGTGGATCTCTGGTTTTGCAGGAAGATCCAGGGGAAAGCATCTCTGATTGTGACAAGGATGAGGAAGAAGAAAGTCTAGATCAGGGATTTTTGAATGCTGATGATGAAGAGAATGAAGATGGTTTCTTTGTACCAGATGGCTATCTGTCAGAGAATGAGGCAAGTCACTTACATTTCATACCGTTCTTGGTCATCTCATGCATTGCTTTCTCTTTGCTGATGAACTGTTTAGATAAGCAATCTGGGAGTTGAATCAGACATGATTTATCAGATTAATGATTTTGTCAACTCTTTCTTCATCCTATACCTTGTTTATTCAGGGAGTACAAGTTGACAGAATTGAGATAGATGCTGCCGCCAGTGAGATCAGAAGTTCGCCTAGTTGCAAGGATGACGAGAAGAGCGAGGAGTTTCAAGCTTTGCTTAGCCAACAGAAGTACCTGAACAATTTGACGGAGATTGCCCTTAGGAAGAATCAGCTGCTGATTATATCAAATCTTATGCACGAAAAGTTGACTATACTGGCTTCTGAGGGTTTGACTGGCACTTTGAAGTTGGAAAGGTTGTGTTTGCAAGCACTTAGTATTCGTGCATTCCCAGGTGAACCGCTCTTGCCCATAGCAGTGTGCAATGCTCAAGTGGAAGACGAAGATGTAAGTGTATGTGACAGCAGCACTCGCATGCCACCAAAATCTACTTCAATAATCATCCAAGATCTGGACATGCATACATTTGTAAGTTTTAAATTGTTATTTTCTGTCCCAGGTTTATTCATGTTGTTTCTTAATCAGTCCAATCCTTCACTGCAAAACCGGCACGTGTTTTTTCCTTAGACTAAAACCTTGTCCAATGGCCGCCAGGTATCTGCTATCCAAGCGTGTTCGTGGAGCATGCATAAGATGATTGAATCCTTGCAACAGAAGTTCCCTGCAGCGTCCAAGACCCAGTTAAGAAACAAAGTTCGTCAGATATCTGAATATGTGGATAACCGTTGGCAGGTTTGTCTCTGACTGTTTCCTTCATTCAAGTAGGGATATTGCAGCAGTATTATTGGACTTTGACTCGGTTTTGAAAGCTCAGTTTGTCATTGGTAGTCTGATTTCTGATTGCAGGTGAAGAAAGAAATACTGAAGAAGGTTGGCTTGCCAATTGGGACACCATCACCAGGTAATGTTCAAATGCTGTGGGTTTTCCGGGAATATTTTTCGTGGATCGTTCATATTAATATGTTTGTCTTATTTGTTAAACAGATAAGGGTGGGCGGGTATCCTCGTTTTTCAAGAAGCGGTGCTTGCCCGCGGCTGACAAAAGTGGCAACCTCGTCGGGGCAGATGATCCAGCACGCAAGTCAAGTGATGCAGACATCGCGCAGTAACAAGAGCGATAATAGGGGGCGGCGGTTGCCCATTTTGTACTTGTAATTACACAACCCACCACGACAGTGTTTTGGCTTTGGCATTGCGAAAGTGGGTCCTTTTTATTATGTACAAGGAAGGAAAGGATATATGTAGAGCGAGCCACTTTACTTAGCGAGGACGGAAGGATAGTTATAAAAAGGAAGTGTTTATTTAAATAGCCTAATTTGGGTGGGGCTCTAACGCTACGTTACGCAAGTTTTGAGGGAACCGCTGCTGCTTAATGAGTCCTAAGTAAGTAGCATCTGTTGGAGATTTTTGCGTGCTTGATGGATTACCAAGCAGATACGTATCTGCTTGGTAATTCGAATCGAGTTTAAGAATAACATTGTCCGTTACTAATATCAGATGCAATGCCAAAAAACAAGAGTAATCACAAAAAAGAGCATTCGACAAACAATCTCATCAAATCATTACACAACCATGGAGATATGGTTAACTTTGCTGCTGGTACGAAAATAGCCAACTAACGGGATAAAGATGCTTAAGAAGATACAGTAGGCGATGGTGATTGATTTATTAATCATCAGACTTGGAAAGGCCAGGGCCAGTCCTTGAGGTCGTCCCTGGGAGGGTTGGACGAGTTAGGAGGAGGAGGAGGACCTGGACGACGGGCGGAGATGGAAGAGTAGTAGTTGAGGAAGAAGGCGAGGGTGAGGAGGAACCACTCCAATACGAATATCACCACTCCAATCCCACCAGCCATCTTCACAATGGTCTTCCCGTTCTCCTCCATGACGTAGCTCTTGAGCGCCCCCAGCAGCTCCGCAGTCCTCGTGAAGCTGAGGACGGCCACGGACCCTTGGAAGATGGCAGTGAGGACGGTAGCAGCCATGTGGGCAGGGTACCATGTGGGTGAGGAAGAGGAGGAGGAGGTGGCTGCACAGCCAGAGATGGCGGCAGCGATGGTGAGGAGGTGGAGGAAGATGAGGAGGAAGCCATCGAGGGACGGGATGAGGCGGAGGGAGAGGGTGAGGAAGATGCAGCTGGAGGCTGCGCCGACCAGCATGTAGTTGGAGACCAGGAACATCCGGCGGCTGAGGCTGCGCGGGGGCTGCTGCTCTCCCCCTTCTTGCGCTCCTCCCCCGAGAGTGATGATTGACATTCCCATTTCGCCTATTATCACAATTCAAGCAAAAAGCAAAGCCAATTCTCTCTCAAACTCTTTTAGAAGTAGAGAGGAGGAGGAGAGTGTTTCTATGTGTGTGTGGGTGAAGGAACGAGGAGGAGGGAATATATACAAAGTGACCGTTGTCAATTCAGATCAAAGTGACCGTTCCCAATTTTGAATTTCAGATCAACGTGACCGTTCGGGAGATGGACACTACAATACAACGGCTAGTTTTGACATTTTCTTCACCCAATGCAAAAGCCCATTGGGCCTAATGGGCCGTCAGCCCTCTCTTCCGCTCGTCACTCCCCATCATCTTCCAGAACATCCCAAAACCTTCCTCTAACTCTCTCTCTCTAGACATTTTCCATCTTCCATGTTGAAGTCCGAAGAAGACGGTGGCCGGGGCTTACCCACCACCACCACCTCCTCCGGTGGGTCTCTCTCTGTTTCTTCAACGCGCCCATGTTTATTTTTTATTAATTTTAAATTAAAACGATCATGCAATTTGTGTACAAGGAGAAAGAAGGCATGCAGAGGAGGAGGCGGGGTGGTACATTCTGGGCGACGACTACCAGCAAATCGGACCTTACACTTGGTCTGAGCTCCGCGGTTAGTTGCTCACTTTTCTCCATCCTTAAGAGAGAACGAATGTATGCTGGTTGCTGACGTGTTATGCGTTGGGGCAGGGCACTTGGCGAATGGGTACGTGGTGGGGAGCACGCTCGCGTGGGCCCAGGGCCGTGGCGAGTGGCTGCCCCTGTCCTCCATCCCTGACTTCCTCCCAGCTAAGGGTGGTGATGATGATGATGATGAGTTCCGCAAGTGGCAGAAAGAAGTTTCCGAGGCCCAGCCTGATGACCCTGCTCCTCAGTCCCCGCCTGGGGGTGAGGATCAGTTCACCGATGATGACGGCACTACCTACAAGTGGGATTCTACCCTCCGAGCATGGGTCCCTCAGGTTTCATTTCCCCCTCTTCTTTATCTGCTTTTCGTTCTGACCGCCCCCCCCAGTCCAATATATTGTGTCATGGTTCGAGATTTCGCGGTGACTTAGTGCAGCTACTACTGCGGCCTTGCATGGATTTGTAATAGACGCATTATATGCTGAATTGAATTTGACAATGACTATCGCGGACTCTGCTTCCCCCCAACTACGTTTTATGAAGTTTCTCATTTCTCATTGATGTTCAGTGCCGTTGCTTTTGGGGGATGATATCAGATGCTGGCTACTTCTCCTCTTCTTTATTTAATCTCTACTTGACTGCATGCTTTCTTTTAGGAGGATACCACCTCAAGCTTAGGCGGTGATTACAGACCAGAAGACATGACCTTCTTGCAAGATGAGGAAGTGTTCCCAACTCTGAGCGCTTCTGACGTGTCTGTCATCGAACAAGTTAATGGTGCTGATGAGCCATTGGAATCAAATCATAGTAGCAAGAGGAAACTGCCAGACAATCAACCTTCTTCTAACAAGGATAAGCAACCCGATAAGAAGGTTTCTCATGTTCCCTTCTTTTTCTTGGAACACTTAGCGGGGGAATTCTGCTTCTAGTTGTACCCTTCATGACTGGAATATTCCTTGTTCTATGCCATATTGGCTTTCATCAAACTTTGTTGAGTTGATAGATTAGTCTCTTTAAGACAACTTCAGCAGAAGGGGGGGAGCCTGTTCTGCCATATCAAGATTCTGAATGCCTCTTCTTTGCCACGCGCAGGAACCGAACAAGGCCCCTGATAGTTGGTTCGAGTTGAAAGTTAATACACATGTTTATGTTACTGGATTGCCTGATGATGTCACCTCTGAAGAGGTGACTAGTTACCTTTGTTTCTCATCCCGTCAAATGTTTCATCACACAAGCTAACATGGGACACATTTTACAGGTTGTGGAGGTCTTCTCCAAATGTGGGATCATTAAGGAGGTATGTCAATATTTGCCCTTTTTAATTTTCTATATTTTTTTTCGAGGGTTTGCTTAAAATATTTTCGTTTACTGGTCTCTTGATTTAAATCATAATTATAAAAGTTCTAGGCAAAGAATTTGTACTTGTGCCTTCTTCTTTTTTAGAGTTCACAATCCAGTGCATAGTGATCACTCAGTGTGACATCTAACTCGTAATTTCAAGGTGAAGCTCATGCTTCTGTTCATGTTTAGACTCACAGGCATTTATGGAGGTAGCTCTTGTGAACTTTATCTCTGATAAAGTATTTTCATCTGCATGCCTTGAAGTCTGTGACTTTTGCAAGTTCATTATTGTAGGATCCTGAAACAAAAAAGCCTCGTATAAAGATCTATTTTGACAAAGCAACAGGCAGAGTGAAAGGAGATGCACTGGTCACTTACTTGAAGGTAACAAAAATTTCATGGTTCTTGGTGCCGGGTACACTTGGACGGAGGTCCTTAAAACTTTCTGCTTATCTTACATCTGTAGGAGCCATCTGTTGATTTGGCCCTCCAAATTTTGGATGGAACCCCTTTACGCCCTGGTGGGTCTATTCCCATGTCTGTCAGCCGAGCCAAGTTTGAGCAAAAAGGTAACATATGACCTGGTGCTATAGTCGGCCATGTAATCCTTCATTTGGCTGCTTGAGATCATCTTGGATAATGCTAGGATGTATTTATTTAGTGCATTTCTATTTCTTACAGTTTACATGTTATTGCTTATGCAGGGGAGAGATTTATACCAAAGCAAGTAGACAATAGGAAGAAAAAGAAGCTCAAAAAGGTTGAGGATAAAATTCTTAGCTGGGGTAGGTCTCTATTTGTGGAATCAGCTGCCTGCCATAGCTAGCCTTTGCAATTTTGGCTAACAAATGTGGTGGAGATCTCACCCTTTTTTTCCCTTTTCGAGTTGAGCTTTACTACTATTGAAGCATTTTGACCAATATTCTTCTAATAGGCTGACAACTTGTATTGAATGTGTGACTTAGGTGGCCGGGATGATGCCAAGTTGTCAATTCCTGCTACTGTTGTCCTACGCCATATGTTCACTCTAGCTGAAATCAGGGTAAGTTAAACATCAAAAGGTACTGCATGATCGATGATTTCTGTTGTCCAATACAATGATCACGCTTCACTTTTCAGTGAAGGATATTGAAGGTTCTTCAACTGACGCAGCTATTCAATTTCCTTTGTGCACAGGCTGATGAGGATTTGCGCTCAGAACTGGAAATTGATGTGAATGAAGAGTGTGCTAAACTCGGTCCAGTTGACTCAGTCAAGGTTCTTCAAATCCTTGTCCGTTCTTCGAAGATTTTTGTTTCCTGTCGGTGGCCCATGGATTTGGAACTTTTGAAAAACACCCAATCGCTCGTAATGGTTTTCAGCTAGCATTGTTGGTTCAAACTAATAAGCAACGGGTTTCTAATTATCTTGATTGTAGAGACCAAAGGTTAATGACTCAAGAGTCGTCTGGTTTATGAAATGTAACATGTGTGGTGCTCATAACGTGACACTTTGCCATCTTGGTCGATGTTGCTTGATTGACTGCCAGTCTAGCTTAAATACATAGATGGTTATAGTTGGTCTGACATTAAAGTTTGGTCTTGTTTGATCCCATATTTCATTTTTGACTTGTGGATTCAGGTGTGTGAGAATCACCCTCAAGGTGTAGTGTTGGTAAGGTTTAAGGACAGGAAAGATGCTCAAAAATGCATAGAGCTGATGAATGGGCGGTGGTAAGTTTTGTTGTGGTGTTAGCTTGGTGTGAGTTGTATGGAGATGTTTTTTGCAGTTGTGGACTAATGTCGTGGGGGGGTTGCAGGTTTGGTGGTAAGCAGATACACGCTAGTGAGGATGACGGTTCAGTCAATCATGCGTCGATCCGAGATTGTGAAGCTGATGCAGAACGTCTGGAACAGTTTGGTGCCGAACTTGAAGCAGACTGACTGACGACATTTGTTGTTTGTACAAAATACTGTAGGGTGAGTTCACAGGCGTGACTTGCAATTTTGTAAATCCCTTGGTAAAAGAGTTTAGTCTGTAATCCCCGTACTTGAGAGAATTGGTTTGTTTGCTTGCGGTGTTGATCCATTTCGTGTCTGGTCCAGGATTTCAATACTAATGTACAGCATTGAAGGAAGGCCCATAATGGACGTGTAAATGTAACAAGATGGAGGGGTGGGTATCGCCCCGGTTAATTGGAACCTGAACTATTTTGGAAGAAAGTTCTAATTGTGGTATTCAACTTTTAGGGAATCGTCTTTTTTCGTTCCAAAATTGTGAAACTGGTGTAACATTTTTTTATTTATTTTTTGGATCTTAATTATGAATTTAAAAAAAAATTGAACGACAATTTCAACCATAAACCTTCGGAACATTGCAGAAAGGTTCCGGTTCAGGTTGCTTATTTTTGGAACCGGGCCGGGACGGGCCAGGCCTATAGAGGCGGGCCCAAAACGAAGCCCATATCATAGATACTTGCGACCCTACTCGAGTGAGGGTTTCGCTCGCTCGGCGCTTAAACACCTCTCTCTCTCTCTCTCTCTCGTGTCTCCCCATTAACTGTTGGACGGAATGTGGAGGAGAGGATCTTCGGCGGCGTCCAAGTCCTTGCGGTGCTCCCTGCCACCGACCCGCCAAGCAGCAGGAGGAGGAGGAGGAGGAGGAGCAAGCAGATGGTCAAACGGAAAACTAATCCCTGAAGCACATGGACATGGACATGGACAGGGACAAGATGCTCTTCATTTCCCTAAAGCAGCTCACGCCCTCTTTTCCTCTGTGGCCGACCCGCTTCCTCCCTCCTCCGCCGAGGCCGAAGCGGTTCACGTGGACATGGACAAGCTGGTGTCTTTATTACAGGATCGGCCAGATCACCAACTCCCTTCTTCTTCGTCTTCTTCTTCTCTAGAGGCGAGCCTCGATCTGATATTCGCGGGCGTGGACCACCCACAGGAATCCCTCCTCCTGGATCTCCTCCTCCGCCACTCCCCTTCGCGCCCCAAGTTCGTTGGCCTGCTCAATTGGGCCGTGGCCCGCGGCAAGCTCCACGCTGCCCTGACCCCAGCCCTTCTCGACGCCCTCCCTCGCCTCCTCCATGACGCCACCACCGCCTCCCCCCTCTGGGATTTCACCAAGCAGCTGGCGGCTCAATTCGACGTCGTCCCCTCCAAAGTTCGCACCTTTAACAGCTACATTGCCTGCTTCTCCCGCCTGGGTCGAGCGGACGACGTCTTTGAGGTTTATACTAAGATCGTGGAGCTGGGGTCCGTCCCGGATTCAGACTCCTACTACCTGGCCATTGTGGGGCTATGCAAAGCCTCCAGCTTTGACAAGGCTTGCTCTGTTTGCCAGCGAATGCTTGACCTCAATGCGCTTCCCGAATCACCCGACAAGCTTGGCCACATTGTCCGCTCGCTTTGCAAAGGCGGCAAGGCGGTCCTGGCTCAATCCGTTAATGTCCAGGCCAGGGCTAACTCCAAGCACCTGCCTTTTCCTGATGTCTGCAAGTTGATCGCGTCCCTCTCCCGTGATGATCAGACTGTGGCATCGGCCACTGGGGTGCTTGGTTGCCTCTCTCAGAGGAACCGGAAAATGGCGATCAAGCCTTTCTCCCTTGTTGTTCGTGGCCTGTGCAGGATTGGTGACGTCGGAGCTGCAAAGGAGCTGCTTTCCAGGATGATTGCCGAAGGTCCTCCTCCGGGGAACGACATCTTTAACAGGATCATTGCTGCCTACTCCAGGAATGGGGATATGGAAGCAGCAGTCGAGACTATGAAGCTCATGGAGACCAGGGGCCTGAAGCCCGATGTCTACACTTACACACTGATTATGAGTGGCTATGCCAGGGGTGGGCTTATGGAGGAAGCTTGCGAGATCCTGTCTCTGGCCAAACTGAGGCACTCTAAGCTCACTCCGGTTACCTATCACACGCTAATCCGTGGGTATTGCAAGCTTGAACAGTTTGACAAGGCCTTGGAATTGCTGGCTGAGATGAACGACTTTGGGGTTACTCCCAATGCAGACGAGTACAACAAGCTAGTCCAATCACTTTGTTTAAAATCGATGGATTGGAAAACATCAGAGAAGCTGCTCAAGGAGATGCAGGAGAATGGCCTGCATCTAAATAGCATCACCAGAGGTCTCATAACAGCAGTCAAGGAGCTGGAGGAAGAGTCGGGAAATGAGCAAGTAGCCGGCATCCCTGCCTGAAACGTTTCTGTAGTCGTTTCCTTGTCTTGTATTATCTCATTGTTATTTTCATGCATAAGATATGGCAATGTTACTGATGTGTTCATCGTTGGTTGCGTTCTTTTGATCGTCACTCAAAACTGGTAAGAAGCGTCAATTTTGTCCTAAAAATGCTTTTTGTGGAAGGAAGTTTGGTACTTGAGGCTTGACATTAGTTAGCGGATAGGAATAGAGTTAGATTTGCTGTTTCTAGCAGAACATCGGCAGCAGGTTCCTTATTGTCAGTTTATAGCAGCAGATTTCTTCTCATGTCTAGTTGTTCTGGTGACCATATGAATACGTCCCAAATGGGTATTTAGTAGATTATCGGCAAGCAGAAGGGAAAGAAGGATGGCTAATTTGCATAGCCAAAGAGTAATAAAGTTTGAGATTATTCACGAAGTTTCAGCTGTACGGCAACAAGAGAGTAGAGTTGTAAATGGGAGGAGAAGAGGACGCAGTTTTTCATCTCTGATATAACAATAAGGTATGCAGATGAAGACTATTATAGGGTTGCGAAGATCACTCATCCTTGTTCTTCTTGTCATCATCTTTTAAGAAACGTAAGAACCAGTAAGCAGAAGACTTGGGGTGGCGGGAGAGGCCGTTTTTGTAGTCCACGTACACCAATCCAAAGCGCTTGGTATAGCCTTGAGCCCACTCAAAATTGTCCAACAGTGACCATGCGAAGTATCCCCTCACGTTAGCTCCATCCCTTCACCACATACAACAACCACACACAAATGGAGCTCTATCAGATTCAGGTCCAGCATTGGCTCAAATCACAGTCGTATGCATCCGCGAGGCAGAAAATGAAGGTAGTATGCAAGTTAATTACTTGATTGCCTGAGCAACTCCTGCAAGATATCCTTTGAAATAGCGAACCCGCAGCTTGTCATCTAGCATTTCGTTGACTGGGCCGTCATTGTCCTCATCATCCATACCTGCCAAAATACACAGCACAGGAGGAGCTTAGGATCCTGAAAGACCTCCTGGTTGCTGAAAGGAGGTCATTATCGGCCATTTATACTAGCACGATGTACATTGATGAACAAGTATAAAACTAATGGTCAGCAGTAATTCCTGCGTCATGTTCCACATGTTGTGTGAAAAGGCGGAAGGATCTGCCAAACTTACAAGTCCATACAAGATCAAAGATTACATAGCTAAAATAGAAACCGAGTGATCAGAGTACTTGCCGTTCTCAGTAACATATATCAGTGGGTTGTTGTATCTCTGAGCTACATAGTTGAGAACTTTCCTGATGCCCCAGGGACAAACATAGAGCCAATCAGATGCAGCCTGCCACAAGTAAGAGTTCTCATTAATAAACAAGATACACAAAATGTATAGGAAAAGACAGAAGAGGTCATACCTTTTCACCAATAAGCTCTCCGTTCTCAAATTTAGCTGACAATAAGTAGAAGTTAGAACATGGGGAGTTTGAAATGAATAACATGGAAACAAACCAAGTTCCGGTTTTTTTTACCAATTGTCTCCATCGCTTGTGCTTTGAAGTAATGGCCATCCTCATGACTACCAGGCACATTGGCTATAAACCTTGAGGTATAGTGATTTAGACCAACAAAATCCATCGAGCTCTTGAGCAACTCCTTGTCTTCCTCTGAGAACTTTGGGAGCCAATTTCCAAGTGCTTCACGCATAACTTCAGGGTAATCTCCATAGAACAATGGATTCAGGTACCTAAAGCGGAAGGAAAGTAAGTAAACCAGCTAGTTGTGCCACCGGAAAACGAGACACAAATCATTTAGCCTATTGTGTTTGCAATTGATCTAACATGTCTGTAACATTTAAGAAGGCTCGTCCGATAATCTTAGGGGTTGTTGAGCTAATATGCAGTGCGAGATGGGTCGAAGAAACCCATTCAAAACCTAAGTTACTTGAGTGATATAGTCAACCATGAGGATTGGTGACACATGGCTGTCGTGTTTCAGCAATTGGGACTATTGAATCTCATTTCCTAAAATGGAAGCAAGTACCATCCAAGTTGAAACTCAATGCGCCTTGCTGCTGCAATTTTGTCTTCACTCTTGCTTGTGTTGGCTTCTGCCCACTCGCAGTCCACTACTAGCCCCACTTGTCCACCTTGCTTTTCCTGAAAAAGCAGCAGCAACAAGATACTGGTACCTTTAATAAAACTGGGTCAGGGACAAAAGTGTTTGATATTTAAATCAGAGACTACTTGACACTAGTCTGGCCTTGTTTTATCTGTCAACCTACCCAAACGTCATAGACATCTGAGTATTTTGTCCTCAAAAGAATCATAAAGATGTACCTTGTACTTGCTTCGGTATATGGAGACAGCAGCAGCATGTGACAAGATCTGATGGTGTGCGGCCAGATATGGCTCTGTAGATGATTGTTCATGTCTCCCAGGTGCAAAAATTCCAAAGTGGTGACCATTAATTGCCGTCTGCAAAGGCTCGTTGATTGTAATCCACATCTTAACTCTGTCACCAAAACTTGCAAAGCAAATATCTGCATAGATTGCGAAGTATTTCCTGGATATTTGACAAGCAACCAAGATAAATGAGATATTATGCATATACATTTGAAGCAGCTTCTGAGAAAGTTTTACAAATGGATTGATGCGCAAAGATTGCATCAGGAATAGCACATCATGCAACTTTACGGAGAAAGGACATCACAGAAAGTAACGCCAAGTGCAATGATCCATACGCTGACAACAGCTGATCTGGTTTCAGAATTCAGACAAGCTACTCAACCACACACTGAGAAAACATAGCTACAAATGACTCGGCAGGCAGAAATTAGAATCGCCTTGTTACTTACACAATATCTTTACTTAGCCACCCTCCAATGGACTCCTGAAGTTGCAGAGGAAGATCCCAATGATACAAAGTTACATATGGTTGGATACCTGCACTAGACCCGAAGCCTTTATTTAAGCTGTGATGCAAAACTGAGTGCAACGATATAGTAGCAAACACATAACAGTTTCTTACCCTTGTCAAGAAGAGCATTAATGATGTTGTTGTAAAATGCAATCCCGTCAGTATTGACCTTCGTCCCCAAACCATCTGGTCCGACGTAAAACAAAATCAATCAGGACGAAGAACAGCCATTGCGAGAAGTAGAACCATCAATATGGAGGTTCCAATTCCATAGCTGGGAAAAGGGGATTACCAGGATAGATGCGCGACCATGATATAGAGAAGCGATATGCACCGAATCCCAACTTGGCAATGAGTTCAATATCTTCCTGCACAATATTGATACGAGCTCCGAGATCAAATAACGTTGGGAAGCGGCCATCCAATGTCAAACGTGGAGTGGGAATGATGAAGCGAAGCCACAGACCTTGTAGCGATGATAATGATCAACGGCGACGTCGCCATTGCTCCCGTCAAGAATTTTCCCTTTGAAGACGACAATATATACATACATACATACATACATTAGCATAAAGTCGTCAAAGAGAGGGGGAGTGGAGAGATTCAAAGGGTAACCAACCAACCAGGGGAATGGGTGAAAGCGTCCCAAATGCAGGGACCCCGGTTCCCCTCCGTGCACCCTCCTTCAATCTTCACAAAGGCGCAAACTTTATTAATGGAGCAAGAAGAGGGACGGACGGACGGACGGACGGACGGGGAGATCCCAATTATCATCATTATTATTATTAATTAATTAATTAAAAAGAAAGGAACTTTGATGGTTTGTTTTTGTACCAAACCTGATAGGCGGAAGTGGCGACCCCGAAGACGAAGCCCGGAGGGAAATCAGAGCGGCGCACCTCCTCCTCCTCCTCCTCCTCCACCCCGTTCTCCTTCATGAACTCATCCTTCCTCATTCTCTCTCCCAACAAATTACACACACACTCCTCCACCTCAACCTCCACCTCAACCACGAGTGTTTCCTTTTCTCTAAAAACAATTAATAGTGAACTATGGTTTTAACTCGAGTATATAGACATAAGCAATATAAAAGAGAAGGGTAGAAGTGTGCTCACGATCACACTTGTAAGTAAGCGTGTAAAATTGCCTTCTTCGAGCTAGAGACCCAAGATAAGGCCCTGAAACCTGGAACAATTCCTGCACCCGATCCCGGGGCGTGCGCGCGTGCCGAGCCGGGCCGGGCCGGACTGACGGACGGCGCGAGAAGCCTCTCCCTTCTCCACCAGTTTACCCATGCTAGACTTCTAGTCCCTTATAAATTTGTCTCAGCATGGTGCGCTAACCAATGTGGGATTGTGCTTATTTTAATAACAACCATACCACTTTAAAGTCAATTTTCATTCACCCCGAGAATTGAATTTTTGCAAGTGTTATATATCGTTACGTATTGATCTCACAAACACCAAAAATCAATTGGTGTGACTTTCAATTAAATTAGCTCAAAATTGTCCACTAATTACTTAGTTATTATATTTAATTAAAATTTTTCCTCTAATTAAATATTTGGGCCAAAGCCCAATGCACTCACTTGTATTGGGCCATCCATTCCTTGGTTAATAAACCAATTCTCCAACATTAATTAATGAGTGCTTTTGTCGTTTCCCAACTACCCCACCATCCAATCCACTCCACCTGACTCTTACCCAAGTATTAATCGACAAAATTAATTTTCTTGCTTTGGTTGTCGTACAACAATTAAATTAACTTAATTTTGCCCCTCAGAATATTATTAAATAAACCCCGGGGCCTGCCTGGCTGGACAGGACTGGATGTGTCCGAAATGATTCTCTCTCTCTCTCTCTCTCTCACTTGGCAAAATAAAATGTCTCCTCTGATTCCGAAATGATTTTTTGCCACTCGTTTCTCATCTATGTAAGACTTGTTCGACTATCGAAATAGTCAATTAGGTATTATTATTTATGCACTTTAAACCTACCTGTGCGCAACATGGCTATACAAATATTTTGCCTTCTGAGAACCTGCAAGAAGAAGAATGTACAACATGGATCATCCAGGGACCATATTTCATTTACTTGATTAGTCACTGTGCAAGAGATATAGAAAAGTCAATCAGCTCCTCTCATCTGCAAATTACAATCCTTGTGCATATTTACACAATACAAAAAAAAAATAGGATCCACCTAACAACAACCAATGCAGCTATAACAACATTCACACCCGAACCGCCGTCAGCTCTACCTGCTGTTAAAACCAACCAACCCCCACCCCTAACACTATAAATGATTTAGCATGACTAACAATGACCTATTGACATCGACGAGTTAAACATCGACAGGAGAAACACAGATTCAGACTACTGGTACGACAATCATTTGACAGATCCATCACCACTGCAAGAGCTCGGTCGTCGTCTTCTATTACTATCGTACACAGATATCAGAAATCTGATTTCATCAGCTTTGATCGAGCCTTTATGTTGATTTTTTCAAAGGGATTCTCCTGTTCCACTTGGATATAATCCTTTGTCTTCAGGACCTGCAATTAGTTAGTATAGCCATCAAAATTAACCACAACTTACAAACATACTGGACCCATCTCGCAACATACGGAAGTGCAACGAAACATACCAACGTCTCAAAGAACAATCTTGATGCTTCCTTGCGTGTTTTTCCAGTCAAAAGGCTTTCCACAGAAAGAAACTTTCTTCCATGTCCTGCCTCCTTATCAAACAGAGTTTGGAGGTAGTTGGCAACGGCTCTACAAGGCAGGCAGCAACAGAGTTGGCATTCGATTTCTCATGATTAGGAAAAGTGCACCAATGTTAGCCAAATGATCTTACCTAGTACGGGACGACCATCCACTGTTATCGAAAAGCTGAGCATCTTCAGCACCAGGCATATCCTCATCGTCCTCGGCCAAATCATCGTCATCAACATTTAAAAATCCTGCAGAAGACAAGGAACCAGACAACGTGCAACTCAGTTCATATGGTGCAACAAGAAGGGAGGCTTCAGGACACTGACGTCACTGGAAAGCGTCCTGTACACCTCTCATGCTCATGAAAAGTAAGAGAGCAAGCAGACCACTGAAAGATTTTGTTTTCAGTTGATTAATAGGTTTACGTTCTCATTCATTTGGTTGTCATCAAAGGAAAACCAAGAATTTGAACAAGGAACTGTATTCTAGAAGCTCAGAAAGAAAAGAGAAGTGTCCAAAATGCATAACAAGAAATATCTTGGAAAAAGAAATAGGCTATCACTGTGGTTCTCTGTCCAAATATCTTCACCCAAGTAACAAGAAATTGCATCTTGGAAAAATAGTTCAGAGGCCATTAAAATCCCCTGGACCACTCCATCTCAATGAAATTAATGTGCTGACTAGCATATAGAAATATCCAGTGAAAGAAACGAACCTGTGTCATTTGCAAAAGAAACATCTTGAGGTTCCTGCATCATGAATATAAACGTAACTTGTGTTAGCAAATTTGGATCCGAGGGCAATGATTCCTAACATAATCTTATCTTCCTAGAATTTATTGCATAGATCGCATCCAAATTACAATTCATAATTCACAAAGCCAAGGAAAGTAGACAGAGGAAGTGCCAAAAAAATATTAAGACATTCCCACTTACCAGAAAATGTTCTTCAGCATAATTGCCTACAGAAGGGTACCCTGTATCAATGGCACTCTGTTGACCTGCTTCACATTCAACTACATAGTCAATATCATGAAAAGAACAATTTTTTATATTGGCGTCTGGTCCTGTACCCAATCTGAAGTCATCACTCTGTGAGTAGGCAGGGAACTGATCCTTATCATCATAACCCGAGCTTCCAGTCACAACACCTTCCTCATTCAAACCTCGGTTATCAGATTGAAGTTCTGGAGCCTCTACTACATTTAAAGAATCAGCATTTACACATCCGTCATTCTCTGATAACACATCGGCAAAGGCAGGCCCACGATCATCGGTAAATTCATTACCATGTATCTGAATATCTGCTGTTATTTCGACCAGTTTATCAGCGTCACTCTCCAATAAACTTTCCTTGCCTTCCCCCAAGTCAGCCGCAGCTATAATTAGATTGTCTTTACAGTTCCCTGAAATGTCAACACCCTTCTCGTCACATGGCATAACTGCAGTCTCCATAGCCAAATACACATCTTCGCCTGCTGTATTATCCATGAGTGTTTGCTCGCTTCCAGATATCTGTTCCCCTGGCAGACAAGAGTTATTTGCTTGTTCAATTTCCATGTCAGTTATTTCACCCAAAGGTTCAACTTCTGAAGCACTAACATCGGGCATCATCCCAATGCCTATTGAGTCCCGTTGATGACCAATATATTCAGACTGTAACTGCTGACCTTCACCCTGTTGGTTTTCACCCTGAACTGGAAGCTCTTTACACTGTTCATCTCTGACATCCTTGCTAATACTTGGTTCCGGGTCCCCTTGCACGGAGTCATCTTCAGTTATAGGAGGCCTGGGGGAAGACTCGTTGCCATGTCCGGATTGTAATAAACCTGTATTACCATCATTTTCAGTGACCTCGATTCCACTCAAATCCAACTTTTCACTGTGCAAGTGTGTCAACTCCAGTGCCATTCCTGAAAGACATACCCTCGGTTAGCCAGTTCATGCATAAATAGACACAGACAGTCATGCAGAAACCAATATTTATGGGTTCTGGTGCATAGATAGGTCCAACCAGAGTGCTCATAGCAAAAAAAACAAGCGTGGCCGCATGAAAGCTCTTGCAAGTCTAAATGAGTTTGTTTTTTACCATATGACAAGCAACTTTCGTTTCTGAAAGTCGGATAACAAGTAAGTTGATACACCAAATTCCAGCAGACATCAACCACAAAAGTCACATTCACAAAGCAACACGAGCGTTGAAAATGAGTTTCTCAACTTGTTGCCCGTAAGAAGAAAAGAAAGTGTAGTAGATGGGGGAGATGAAGTAAATAAGTTTATAATGCTTGGCAGAGAAAAGGTCAATTTTCATGGGAAGAAGTACATGACTTTCCGAGGGATTGAAACAGACAGACTTACCAGTCAATACCGGATCACTGAAAATCTCTTCTTCCAAAAATTGTCTTTGAATTATCACAATTTCGGTGCGTGTACAAGGAGCTTTCTTCCGCAAGCGTCTTATATCTTCAGTATTAGTCAGTTGTTGCCGTATGGTACTTTGATAGATAAAAGACAGCAATTGTCAGCATTAGCCCAAAGAAACATAAGTACTTGGAACAGCAAGCCATTTGCTCAATGCAGTAAAGGTTCAATATAACAATAAAAAAGTAGCAAATAGAACCATAGAAGGTATCAAGGAACTACCCACAAATTAATAAACCCCCGTCATAAACGTAAAAGCTCCCGATTGTTTGTCACCAGCAAAAACGGCGAAACTCATATCCTCATATCCTGGTGGAGATAACCAAATGAATGGTGAAAGGCCCCTCGCTATTTTATGGAGATAAATGTGAAGGGCAGAAAATCTTTCAATGTCAAGAGTGTTTGGGAGGCCCGGGAAGATAGATTGGATAAGATGACCATATGTCTCGCCTTTTCCAAAAAAAAAAGACCATATGTCTCGCCTTTTCCAAAAAAAGCTTCCTACTTCTTAGTCATTGTTAGTCTCCAGGTTAGGAGGCAGTGCCAAGGCGTTACCTAATCTCAAATCTTGTGGTAACTATCATAGTCTGGCACACCTTGGCAACTCCATTAGGATAAGTTTTCCCCAGCAGTATTCTATCTCTAATAAGAGTCTTGAGAGTTTCATCTTTAACTTTAATTAAATCTGCAATGGACTTTCTACCTACCTGTTCTTACATAGAAAAGAGCCTCCGTGTATCTCCTTTATCTAAGTTTAGCAATCAGTAATTGTACACAACACAGATACTAAAGTGAATAGACCTAGGAACAATGAGAGGCAGACATACTCGCCAAGCAAGACCATTGAATCATCCACAAGAACCTTTCTCTTCATGGCACTGGCACGAGATGTAGACCGAACTCGTTTCCTGGATACTTCTAGTGGAGCTGGAGAGGGTTTAATCTTCAAAGCCGAAGATCTTCCGGCTATAAAGAGAGAAAAATGTAAAAAAGAAATCCACTTGTTGTCAAGGGAAAGCAAAAAAAGTGAAAATGTAAGAAGAGGATCTGGTTGCCTTGTTGCCTAAAATAATTGAGTACCGAGTAGATACCTAGGATAGAAGAAAGCAGATCATCATCATCAGGAATTGAGTCAATAGTTCTCCTAGATTTGCTCATGTTGAATGTTTCAGCTGTGTTCGTACTCAGCATTGGCTCCATACTGTCCATGAAGGTTCGTTTCTTGGCAGAAACTTTGTCTCCAGCACTAGATCCATCAGCATCTTCCTGGTCCTCTTTGTCTGGTGTGGATTCAATTAGGAGACTAACTGGCATATGAAGAGCCATTTGAGGTGCAGAAAGCAACTTTTCAGGTGCAGGCAGTTCAGAAGTCAGGGAATCATCCAACTCTTCAAACTGATTATCACTACGCATAGCGCTGTCAGGTTCAACCAACTGAATTTTCTCAACTTGTCCACTATCAGTAACAACATGCCCTTCAGCTGAAAATGTATGAACGTTAGCAAAACAGTAACAAGTAATCTCAAGTACGTGGGAGCATCACTTAGCTAGGCTTTCTAACCTTCAATCTTCTTGACTGTTTCAGAAGGATCCAGTTCTTCATCTTTCTCCAATGTGTGTGGCTCATCGTTCCCCAGTTCTTCATCCTTCTCCGTTGTGCGTGACCCATCTACCAATGGTACAGCAGGTAACGAACTGCATGCTCTGAGCACACTAATGGAAGAAAATCCAATTTGTTCATCCTTATTATGATTGTTGAAAGTGTCTGGTTCTTCAGGATCATGGTGAGCCTGAGCTTCAGGACCAAAATCAAGACCATGTCCTTGTTGTCCTTCAACATCAACCCCAAGGTCATTGAAATCATGCAACCTAACCTCTATATGTTCTCCAGATGACCCATCAATGGGCTCGCCTGGAACATTGTTAGATGCGGTCTTATTTTGGTCTTCGGCATCATCAATAGCCGGCCTATCGACAATTGACTTTCCTTTCTCGTTCCCTTTGTTGACCTCCGCGTCTGCTGATACAGGGTCATTTTCTTTGATAACCATATCCATGGCTCCCATCAGATCATCATTAACACGATTGTCTGGTGAAAAAACTGTTTCATCGTCCACACTATGAAGATTTAACTTAACAGACGCATTTTCTCTGCCATCCATTCCTACAGATTCAGTCAAATTGTGATCTTCTGATTCTAAATGGTCATCGGAAGCTAAACGCTCCTGAACACTAGATAAGTTAGGCTCGTTTACTAATCCAGGAGTAGATGGAGCTTGTGCATAGTCACCACCTTCCAAATTGACAGCCATACCTTCAAGCTTTTCAGATGACCAGAAAACTCATCAGTCCAGAACCAGATACTAACATTCACCACCAAACAACTAGAGAAAACAATCATAACTAAAAGAAAAAAAAATAAAGGAACAGAAACAGATCGTCGACAAGTGGCTTCAAAAGCGCCCAGAGACGTTTTGCTTGATAAATAAGCAAGGATTCAATTGAAAGGCACGCCATGGGGGTGCACCCATATACATAAGTAAGACCTATAAAAGCATTCAGAAATATATTGTTGCAATAAAATAGTTGGTAATAAAACTCACTGGAAAGGGTGTTGCGAATCCCATTAATTGGGCTGATGCCGCATCAGATGTCCCAGCGTTAGCTCTGCAATTTAGAAGAAACACATACAGCTGATAAAAAGATGTTTATACAATAGTTGATTACAATAACCAAAGGCATTTGGATATTTTTTGTAACTCAACCAAAGGAAATTGTTTCTAAGATGCTACAGTATACTTTATTTTCCATTTTTGTAAGTAAGAATAACTAAATTAAAAGGCGCCAATGGGTTGCACACACCCATGTACATCAAGATCTATTACAATCCTCTCCGAAATCAACAAATCTAGGATTCACTACCAAAATCTTCCTTTATACCAAAAAGATAAAAGTCACATCATCTATTCACAAAATCAGAAAGAGGTATTTCAGCATCCACATAATCAAATTTTAAGAGAAGAACCATGGCCCAACACAAACAAATTTAATCTAAGGAGCACATAAATAGTGGTGCAACAAACAAGCCAACTGGTTTTGAATATTTCAGATGCGACCCCATTTTTCACTCATGGGATAGAATATAAGCAGATCCTCATAATTGATTCATGGCAATAGTTAAGTCATTCTGTGAGATTGCTAAAGAAACAAAATCGTCGTCGAGCAAGGTCAAAAATATAACATTAAAAATAGAAAAGGAACTGCCAAATTAA
Organism: Hypericum androsaemum; assembly: GCA_963995505.1. Taxonomy (NCBI): domain Eukaryota; kingdom Viridiplantae; phylum Streptophyta; class Magnoliopsida; order Malpighiales; family Hypericaceae; genus Hypericum; species Hypericum androsaemum. The sequence continues at coordinate 177,804 of OZ023194.1, read as the reverse complement.
GAAACATAAACAGAACACTTCAAGAAGCAATTTAATGCAAAGAACAATTTCCTGAATAAGAAGACATACTCTAGAAATTCTCTTGGACGTCCAGCAACCTTGTCTCGGAACATATCCTGATCATTAAAAATCAATGATAAAACGTGTAAATTGGCAACTTCCATCAAACTCAGTTGTTAGTGCATAGAGTAAAATACAGGAGGAAACCCAGCATAACACTCGATAAGATCGAGACCAGGAACCTGCGGTTAATTTTTCTTTGGAAAAATTACGACAAAGGAGAAAAAATCAAACAACAGATTAATAATCCTTGTTCGTGATCTTGAAGCTAGTTACACAGTCTCCCTAAAAAATGGACATCCAGGAAAAAGGCCCAAGAGCAAACAGTTCAATAACTAGATGAACCATGGGATAGCTAATAGAAAAGGTAAAACAACGCTTATCCTACATGTCAAAGTCAAACACCAGCCATTTCCACTTCTTTCCAACTTAATTAATCAAATCTTCGATTTAAAAGCACCAATTACCTCTTCAAGGTCCAAAGCTACCTGAGATGTATCACCATCACCAAAGCGCTCTGAGAAATTAGATCACATATACGAGTAATTAGAAGTAATGAAATCCACAGTGATATTATTCGACTGATATGTCATAAACTTGATTAAAAAACACGAACCATCCAGTCCAAATTTTGACGTGGAGTAAACGACACCATCCATGGTGTCTTGAAGTGTGATCTGCTCCTTGGTACTGACGTGATGATCGACATAGTTGCTGTCAGAAGTAACAGGTAAATTAAGAGCATGTTTAATGCCTCAAGCAAAAATAGAAGGAAGTCACTGAGACCAATCTGTTGTCTGGAATGGTGGACAGTTTAGCAAGCTCATGTTAACTATTCGACGATTTTTTTAACATAAGAAAGTCAAGAGTGAGTAAGGCTACCACAAAAATGATCTAAAAGACATCTACACTGCAGCAAAGCCCCTCAGAAGAGGTAGCACACCGTAAATCACATCAAAGAAAAATATTTTGGTATGGATAACTAACCCCTGAAAGATGTCACTATCTGGTAGCTCAAAATCATCGAGATCAAAAGTCTCCGGCAAGGTAATAGAGTGATATGGAGCAGTTGATTCTTCGGGTGGCAGATCAACTGCTGTGGAGCGGAAGGCCTGCTTTATATGCAGCAAAGCCTCACTGCAGTCGTCAAAAAGATAATTCACCTTTCTGGAGTATATTCGCACCACACCAAGCAGAAGATGGCTGGATAATCTAAGAGCGATGGGTACATCTGGGAAAAGAATTGAATCTGCCAAGGGAAACACCTCGAGTTAAGATATCAGCAGCCCGACAATACGGTTCACGAAAAAGAGTGGCAGTTAAAAAGCAAGTAGTAAACTTGGTTCGATAAGTACGACTATAAGCACCAACGTGGGAACTTTCCAACCGACAGAGCTGACAATTCAAAGAAGCTGTCTTTGCTGAAGATTGAAGTTTTAAGTTTGAACAAATAGCAAGAAAGAGAGAAGTGACTGACCAACAGAGAAGCCAATATCGGTGTCGGCGACCTGGTTCTTACGGAGCTTCCTCTCCAAGTGAGCGGCTATCCATATCGTACCCAAAGGCCCTTTCTTGGCCAATATAAATTGGGAATAAAACATAGTGCCCTAATTGGGAAAGAGGAACCCTAATTGGGGAAGGTAGGAAGGAAGGGTTACTGAAATTGGGCCAGATCAGGTTCCAGTGAAAACCCTAATTTGGGGATTCACTGGAAATCGGGAACCCTAAGCAGCTAGCTGACACTGAATATGAGTAGGAGGAGAGCAAGTGCGAGCTTCGTTCCTTGGAACAGCGTTCGGTGGCTGGCGTGTCAGTATCTCTCTCTCTAGAGAGAGAAAGAGAGGGGGAGAGAGAGAGAGAGAGAGAAGAAGAAGAAGAAGAGGAAGTCAAAAGGAGACAACTCTCGAACAGGAAACTCGGGAGGTCTTCTCAGACCAAAGTGCCAAGCGCTTCTAGGCTAAAAGATTTCCGGTCTCTCTCTCTCTCTCCAATTTGTTCAACTAACCAACCAACGGTTACTACTCTCGATCAAATCAAACTATTAAGTCTACTATTTCTCATATGAGTCCCTTTTTAGAGAGATTGATCTCCCAACGATTTTTCACATTTCCCTCTTCGGTCCATTTATTGCGCTCTTTTATTAATTTGATAACTTTATTTGGAATCTCTAGTTGAAATCTTGTAAATAATATTGTGGTCATATTTTTTTTGGGAATAGTGGTCATATCTAATTTTAATTTACATTAGTTTATTTAGTTAGTATTCAAATGAGACGATCTCGGACACGAACAAAAAAATAGGGTAAATTATTCTCAAGTTCTTCGGGTTTGATTAAATATACTCAAAAGTCTCTTGTGTTTGAAAAATGATCTTGTTGTCTCTCATGTTTGTTTTTATTATACTTCCGGGACTCTAACTGACGTCAGCAACTCTCTCTTTTTTCATTTTTGTCATTGAAATGACAAAAATACCCCTAGAACAAAAAATAAAAAAGATCGTTGCCATCACCTCTTCTTCTACCTCTAGCCAGTGACATCATCATCTATTTCCACTTTCCAGGAACAAATAAAATCAAACCCGGAGAGCTCCCTCGTTGGCTCCTCCTCGCCGCTCGACTGGTCCCAGATGCCAACTTTGTCGAAATAAAATAAAATCAAATCAAACCCGGAGAGCAAGGCGAAACCAACTTTGTCGAACTCAAAATATAGCCGATACCCAGATGCCAAAATCTTGAGTTGAGCCCTAACTACCACCAAACAGCTGAGAAAAGAAAAAGCCAAGCCATCCGCGCCCTCCTCCACTGCTCATGCGTCTCCTCAAGCTCCTTCACCTCTACACCCGAGAGGGCACCCTTTTTTTCGGAGTCAACTGGGTCGGGCTCCGATCCGCCGCTGGAGGGGAATCGGGCCGTCTCTTGGGCTTCGCACGCCAAGTGTTCGACGAAAGTTCCGAGACACATGGGGAAGCAAATCGGCCGGGGAGCATGGTGGGCCTTTGTTTAGGCCGGAAGGAAAGGGAGGTGAGAGAGGGGGAAAGAGAGAAATGGACAAAGGGGAGGAGACAGGGAAGAAGAGATGATCTTTGATTTTTTTTTTTTGAAAGATGCATTTTTTAAAATATAATTATCGAGATGATGTCACATGCTATGAGGTAGAATAAAAGATGATGTCATCAGTTTTTTATTTTTTGTAATAAGGGTATTTTCATCATTTCAATGACAAAAAAAGAAAAAAACTTATTGATGGACCCGAAAGTATAATAAAAATAAATACGAGGGACAACATGATCATTTTTCAAACACGAGAGACTTTTGAGTATATTTAAGCAAACTAGAGGGACTTGAGAGTAATTTACCCCAAAAAAAATAATGCCATCTAACTTGTCAAAAAATATGATTACCAATTTATAGTCAAATTGAGCCATTTAACACCCTATATCATGACCCAAAGGTCGACCCAAATTTTGGTCCCACCTCTAGGCTGGCCGGTCCAACTAATCAAATTGGCAGTCGGACAAGATATTTTATATATTTTTTAATTATTATTCGATATTATATAGACTAAATAGTCAAAATATAGGTTTCAAAATCCACATTTAAAAATATCAACCAATTGATAACATATAAAGTCCACTTTTCTTTGTTGATATGGAGAAATTGAGCATATGATACGATTTTTTATTTTACTTTTTGCTGATTTGGATAAAATCTCATCAGACCAGGTTGGTCGAGTCAAAAACCAGAGCAAACCACTTGGTCTGACCAAATTTTGGATGATTAGGGATGGCATAAATACCTATACCATGTGGGCCGGACCTAGACCTGACCACGGTTCGAATTTGGACGAATTCGAATCGAATTTATTCGAATTCGAATTCATCAAAACATTAAACCGTATTCAATTCTTCACAAGACGAATCGAATACGAATTATGAATTTTCGAATTAGAATCGAATTATAATCAAATTTGAATTCGAATTAATTCCAACGATGTTGAACATCTTGTGGAAAAAGTTTTGGTTTCATGTTGTTTAATTTACAAAAATTTTTCCAATCTTTTAGCAATTTTGGGCGAGCCCATAATAAATTAAGTACCTATTTAATTGGTCCTAATGTAGAGTCTAAAGCTTTAATTCCATCTTGGGTACAAAGATTAAATATATGACATGCACATCTAATATGAAAAAAATTTCTTCCGAATCGTGTACAAAAAAATTCTAAATCTTTAACCATAACATTATTAGAACTTGCATTATCTAGAGAAATTGAAAATATTTTTTGAACTAGATTATATTCTTGTAAAATAATATGCAATATTTTATAACAATTATTCCCACTATGACTATCATCAAAAACTCTATATGCAATTATTCTTTTTTGTATATTCCATTCATTATCAATCCAATGACATGTAACACCAAAATATGAATGTGTTTGCCAATGATCACTCCATATATCACAATAAGAGAAATAACTCAAATTAGTAAACTTGAGGGAGAATTTATATAGCTCAAATTTTTAATAAGAGAAGTAGAGAATTGAGATTGGAATGTGTAAAATTTGAAGAATAAGAGGTGGTATTTATAGAGTTGGGAAGAAATTCTGAATTTATAAAAAAAATGTAAAAAGTACCAAGAGTAAAAAAAATGGTAACCTAGGGATTAAAACGGTAATTTTCCCTTGAAATTTAAATTTCCCCTCCCCCTTCCCTTTTAATTCCCGCCCCCCAGCCCCCCCCCCCCCCCCCCCCCTTTTGAATTCAAATTTGATACGAATTCGAATTTGATACGAATCGAATTCGAATTACGAATTCGAATTGAATTTGCCGGTTTGACGAATTACAAAAAACTTGAACCGTATTCAATTCTTATCATGACGAATTCGAATCGAATTTTTTGACGAATCGAATTATTGTCGAATCGAATCGAATTTTTTACGAATCGAATCACGAATCGGATTCAATTCATGGCCAGGTCTAGCCGGACCCTACCCTCACCCTACGGGTCAAGGGTATGTTGACTTTGACTGGGTCTAGGGTAGGGTATGTGTATGGGTCCATGTTTAGAAGTAGGGTCTAGGGTAAGGTATGAATCCATAGACCATGTGGATCAGACCCTACCCTTACTTTAGACTCTAACCTAATTAGACCTTACCTAGACCCTAATTAAACGCTATTGATAATATATATAATATACTTTATGGTTAACTTTAATATATTTATTATGTTATTACATAACCAGCTTATAAGATGTCGTGAATGATGGATCTCTAGAAGTCGACATTCTATATTTTTTTTTGTTGAATTATTTATGTACTTCAATCTTGAAAGAAAAAAATTGTACTTTTGAAATTAAATTACAAAATTTGATGTTTCTTTAACTTTCTATTGAATGTTGATGTATAACGTAATATATGTCTTGAATTTATTTAAATTTTATACATAAATTAATTTTTGATTAAAAATTATCAAAAAGTAGAACATTAAAGGATCAGACCCTGCAGATCCTGTAGACCCTGGGTCTCCAGGAGGGTAGGGTATGAATCTAATAATAAAAAAATTGTAGGGTCGATGGTAGGGTTTAGGTCCAACTAAAAAAACTAGGGTATGGGTAGGGCCCTACCAATACCCAACCTTACCATACCTTACTCATTGCCATCCATATGGACGATTCGAATGGAGACAGTATAAACCATGAAAGATGACCCGCTTTCTTGGGCGATTCGTGGTCCGACCAGTCAGACCACATTTTTTAAAACTATGCCCTATATTACTCAATTGAGACAATTAACATGCTATATAATTCAATTGGGACAATTAACACCCAAATTTGGGGAGACATATAAGGTGACTTCTAAACCATTTTTAATTTTTTTAAATAAACACCGGATGCTAATACCCAATTTTAGAGAGAGAGGGAGCAATCTATCCACACACAAAATGAAGATGAGTACAAAAGAGAACAAGTTATGCAAACACCCATATGAAGAAATGGTGTCTCGGTACCTCTGCAGGGTACTGCGATCACTAAAAAAGAGTGCACGTAGGATTATAACCAACATCTCAAGTGCATCTCTTTATGTCCTTCATGGAGAAGCAACCAGACTGTCTAAATGCCACATAATTTGGTTGGCTTAAATTTGATAAATTCATTTGACATTAATTATTAATTATTTTATTTGATATTTCAAATTTTCGAGTTTTGATTTTTGATTTTTTAAAATTTTATTTACTTCAATTGTGAGAGTTTCTCGATGTTATTTTAATTTCTTTACAAATTATAAAGTTTTAGAATTTGTAATATTTTTATGCTTTTCATAGATTTTGTTCAAAAAATAATTTTTCTAGCTGGATGACATGAGGATTAGACACTCACTTCTATGCCTAAGTGATGATGTGATATGGTTGCTCACTCTTTTACTAAGCTGTATTTCCTTACTACCTCTGATGTTTTCGTCTACAATTCTCCTCCTCATAAGTTGATCTCGCTATTGCAGCTAGACCTGATGTAATATAATTTGGTTGATTATTGACAATGTGATATAATTCGAGGAAGCTAAAGAAAAATGAAGAAGAGTGCCTCGAAGCAACCAACCATGGCAGCGTAATTAATTTTTTTTGCTTGGAAATGTATGGGTAAGACCTTCAATAAAAATACAAAAGTAAAATAATTACATCTTAAATACAGGTCATATCCGCAACCTAGTCTCCTTGTTGGGAGTGGCGAGAATAGGTGGGCTGGAGCCCGCAAGGTCATTGGCGCCAGCTAGGGCCGAGCTGGTGTGGGGGACCCGACGCCTGCCAAGGCACGTGCCAGAAAGTTTTCTATTTTGTTCGAACTCTTGTTTTGGACTCCTAGATGACCTAGATAGGTTATGTGATGTGCTAGAGTTTTTTTATATAAATGAGGGCATGTAACCCTAATTTATTTGGCTTTGTGGCTTAGTAACTCGTCAATAAAAGATCTCATGCTCTCGGTGGACGTAGGCAGTTGGCCAAACCATGTTATCTCTTATGTCATTTTTTGCGTTATTATTTCCTTAGATTTCTAACAATTGATATCAGAGCTAAGGAAGAGGATGACGAGTCATGGCACGAAGTTTGACTTGGTGAAGTTTGATGGGTCATCAAATTTTAGGTTATGACAAAGGCATGTCAAGAATCTGCTGGTGCAGCAAGGAATGGCCAATGCACTCTCGGGGAAGAAGCCTGAGAAGATGGAGGAGTAAGAGTGGAGAGAGTTAGAGGCCAAGGCGATAGCGACGATTTGCTTGGCTTGGTAGATGATGTGATGTATCACGTCATTGATCAGGAGTCACCAGCTATGGTTTGGAAGAGGATCCAAGGAGTTAAAGAAGTTTAATGGAAGTTGCTTCAAGTGCACAGAAGGACACATAAATGGGACTATCTCTGATGAACTGTGAATCAAGACAATAAGTTAAAGGGACAAATATCCAAAGCTACATATTTGGATAGGTCGAATGGTGACTGTCTTTCTGTCTCATCAAGTCCAAAGTATCTGGATAATTGTAAGGGACCTTGGATTATAACAGGTATAGTTATAAAGGTAGGCTAATGAAGGCGAAGAAAGATATTATAGTATGAATGAAAGGTGAAAGGCAATACTTACAAGTTGGTGGAAAATACTGTTGTAGGTAGAGTCACATCAATAGGTCTGAAGGAGTTGACATGAATAGTTTGAGTGCAGCCAAAAGCGTTCTTAGATTAGGGATTCGCGGGGATATGATTAGCAAGAAGCTATGGTTGTTTCACAGAGGCATGGTTAGTAAGAATCTATGGTTGTCTCGGAGAAGTAAGGTTAGCAAGGCACTATGATTGTCTAAAGGCACATGCAAATCAAATGTATTGGGTAGGTTTGGTATTGAGAATGCAAAATTATTGGTAACACCACGAGCGAATCCAGTTTTATCTCACTCATGGGCGAGCGGTAGAGTTTGTGATATGTCAAGGGTTCTACTAGGTAGAACAAATGGCTGCCCATTGTATGTTATAGCTTGTAGCATTGGTTTGGGACAAAGGGAACAAAGTCCAACAAAGAAGCAATTCGATATTGTAAAGTATAAGGGTGACCAGAAAAATAGAGGAGTGTATATTAGTCATAAGTAGGGAAACTTGTATGTTGGGGTTCAATAGAGGTTGGAGGGAATGCATCAGGTAAGTTCAGGAGATGCTCGAGTTTGAGAGATGTCTCTAAGTGATTGAACAAAAGTGGAGAGAAGTGATGATGGTCTTGATGAGGACAGAAGGGTCTAAGGTTCAAGGTGGAGTCGGTAGAGTCGGTTTGGTTTCGTAGGACTTTGTGTTTCTTCAAGAGGCGATGTCTCATCAAGGTAGAGATTGTTGAAGTTCGGGTGGAACTTCATGGTTCTTCTAAGAGATGATTTCTCGCCAAGGTGGAGATTGTTGGGAGTGGCGAGAATAGATGGGCTAGCACCCACCAGGTCCCTGGCGCCAGCCAGAGGCTGAGCTGGTGTTAGGGGACCCGGTGCCGGCCAGGGTCCCGGCTTGCCCAGGGTACGCAACATAAAGTTTCATGTGATGTGCTAGGGTTTGTCTATACATTGAGAGTATGTAACCCCAGTTTGTATGGCTTTGTAACTCAGTAACTCATCAATAAAAGATCTCCTTCTCTCTGTGAACGTAGGCAGTTGGCTGAACCACGTTATCTCTTGTGTTATTATTTGCATTATTATTTCCTTGGATTCCTAATACTACTAACTGAATGTCTCTCTAGTCCATCATTGTGATGGTTATTACTAATCATATATGACGCATAATTCAATAAAATTCTCTTGCAGTAAAATCCAGTGAAAAAAATCTGCATGGGAGAAAGAGAATACTGTCAAGGTAGGAACTTGCATTAATGTACATACCCCTATACAAGGTCATGTGCCATCTGAATCACTAGTTCTACGAGTATAACCGGGAGGCTAACTCCTCGCAAGTCATCTAAGTAAGTATTAATATAAGATACTAAATGTACATCAACTACAACATAATCAAAAGAGATCTTCAAAAAATGCTTCGAAAGTGCATTTAATGAGATAATTACTTAGGGTAGAGAGAGATAAAGAGAGGTTAGAAACTTACTGCAATAAATTTTTTTTTCATTTTCTCCAACATAGTTCTCACTCCATTTCATATATTTATATAGTTGTAATTTTAGGGAATGACACCTACCTAAGCTCAGAATTACCGTTCTGCTCTCGGGCTTAAAAAATTAAAACAAGCTAACATAAAAGGCCTTAACAATTCATGGGCCAAAAATAGAAAATTAAGATAACTTGCTAGTGGGCTTAAACCCGTGGAACCAGCAGAGAGACTACTTCCCCTTTAGCCACCACAATACTCCAACTCGTCACCCACGAAACATCTCTCTCCTTCCAAGTCGAAAAATGACTTTTTCTCTCCGAATTTGCGATCCAACAAATCCTAACTCTCCTCCCTTCCTCAATTTTTCCTCACAACATAGATGTGTCCCCAAAATTGAGCAGAATGTGATAAGTATCTTAGTATAGAGTGTTAAATTGAACTAAATTTAAGATATACAATGTTAGTTGTACTTTTTGACAATTATATGTTACCATTTGCCCTTTGTACCAAGAAAATATGATATCTGCCGAATCTAGATAAAAGTGCAAATAGAGAATCTCCAATCCATAATTTATAGTCTTGTAGTTTTCTCTTTTCGGAACCCTGCTTTGGGATTTATGACGACATCGCAATGCGATCATTTTTAAAGGTACTTTGTGCAATCTAGAGCTTACTACTTATTATATCCTCTATCATGTTCGAGGATGTTTGTATTGGTCTAATGCTACTATATATAACCATAGACCTTTTACTTTATTTTGATTCAAATTTGTGAAGTGTGGAAGTTATGTAACTTTATTTTTACTTGTTTGACTTCATGGTGTAATTTTATCTTTTTAATAAGATTTCTACTTATTAAAAAAAATATTTCCATAGCCCTCCCTGCCTCGCAAATGTTAGATATCCAGCTCATCCTAATATGAAATTCATAAGTTGACAGGACAAAAGGACCATTTTCACCATGCTCATTCATAGTACATCGTCATCTTAGGGACTTGTATCATTATCAAGTTTGCTTTTTGATCATCGTGTATGATGATGATATGCTGCAACATTAGCATGATGGATTAATAATAATGAGATGATTTCTGAGCAACACAAGTACACTACTACAACATATATTCGAAGTGAATAACTTCTTTAATTTTAGAACATGTCTCTTTACTTATAAATTGAGAAAAACTAAAAAATTACTAGCCCATATAATTGAACTGTTTGGCTGTTTTTTAAGCAATCAATATAGTTGAATTTATTCCGACCAAAAAATAATTGTATCTTGGTTAAAATAACCAATACAGCTTGTAAGTATAAGCAGAAAGGAAAGGAAAGCGCCATATGGAGTGGTGTGGTGGTGAAATGTGATGCGGCTGAATTGATGTCTTCCTTTCCTTTCCTATTTGCTTTTGAAGGGGAATATTCCGTATCACAATTTTATAACCCTAATATAAGGTATAGGTTAAATTCACTGGACGTCCATGTCCATAAGGATTCTTGTTAATATTTTATTTTTTGGGAAAAGTCCACTTTAGTACCATGTAGTATAGCCCAAAATCACTTTAGTACCCTGTGGTAAAAAATCTATTAATCGAGTCAAACCGCAGCCAATTTAGATCACTTAGGTCCACGGCAGCTGCCACTTTACATAACTTTAGTACCCTCTTTGTGGACCTAATTGATGTAAATTGGCTGCGGTTTGAATCGATTAATGGATTTTTTACCATAGGGTACTAAAGTAATTTTTTACAATACCACAAGGTACTAAAATAGATTTTTTCCCTTTTTTAATATCTTCGGTGTGATTAGTGAATTGATTGTGGGAATTATTTCTTTACTCATAGCTTAAGCACGCCAAAAATTAATGTGGACTTAGATTTTCTCACCAACCAATCCAATTCCTCCCATGTGAGTTGAGTTGAGTTGCGTTGCGTTGCGTTGCGTCTTTCAAAAAGACGAAGACAAGGAGGAAAAGAACCCACACAACACACACACACCCACAGGCTTGAAGCAGTGTTTGTGTCTGAAAGTGGCGGCGGCGGCGATGGCGATGGCGGCGGCTGCATGCAAACACTTCAAAGCCTTTCCCATCAGACACAGAGACAGAGACAGAGACAGCTTCTTCAGGTCCTCCTCCTCAAGCTTCCGCCTTTTTCCTTCCCCTTGCCGCAGCACACCCACCCGAGTAATTAAGGCTAACAACGGCAATGCCTCCACTCTCCCTCTCCCTTCCACCACCCCTCCTCGCTCCAAGTACGTCTCTTTCTCCTCTCTCTCTATTGATCTGGGCCCCTCCCAAGATGTCTCCTTTCTTCCAGCCGTGGGTGGTGGGGGTTTGATATGGACTTGGTAGCCTAATCTAATTGTTCCTTCCTTGAGGTTGCACCGGCACACGATATCAGTGTTCGTCGGGGACGAAAGCGGGATAATAAACCGGATTGCTGGCGTCTTTGCAAGGAGAGGTTACAACATTGAGTCGCTGGCTGTTGGTCTCAACAAGGACAAAGCTCTCTTTACCATTGTCGTCTCTGGTACTGAGAGGGTCTTGCGCCAAGTCGTCGAGCAGCTCAACAAGCTCGTCAACGTCATCAAGGTCCACCCACCCTTGAAGATTTGCTCCTACTTTTCCCTCCCAAATAGAGCTAGTAGCTACTGCCAATTCAATTGGTGCTTCTTTTTTGTAACACATTGGATCAAGGGTTTGCTAAGTCTCTCCCTGCTGCTTTTATGGAAAAGGGGGAAAACCAGTGCTTAGAGCGGTTATGTTTTAGCAAACACGGAAGTTTAAATCTTCTTATCTCTGCTTTTATGACAGTCCAAACGGAATACTGATAAACACCTTCTTCAGAGTTTGCCTCTTGCAATTTGATTGTGAACCTTCTCATGCCTAGTTCTGCTTAATTGTGTGGTATCAGGTGGAAGATATTTCTCGGGAGCCACAAGTAGAGCGTGAACTGATGCTTCTGAAGCTAAATGCAGATCCAACTACACGCCAAGAGGTACTTCTCATTTTCCCTGAAAGAGAAGGTAGATAGGCAAGGAATAGCTGAATGTCTTTGGACAACAGGGGCTTTCTCTTTACAAGATTTCAACTGAAACAATGTTCAAATTAACTGAGTGGTGTTTTGGTAAGATGGAGGAAAACTGTGACTTCTATCGAATCAATTTGATGTGACACAGGTAGTAGGACGATACAGAACTTTTCTTGAGGATCCGCATGTATACTGAGGGGCCCCTTGTTGTCTATGAAGTAACATAAATAAGTATGGAACATGAGTATGGTCCATAAAATGGGTGTGGTCTGACTGGAAAAATGTGTTACTAAATTAATCATGAATCTACATCCTAGGATTTGGTGTCCCCCTATTTGAGAAGGTTGTTTCTGTTTCATCGTTCTCATAATTCATAAATCCCTTTCCTGTGCAACTCAAAAGCCATTATTTAGAACTCTTGTTTAGTTTTTGGGGCACTCTAAGCTCTCTGATACAGTAAAACTCTGTGAGGCAGCATCAATTACCTGATTTCTTTTCATATCCTTGACTTACAGATCATGTGGTTAGTGGACATATTCCGAGCAAAAGTAATTGATATATCCGAGCATTCGGTAACCATAGAGGTGAGTATGCTCTGATAATTGTGGAGCACTTCTCATCTTGACAGTTCTACTTGGCTACGCGTAGTTGATGTTTAAAAAAACAACGTGTGGTCAACTTTTGCTTCTCCTGCCACAAACACTAATGAAAAGAATATGGTTCCACAAAACTCCTAGAGGTTGAGGAAATATAATATGCCTGACAGCTGTTTTGCTTCTATTCATCTTTATATGCAGGTCACTGGAGACCCCGGCAAGATGGTTGCTGTTCAGAGAAATTTGAGCAAGTTTGGAATTAAAGAAATTTCTAGAACTGGAAAGGTATGCCATTGTCAAAGAAAGAATCAAATAGTAGAAAGATTAATCCTTAAGAAATGAGTTACCTCTGAAATGCAGTTGGTTCAATGAACAATCTGTCATATTCGGTCAGATACTTCTGAACTAAAAAGTTCCTTTTTTTTTGCTCTTCTGGAATTCTAATCGAGAAGAATCTTCAAGTTTCTGTGATCCAAGGACACTGTTTTTGGATCAATTGTTTGGAAACCCTTCAGCTGACATTCATATAACATACTCACCGGGAACTTCATGTATGTTTCACCTTGAAATGGTGCTGTGCTAGTCTATTTCACTGGAAGATGGCATAATTGTTTGTGATTTGATTCTGTGATAGATCGCTTTGAGACGGGAAAAGATGGGGGAGACTGCTCCATTTTGGAGATTTTCTGCAGCTTCTTATCCAGATCTTGAGAGAGCACCATCAACTGATTCTCTTGCCATGAATCGTGCTAACGCTGTTCTAGAGAATACAGTTGAGTCAGTCAATGGCGCCTCCAGATCATCCTCGATGGTAAATACGACATAGCTTGCACGTTTTCTGAAAAATATTGTATAAATTCTACAGCCTGTATGCATGGTGACATGATTCGATATATCATTAGTCAAACAGATGTTAATTCTCTTTTGAATGTGAAGGGTGATGTATATCCTGTCGAGCCTTATGAGGACCTTGCAATTAATCAAGTTCTTGATGCTCATTGGGGAGCCATTTATGATGGAGATGTGAGTCACCGACCTATCATTTATCTTTTCTTTCGCTAATTATTAAGAACACATTTTCTGTCATGATTGCCTTAAATATTATGCCCTCGGTGTTTAGAGATAAAGGTACTCCATAATTGCCAACAAAATGCCATTTTCACGCTAGTCAAGGATTTGTCAGTCTTCTTTCAAACAAAGTCATGTAAAGAATTCCACACAAAAAAGTCATGTAGAGAATAGAATAACTTTCTCAACACACTGTGGTTTTAAGTTGGAAACTTCCATAGTCTGTCAAGATTGATGAGGTGGAAAAAAAGCATGTCATCAAATGGCAAGAAATTTCATTCAACATTTCACATAGTATTTTGAAAGTTACCCCTGTGAGTTCGTTATTCTCTATCTATGACAAATTATGCAACTATTTCTTCTTCTGTTGTCATGACCTTAAGCAGGTGCTATTTCCGTTTTGCACTAATGTTCATTGGCTTTTTTCCCTCATTGTATATATATCCTTCCCGTTGTGTAGGTACACCACTGCAGTTTATTTCGCTCCATCGATTTTGCATGTTTCCCTTTCTGTTCCTGCATTTTTGGAGCAACCATTACTTGCGTTTTTCATATTGTGGAACCGTTCGGAATGCCTTCTCAACTTTGTTTACAAGATATCTTATCACTTGATAATTTGATCTACCAGTAATTGATTCATGTTTTGTGGCATCATCTTCTTAAATATAATATGTTGGCTAACTTGATTCGGTTATTCAGTCGAGTGGACTTCTGTCGCACACACTTTGTATGCTTGTGAATGACTGTCCTGGAGTTCTGAACATTGTCACGGGGGTAATTTCTCGGAGAGGTTATAATATTCAGGTTTGTATTACTCGCACTTGGTTCACTGAAACTCAATTATTGTTAACCTTTTCCTTTGTCTTATGTTTTTTGATAGCGATTAACTGATGATACATAGATTTGAACGGGTCTCGTGATGGTTTGAGAAGGCATTGTGATTTCGTTTTTTTCTGTTTGCTATGTTCTATCTAATCTTTCAGAGTCTTGCCGTTGGGCCTGCTGAACTAGAAGGGCTTTCTCGCATTACAACTGTCATACCTGGAACTGATGAGTCAATCAGCCAGTTGGTCCAGCAACTTCACAAGCTTATAGATCTTCATGAGGTAAGGGGTTTTGAACAGCGTGTAAAATGCTCAGTTCTTGCATAAGAAAGATTAATCATACGAGACCTGCTGCTATGAAGGTTAGTGACATCACCCACTTGCCCTTTGCGGAACGAGAGTTGATGCTGATAAAGATAGCTGTGAACGCTACCGCTAGGAGGGATGTGCTCGACATTGCTAGTACATTTCGGGCAAAAGCTGTTGACGTTTCAGATCATACAATCACCCTTGAGGTACAAGTGCTTCCATGCAAATCAAGGCAGTGGCAAATTTTTTTCCGACAGTAGCACCATAATACACCTTGGGTTGAGTGATCTTTTGCCTAAGACACGTACTTTTTTCCACGTCATGATTATTGCGATGGACTGGGTGAATGCTAACTCAAACTGGTGCAGCTTGGAGACAAGTGCCTTTTTTTCCTTCTTCTTTGTTTGGTTGAACACTTGACTCATTATTGGCAATTGTTTAGAAGTGCTTAGAATATTTTTGCCGCCACTTGATAAGTGTGGCCATCTCTTTTTATGTGGTATGATTACTTTTGATTGGCATTTGACCGTTTAAAAGAATGGCAAACTGTATCGTGTCGTAGTGCTACACTGGTTTCTAAATTTCGAGGTTATGTTTGTTGCATTTGTTTTCTTTCCCTGAACTTCTTTCGTTAATTTCAGTTTCCTGCAAGTACTATATTCTTTTGTTACTATTTCAGGTTACAGGTGACTTGAAAAAGATGGCTGCCCTCCAGAGATTGTTAGAGCCATATGGTATTTGTGAGGTTTGCATTCTCAACTCATGCCAAGTTTCAACACACATATATATTGCTAAATAAGAAGGTATTTTAAGTAAAGGGCGTCCACCCATGTACATCAAGAGGACCTATTACAATCCTCTACAAAGTTAACTAAATCCAACCCACCACTAAAATACTTTGCTCTAATTGTGGTGGTCATTGTGGCACTTACTGGCCCGCCTTGTGCATTTCCGCATTTCTGTTTTACTACGAGTCAATGGATGATGTGAACTTGGAATTAATTGGAGTATCTCGGTTATATAGTTAGTTGCCTGCGGAATAGCTGTTTTTTAACTGGAGATGCTGTTGATTATAGACCTGGAGAAGATTTATCTGGAGAATATAATCTGCTAGTTTGTTACCTGCTATGTTTTCTAACCTACTACTTGAATGTATCTGGTGTGAAGGTTGCTCGTACTGGGAGGGTGGCACTTGTGCGCGAGTCTGGTGTTGATTCCACTCTCCTCAGAGGCTATCCTCTTCCATTGTGATAGAAGCGCTTTTTTCGGTTTCTTACATAGACACACTTTGGATAAGTTGTAGGCATCCAGTTTCACGTATTGTTCCCCATAAATGTGAGATCAAACAAGAGTTACTAGCTGTGTGGTCCTGCAGTAGAGTTTTTAACTCAGAGCAGAGCTTTTAATTTCGTTGAAAGGACTTGAGCTACATGTAGCCGCGGTCTTATTTGTTCAAAGAAGAGGTCCTACACGAGAACATCACCCATAAGCCACACGTACAACTTGTTTACCCACATTCTTTCCTGAAAACAGCCCAACAAATGCAGCAGGGGCACTTTCCAACCCCTCATTCACGTCTTCGATGTAGACGATCTTCCCTTGCTTGTAGTAGCTGGTAATGTCTTCCAAGAATCGCGGGTACAAATGCAAGTAATCACTTTGCAAGAATCCCTGCATCCGGATTCTCTTGAATACGAGGTTGTACGCATTTTGGAGGCCTCGGGAGTCGGATATTCCATGCTGAGACACCATCCCGCAGACTGCAATACGGCCATGGACCCTCATGTTCAGCAGTGCTGCATCTAGCATCTCGCCACCCACATTGTCAAAATATATGTCAATGCCCTCTGGGAAGTATCTGCGAAAGAAATAGTCGGCTATCAACGGACGTATCAGCATAGCGTAAAGGGTCTCGTAGTAACAGGAACCGCATAGCTTCAAGCTCCGCGCGTGTACAGAATGCTTCATCATGTGATGCAGAGATTAATGCTGACCTTTTCAGAGCTGCATCGAGGTCAGGTTCGTCCTTGTAGTTGAAAGCGTCATCAAATCCCAGTTTACTTTTCAACAGATCAACCTAATGGTTACAAAGAGACGAAAGTTTAGGTTCGTGGAAGATAGTACCGTCTTCATCTGGAAACAAGTCAGTCCCACCTTGTGATTCGTGCCGGCGCTTCCAACCACATGGCAGCCATGCAACTTGGCAAGCTGCCCAACAAGTTGGCCTACGGCTCCCGAAGCCGCTGAGACGAAAACGAAGTCCCCTTTCTTGGGGGAGCAGACCTCGTAGAATCCAGCATAAGCTGTAAAACCTGGCATACCTGCAAAGAATAACAAGATACTTTAGCTCGAGAGACCTTAGTTTACTGAAAGGGAGCAGGAGGAAGGAGGGGGTTCAGGTTTACCAAGAAGACCGACGTAGTAGGAGAGGGGAATGCCATCGCCGTTGGCCGCAATTGGCTTCAGCTGGTGAGGTTCCCGGGTCAAGCTGTACTCTTCCCAGCCAGTGATCCCCGAAACCAGATCCCCGGGCTTGAGATTTGGGATGTCGGAATCCACCACCTCTGCTACGCCGAATCCTTGCAGGGGCTTCACCAACAGAAACACAAGCAAAGGGGTGATCATCGATTGGTGCAACTACGTAAGCGGCCTCACGTATAGTGCGTGGAACGGAAGAGAGACGAGATCGAATTAAGAAGGCACCTGGCCAGGGACGAAGGGGGGGATATAGGAACCCCGGAAGTCGCGCATTCGACCTCTCATGTAAGGGTCACACGAAAGGAAGAGATTCTTAAGGAGAACAGCTCCGGACCCTCTGGGTGCCCTAAGCTCGATCGTCTCCCCGCTAAGAACTTGCATGTCGGTTTCTTGGGGAGCCCTGTCTATGTACCCCTTGAATATCACCTTCTTGTTCTCCACTGCGTTTGCTGCTGCTGCTGCTCCTTCCATCGGTCGTCCCTTGCTCAGTCTCGGTGGTACAACACTGCTACTTGTTGAGAGTGGGCGCACTAACCTAACTAGTATGTCTTATGTTTCACCTAACTTTCCCTACATATTTGACACTGACCTACCTACTCCTTTCCGTTGACTACTAAGTAATGTTCCATCCAAACATTTAGTAAAAAGATCGAAATGGGTGCAGACTCCAAGAGCATAAAGCTTTAATTTTTATTGAACATGTACTTCATTCCTTGTACAACACTTATCAGAGTGTTCTATAATATAAACTTGACATCTTGTTGGTTCTAAAAAGTCAAATACAAAAAACGGCTCTCATCTCATCTACTCTACTCGAGGCACTTGCCTCCTCCTATACATTAAGCATTTCCCTACCATTAGCATAAATAGAATCTCACAGAAACGCCTGCCAGTTTAGCTAAAAGAAATTGGAAGCTAGCATACTAATCAGACTAGTAATACACCGGCTTCCGGAGGACAGCGGAAAGGCTGCATTCATCTTCAGCTTAATTGGGAGATGGCTTCGACTTCCAATCAGCATATGCAGCAACTTGCGCCAGCACTAGGGACTGTGCAGATTCTGCAGATGGTTGACCACATCGTAGGAACCGCTGAATTGTTGGTAATCGGCACGGTGGAGGATGCTTCCTCTCACTGACCCAGAGTCATTAGATTTTGGTTCACCTCTGGTTGTCAGAGCTGAACAGCAGTGTCTCACACGGATGCGGTGATCTCTCGTCTCCGTGGTGGTGTAAGTGCCACGTACTTTAACGATCAAAATGACCTCTTCATCCCTGGTGTCTTCGCACCACGAATTCCGAGGAACCCCATCCACAAATTCTTCAAGAGTAGGAAAATCCTCCAGATGCACCGAAACCTCCGCCATGTGATCTGGTTTAATCGTGCCCGTAGCTGGAATGGCCTGCACAATGTCAAGTTTTGGCAAGCCTGAAGATGTAAACTACGATGGATGCAGTGGTTCTAGAATTAAGAGAGAAAGATGTCACTGGACCTAGGGAGACATAATAGGCTTGGATCCACTAAGTGATTGCATGCAAAGAGGCAAAGATTACCTCAAGCCATCGAGGAAAGCCAAAGGAACCTCTCGGATGGTGATCAGACGCTTGTCCATCCTCGTTAATCTCAGCCTGGCCTTCACATATTATTTCAAATAGAGCCTCGTCCTTATCAGATTTGTTCGTGATCCTCAAAACACTTGTATCCTGGTTCTGAAGGATTATATTGTTAGTGCTGACAATAGTTTCTGGAATCACACATAATTTTTGAAGCACACCCCTAGCTTCATCCGAATTTACAATATCAGCAAATTCTTTTCTCCTTACAGACTCATCAACCCGAGCAACATCAACACTAAACACGCAACGAACAGGCTTGTGATCACTGTCTGTGACATCCATGCAAGCATCATACCTGTATGTGACAGCCAATAACCAAGAAAATCAAGGCATGCTTGTCAAGTCAAAACTTGGCTCTTAATGACAGATATTCATGGGTATATAGTCAACAGCTAAAAACAAAGGCCATTGTCAAAGATCAAGGAAACCTACTCTGATATCTCAGAGACAATAGGGCAGTCTAAACTGCACGTGGACATTCCAGCAAACCGGCTATCACGATACAGTATTCTATCACACCAGGCAGGAACTCGCTTCTTTTCTCCTGAATCATACCCTGCACAAAGCACATATCACTAGACGGAGTCATGATGCCTCACACAGGCCAGCAACAAGGAACTAGGGAGAAGGCATTAGAAAATATTGAAAAGAAATAGATCTGCTTGGATATGTAATAATTTTTCACCTTTAGGGTTCCAACTGCCATCTTACTGAATTTTAAGTTTTTATTGTACTCGCACGTAGAAATTATTTGTTCGTTTATCCAGAAGGAAAAACATATCACATACTTCTGCTTCATAGTTTGGACGAGTGACAATATTTTCGTTGCTGAAAATATGAAAGAACCGAAACCTTAAATCTAAAAACCATGTAGGATAGTAAGGAGGACAAGTTTCCGTTTTTATCATTTTGATAGAGGGGGATGCAAAGGGAACAAAATAAAATTGGATTCCCCATTGAATGAATGGACCAATTGATTCCTAAAGTAAAATGTGTAACAGTTGACTACAAAAATGGTCCAATTCTTCACCTCATAGGCCAGATCAGCCTTTCAAAAGCATTTCGCAGACAATTACCTGATAGTCCAGGTTGATACTTGTCAAACTTGTATGTTGGAGGAAACCTAATAACAGCTTCACGCATTCCTTGAAAGACATTCCCTGCTTCCATTTCTGCCCTGAGCTGATCTTTTTCTTTAAGCCAGTCAAAAGATCTCTGGGAAATGAAATCCCTGGCTTCATCATAGGATATGCCACTGAGACGATAATTAAAATCGCCAAGAAAAATGACCATATCTGCCTGAGATAGTTCCGGCACTCCTTCAGAAGAGTTGGTACCAATTACCTGCAGGTACAACGAAGGTTTATCAGATTAAGAATGGCATTTAAAAGATATGAAAGTTACAACTTGTAGGAATAGATGCATGACATACATTTGGAATACGAAACGTTTGGACAGAAGATGCACCAGCTGCAACAGAAAGGAGCAATGGCAAGCCACATCTATAAACAAGCCAGAATATAAACACTGAGCAGGCAAGCGAGCAAGACAAGAGCAGGGACGGCAAAATACCAGCTGCAGCATTGAAGAAATTAGGTGCTCGACCAAATGTCATTGTCCGATATACATGATCAAAATCAGCATTGCGCCGGTCAACTGCTTCCAGATGTGCAGCAAAGTGACAATTGACAAAGCACATTGTCCGGCCATAAATTCTTATCCTCAAAGCAACAGCTCCCTGGATATATTATGCAGCACACTAATACTAAGAAAAGTCCTTCACCAGTCATTAGTATTAAGATGTTCTGACTCAGTTCAGAGACAAAACTGGTACTTGAACAGTCGACTATTTGGTAGAATTGAGGAAAGAAGAGCAAAGCCAGCAATAGAATTTGTGGAGGGGAAGACTGAAGCGTGATTACCTTATTACCAATTGCACGACCAAAACCACAGGGAACAGCAGCGGCGTCAACATCGCCAACATGATCTTTGAGATCACACCGGACCCTGAGAGATTGCGACCCATCATCAGAGAAAACAATCAGCCAAGCTAGGATACAAGGAGAAAACGGTGACCAGACTGTATTATTGCCGCTAGACACCTGTCCAGTGCATTACTGGATGAACCCATTTAGCTCCCAACATAATTAAGAAACAAATTTAAAAGGCTGTAGAAAGTATAAAGTACTTCCAGGAAAGAAAGCTGCTGGCAAAGCTAGAGACCTATAAGAAGGTGAAT
The DNA here is from genome assembly GCA_963995505.1 of Hypericum androsaemum. Lineage (NCBI taxonomy): Eukaryota > Viridiplantae > Streptophyta > Magnoliopsida > Malpighiales > Hypericaceae > Hypericum > Hypericum androsaemum. The sequence goes on along the minus strand of OZ023194.1, from coordinate 156,478 downwards.
CAGATTCAATTGGATTGGAGTCTCAACAAAAAAGAGTTTCATTGAGTGCAGATAGCCATGTTAAGGCAAACAATCCATAAGACTCACTTGGGAAGACTACTGCTTATGCCATAAGGAACACCAAGGATGACAAAGTATGATATCGCAAACAAACAATAATAGTCACAAATTTTCCAATTAATACTAACCATAGAGCGACGAGCAAGCCCGCTAATTGTCTAGAACCAACACGCTCAAATGCTGACCCTTCGTCCAATGTTTTACCTATCATATCCAGCCACCATTGTCCAAGGGAACTACCCTCAAGTCCGACCTGCATCACAATGGAGGCACTTGAGGTGACATTTTATGGAAAGGGGACACATAAACATGAACCATATACCGATTGAAAGCTTTAGACTTGACTATGAAGGTTCCAGGAAGTGATGCATTACAGTTTCTTTTGCAGCAGACATTGCAAGAACACCAGCGCCCATCTCAACTTCTTGCAAACCAACCACCACAAGCCCCACATCCCCAGCTGCAGAACCTAAGAAGGATATGAGTGAATCCGGACTTGCTCTTCCTTGGGCTACATTCCATGTACCAGCCAATACTTTTACAGTCTCGATCCTTGTATACAGCAACTCTCTTCTTGCCAGTTGGGAGCGTAGTATGCTGTCAAGCGGCCCTGGGGAAACCACATTCCATCCACGAATACCACCGTGGTTAGCCAGGGTGAAGACATATCCAGCCCCAACGGCCATTTTTATTATCGGACTACTGTGAGCTACCCACCCTCCCAAAAGATGTCCCTCAAGGTCCAACACCTGAAGGGTACCACTTGCATACCCTACCCACAGCCGTGATCCAAAATTACCGAAGCATTGAACTGCAAAAGAATGATACTGGAAATCCTGCAAACGGTGCCCGTTCCCATCCCATTGCACAAGTAAGCCATTGGTACATCCAGCCCAGATCATTCCATCCGGTGTTGCAATTAGAGCCTCAGTTTTGCGATTATCATCTCCGAAACCCCCTTTTGCAGCGACACGACGAACAACATCAGCTGCTCCGATAAGAGCATTGCGCGAACGTTGAAAAAATCCCAGTTGAGGCGGTGTCTTCTCTTTCTTGGGAGCAGCCACGACTCTCATCCTTATCTCCTCCTCCTCAACAGCAAACTCTTGTCCGGATAAAAAGTCCATTCTTTCAATTTGGCCGTCTATATTGAAAACCTTCAGCAGCTCCCGAGTGCGAGAATCCCTGGGGGACGGAGAAGATGAGGTTATACTAATTGCTGAAGCTAGACTAACATGACCAGTCACCGTAATAGGGGGGCAATTTACTAGGGAAGGGAAGGCATTACCACAAGGCAAAAGAGAGGAAACTGGCACTCCACACTTTAGCTCTAGAATGATCGGATACCAAGTATCTAACATCAGAGTTCAAGGCATTGCAGATGGCAGTGGCCGCAACCTGGGCCCTGAGATCAACGTAAGACCTCTCGACGCGCTGAGCGGCCATGTGTAGCTCCTCCGGGGTGGAAGACAGGGACTTGTGAATGGCCTCCCATGGCCAAATCTTGAGAGAACCGCCCTCGGAGCCGGACCAGAGGTCACCTGGGAAACCAAACCAAGACAAGCAGATGGGTCAGGTCAGACGGGGAGGGGAGATTGATTGATTGATAAAGGCGGCAGCTTTGGAGTAAAAACAGAGAGAGAGACCGTAAGTGGAGATGATGAGGGAGAGGACGGGGCCGCGGTGGGCAACCCAGGAGAGGCATTCCTTGAAAGCCCGAGCGGAGGCGGCGGCCTTCCAGCAGCGGATGCGGCCGTCCCGGTGGGCGGTCCAGACGGAGGCGGTGGCGGCGTCGGGGAGGAGGGAGGTGACGGGGGAGGGGGGGTAGGGGAGGCGGGAGGGGATCGGGGAGGCCTGGTAGAGGTCGGGGAGGGGCCAGGAGAGGAGGGAACCGTCGTCGCGGGCGGCGCAGAGGTGGGAGGGGAGGGCGGCGAGGGCGCGTAGGGAGCGGCCCACCTGGGACTCCCTGGAGGGGCGAGGGCGGAGGTCGAGGGGAGGGGGGCGGGAGGGGTGGACGGCTGAGCGGCGAGGGGGATCGAAGACGCCGCCGGCCGTGGCGATGAACTCGGGGAGGGGGGAGTCGGAGGAGGAGAGGAGGAGGCGGTGGTCGAGGAAGTGGATCATGGAGTCGAGGCGCTTGGAGGTGGCCTCCATGCTCCAATTGGGGTCCTCCTCCTCGGCATCGACCTGGTCCTCATCGGAGGAGGTGCTGCTGCTGGGGAAGAACACATTGTCGACGGTGCCGGAAGTTCTCCCCGGAGCAGGGAGGAAAGAGTAGTCGTGGTCATCGTCGTCGAAATTGATGAGGTTGGGTTCCATTCTGTTATTTCTCGCTCTCTCCTCCTCCTTGGCTTGGCTTGGCTTGGGTTGGGTTGGGTTGGGTTAGGTTAGGTTAGGTCAGGTCAGGTCGGTGTGAGTTGTTGTTGTATGGTAAATTAGTAATAGTGTATTGTTGGTTGCTTGGTGGTGAACTGGTGGTGATGATGATGATGCACTGCTGGGCACCCACCAGCACCTACCTCTCCTCTGCCGACCGGCCTACTAAACTAAACTATTATCTTTAGATTTTCTAATCTAATCTAATCTAATCTAATCCAATCCAATCTTGATCCTGCTGAAAAGGGAGGGAGGGAGGGAGGGAGGGGAGCACAGCACGTCTGTCTGAATTTCATTTGCGTTGACTACCGAGTCTTTGACTTTGTCACGTTACATTACATTACGTGGATCATACATATTTTTTAATAAATCATACTTTTATTTATTAATACAGAACGGACACATCGAGATAGGGTAATTCCCCTTAAATTATCTAGGTACATCTCTAAACATAACAAGAATGGAACATCATTCACAATATATATTTTAAAATTGTCAAGACAAACTACTTTGAGAACACATACAATGTAAAACAGAAAAAACCAGAACATCATTCACGATATGATCAAATGAAATTAGGGCAAATTTGGAGAACGCATATGCTACACGGTTATTCTCCCACCACGTGTGTTGTGCATGGACATTCTAGTCTTGAGCCATCAACTCCCTTGCTTAGCATACGAGGGTTGACAGGGGTGGTCACATGCAACCTCGCATCCAACACAGAATATCATCGCCAAAGTCGTGTCAACCTCTACCTGGACTCGACGGATGGCTAGCCCAAGACATCTCAAGCCCAGAACAGGAGGCCCGAGCTTGGCTGTTAAGGACGTGAATCGTCCTACACTCTTAGCAAAACTGCAAATCCAAATCCCGCCAGCGTCAAGAAGGATTCCACTAGCACCTGCTGAGCTGGGATTTTTTGACGAATCGTCATCGGTGTTAACCGAGTCCATGATACATTACATACATACAATTAGACGTGACCACGGTTCGAATTCGAATTCATCAAAATCTTAAACTGTATTCAATTCGTTCAAGAACGAATCAAATATGAATTATGAACTTTCGAATTCGAATCAAACTCAAATCAAATATGAATTATGAACCTTCGAATTCGAATCGAATTCAAATTAATTCTTTAATATTTAATATTTAATAAAAAAATTAAAACTTTTAAAATTTCAAAATTTCGTAGTTTTTTGAAAAATTCAAAAAACTCAAAATTTTTAAAAATATTTCTAAATTGGAGTTTAGTGTGTAACTCTTTTGAAAAAAAAAAATTAAAGATTGAGCTTGCACTTAAGATACCAAATTAAATTGTCTACATATCAAATTGGAGTTAGGGTTAGGGTTAGTGATAAGGTTCACGGTTAGGGTAGTGTTAGGGTTAGGGTATAGGTTTTTTGGTTAGGGTAGGTTTAGGGTTTTAAAAACTAAGAAATAAATATTTCTTAGCAACTAATCTAGCTAGAATAGAGTTTAGAAATAAATTTGAATTTAAAATAAAAAATAGCAAACCAAACTTGTTTGTGGGGGCCCAACGTGGGCCTCACTTGAGAAGACATGGCTAGATTAGATGTGGCCAATCACAGATGGATCTCATCATAGCAACTGCCCTCCGAGAATTCCACTGAATGAAAATTAGGGGTGAGCATTCGGTATATACCGATCCCGAATACCGAATACCGAAAATACCGAATACCGAATAACGAAAAAAACCCATACCGATCCCGAACCGAAGTTATTTCGGTATCTACCGAATACTGAATAAAAATTTCGGTATAATACCGAAAATCCCGAAAATACCAAAATTTTCAAACCCCAAATCAAAAAAACCCCCAAATTGAAAACCCTAAATCAAAATCTCAAACTGAAAACCCCAAATCGAAAATCCTTACTTGAAAATCCAAACCCAAATCGAAAATCTTTAATTAAAAATCCCAAATTGAAAACCCTAAATCAAAAAGGAGAACAAATAAGGGAGATAGTGGTCTTCTCGCCAACGCCGAGGAGAGGTGGTGGTCAATGGTCATCAACGTCGAGGGGAAGGAGGGAAGGTGTATAGAAGGAGGTGGAAGCTTGGAGTCTATGGTTTTTTTGTTGAGAGGGTGGAGAAGAAGGAGGGAGGGGACGTTCGGGAGAGGGAGAGGGAGAAGAAAGGAGAGGAAGAAGAATCTGGAAGTGGGTTGGGGTGAATTTTTTTTCCTTTATATAGTTGGTATAATGGTACTTGGTAAACTTACATTTTAGTACTTCGGGATTTTCGGTATTACCGAAATAATATCGGTATATACCGAAATTAAACCGAATACCGAATTTCACTGAAATTTCTCAAAAGTCGATACCGAATAAAATTTCGTAAACCGAAATACTGATCCCGAAATACCGAATACCGAAAAAATACCGAAAATCCCGAATACCGAATACCGAATGCTCACCCCTAATGAAAATGATAGAGCAGATATCGAATCAAATTTCAAATTGAGAAGTAGAAAATTGAGGCTTGGGAAAAGGGGGGCTAAATTTTCAATTTCCCTCCTGTTCCCCCATGCGTACTATTTTTTAAGATAAATTCGACTCGAATTTGACTTGAATCAAATTCGAATTGAATTCTCTGGTTCGATGAATTGTATAAATCTTGAACCGTACTCAATTCGTCTCATGACGAATTCGAATCGAATTGGCAACGAATCAAATCAAATTTTTTACGAATCAAATCGAATCAGATTCTAACAATGGCAAAGTCTGCATACAATATAATCCAACTCCTCTTCTCTACTTGGATTGACTTTTGTTACCAAGTGAAGGAGCTTTTTTTTTTGGGAAAAGTCCACTTTCGTACCCTGTGGTATCGACCAAAATCACTTTAGTACCCTGTGGTAAAAAACCGATCAATCGAGTCATACTTATTCCAATTAACATCAAAAAGGGCCTCGGGCAGCTGCCCGGAGCTGCCCGAACCTACCCGAGCGCTGCCCGGGCCACGTGGCCAGCTACGTCACCAATTTTGATGACGTGGCGCCACGTCACCAAGAGGAGGAGGAGGAGGAGGAGGAGGAGGGGGACGCGGGGAGGAGGAGGAGGAGGAGGAGGAGGAGGACGGGGGGAGGAGGAGGAGAGGAGGAGGGGGAGGAGGACGCGGGGAGGAGGAGGAGAGGAGGAGGGGGACGCGGGGAGGAGGAGGGGGACGCGGGGAGGAGGAGGACGCGGAGGAGGAGGGGGGCATGGGGAGGAGGAGGACGCGGGGAGGAGGAGGACGCGGAGGAGGAGGGCAACGTGGGGAGGAGGAGGAGAGGAGGAGGAGGAGGGGGACGCGGAGGAGGAGGACGCGGAGGAGGAGGAGGAGGACGCGGAGGAGGAGGGGGACGCGGGGAGGAGGAGGACGCGGGGAGGAGGAGGACGCGGAGGAGGAGGGGGATGCGGGGAGGAGGAGGAGAGGAGGAGGGGGACGCGGAGGAGGAGGACGCGGAGGAGGAGGAGGACGCGGGGAGGAGGAGGAGGAGGAGGAGGATGCGGGAAGGAGGAGGAGGAGGAGGAGGAGGAGGAACGCGGAGGAGGAGGAGGAGGAGGAGGAGAATTGGTGACGTGGCGCCACGTCATCAAAATTGGTGACGTGGCGCCACGTCAACAAAATTGGTGACGTGGCTGGCCACGTGGCCCGGGCAGCGCTCGGGTAGGTTCGGGCAGCTCCGGGCAGCTGCCCGAGGCCCTTTTTGATGTTAATTGGAATAAGTATGACTCGATTGATCGGTTTTTTACCACAGGGTACTAAAGTGATTTTGGTCGATACCACAGGGTACGAAAGTGGACTTTTCCCTTTTTTTTTTGAGGGGAACCAAGTGAAGGAGCTGAGCTGTGCACATCGGGACCGGGGAATAATAACTAATGTCTTGTAGTGGTGGGCTTAGTTTAGGATGAAGCCCAGACAGACGTTGGGGTCGGGCTTGGGCTTTTCACTTGCAATAATTTTAATTAATTAAGGTAGAAAAAGAGAATCTCTCTCTCTCTTTTATTTGGTCAACCATAACGCAACAGACTTGGACTCTTCTTCAACTGTGCGTCGCTTTTTATTCCCATTACAAGTAGTATTAGTTGATTTTGTTGTTAGGACATAGGTTAGGTGAAAAGAAAGAATTGTTCTCTATCTTATTATTTTTTTCCTTTTGGGAAAAGGGAGGGGGTTATTATAATACTATTATTATTACAGTAGCTAAGTTTGTAAATGTAAGTTAAACGTACATAATATGATCCTGATATGAGTGAGTCGCCCTCGTCTGTCGTGGTGGATCAATTAAGCAGCTGGGACTTGGACGATGACGCTATTAATTCATTCGGGTCCCCAACAAGTCAAGTGTACAAGTACTCATGGCAACCCAATAAAGGTAGGTAGGTTGATAGATAGATAGATATAAAAAGGCAGGGCAAGTAATAATGTGTTAATTAGTGACAGGGTGGGTTTATCATCTTTATTGGTAAAAAGCACCGAAGTTACCTACTAATTAAAATTAGAATGATATTATTCGACTCTGAATAGTTTAAAAATATGTATATTTATTTTTTTGAGAAAGGTTTGGGGGTGGTGGATTTGGATTGAACCTTATTGACTGTATTTGGCAAGTAGGGAGAGGGTGGGGGTAGTTACTTACTTGTTAATATCGGGAGCGTCTTGATTTGGATACTCGTCGATTTGATTTGAATACTTAAATTGCACCACCCAACGCACATGATATATATAATATTGGTACTTTGGTTTATACATACAGACAAACAGACAGCGGAGAGATAGATAGATAGGATAGGAGTGTTACAAGGAGGAGGAAGCATCCATCCATCAATCAATCCAGAGAGAGAGAGAGAGAGAGAGCCCAGGATGGAGCGCAAGTTAGAGTTGTTGGAGTCCATTCATCATGTTCTTCTTCTTCTTCTTCTCGTACTGGTCGGAGTGGTTGGTGCAGCGGACAAGGACATAAAGATATGGCCGATGCCGGTGTCAGCCACCTACGGCCAGCAGACTGTCTGTGTGGGCCCCAGCCTCAACCTGCTCTCCAACCACGACGACCCTGGCGCCATCCTCGCCCACGCCTTCCGGAGGATGCTCGATCTGCTGCCCTTCCACTCCAACTCCAACTCCAACTCCAACTCCAACTCCAACTCCAACTCATCATCTTCTTCATCTTGCTCACACCCTCTTGACGCCATCCATGTTGTCCTCCTCTCTTCCCCTCACTCCCAGGTAGGTAGCTACTTCACTTCCCTTTCCTTCCCTTCCATTCCATTGTGCTCTCTGACTTGGACAGTTGGGCCTATCCCTTCCTTCCTTCCTTTCCTTCCCAGCTGCAATACGGCGTCGACGAGTCCTACAAGTTGCTTGTCCCCTCCCCTCACGACCCTCGCTACGCACTCCTCGAGGTCATCTCCTCCTCCTCCTACTACCTTTATTATCATCATCATCATCATTATTATTATTATTATATAGTGATATAGTGATATAGTGATGATGATGATGATGATGACACAAAAAGCTTTATTTATTTCATAATTATATTGATGCTGCTATATAAACGGACGTGTGGTGGAATTGCATTTGCAGGCCCAGACTGTATACGGGGCTCTTCACGGCCTTCAGGTTGCGTATATTATATACATCAACCATCTTTTCCATTACTACTCTGTTTTCTTTTCCCAAAAGAGGATCACCATCATTCATTACCCTCTCCTCTTCTCTTCTCTTCTCTTCTCTTCTGTTGGGTTGGGTTGGGTTGGGTTGGGAAAAATAATGCAGACATTCAGCCAACTATGCCAGTATAACTTTGCAACCAGATCGATGGAGGTTCGGATGGCCCCTTGGACTATCATTGATCAGCCCAGGTTCTCTTTCAGAGGCCTCTTGATCGGTCAGTCAGTGCGTGCGTGCGTGCGTGCGTGCGTGCATTCATTTCTCAACTAGTCTAGTGCTCTTCCCGAGTGTCACCCATCTGGATCTGATTTGCCTTTGCAGATACATCACGACATTATCAGCCAACCCGGGTAATCAAAAAAGTGATCGACTCTATGGCCTATGCAAAACTGGTGCGTAACAGCATCAATATAAACACACACTTTTATTGTGGTCTCATTTGCTCGTTTACTTACCTACTGCAACCTTGTCGGCGTTGTATCATTCAGTAAATTTTATGTTATTCCGCAGAATGTACTGCACTGGCATATCGTAGATACACAATCCTTCCCTTTGGAGATACCCTCATTCCCGAAACTTTGGGATGGTGCTTATTCACTTGCAGAGCGCTACACAATGGCCGATGCTGCTGATATCGTCAGGTCGCACCTTTTGCTTCCCTTTCTTCCTTATCCAAATCATACATACGCATTTCGAGCACTCGTGTATGTTTTATGTGACAAAGATGCAATGATCCTGCAGCTATGCTCAAAGGCGAGGGATTAACGTCTTGGCGGAAATCGACATACCGGGGCATGCACTATCATGGTAGGTAGTCTTTTTTCGTATATTATTGGATTTCATTCATTTTTTGAAAGAGAAATGGTAACAGGTGAAGAAACTGCTTCACCTTGCTCATACACTAAATGTAATGTGTTCTTCCTCTTATTAAAGGGGATCTGGCTATCCGTCTTTGTGGCCATCAAAGGACTGCCAGCAGCCGCTAGACGTCAGCAACGAGTTTACTTTCAAAGTGATCGATGGCATTCTTTCGGGTATTTATCATGCTTCTCATTGTATGCGTGCGGATTCTGCGATAGCATGTTCCAAATGCAATTGAATTGCAGTAAGATTGATGCAGCAGTCCAGTCCTTGCCTAGTTTGTTGACCTTGTTGTTTGAAGTTAACATAGACACTGCAATATAAATGTCTCGTGTTTCAGACTTCAGCAAGGTTTTCCCCTTCAAGTTTGTCCACATGGGGGGTGATGAAGTTAACACAAGTAAGTCCTGCTTGTCTCTTCATTTCCCTTTATTAGTCTTCCTTATTCGGTTGCACATCACCTTAATATCTAGTACGGGATGTTGAACCTCATTGAGTTGTTTGATGATGATCAAACCTGCCAACTGACCTGCTTTTTTAATATTCAGGTTGTTGGACATCGACGCCACGTATTAGGAAATGGTATAAATTTCTGCCTGTTTTAGAGTCCTAAGTTTGTTTCGATCATGTTGTTTGTCTGTGTGTCGTCCCACATTTTGTATGATTTTCCCATGCAGGTTGAAGCAAAAGGGTATGAATGAATCTGAAGCTTATCAGTACTTTGTTTTGCGAGGACAGCAGATTGCTTTAAAACATGGATATGAGATGGTCAACTGGTAAGAACCTACCTTCTCCACTAGAGTAGTTGGCCCAAGACATGATGATGTTGTAGCCTAGCCTAGCCTAACAAGAAATTGTTGCAGGGAGGAGACTTTTAGCAACTTTGGTGACAAATTGAGCCGGAAAACCATTGTTCACAACTGGTATTTATATCCTCTTATCCAGACCGTAGGGTTGTTTGTAAGTTGCACCCGTGATTATTTATCTTTACTGAAAATTGAATTGTGTCTGTTACATATTATTACAGGCTTGGCCCTGGTGTAGCTCAGGTGGTGGTTGAAGCCGGGCTAAGGTGCATAGTGAGCAACCAAGACAAGTGGTACTTGGACCATTTGGATACTCCATGGCAAGATTTCTATATGAACGAGCCACTGGCAAACATCACAGATGCTGGGAGGCAGAAGCTAGTTATTGGTGGGGAGGTATGCATGTGGGGAGAGTCGGTAGATGCATCGGATATAGAGCAAACCATATGGCCACGGGCTGCAGCCGCTGCAGAACGGCTATGGACAGCATACGACAAGCTAGCCAAGGATGCGGAGGAAGTGGGAGGAAGGTTGGCAAGGTTTAGATGTCTGTTGAATGAGAGAGGAGTGGCAGCAGCGCCACTGTATGGACAAGGTAGAGAGGCTCCAATAGAGCCAGGATCTTGCTATGTGCAATAATTGCAGCAGCAGCATTCATTCATTCTAGAGGAGCTAATGTAATGTAATGTAATCATCATTTGGATGGCATTGTGTTGTATTGTTACGGACAACTGCATAATAATAAAGCATTACATTCATACAACTTTGAGCCAATAAAAAAAAATGCGCTACAATTTCATATATACGAACTTTGCACTACAACATCAGACTACAGAAAAACTTATCCCTTTTACGGATCACACTCCAGGTTAATTACTCTGAAGCCTAATTGAGCAGATCCCAGGATTCGTTTTTGTCTACAATTACCAAAATGCTATTGCAATCTACTAGTTTTACCAAACAGATACAAACTCAATCTACTCCTTGAAAATATTTTACCAAACAGGGTCTATGCCTTCCAACAATTAATAGGCAGCAAAATGTAAGGAAAAAAAAAACTGTCCATCACTATTCTGGAAGGTATAACAACTATGTGTTTTTTTATGGTTAAATTTTAATAATAATATAACTATGTGTTTGAAGGAGATCTCGTAATCTCACGGTCGTCAATCTCTTCAAAAAGTTATATTGCGATAAAAACTCTAGGAAAAGGAAAGAGTACCAACGAACAATGATTAGGATGCGTTAATAATAGTACAGTTGAGCAAATTATATGGTTGGAGAAACAGGTTTGTTTTTATGTTCCCAGTCTATCTAGCCTTTTTTATTTACATTTCCCCCTACGAACTCTTGTGGCATCCCTTAAATTGCTAAGAAAAAAATAAAATACACAAATTGTCGATCGACAAAAAATGCTAAAATCGTGAGTATGCATTAAAAGGTAGGATTTGATCCTTTTAGCTCAGGATAACAGAACCATGGGCCAGTTAAAAGGTGAAATGTATTCACAGAAATCTTGAGATAGTATTCTCTGGCCTGGTCAATCAAGGTAAAAAGACCCATTTGCTTGTTTAGGTAAGAGGAGCAGGATAACGAGGAACATTCCACTAACTAGTTCTGATTCAAAATCCCAAGGATGTTTTTTTTTCACAACAGAAATTTAATTAGAACGAGCACAAAATTTAATAACTGAATTTATTTGATCGGTGTAAATCGCCACTTGTAACTAATGGAGCCAAAAAAAAAATTAATAACCACTTGTAACTAATGGAGCCAAAAAAAAAATTAATCGCCACCGATCACATTAATAAATTTTAATGTGAGCCAGGATGTTTTTGGCTCCATTATTTTTACAAGTGCTCGTTCTTATGCGGCGGTGACTTTCCAAAGGGGTTTCGAAGAAGCTGACAATCGGGAGATTAAAAAATCCTGACATATAGTAATATTATTAATAAAATTTAACCATAAAAAAAACAGTAAGCTTCAAGCAGGGGAATTGGTAACTGAGTACAACCATTGCACACCTTCCCGATATTTTCCGAGTCTCTGATAATTTGACCCAAAACCCAGTAAATTAGGCCAAAAAAGACGAAATTTAGCATGAATAAGTAGCAACAATTGAAATATAGTCCCAAAAGTCCCCCGGAACCCAAAGCCCATTTGTAGTTCAAAAGAGAAAAGGCCAAGTGACTCACGTCACGTCACGTCACCCAATTGCATTAAAATGTCCCAGGCAGAGAGAGACGAAGAGAGAGTCAGCGAGTCCCATGGCATGGCGAATTTTCCCCGGTCACCGGAACGCATGCGGCAACCTCCTCCAGAAAAAGCCCGCCAAACAGCAATGCAACCGAATCGGAACGAACAGAGATGGGCTCGCCAAATCCAGGTTTGCAAGCTTCGAGACTCCTCAAATTTCCAATTGTTTTGTTCCGAGGAGGATAGTGCCCGCTTCACTTGGAGGAACACTACCGGTTCTGCCAGCGAGATTGATAGGGTCCTGGCCTCTTCTGGGTGGCTCGGTGTTTATCCCGATTGCAACCTTTCAGGTTTATGTAAAGGCAGGTCCGACCATAACCCTCTCTTACTGAAGACCACGGATCGGAACTGGGGCCCGAAGCCTTTCCGCTTCTACTCGGCTTGGCTTTCTCTTCAAAATAATATTGCGTCATGGTGGCGGGAATTTGATCTGGTGACGCGGGGCCCTAACAAGATCGTGTTGAACCTGAAGATGTTAAAATCTAAACTAAAAGGCTGGAATTCATCTCCGTTGGCTGAGTTGGAGGATGAGGTCGCGGCTCTTGAGATTGAAGTGGACGCTCTTGATAGAATTGAGGATTCTGGCCCTCTTTCTGACCGCCAGGCGATCTGTGGGATCTCTGGAGTAAGCAAGCGACGGTCGATTCCTTTTGGCGCCAGCACTCCCGTCTGAACTGGGGACATAATGGGGATCGTAATACTGGTTATTTTCATGCGGTCTCTAATTTGAGGGTGAAGGTCAATTGCATTAATGAGATTCATTTTGGAAATCGTCTTCTTTCGGAACCTCAGGAAATCAAGGATGCTGCTGTCTCCTTCTTTGGTGACCAGTTCAAAGAAGTCATTTGGACTAGGCCTTTTGTCAGCCATGACATGTTTGACAAAATCAACCTTGAGGATTCAGAATGGCTTGATCTTCCCCCTTCAGATGAGGAAATTAAGGGTGCGGTGTGGGCTTGTGACTCTGAAAAGGCGCCTGGCCCTGATGGTTTTTGCTTTTCTTTTTACAAAAGCTGCTGGGATATTATCGCTGAGGATGTCATTACTTTTGTGAAGAATTACTTTCAGACTGCGAGGCTTCCCTTGGAAGTTAAGGCTTCTTTTATTGCACTGATTCCGAAGAAGATGGGGGCCAAGAGTTTTACCGACTTCCGCCCTATTTCTCTAATCGGTAGTCTCTATAAGATCATTTCCAAACTTCTCTCTCTCCGTCTTCGGAAGGTTATTGGTCAGGTGGTGGGATTTGAGCAATCCGCTTTTGTGGAGGGACGCCATATTCTGGATGGGGTTCTTATATGTAGTGAGCTGGTCTCTTATCTTAAGAAGTCCAGATTGGGCGGTGTGTTGGTTAAGATTGATTTTAAAAAGGCTTTTGACTGTATTTCTTGGACATATCTGGAGGATTTGATGTTGGCCATGGGTTTTGGACCGAGGTGGAGGGGATGAATTTCTTCTTGTATTAGGGGGGCCTCCGCCTCTGTCCTGATCAATGGATTGCCATCCTCTCTCTTTCGTTTGGAGCGTGGTCTCAGGCAGGGTGACCCCCTGTCCCCTTATCTCTTTATCATGGCTGCTAAAGGCTTGCGTAGGTTGATTTTGAAGGCTGATAGCTTAAATCTTGTGAAAGGTATCCCACTACCTTATTCTGATGACCGACTTTATCTTCTGCAATATGCGGATGATATGCTACTCTTCTCAGAAGTCTCTTCGGATAGCCTTACTAATTTGAAGTTCCTGATGGCCTCTTTTTCTATTGTCTCTGGTCTTGTGATTAATTTTGAGAAAAGTTGTATCACGGGGATCAATACTCCTGAGGCTTGGTTAGATTCTGCTGCTGCGGGATGGGGATGTAAGAAGCACCCTCTTCCTTTCAAATATTTAGGACTTCCTATTGGGGCATCTTTACATCTGAAGTCGGCTTGGGCCCCCGTGGTTGAAATTTTTGAAAATTGCCTGGCTTCCTGGAAAGGCTCCCTTCTCTCTTTGGGTGGCAGGGTTACCATGGCTAAATCTGTGCTAGCTAACTTACCGATTATTTTTTCACTTTTCCAGATGCCTGTCAGTGTCTTGACAAAGCTTGATGGGCTGGTTAGGCGTTTCATTTGGGGAGGTGATCATACTAAGCGTTGCTTATCTTTCATGCCTTGGTCTCCCCCTTGTCTTCCTACTGAGTATGGGGGTTTGGGCATTGTCCGTCTCAACTTAAAGAATGAAGTTTTGTTGCTGAAATGGGTGTGGAGGTTTCTTAATGAGCCAGATGCTTTATGGGTCAAAGTTATTTATGCTATTCATTGTGCACCTGATCGTCTTTCGCCTTTCCCCTTGTCTAATGTGCCTTGTAACACTCGTAGGGCTGGGATTTGGTTTTCAATTTGGAGATTTGCAAGTTATAATGCCCCTTTTGCTGAGCTGTTCCGATCTAAGGAGGGCACTTCTTTGAGATGTGACAATATATTTAGATTTTGGCTTGATCCGTGGGCTTCTTCTAGCCCACTTTTTGTGCTTTTTCCGCGACTGTTTCGGGCTAGCCTCAACCGTGATGATTTGGTTCATTTTTGCGGGGATTGGGATGGGAATGACTGGAGGTGGCAGTTACGTTGGAGACGTAACTTCCGTGGCAATGAGCAGGAGCTGTTCGAGGATCTTATGTGGGTCATTAAGGTGCCTTCTTGTCGAATCGAGCCTCATGGTTCTGATTCTTATGTGTGGTTACCTGACTCATCTGCTGGTTTTTCGGTCCAGAATCTGTATTACCTCAGCTTCAGCAACTTTTCTATCACCGCTCCTGAGGTTCTTCTCAAAGGTATGTCGCGGTTAGTCCCTTTCAAAGTCAGTTATTTTCTCTAGATGGCGCTTCAAGGTAAAGTGAAAACGCGGGATAATTTTTCGAGGATTGGCTTTGTTAGGGGACAAGGGTCTTTGTGTGCTGTTTGTAACGTTGAGGTTGAGACTTGCGCCCATATCCTTCTCCATTGCAGCACACAGTGTCTTGTGTTTGGTACCATTTTACTAAGCTACTGGGTGTGCAGTGGTGTGTTGGCGGGTTCATTTTGGGGTCTTTAGACGCTTGGATGGGTTTGGTCAAAGACAAGAGTTCCCGACGTCTCTGGTATATTCTCTTCGCTGCCATTTGTTGGTGCATTTGGAAGTAGCGTAACAGGATGATTTTCGATCAGCAGGCTATGTGCTCTAGAAGATTGATTGTGACGGTTCATCGGACGTTTACTGAATAGGTTTGCTGGTCTGGCTTATCTCGTACTTTGGCTGGTCAGGATGCTCTTTTGGCGATTAATGCTGGCCTTCTGGTTTGATTTTGCCTTCTGCAGATTTTTTCTAGCCTTTGGTCGATTGTAGTGTTCTTGGGTTTTTATTCTTCTCTGTTGTCGTCTGTTTTGGGCTGGTCTCTTGGGTTGCACTTTGTTTGTTTTGCTTGGGTTTTTGTTCTCTCTCTCTAGATGACGGTGTGATGCTATTTCACAATGTTAATGTCAAGATAGGTATTCCTATCGGGATACTCTTTCCCTACCACATCTTTTTTTCCCTTTGGGTTTTGGTGTGGTAGGGTTTTGACGAGGTCGGCGGTTGCAACCCCGTTCTAGACATAGCTTGGGGGAGCATCACACTAAGTAGGATGTATATACCATGGCGATTAATAACATATACTTTTCAAAAAAAAAAAGATTGGCCTTCTTTATTTTGGAAGGCCACCAGGATGGGTACCCGATCTTGATTTGATTATGCGTCATAGCTAGGACATGTTAGCAAACCAAGAGCTTATTTTTGGGATTTTTTCCAAAATAAGGTAAAAACTTAATATATTCTCAAAATAGGCAAAAATTTAATTAAAAATTAAAAAAATAAGGAGATGACCTTACAGTGGGCCGACTCCATTTCTTTACCTTATAATTAAAAAATATAATAATAGAGGCGACCCAAGTATAGGTCGCCTCCCGGAAATTATTAGTATTAAATAATATAATATAGGAGACGGCCTAATACTAGGTTGACTCACCGACCAAAATTCAATTTTTTTTATATCCCAACTGAAATCAGTCGATCGAACTTGATCGACTTTTGACTGCAAACGTATTTTCGATATCCTTACACTTCGAATTTGGAAAAGTCATAAACTGCAAAGTTGTAGATATACGTCTCAGCTTTACACAACAACTTAAATCAACTCGATCAGACTCCGGAGTAAAAATTTGTATATCCCAACCGAAATCAGTCGATCGAACTTGATCGACTTTTGACTTCAAATAAAATTTTGACATTGTTACACACCGTATTTGGAAAAGTTATAAACTATAAAGTTGTAGATATACATCTTAACTTTGCACAAAAACTTGAATCATCTCAATCGGACTCCGGAGTAAGAAGTTGTGACTCTCTAATCGAAGTATAAGAGAAGAAAAAAGTAAGGAAACATATTAAAAATTATACAACTTTAAAAAGAAAAAAATTGAAAAAAAATAATGGTGGAAGGAGGCGACCTAGTTATAGGTCGGCTCCACTATTCAAAAAAATTTTATTGTTAAAGTGACAAGTTGTTGATTGGGTATCGGAATGAGTTTTTTTTTTATTTAACATAATTTGCTGAATTCTACGCGTAGGTTTCAAAAAATTGAGTAAAATCAAATCAAAATTTAACTTATTCGGATAATCTAACACAAACTTATAACATTTATAAAAGGGCAAATCACCCTCAGGTTCTTGGATTATAATTTTATCACTCACATGTCCCTGTGTTTTGGAAATAGTGTGTGAGGTCCCTGTGTTTCACAAAAATATTGGTCTCAGGTCCCTGGCTGAGGTCAGCACTCGATTTTTCATTTTTTTCATGTGAAATGACCTTTTTATCCTTGATTTTTCATTTTTATTTTTTTATCGAGGATATTTTGGTCATTTTTATGACAAAAAAATAAAAAATCGAGTGCTGACGTCAGCCTGGGACTCGAGACCAATATTTTTGTTAAACACAGGGACCTCACACACTATTTCCAAAACACAGGGACCTGCGAGTGATAAAACTATATTCTAGGGACCTGAGAGTAATTTATCCTTTATAAAATAAAAAAAATACATTAATTAGTAAATTTTTTAAACTGTTAGGGAGGCGATCTACACTTGGGCCGTCTCTATTATTATTTTTTTAATTATAAGAAAAAGAAATGGAGTCGATGTGGTAGGGTCGTCTCCTTATTTTTTTCAATTTTAATTAAATTTTTACCTATTTTGGGAATATATTAAGTTTTTACCTATTTAGAAAATATATTTATGTTTTTAAACTATTTTGGAAAAAATCCCCTTCTTTTTGAATGCCTTATAATGATGGCTATTTAAGATTAGAAATGAAGGATTGCTAGAGTTATTGGAGATTTTTTCTAAAATAGGTAGAAAATATAGATATATTTTTTAAATAGGCAAAAATTTAATATATTCTCAAAATATGCAAAAATTTAATTAAAAAATTAAAAAATAAAAGATATCGACCCAACCATGGGTCCACTCCATCTCATCACCATTGTTTATGAAAAAAATATAAAAGTTGACCCATCATAGGGTCGACTAACCAAAAAAAGTAAAAGCTGGGCAGCTCATATAACTTTTTAAAGGCGCGGGCAGCTTTTTAGTTTTTTATTTGGGGGAAGCAGCTTTTTATTTTTTTTGAAAAAATTATGCTCAGGTCCCTGTAGTTTAGCATCCCTCCCTCTAGGGTCCCTGGGTTTCCAAAATCTATGTTGTTGTCTCTGTAGTTTGGTTTTAGAAACTCTCGAGTCCCTGATGACTCTTTTTTTCATTTTTGGTCATGAAAATGACCAAAATACCCTTAAATAAAAAATAAAAATTTACCTTCTCCAACCTTTTATTTTTTAAGGGTATTTTGATCATTTCTATGACCAAAAATGAAAAAAGAGCCGTCAGGGACACGAGAGTCTCTAAAACCAAATTTCGGGGACGTCAGGAACGATTTCAGAAATGCAGGGACCCCAGAGAAAGGGACGCCAAACTACAGGGACCTGAGCGTAATTTTTCCTCTCTTTTTTGGTGGAAAGGGTGGGGTCAAACCCCTATATAAATACGAAAAATGAAACTGAATACAACACACACAACAAGCAGTCCATACACAGTCCACCTAAATAGAGGGCCAAAGGCACCTCATCGGCCTCAGAAAAGGGATCCCCTCTTTCGAGGTTGCGGTCGCCAGCCTCAGTAAAACCCTATCGCGGTAAAAACCCAGTGGGAAAACCCGCAATAGTAGGGAAATAGCACCTCGGCAAGGTCAGGGTGATCCGCCTTGACGTTAAAACTGCGAGATCTGATCCCCGAACATCATCACCGGCCATACGAGTACAACGAGGGAGGCTAACTCCCCTCAAATCCTTAAGATACTCCTCAAGACAACACACTAAGGGTACATCAGAGGCTACATAATCGTAAGCAATCTCTAGAGCATGCTTGGAGAGAGCGTCTGCCACACGGTTGCCCTCACGCCAGGTGTGCTGGATAGCAATCTCCCAGCTCCTCATCAGTAGCTCATGTGCTCTCGAAATCAAAGTCGTCAGAGGGTGGGTACAGTCCACGCCTTGACTCACACATAGGATAGCCAGGGTCGAGTCCAACTCCACATGAACCCTTCGGAGCCCCCTATCCCACGAGAGCTCGAGTCCGAGGACTAGAGCCCAAAGCTCTGCAGCCAGGGAGGTGCAGCTCCCAATGCCCTTTGCGAACCCACAGATCCAATAGCCTCCCGAGTCACAGATAACACCGCCAGCCCCGGCAGGACCTGGGTTTCCTGCCGAAGCTCCGTCTGTATTGAGCTTGGCGAAGCCAGCCACAGGTCGCTGCCAGGAGACCAGGATCTCCCGACGGGGAGGTAATGGAGTATTTCGGTCCGCTAGGACACGAGCAAACTCCCGTGCTTGAGAAGTAATGAGGGAATGAAGGGTACCTTGAAGAGGTGCCAGGACGAAAGACAGAGTCACTCCGCCAACGCCAGAGCCACCAGCAAGCAATCACAAAAGTCGTGGAGCAGCTTTTTAGTTGAGTAGGCAATACATGTACATATATGAATGTTCGCTTCATTTTGGATAGATAATGACCCAGTTATAAAAGTGTCAAAAAAATTTAAAAAATTAGTAAAAAGGCGACGACCTAAGAAAAGGTCGACATACCTTCCCGTTTTTCGTTAAATAAACATTTGTTTTGTAAATAGTATTAATAGTAAAGTTCGTAATTAGGTTTTTTAATTTTTTGTTTTAAGTATAATTTGATTTCCTAGAAAATATAAGAACATATTTGAAATTTCTATATTCGAAGGTTCGCTCCATTTCGGATAAATAATGATAAAGTTATAGATTTTTAGAAGTGTTAAAAAATTTAAAAATTTCTATTTTTAGAACTATGTTATAGATAACTTATACCAAAAAAAAAAAGATACCAGGCAAGTTTCCCGAAATCAATCACAACTAGAGACGACCTATAACTAGGTTGTTTCAATATTTTATTAATTTTCTGCACTAATGTCACGGAGCAACCTAAAACAGGGTAGTCTCCATTATTATATATATTTTTATTAGTGAGGCAGAGAGGAGAAGTCGACCCAAACTTGGGTCGTCTCCTTTATTTTTTAAATTTTTATTTAAATTTTTACCTATTTTGAGAATATATTAAGTTTTTGCATATTTAGAAAATATATCTATATTTTCTGCCTATTTTGGAACAAATCTCGAGTTATTGTGCTTGTACATAATCGAGAATGGTTTCGGACAAGATTTTTTTTATTAAATGGAATAAGAGATTTTTTTTTCATTTTAAATAAAGCCTCATCAAAAAAATTACTGAAAATTAAGTTCATAGACTAATCACTTGATTTATAAAGTATCGGAGATTAATTAATATTAGATAGTTTTGATCAATTAATTTCTTTAGATATAAGGAAGGCATAACTATTTTACCCTAATAGTTATATTACAACCTAGGTAATGTGAAATTTTCAACCACCGACTTTAATAAAATCCTAATTTAAAACCTATTTGGGAAAAAAATAAACAACTTGGCAGGGTGAACCTATCTTGATTAGTATCGCTATGATTATCAAAAAAAAAAAGTATCGCTATACAAAATTTCACACTATTTATTATAATTTAACAAGCTAGTTACATACATGTAAGCCCAGGACCAAAACTAGATTTCTAATGCAATTTAGGCCCCACACACAGAGAATAGGATGACAAATCTAAAAGCCCATTGTGTCGGGTCCACCCCGCCCCACCCACAACCTCCCCTTCCCCTTCCATAGTCCATACTACACTCAGGTCCTCTCTCTCTCTCTCTCTCTCTCTCTCTCTCTCGGGTTTCTTTTTTCTTTTTTTTTTCTTTTCTGTCTGTCTGTCTAAAGAGGAAAACAAAACGGGAAGAAATCACCCCCTGGGTTAGTTACATAGAAGAAGAAGACGAAGAAGAAGAAGAAGAGATGAGAGTAGTAGGCGGAAGCGGAGGAGGGGATGGGTACAGGGAGGCGGAAGCGGTTATGAGGAACAAGGGGATCGTGGAGATCCGGAATCTGGAGTCCCACACCAACCGCCAGATCGACCTCAAGAAGGAGGAGCTCCGTCAGCTCGTCGGCACCCGCTACCGCGACCTCATCGACTCCGCCGACTCCATCGTCTCCATGAAGGCCGCCTGCACCCACATCGACTCCAACATTGACCAAATCCACCGAAGCCTCCTTCACATCAGCAGCCCCCACGCGGCGGGCCCCACCACCACCACCTCCACCAACGACAACCGAGCCGCCCTCTACTCCCTGGCTTGCCGTGTCAAGTACCTCGTCGACACACCGGAGAGCATCTGGGCCTGCCTCGACGAGTCCATGTTCCTCGAGTCCGCCTCCCGCTACGTCCGTGCCACTCACGTGCACCGCACCCTCCGCGACCACCGCCTCTCCCCACTCCTCCGCCACCAGTCCCTCCTCGTCGACGCCTTCCGCTCCCAGATCTCCCTCCGCTGCCGCGACCGCCTCCCCGACCCCTCCCTCCCCGTCTCCTCCTACGCCGACGCCCTCTCCGCCCTCTCCATCGTCGACCGCCTCTCCCCCTCCGACGCCCTCTCCCTCTTCCTCGCCTCCCGCGCCTCCTGGATCTCCCGCCTCCGCCCCTCCTCCGACTCCGACGCAGTTGTCTCCTTCTTCTGCCAGGCACTCGCCGTCGTCCAGGTCACCGTCGGCCAGGTAGGCGAGCTCTTCCTCCACGCCCTCACCGAGCTGCCCCTCTTCTACCGCGTCGTCCTTGCCTCCCCGCCTGCCTCCCAGCTCTTCGGCGGCATCCCCTCCCCCGACGAGGAGGTCCGCCTCTGGATGGACTTCCGGGAGTCCCTTGGCTCCTCCATGGCCCTGCTCTCCCGGGAGGACGTCTCCGCCGCGTGCCTCTCCTGGCTAAGGTCCTGCGCCTCGGAGATCAACGGCCACTCCCTTGTCGACTCCATTCCCTCCGGGAAGGACCTCGCTGCTGCCGAGAGGCTCATCAGGGACACGCTTGACAACAAGCAGGTCCTCCAGGGCAGCCTCGACTGGCTCAGGACTGTCTTCGGCTCCGAGGTCGAGCTGCCCTGGAGCCGACTCAGGGAGCTTGTTCTCCAGGGCGACTCTGATCTCTGGGACGAGATCTTCGAGGATGCATTCGTGCACAGGATGAAGGCTGTCATCAGCTCCGGCTTCGACGATCTAGCACAGCGGGTCGATCTGGCGGGCACCGTTCTTGCGATCGGGGGAGATCCTTCCCGCGACCATGTCGATTTCCAGGCCTACTTGTCTAGGCCACTCACTGGCGGTGGCATCTGGTTTATCGAGCCCAATCCCAAGAAGTCTGGCTCACTCTCTGCTCTCAAGGCGGCATCCCCTGCGGGGAGCGACTTCCAGAGCTGCCTTGCAGCCTATTTTGGTCCCGAGGTCAGCGGGATCAAAGACTCCGTGGAGAGCCATTGTCAAAGTGTTCTTGATGACCTGCTCCTTTTCCTTGAATCCCCAAAGGCTGCTCCCAGGCTGAATGACCTGTCGTCATTTCTGCAAGATAAGTGTTACCATAGCGTCGCTACCATACTGGCACAAGTGAAGAGGGAGCTTGATAATTTGTATGCCACCATGGACAATTCAGCTGCTGCAGTGGGGGGGTCTGTACCACCAGCTATTGTGGTCGAGAGATCTCTTTTCGTAGGGAGACTCTTGTTTGCATTCCAGAATCATTTGAAACACATTCCTCTTATCCTTGGTTCTCCTAGGTTTTGGGTTAAAGATAATCCATTCTCAAGCTTCGATAAGACACCATCTGCGAGGAGGCAACTCAGCGTTGCCATCGATTCTCCCGACTTTGGTACCCCGAGCAGGCAAATGCTCAGCGGTTCCAGAAGACATCCTTCATTTGCTAATGGTGCATTGCTTAGTGCCAATGAAAGCCCAAGCCCTACGCTTGAAGAATTCGGCCGAATCACTAGGGATCTTTGCATCCGAGCTTATGGTTTGTGGATATCTTGGCTGTCCAATGAGCTCTCTTCTATTCTTAAATGGGATCTTGGGATGGATGATGCATTGTCTGCAACAACTCCTTTAAGGGTATGCCTTCTCATCTCTTAGATACCATGTGACACGATTTTCTCCCAAGAATTCTAATCAGCCTGCCACCTGATTGAGCATTACATGATGCATCTTTATTGTAGACCCTGTCTAGTTATGTTTCGTAATGAGTGAAGCATTATGGTTGTACCTTCATTTGCGAGCACATATTAAACTTTGTACCTCGGACATTTATCAGAACTTTTTGAATTGCAGCTTGTTCTGGGAGTTAGTGGTGGTAGGAATTTCAACTTCTGTTGCATTTGGATATGTTTCTTTTTTTTATTGTTGTGGTTGTTTGGAGTGATTTTAAATTAAGGGGAAACTTATTATATAATCGGCGCCTGTACCTGTTTTGCTTCTTGCTTCTTGCTTCTTGCATTGGATGCTGCATGCAGTGATGAGATCTTAGCATGTAAGGAGAGCCTCCTATGTTCAATGAGATCTTCTTGTTACACTTGGCTTCTGAGCATCCACCAGCTTTTGTCTCTACTCTCTACCCAACATGCTTCTGTTGATTTGTTATTGTACATTTCTCCTGAAATGAAATCATGCGATGACTCTAACTGTTACTTGGAGTTGTTTTAGATCATGGAGTAATAATCTGCATTGGTACTTGTTTTGCTTTTGGCATCAATTGGTGCATGCACCGGCAGCATTTATTTTTAGAAGAACCTTTTCTCAGTGAAATCTATTTGTTACGCTTGGCTTCTGAGCACTACTGTGTATTGTTTCATTAAAACTTATAAAAAAAAGGTGATGGTAGGAATTTCAAGCTGAGAAATTATGCCATGTATTTAAATTGAATGCTCTGAAAGGAAAAAAATTATGTTGTTTGGTCTTTTTGGCTCAATCTTGATGAGAAGAATCACTTCTCCGTTTCTTTTCCCATTCTAAAAATCACCATGTCTGCATCATAGATATGCGGGAAGCATATCAGACAAGTTCTTGTGTGGCCATTGGTTTGTGTGTTTGCCAAATGGTCTGATGTGTAGAACTATAACGCAAATCAGTAAGCAGCACAAACATACACTGATATGTATAGCTTGAGAATTCACATCAGTAAGCACTTGTAAATTTTCTGGAATGTGGTGTTTGTTCCCGATTTGCTGCATTTGGTTTGCTTACGCATAGTGCACAAATGGATTATGCTTTTGCTCTCCTGGCTACTGGGCAGGGCTGGGAGGAGACAGTTGTCAAGCAGGAACAATCTGGAGATGGCAAATCTGAAATGAGAATTTACCTACCATCCATGCCATCTCTGTACATTATCTCATTTTTGTTCCGAGCATGTGAAGAAATTCATAGAGTTGGAGGTCATGTAATTGACAAGACTATTCTGCAAAAGCTTGCATCAAAACTACTAGAGAAGGTATCTAGCTTTTTCTGATTCACTTTTGCTTCATTGGAACATGCTAGTCGCAAAACAACTGCTGATCATTCTTTCTCGGTACCTTTGTCATCAATTTTGTTCCTTCAGCATTTAAGTGATGGGGTAGTGGTTGGAGTATGAGGCTGTTGTCACTGATGTATTTACTTTTGCAATTGTGAACTTCTGGCATCGACTATTTCCATACGCATAGCTTTGAAGGCAATTTCTTTCTGATATAATCACTCTAGTTGCTTCCTACTTCTTGTTGATTCATCATCATCATACATCTATTATTGACAAATGATACATCTGACTATAGCTTGTCAACCAATGTTCTCTAGATGATGAAAAGATATCTGCTTGCTTTAGTATGATTTTTGAAACCACGCCATTGGTCAATCATCTGTTCTTCTCTTGACCTTATTGAGGTGTGCCATTTTTGGATGTTATTTCTCATTTGTGGCTTGGCAGGTCGTTTCTTTCAGTTATGACTGATCATCTTCCACTTTTCCTGCCTATTCTGGCTGCAGGTTGTTGATATCTATGCGGATTTTGAGTCCACCAGAGAAGTTCGGGTATCAGAAAAAGGAGTTCTTCAAGTTCTTTTGGATTTAAGGTTTGCTGCTGATGTTCTTTCTGGAGATAGTTCCATGACTGCCGAGGAGCTTTCTAGGAATTCTATGGCCAAGTCTTCTGTCAGACGGATGCAAGAGATGAACAAACCAGTCTTTGGAGCTCGTATGGATAGCTTGATCAGTCGTTTTTCAGGAAGATTGGATCCAATAGACTGGCTAACGTAAGATTTCATGTTCTACTATCTGAAGTGAAATTCTTTTTGCAGAGACTGAAGATGCTGTTGTTTTGCTTAACTTTTCCCCTCTCAGTAAATAAGGTGTTACTGTTTTTCTTGCACTTAGCATGGATCTTTGTCAAGGTTTGCCACTGTTTAGGACTGACACTGATCATATTTTCTTGAATGAGGCTGTGGGGGTACTTGAGTATAGCTTTCTGATCAAAGAAGAATACTTTGTCTTTAGTTGGCATATAGTTGATGCTTTCTGCCTCGTACTCTCTCTGATGTGCCACCTAATTGCGCAAACCATTTTCATGCTCAATGCACTTGGTACTTAGAGTGAAAAGTGCATCCTATATTATCAAGTTCTGTCACGGAAAAATTCTTGTGTCTGGATTAGTGAAAGCTTGCAATCATTTTCTACAGTATGTTAATACAAGTGTGTTAAAAGTCCTCGTTCTTCTTCTTATTCAGTCAAGCACTCGGGCCTTTTAAGGTTCCATCTCCAGCTTTATGCTCTCAGTTTTCTTGTGAGCCTATGAAAATCTAGGTTTTTATCCCAGCATGTTATGACATCCCTTGGTTCTTTGTTTCCTCGCTCTGGATTGAATCGTCTGTTCACTTTACGCGTGTGTGCTTATCATTTCTCGATAGTGCTGATTGTGTATGTTTGACTTGTCTCACAGTGGTTTCTGATTCATCCTCTGTTTAGGTACGAACCCTATCTCTGGGAGAATGAGAAGCAGTCATACCTCAGACATGCTGTTCTCTTTGGGTTTTTTGTGCAACTAAAGAGGAAGTACAGAAATACGGCACAAATCCCAACGACCAACCCCGAGTCAAACATCATGAGGTGCTCTGTTGTTCCGCGCTTCAAATACCTTCCAATCAGGTGAGATTTTCTCTCATGTAACAAATTGTCTATTGCGTATACCCACGAAGGCTGTAGCAATATGTTGTGTTTCTAAGTATTGTTCCACGATTTTTCTTTTTGAATAAGTTGGTTGGGTCCATTTGTTTCTTCTTTTTAACATGTTGTGTTTGTTATCAGTGCACCGGCATTGTCCTTGAGCCGGACAACCAAGACATCTCTTCCTACTGTGGATGATATATCTTCAAGACCTTCGTGGAAGGGTTATTCCAACACAGAGGTTTTGCAAAATAGTGAAGTGGGTGATAGCTCAGGGTTTGGTGTTGCTGCACCAATTTTGAAGTCTTTCATGCAGGTACTGCTTTATATATATATCTGGAACGTAAATCCATCCCTTGGTGATCTGATTCAAGCTTCATATCAAGAATAGGCAATATTATCTTTGTTTTTTCAAATGTCAGTATCCTTGTCCTACTACAGGACGCAGGGATCCTAGATTCTCTGCAAAAGATTCATGAAACTTGTGTTTGAATGGGGATTGGTCTAGATTCTTTGGCATAGTGTGATGAGATTTTTCTTGTGAAATGTGGTGGTGGGTCAGGTTGGGAGCAAGTTTGGAGAGAGCACCTTGAAGTTGGGATCCATATTGAGTGATGGGCAAGTAGGAATTTTCAAGGACCGATCAGCTGCTGCAATGTCGACTTTTGGCGATATTTTGCCAGCCCATGCTGCAGGCCTTCTTTCATCCTTCACTGCAAACAGACCGGACTCCTGATTCCCAAGCCCCGTCGGTTGGCTGCTTCTGCTGTAGTGAGTGAGGTCGATGAAGAGGATTGAAATCATACAAGCTGGTCAGTTTTGATGGATGTTCACAGATGGTGGCAAAATAAACAACAGAGGAAGAAGGTTCGCACACTAAGGCAAACTGAAGAGATTTCCTGGAGGGAAAAGAAAATCCATGAGCAGAAGACTTCGGAGGAATTAATTGTTGATTGGGTCATTTGACTTGAATTAGGAGAGGCATTTTTTTTATTATTTAGACCAATCCTTGGTATCAAATGATCATGATATGCACGTACGTTCACTGTAAACTACTGTACGTAAACTAGGGATTAGAGGGATATGTTATGTTACCTATAAATAACTACGTTAATTTGGAAAGGAGCGTCCAGGCACATGTGCACTCGAGAGACGATAGCCCAAAGTCTATATAAACAAATTCCTCGAAGAAATTTCTAATTTATAAAAAACAAAAGAAAAATCATTTCTACAAAATCCAAAACCGAAAACAAAGAAAGCCTTTTAGTTCAACAATCTTAACATTTTTAGTAAATTTGACTTAGCTCTCTTAAATATTTTTGCTTGTTTGGAACCAATTCTATCAAGAAAAGCAAAACCGCCACATCGCCAAAATTTTTATAATTAATTTTGGGAATTTCTAATTAGGATTAGTAAAATAAAGGGGTTGAGATTTTATAATTTTGCCACATCATCGCCACTTATGATATAAAAATATGACGTGGTGATGACGTAGCGTCTTTGTATGGTCAGGTTGGAAAAATCAACCCCGGTTAAAAATTTGTCACCAAAAGTATCACTTTTCGAAACCTCTGTCACCTAAAAAGAAAAAGTCAAACCACAAGGTACTATAGTAACAAAGCGTGAAACCACATGATACTTTAATAAACTTTTCCCTAGAAACTAATTACAAGCTAATATATGCGGAGCTAAATAACCATTAATTACCAATCGGCTAGTAGCTAAGTTATTTTTTTTTTGGGTGGATAGCATAATTAGAGACTGATTCTTTGATGTCTAAGCAACATTGCTGCACAATTCTGCAGCTGATCCATCATCTGGACTGCTGAAGAAGGGAAAGACGTGTGTCAAAACCACCCAACTTTCATATTGCTATTGTATTCCTTGAGACATTTGGGAAGGAACATCACCCTCTTGGTAATGTTGATTGACAACTTTCAGCAAACATTTAATTAGCCTTCTTGAATGCATTGAACTGGGACGACCGGATATGAAGGGCGGTAGCGAGACGCTCTTCATGTGGGAGCCCAAGGTAATGGAAAGGCTTTATAGGCATTTGTCCATATAAAGCCACCACCCTGCAGCTCAAGCTCGTCATTCCGCATGAAACAAAACGAGGATGACAGAAAAGGCATAGAAGCAAAAGAAGATGCATAATTTGGAGAATCCGCATGCCAAGAGAATGACCAAACAGCTAAGAAAAGATGCCAAATTCTTAACCAAGTGACCATTTTAACATGAGCAGATGGAACGAGGAGAACCAAAAAAGGTAGCTACCTGGGATCTTACTAAACTCTGGTCCAATGGGACAAGTAAGGAACACCATAATGCCTAGCCTATTGAGAGAGCAAATAGAGAGCAACTCCTCACATCACCAAGCGGAGATTTATCATAAAGAGAGATCCAAGAACACAAAACAGTCTATCTAAACCAAAGAAATGAAATGAACATGGGAAAATCATGAGGCAGATAACAAAACTTTCAGAGAGCTTGAATCTACCATCCACTATGGCAGGCACTTTCCTCTCAGGCGGTGAGAGGATTGAACGCAAACTCCAAAATGCATCAAAACATTGAGTTTCCATGTGAAGCCCCTACCTCTCTACTCAAGACCCAACAAAAATCCTCAACCGACGCTAACGACAGGAAAAGAACAAAAAAGAAACGAATCCGTTGGACAAATACTGGCGCTTGGACAGGTCTACCTTAATCTCCTCGTTCAATCTACCAACCCAGCAGTATACGGGAAATCATAAATTAGACCGACAAACAGGAGAGACCCAACAAAACCCAGAAACTATCTATCTATCTATCTATCTATCTATCTAGTCCAAATATTCATCAAAACCCAATAAAACACAACAATCAACAGAAACAGAAAAGATCTAATTTATCTTACTATAATAATAATGTAAACATCCTTTTTTTTTGGGTCAGACGACGTGAAAATATAAAAATTACCCTTCTTGAAATTCCCAACCCACCTTTTTGGTGCCCTCGACGTCAACCCCTACCCCTCCTGCTCCTCCGCCGCCCGTGTTCCCCTCCATCGCCCCAACCCCCGCCCAAACTACCCCAGGAAGTGACCCTCAACCTTATCCCACTACTCTAGGTTGGGGTTTTTGGATTTAATTGAAACGAAAATGGTATTGAATTTAATTGGAGATGCTGTGAAGAACAAGCAGGTGAGGTCCCCCATTTATGCTCTTTGGTTCCGAGTAGCATCCCCCGGAGGACGGGATCTGATGTCAGAGAAAGACTAGGGGAAAATGACACCTAACGTCTCCGTCGAGTTATGATCTGATCAAGAAGAAGAAGAAGAGGAAGGCGGCAGATGCTGGATCTTCGGTTTGCGACTCTGTAGGTTTCTTCAATTTTCCCTAATTTCTGTGAATAGGATTGGAACGAAGGAATAATTTTATATTCTTTTTAATTTTGATTCCTTAATCCCTGATTTATTGTGAATATGATTAGAACGAAGGGATGATTTCATACAGTCCATGCGGTTTTTGCGAAGATTTAATAATTATTAGTTTATTTGATTTGATTTAATTTTGATCGACGGCAGAGTCATTTTCCAGAGAAGATAATCAATGGGAAAAATATGTTTTCATTATTTTTTATAAGAATATATAAGTCATTTTCTTAAAAAATTGATTAATGACATATGAACCTAAGAGTATAATAAAACTAAACTAGAAGATCAACAAAACCATAAGGCAAACTTTGAGAATCCTATCGTTTATTTCACCAAACACCTTGACCGTCGACCCTCGACCTCGGACTACGAACTATGTACCTAGGACCTCGACCCCCCGACCCCGGAGCCCTGACCACCGGACCCCCAACCGTCGGACCCCTGACCCTCGACCCCAGAGCCCCGACCCCAGACTCCGAACTCCAACACCGGGCCCCCGGACCCCAACCCCAGACCCCGAACCTCGGGCCCTTTGACCCCGACCTCCAGACTCCCGATCCCGGACCCCGACCCCCTAACCCCTAGATCTCAGCCCCCGGTCCACTCGAACCCCGGACCCCTGGACCAATGACCCAGAGCCCCGGTCCCCTGACCCGAACCCCGAACCCCCAGGGCCCCGGACCGTGGACCCTGGATCCTCGACTTCGGACCCCGAACACTGATCCCCGGACCCCTAACTCCGACTTTGGACCCCAGACTTCAGACCTCCGACCCTCGGACCCCCGACCTGGAATGCCGGACACTTGACCTCGGTCCGAGACCATGAACCCCAGGCCCCAGGCCCCCGGACCTTGACCCCCCGACCATCGGACCCTAGTTCCTAACCCCCAAACTCTGGACCCCCAGACCTTAGACCCCGAACTTCGACCCCGGACCCTGAACCCCTGAATCCCCAAATTCCAAACCCTAAACCATAAATCTCAAAACGTCAAACCCCAAAATCCCAAACATGAAAAACCCGAACCCTAGGTTTTGAAATAGAACCGCACTCGCATCGAGCGTGCGTTTTTGCTAGTTAATATAAAGGGAAAATTACTCTCATGTCCCTCGAGTTTGCTTAAATATACTCAAAAGTCCCCCTGTTTGAAAATACACGCCGACGTCTCTCGTGTTTAATTTTATTATACTTTCGGGTCCCTAAATGAGTTTTTTTATTTTCTGTTATTGAAATGACAAAAATATCCTTAAAATAAAAATAATTAAAAAGTTGATGATGTCATCCCTCCCTGTCCCTAACGCACTCTTCCTCTTCTGCTGCTGACAAAAAAATTGCTGGACAAAAAAATTCCTTCGAATCCCCAAATCAACCTCCTCCTCTCTTTCTCTAAATTTATTTTCGATCATCCCCTTCATCTCCTGAAAACCCTCCGGCGACGACACAACCATTAAATCAGTGGTCTTCCTGGTCGCCCAGGAACACCACCATTCGCGACCTCGCCGGTCGTCCAAGACGGGGATCCAATTCCTCAAGAAAGACCGCTACGGCCAGTGCATCGGCATCGGTATCGGTGCCCCCGTCTATCTCGCCGCCGTCCATGGTTATTAATTGGAGGTTCCTGCCCGTCGATTTTATCAGATTCCATCGGGTTTTTACCCGATTGTCATTGCGTTTCCACAACATCGTCTTCAAGCCCTGGATGAGGTAGAGGACGAGGAACGTCGTCGGAATGGACCTCGCCGGGAACTCTGCTTGGACGAGGATAAGAGGCCCCTGCATCCGTGAGCTTGTCGACGACACATGCGTGCTTGGAACTTTCCAAACGGGGAGCTGCAGTCCACCAAAACTCCCAACGGCGTCGCCAGACCAAGAACCCAGACCGGCCTTTCCAAATCCCTCTTCTCTGGAGTTGGAACTTGATTTTACTGATTAACCGTCGCCGTCGCTGATTATCGGGCTGGAGAAGAGGGATTGGGTCCGGCGGTTCGTGAGGGATTGGGTCCGGTTCGTGAGGGGTTGTTACTTGAATAGTTTGGGATTTGAGTTTCCATTTGACGGAGGAGGAGGGAGGAGAAGATATATGATGTCAGCATTTTAAAATTTTTTTAGGGGTATTTTGGTCATTTCATTGACAAAAAGGAGTTGCTCGTGCACCAAGGACCCGAAAGTATAATAAACTCAAATTAGAGGAACAACAAGATCATTTTTCAAACAGGGGGACTTTTGAGTATATTTAAGCAAACCCGAGGGACTTGAGAGTAATTTTTCCTAATATAAAAAAATAGAAAGATCCACATAATAAACCCATGAACCCTACCTAACATTGAGACAGGTAAGAAGGTTTACATCGAGCTTACCAAAGAGCTGCCGGCGGTGGAACGACGCCGGAACAGGGAACTGCTAGACATCGTTGAAGTTGGAGTGGCTACCATGAGAAAATCTCTCGATGAGTGGGGGAAAGAGATGGGACAAGTTTTTGCAAAATGAGAACAAATATAGGGGCATAAAAACATTTCTAACCAATTATGTTTTGGTCACTACAATTCGGACCTCTTATCAATGGAATTCCAAATCCTACCTTTTAAACAAAATATGATTCCATTTTTTAAAATATTTGGTTCCAAACACACTTATTTTTTAAAATTCTGAAAAAGAATTTTATTTCTCGTATGTTTCCAAACTAGCTATGACAGAGGTAATTCAAAATGCATTTCTAAGATAAAATTCCAAAATCTTGTCCTCAGAGACTTCTTTTCTCAAAACGGAGTCCTCGAAAAAAGTATTCATAATCTGGTGTTGTCGAGAAAAAGGACATGCAACACAGGCATTTACTAGCACCAAAAAAATGGGAAATTATCAACGTTTTGATCATCGAAACAGGTTAAAAGTCATCGTTTTAAAATTTTTAAGGTTACCACGAAGCTGTGAGTTTAGAATTAAATAGACTCCTCGTTTAATGTTGGGATACGATTTGGATAGACATTAAATCATGCGCCTATGTAGAGATTTTACGAATAAATTCCAGGATCTCTCACTCACACATGATTGACCAAAATCAATTCTCTCTCTCAATTCGTGTCTGATAGGTGCAACCAACATATTTTGAGTGCACTTAGCTAAATTCAAGAGCACATAATAGTCATTGAATGGTAGTATCTCGATTAGCACCTCAATTGCATAAAGTATATCTTACCCTAGGTTTTATCCCACATTCATTATTTTTATTTATGATTTCTAACACAATCTATTCGCGTTCACTACTTCCAAAATATGTTAAAAATCTTAAGGGTAGAGTTTCAAAAAAATTATAGTTTTCAAAATTTGTCTCACTTAGTATTAGATTGATTTCCTATCCATATGTCGTAAAGCATACATGACACGATCCATGTGTTATGGTGTGCAGTCCTTGTAAGATAATTGCATGTATTAAATAAATAACACAATACTAGAGTATCACCCTCGATATTTCTGAATAACGACTTTAGTCTAGCCAAAGACTACTCTAGATTTTCAAAAAAGAATTATGGTAATTGGTAAGTTTCACTTACTCCTTACCTTTGGATGCCATATAATTCTATAAGTTCTCAAATTTTATTTAATGCACCTTTTATTGCTTGCACCATCAATAATCTCGCACTTTAACATAATCTTTCTTGTAGTTACGCAATATGATATTCATATTTTAGAATAGGCATTCGATATTTAACAATATTCTAAAATTATCTTTAGGTACACTCTTAGTTATTGGATCTACTATCATATCTCTTGTAAATATAAGTTGTTATGCTCACTTCCTTAAACGCGATGAGGAACCTGTTTCCTTGAAAACTGCTAAAAGTGTCCATTTTCTGTTAAAGGCTTTATGTTGGCTTCCACCTTGCATAAAAATGGACCGGATTTGGTCCTAAACCCCTTTTTCTAGGACCGTCCTGAAAAGCGAACCATTTCATCATAACTGTTCGAACTATTTTATCATAACTAGGCGAACTGTTATATCATAACTGACCAACTTAGCGCGTGTCGAACCATTGTATAATAACTGATCAACCCAGCACGTGTTCCACGACATGTTCCCGGACGAACTATTCTATCATAACTGGGCGAACCATTCGGGACCGCTTCGGACGAACCATTCTATCATAACTGGGCGAACCATTCGAAACTACTTCGGGCGAACCATTCCCTGGGTGAACCATTTCATCATAACTGAGTAACCTATTACATCATAACTGACCAACCCAGCTCGTGTTCCAGGATGGTCCTGGAATATTTTACACGTCCAGTACTAAATTCGGTTTCGCATAAAAAGGGAATAAACTAGCATTTTTGGAAAATAGTTGTGGAAGAGCATTTTCCGGTTTAGGTTTTAAAAAAAGCTTTTAATTTAAAGAAACCATTAAAACATTTGGAAATGATACAATGTCCATACGATGTCATAGAGCAATATTACAAATTAATTTGTTGCATAATTTCAATACAATCAAATCATAAAAGTACATGAGCCTACGACACAATCATGTCTAACTCGAAGTTTTTTCACATTTTGCGAACACTTTCAGCACGTTATTCTAGTCAATACCAGATTAGTACAATTTTTCCCGAAAACTCCATTCCGCGGAAAGATGTCTCTGCGAACATCATTTTGGAATTTTATCTGAGTCCAACTGACATGATTATATATATTTTTGGATAGTTGAATAATTTCATTAAAAATTCCCCTGGTTTATCCAATATGCTGCTTATAAAAAAGATTTAATAGTGTAGTTTGGAAAGTGATACCGAACAGGCTACAAGAGAAGAGTAGTTAGGTAGCTTAAGTTTATCTACGCTCCATCCTCTCTGGTAGTTTCCTCTCCTAAAAAAATCCACTCTAGTAGTTCTCTTTATCCTTGTCCTTGTGCTTGTCCTTCCCCTTCCTTAGAGTCTGATTTTTTCCTTTTTTTTCCGGAGGCTACTACAATAGTACTATACATTTTTATAGGGATAACGTGGCGCAAGACCTAGATTAACAAAGGGTTACAAAACGCTACAGATAAATACATAGACATAAGATGATAAAAACCAATCAGAAAATGAAACCCAATCCAATGACAGCAAAGTGGGACAGGGGGAGTGAAGGACAATCGAGAAGGCACGAAAGCCAAACGACCGGGAGAAATTCTGCCGAGACAAAGCTAGAGCCAATAACCACAAAATAAACTCGTGGGCATTTGAATGCTACGAGATGCATCCAAATGATAGTCAAAGTCGAATAAATTCAACTAATACAAACTTCTCCACCTGCAACCACAGAAAATATTTCGAGATCCGAAAAAATCTCAGATCAGGCGTAAGCCGATCTAAGCAAAATATTATACTACAGCAAAAGCATAAAAGAGAAAGCCACTGTGCCAAAGTTCCACTAAACAGATGTGGAACTAGGCATAATAACAAACAACAACAAGATGAACAAAGAAACTAGATAAAGCACAAGCAATCAAAAATAACAACAAGAAAAGAAAAGGCAAGAATTAAAGCAGGACCATGCCAGAGGGGTGGTCCATAGTGACCAACCCCTCCGGCCGCCACACAAGACCGCCTCAAGGTGGACGGAGGAAGGGCCAGCGCCTGGAGCCTGTTGTGGAGTGAAGCCGACGAGCATATGGAGTTGGTTGCAGCATGCTCCTACCTTGGTGGAGCCAGTCCTGGCAGCGACTAAAGGCGACCACGACAAGGGAAGAGCACCGCCAACAGCTAGTGAGAAGGGAGATAGAGCGATAAACAGCGACAGGCGGTCGGTAGAGAGGCGAACAGTTGAGAGGCGAATAGCGGCGATGAGGCGAGCGATGAACAACGGTGGGCGGTTGGTGGAGAGGCGAACAGCGGCGAGATGAGGGACGGTAGAGCGACGAACCAAAAGGACGAGCACGAGGACGAGCACCGGACAAGGATGACGTCTCCGGCAAGGAGAAGGGAAGAGGTAGATCCACAATAAAGGGTAGAAAGCTCCACAATAAAATATCTAGATATTTTTACTTGTGAAAGTTTAGAGAGAGAAGTACATTTTGGCTTTTTTCGGAGCTTTTTTTAAATAAATCAATAATTATGTATAGTACTATACATTCTACCATACGAGAATGAAGGAGAGTTATGGTTACTTTACATATTTCTAGACATATTGACTATCTTATATTTTAATCTGACCGGACAAGGGCTAATGTGTATTTTTATTTAGAATTTTTTTTCCTGGCCCCACCTTGCTCACAAAACGTCCAAGCCATAGCGTTTTTAGGCAAAAATTACCTTTTCTTTTTGAACCAGAAAATGCTCACGCTGGAGCATTTTCTGGTCAAAAAAATAATGTAAAAAAATAAAACGCTCCAGCGGGAGCCCTTTTTTGGTAAAAAAATAAAACTCTCCAGCGGGAGCATTTTCTGGTAAGAAAATAAAACATTGAGGCGTTTCTCTTCAATTTTAATTTTCTAATTTTCAGATAATTAATAAAATAAATTTAAAGTTTCTATCGTATGTTGTCAATGTTTTGCCAAGCTGGACTCGTTATTACAGATGTTAATTGCCCAATAACATATACTACCATATATACTATACATATAAAAGTTATTACCACTGGTAGCAATTAAATGGGACAATTGGAATTAAATTGCTGGAAATCGAAATCACAGGGTCCGGTAAAAAAACTCAAAAATTACATAGTTAAAAAGGAAGAAAAGAAAACGCTCGCGCTGGAGCGGTTTTTGGTTAAAAAATACCGTTAAAGGTAAAAAATAAAACGCTCCCATTTTCTGGTAAAAAAATAATCAGGTGAAAAAAGAAAACGCTCCAGCGGGAGCTTTTCTGGTTCAAAAAGAAAACGCTCCCGCTGGAGCGGTTTTTGGCCAGCCGAGCCGAGAGAATATCTCTGCCACAACGGGCAGCTCGGCTTGACTGAAAACGCTGCCGGAGCAGCGGTTTTGTGCGAAGCAAAAACGCTCCCCGCAGAGCGATTTTCGGCTCGACCCCAAACAAGAAAAATATTCTCCGACAACCCCATTCAGATAATTGTCGAGGAAATAAACCCCCTTTTGAAAAATTACTCCAATGCAATGCTATGCTTGGATGATAATATGCAAGTACACGCAAAGTAGGTACGTAGTAGTTTATCGTGTAGCTAGAGGCTAGTTGGTAACTGATGATAGTTACGTAAACACATTTAGGGATTGGTGGTGGGAAGGATAGATAATAGAGAGGTTAATTAATTAGGAAAGCACATGATCTGATGCATATGGGGGCTTGCGTAGTCCTCTCCTCCTCCAACTGCTCATATATCTGGTGCGTGCCTGTGCACGTTATTGTGCTCTACTGTGTGTGTGAGATAAAGAGAGAGGTACATTCATTACGTTGACAATTTCGAGGTGGCAGGGGGACAAAACGAATGTAATTAATAACCAAGTAATGAAAGAGTGTGCCTTTTCAAAAGCAGGAAACAGATGGATGATATTTTAAATACTTGAGTTGGAAAGTGGAGGGAGGATTAATTTCTTTTGGTATTGGTCGTTGGGAATGGAAGCGATAACTTGTATGAACAGTCATTTTCTTTTACCCATGTTAAAAATTATGTATG
Organism: Hypericum androsaemum; assembly: GCA_963995505.1. Lineage (NCBI taxonomy): Eukaryota > Viridiplantae > Streptophyta > Magnoliopsida > Malpighiales > Hypericaceae > Hypericum > Hypericum androsaemum. The sequence continues at coordinate 119,739 of OZ023194.1, read as the reverse complement.
TATGTATAATTGTTAACCCAGTAGAAAGATAGCACCTAGCAATGTACTGTATGTACCCTTACATAAAAAAATTAGTATCTTTTTTCCCAAACCATCTGGTATGGGGCTGTTATCTATCAATCATGTCAACTAAGTTTGTAGAATACACAGTTGGTTTTATTAATGCTCGAGAATGTGGTTAATTTAGAAGGATATCTTTTGTTGTTGTTGTTGATATTAATACATGCATGTATTCAAGTATAAATGAGGAGCTAACACGTGGGAGACATTAATGTAATAGATAGTTGTGGCATGGAAACGTATAAAATGATGAAAATGAATGATGCAGAGAGAGAGAGAGGGGGGGGGGGAAAAAGGACAAATCCCGAGAAGGGGAAGAATAATAGTCAAGTAAGTCGGTCAGCAGAAATGAAGGGATGGTATGTAAGGGAGGAGGAATATGTATATATGTATGAGTGTATACATTATCATTATAGAGAGAGAGAGAGAGAGAGAGAGAGGTTAATGTAATGTAATGTCATGTCATGTCATGTCACGGAGAGCAGAGCAGGTACGTACATGCTCTGAGTAATTGCAGGGTGCAATATATATGTCTGTCTTATGGTTGTCGCGCGGGCGCATTGCATTCCAATGCGCACAGTATCTAAATCCATGCATCATGTAGATGGTGGTGTGGTCATGGACATTAACTATGTTATGCTGCCCAGCAGTACTATTAAGTAACAAGGGGATCTTTCAACCCCCCCGCCCAAAAAAAAAAAAAACTAACAAAGGGATCATATTCATATCTAGAGTGAGAGAGAGAGTATCATATTTTTTTTTTGAAAGGGGCATGTCATGGTGTTGGCACTTTCCAATTAATGCGGGCTGTCATTGACTAGGCCAAATCGCACACCTCTCCTCTCATATATGTATGTATATATATATGTTGACGTTGGAGGCAGATGGTAGGTAGTTAATGTCTGTCCTGCCCTGTCCTGTGTCCTGTCCTGTCCTGAGACTGTATCGTCATACTAGTTATAGAGTGAGTATTCCTTCCTTCCCTCCATGATCCATCATCATCCCATCCATCCGTTATTCCTAATTTCCTTTCCTTTCCTTCCTTGTACTTTGTCCTAACCCAAAACTATGCCAATCTCTCGGGGTATCGTAAAGCGTGCAAATGTCCACATATTATTCTTATTTAAACCCTATTTATAAGTGTCATTACATTTTACATACCTAAATATTAAAATTTAAAATAAAAATTCTTAAGTGAAATTTCAGCGTCAAGACCACTTAACACAGTCCTTTTTTCTTCTCATGTCACTCTTCTTCTAATTCTTTTATTTCTCCTTGTTATTATAACTCACCGCCCCCTAGCTTACCGGGCTCCCCATTCCAAGTCCAACCACCCTTATTATTCGCTCCCAGTCCATCCTACCTACATACTTCTCCCTAGATATAGATATCTAGTATTCATATGTCGGCTTAGAAACACCAAGCCAACATTTTTATATATTGTTGAATAACACCAAATTGCCTGATTCAATAATTATTACTTCCCATTATCAAAGGACAATGTTTAGCTTGTTTTCACGCATCTGTGAATGTCGCAGCTAAAATTGGTGGTTAGTGACAATTTCTTAATTTTGGAAATTTTTTTTATCGAGTTAGTTTCTAAATCAGGCTACGTTTGCACACACACGGACTGTGCCATTGGGTTCTTTAATTTTTGATGTCGTAGCCATTTAGTCTCTAAATATATCAAAATTGATTAGGAGGTCCTATTGGTTGACTTTTCTTCGACCAAAATGCCTCTAGTCTAGTGTCACTTGGAATCTTTTTTTTTTCTCACCTTCAAGTATAAATATGTAACTTGGTTCGATAAAAATGTAAGCATTGAGTTTGTTCATTCAAACTTATACTTAATTCCACCTTGACACCCCATGCCTCTAGTCTAGTGTTACTTGGGATCTTTTGTTTTATATGAATCTTTATCTTTTGCTTATTTAGGCAAATTGTGTCCTCAAGCACAAAATAGTGTAGCAAATAGTGAGTTTAACTACTTACTATTTTGGAAATTTTTTTTTGAATAAATAAAATTTCATTTGTAAAAAAAAAAGACGCTCATATTTCTACCTCAAACACATTCAATTTATGAACAAGTCTACTTTTCTAACAACAAACAGCACATGGATTAAGCAATGGTATGATATCAACAATGTGAATTCCCCAGGTTCTTTTCTATAGTTTTTTGTGAAGTTTAGGTGAGGTGTTAGCCACTTTGGGCAATTTGCTGTTGAAACCGAAGCTTGCCTCTAGCATAGCCTACGGCTTTACCATATTGGCGCTACAACAACTTGTTGGTCTAGGTAAATAGGAGTCAGTCACCCCCTAAAAAAAGGTAAATAGGAGTCATCAAGAATATCCTACAAGTAGATAGGTAGATGTGTTAACAGAGGCATACATGGTTTAAATATATCGAAATAGACAACAGTTAATGGTAGAAAAATATATATATCAAAATCGTCTGGGCATGTAGGGAGGTAACCATAGGGTAGGTATTAATTAGTTTCATCTCATTTGACTGACGGTGGTCAAGTCACATCGTCCGTCTCTTTAATTCCCAGCAGTAAGACAATGGATCCTTCCCTCCCCTGCAACGACAAGGAATATTCATTCATACATGAGGCGCCGTAGCTAGTAAATTAAGACAAGGATCCAATTAATACTATACTCTATATCCTTTAAGATTAGCTTTCAGAGATGGAAACTGATGCTATTACGCCTAGTTTCAATAGGCACCACCAACGATGAGACACATGAGCATTTATACATATACACAGAGAAAAAGATTTTTTTTAAAAAAAAGACGATTGTTGTGCCAAAATTCATTCAACCACGTAAGACAAGTTAGAAGAATTATACCAAACAACAATTAATATTTAATAGGACAAAGTTCATTAACCAATATTGAATGCGTCGCTAGCAAATATTGCAGAGGGTTTATTCCTATTCTGATCAAACTTTTTCTTTCAAGATTAGGATCCAAATCTTCAAGGAAAAAGTTTGATTCCCACTTTTGAAGGAAACTTTTAACCTAGGTAGTAGGGATTTGACATTCTATCCGGTGACTCGTTATTTATTCTCATCTTTTCAATTTTGGGTCCTCGGGATTTCCACTCATCGAAAATAGATGGGGCACATCAATACTGGAAAAGAAATCAAACTATCCATTAAATATTAGAAAAATTTCTAATACTAATTTAAGACTACCTTAACATTCATTAAAAAAGGAGGAGGAAAAGACTAGGGTAACAATGCATACCCTGAGCGATGGTGAACCATAGGAGAAGTGTCTAGGAAGGGTCAACCGTACGGCGGTCATCTCCGGCGGCAGCACGCGTCTGCTGGAACTGGCTGAGAGGGCCGATGCCGGCGGACACATTCATAGCGAGAAGGCCCGCGGCGTCGTAGTTGACACCCACACCAGCGTCGAAGCCGCGAATCATGTGGTGGTGGTGCTGGTGGGCCCCACCGGCCTGCTCCCTAGGGAAGAGCTGATGATGGTAGAGGGGGTGGTCCCGTCCGCCCCCTCCGATCAGATTGACCGGCTGAGAGGCTGCCGCAGCGGCCGCCGCCAGCAGGCCGGCGTGGTGGCCCGTGATGCTGCCGAGGTTGTTCTGGTACTTGGAGAGCTCGGACTTGGCGCAGCTGAGGTCCATTTGGAGCTGGCGGAGCTGGTGTTGGAGCAGCGATATGACACCGACGCAGCCGTAGACGGGGTCCCGGAGGCGCATGTCCGCCTCGTAGGCAAGGGAATTGACGGCGTCCTCGCGCTGGGAGGGGTGCAGCTCGTTGAGGAGCTTGGTGACGTTGCTGGCCCCGAACACCTTGTGGACGTTGGCGAACTTCTGGGGCTGGTCCGGCGGGAAGTAGGGCGCAAATACACATTCCGGTTGGCATTTCCGGCGAAGGAACTTGCAGGCGGCGCACGGTGAGTTCGACGGCGACGCCATCCCAAGACAAACACACAATCTCCCTTCACTTTCCTTGTTCAAATTACCCTGGGCCTGGATTAACAAATAATAAAAGTAGTATTAACTTAACAGGCTATTTATAGACCAATTATTTAGGAACAAAAACATCTAGTTAAGAAGGCATATATATTTACAAGCGTGGAGTTGTTAGGGTTTAGATGGAGGTAGACAAAGGAAACATTAAAATTGGGCGTCCGTAATCTTACTACTCTACTGAACAAGTTTATGGAAAGTGTCAAAAATGGAATTGAGCCTTTTCCATATTTTTAAACACTAGTAAAATGGGAAATAGGTGAATGTTAAACATGGTAAATGGATACGAAAACGATAATCAACATAAATGGATCCTTTCCTTTCACCTAAGACAAGACGCATCAACTATCAGAAAGAAAGAAAGAAAGAAAGAAAGAAAGAAAGAAAGAAAGAAAGAAAATGTCTTTGACAGACAAATCGAATAAGAGAGGATAGTTTGAGGCCATGCTGGCTAGGGTTTATAAGGTTGGAGTACCTGGAATTGAATATTATTTGACAATGGAAACGGACGACGACTGTAGAGAGAAGAAGATCAGAGCAAGGTGGAGGAGGAGGAAGAAGATTAGTTTTTATTTTCCTGGATTGGATCTCGTGCAGTTTAGCGGATACTCGTGGAGCAGATCTAACTACCTAACCTAGCTTGGATATCGTGTAGTGTAATTTTCCATGGGACTTTCGAGGGAAGGAAGGAAGGAAAAGTTGTACTTTTTTGATAGACATATACATACCTTATTTCATATAAAATATACTACAGGCATGGAATATTATTAGCTGATTAAGGAAAAGGAAACCGAGAAAAGGAAATAAACTGGACCAGCTAGCTAGCCAACCCTAAAAAAAGGAAATAAATTAGGAAGGAGTTTTGGGGCGGGAGAGCGTTTGACTTGGCGAGATCTTCTTATTTAGGACCCCAAAAAAACAGCAAAGATGAACTCTGAGATATTACATATGTGTGTATATATATATATATATATATATATAGAGAGAGAGAGAGAGAAGGAACTTTCTTCTTTTTCTTTCAAAGGGTCCATTCAAAGATGCACAAAATTACATGAAATTGACTTGGAGGAAAATAGCATGAAATCGGTGCAAATAATGAAGGTGCAAGTGAGCTCCTAATTTATTCATGTCGGTGGTTTACTATATTACCAACTATTCTCTTTATTAAATCCTTTTGAAACCTTCATCACTTGCACTTAGTGCTAAAAGTCCCACTTAAGTTAAGTACCGTAATACTCTTCAAAAGGAAAAAAAAAAGGTATATGTCGTAATAAATAACGAAGTGAAAGGTTCATGCAAATTAAACTCTAGGAATGCCTCCTATACCTTCGCCGCAGACACAGCAACGAAAATGCATATAAAGATGATGAGCGAGGGAGGGAGGGAGGGCAAAGAAGAATTATATAAAACAAAGAATTAATAAATATATATACTTACACTGCTATCAGTATCAGTATGGATGGTACGGAGAGAGAGAGAGAGAAGGAGGTAAAATCAGCGGAGGAGTAGGGGAAGGAAAATAGTCCCCCTGGTGCAGAGGCTAAGGAGACGAGGAACCAAGCAAATTAAGTAAGGGATGAACCAACTTCTTCCATTCTAAACAACAGAGAGAGAAAGAAAATCAAAGAGCGTTAGGGATTGTTAGGAATATAAATGCGAGAGGGTCAGGCTGTGCAGGTCATTAATATATATAGTCAGAGGCATATCCTATAGAGAGAGAAAGCAGACCAACAAAGTAATGGATCGGATCATTCAGAGATTTTCGAAGCATGTTGTGCTTTTTTGACATGACTCTTTGTACCATTTTCCATCGGAAATTAAAAGAAATCTTAATATATAACATCAAATTCCTTATTCCTCGTGTCTCCATTACGGAACTGTATGTATACTTGAGACAATAATTTAAGGTCAAATACAATTAGGAAGGAACCCCTATGATTCATTACATTCATAAGTTATAGAAAATTTGGTGGTCTATGTTCGATCCTTACTCTCTTCTTTATGTCTTTGTAAAATTAATCTAGTCAATAAATTACAAAATTTTGTAGTAGATTGAATTTGCAAGATTTATAGACTCGGCTCTCTTTTTCAGGATTAGGTCTCCTTCCGTCCTTTGGAACTTGATGCCCTATTATTCACTGATCTCCCAACTTAGTATATGCACTTAGGTGCGGATGTTTAACCCTACAAAAAATATAAGTTATAGAAACAACAATATAATGAAATTGGGTCTCTCTTGTTGACCATATTGTACCAGCAAATAACATTGGGGTGCAAATTGAGGGAAAAAAAGTTTTCAAAAAAGTTTTAAAATTTTGATATCAGAAAAATGAGAAGAAATTTGAAAAAGATCAATCTTAATTCTCGACGACCGTTCTGTTAAGATTTTCCGAGGCCGCCGGCAATGGACTGTGAGAGAGAGGAGGGAGGGAGGGTGTTGCACCCGCGCCCATGAGTTTGAAACAACACTGTACAAATATGTCATGTCTTACTTTTTTTTTTGTGAACTAGAGAGCCAATAAAACATCCAATTATTATTCTAAAGGTGTTAACATTCGTGGCAAAAAGGGGACAATCCAGCTCGAACTCCTTTATCGTAGAATTTGAGGTGATGGTGGGGGAGTGTCGGGGTGCTTGTCTAGTACGTTGGTGAATGGTTCTGGATTTTGTATGAATTAGACGGTCCTTCTAGTTCTTGCTGCTGTAATATCCACGATAAGTTTTATTGACAAGTAAAATTTATTTATTAATAATTTTATTTACAACTTTTTTTAGGGAAATGTAACTCAGCCTTGTATTAATCAAGTAGTCATGTTACATTGGCTAAAAGCAAATATATAGAAGTAAAATTAGACATAACACAACAAAGGGTAGACATAGTATAAATGACCCTCAAATACATCATGAAAAAGTTAAATTCTATGACAATAATATCAGCTACGAGAGTTGATAGCTTCTCAAAAAGAAGAACCATGTCAAACCAATGCAAATCAAAACTGCTAAAATTACATCGAAGATGCAACAATGCGTAGATGAAACCTTCGTTACACCACACGTATATCCGAAAAAAGTCGAATGAATTTAACCAAGATCGAAATACCCACGAGGTGGAAAAAGATAGACAGTAAATAAATCTGGATAAAGCATAAAGCATAAGAGTAACAACACAGATTTAACATAAAATAAGCATAAATACGAACAACAAACCGGAGGGGCGGTCTGAAGTCACCAACCACTCCGGTACTCAGATGGGCCCCGCTCTGGCTAACGACAAAGTTTTAGAATAGGGTATCCCTAGTTTTAGTTATTTACAACTTATTTAGTGTAGAATTTCTTCTTGCAAGATTGCGATCGCTGGCCTAAGTAAAACTCTACCAAGATAAATAAATCATAACATCAACATTCAATAAATTTTTTTTGAAACAATAAAACATCAAATTTTATAATTTAAGTTAAATTATAGAAGGTTCTCCCGTTCTAATTTTAAATCATAAACATAATGAATATGTGAAGATTATATCAAATATTTTTTGTATAAAATTATGTCTAGTATATCAATAAAGAAAATTAGATTTCACCAAAAAATAAAAAAAATTAGAATTATATGCACCTTGAATATGGGCTTCAGTATCGTCTATACTTACAGCATATTCTAGAATATTTGAGAACTTTATTACAATTTACAAGTAAAAAATAGGGTATAGTTAAAGTATGGTTCAAAGTTGGATAAAAGATAAGAATGGTAGGATAAGAAATCATGAGATTCATACCTACCCTAAACCCACATCAAAAAATGAAGAGCAAATTGCCCTCAGGTTCCTGGTGTTTGCTTAAATTACTGTTTTTGTCCCTGCTGTTTCGAAATTAAAATTTTGATCCCCTAGTTTATTTTTATTATACTCTCAGGTCCCTCCCGGACCCACAGCTGATGTCATCAATTTTTTAGTCATAAAAATGACTATTATACCCTTACATTTAAATAAAAAATAGCTCCGGTCAGAGACATTCCCCGGTCATCTTCTACGTTCTGTTTTTCGGCTCCGTCGTAGTCGCTCCAATCCCCGACCGAACCTCAACCCGCCGACTTTGCTAGGAAATTCGCCGCCGGCTTCTTATCTCTTCGAGGATAGGGCTCCAATCCCCGTTCCCAGGGGATGACCCGTAGGTGGGGCACGGAGAGCGACCACCTCGCCACCACCAGCGTCGTTGAGGCTGCGCTCCACCGGTGGTTTGTACACTGCCATTTCTTCTGGAATCCCGATGATGGTGTTTGATTTGGACCGACGGATGTCATCGTTGACCGTCGGAGGAGGTAGATTAATTTTTGTTTTTTATTGAAGGGGTATAATTGTCATTTAAAAAAAAGTAAATGATGACATCAGCGAGGGACCTGAGAGTACAATAAAAGCAAACTAGGGGGATCAAAATTTCGATTTCGAAACAGCAGGGACAAAAACAGTGATTTAAGCAAATACCAGGGACCTGAGGACAATTTGCTCAAAAATGAACCATACTTATACACTACTATAGACCAACCAATAAAGGTAAGACCCAACCCACAGAATATGAATATTTCTTTCATCCTTAACTCAAACACCCCACCTGCATAAGGAATCAAATTCCCTGAAATTTAACCCCACTTGTTACCCCACACAAAGCCCATACTTGCGAATACCTCAGGCCCATCCCAATAAATTGAAAAGCCACTTATCGTCCACTACAAGAGTCGCAGCTTCACTTCACGATTGGATGTTTCCTCATGCTAACTATTTTCATCTAAAGACCATAGCAACACAATGATTACAATACTCCTTGTTTTGAGGGAGTTCAGTTTCCCCATATTGCTTTTTAGTAAAAATATGATCAACTGCTAAGTCCAAACATGAAATCAGTCGAGCGACCATTTTGGTTCCTTGTCCAGTTGTCCGCCCACTGCATTCTAATCCAAATAATCACTTGCTTCCTTCTGGTCCAAACAGACATTACGGTGTCAACTTATGTCAATTGTTTACTGTCGTTGACTCACCTCTAACCTGAATGAAGAGAAGTAAAAAACTGTACTCGCCATCAATTACCTCGATCCAGTAGACTGCTTACATGTCATTAACAGACAACTTTGCATTATGATCTGATCTGTGTATGTGTACACTGTCTGTCTTCTTCTTGAAGAGTACCACTTATACCGAGTTCGGCGACCACTTTCGGTGTACAAATGTGGGTGACCTTTGCTAGTATTGAGACATTTCGAGAACTAACACAGATCAACTGCTTTATTATGTACCCCTCACCTAAGCATGTGCTACCATATCAACCATCCCAAACTTTGGCGTTCTCAGCATTTGACACACAGAATGACCAGATACCAAGCAAAAAAAGTTTGCAATCGTAGGTCATTTCGACAAATACATTATAATCCATGCCTATTTAATCCCGAATGGCACACAACAAATCAACTGAAAGATCTCCATCGATGTAGCAGGGATTAGATAACAATAGAACAACTCGTCCAACATTTTGCAGAACCACAGAACCCAGAAACTAAAACACGCGGCAGATCATCAGCCCCGAGAATCACAGAAATGCATCCTTCTCCAGTAACTTGAGCACTTCATGCTGATTGTTGAGCTTGGCAACATCTATGGGCGTTTTCCCATCCATGTTCTGGAGAGTGCTGAAAACATCAAGGAACTACATTGTCAGTGGCCTTGGAGTAAACCACACCATATATATATGCAGAAAGAGTATGTCATTGACTTACACAGCAGCACCATTTTCCAGTAGAAGGGCTACACACTCCTTTCTTCCATAACCAGCAGCATAATGCAACGCTGTATTCTTGTTCTTATCCAGTGCATCAACAGCTGCTCCAGCCTCGAGAAGGATTTGGGAACACTTCACCTGAACAATAGAAACCAGACAAAAACATTTACTGCTAAATCTGTTCTCTGTCAACTGTTGGTACAACTAAGCAAACACAACAGAACAAAGGCCCTACAGGAAGTAAACCAACTGGCCAACTACTGTCCAATGAGGTAAAAAAAAAAAAATTAAGTTCAAACCACTAATGCCCTTCAACCACAGAGAAGCTAAAGAGTTGGTGAAACAAGAAAAAGACTATGTAAGCCAAACCTCCCCGTATCCACAGGCAAAGTGCAATGCCGTTCTTCCCTCAGAATCCTCTTCATCCTTGTCGGCACCAGCGGCTAAAGCATTTTTCAGACCCTGAAAACAAGCGTAAAATTATAAAACCATTTCTACATGGATGAAATTCTTTTTGTATAAGAAGTGGCGAGCTGGCAACAACACATGCAAGGAGAACAATGGCTTAAGTAAATAAGATAGTGAGAATGCATCCAATACTTGGCCAAACTTGGAATAGTCTTGTTGTGATCTGACCCTAAGATATCATCTGAGACAATTTCCTATTATCTATCATGATCCGGCTCCCCTCATTTTGAGTACATGGAACAAGTTTTAAGAAGTCAAAAGTATAGTGATACAATGAGAATCTTAGATCAAACTCTTTCAACAGAAAGTCCCAGCTGCAATAAGTAATTGAACAAAGGGTGACATTCATCACATCTAACAGTACAAATAAAAGACGGGATTAGTAATGATACCTCAGCGTCGCCAGTGCTAGCACAACTGTGGACAATGGACTCATCTTCATTTCCTTCATCTACTTCATCTCGAGCAGGATCTGCGGAAGTTGTTCCTTCTCCAGAAACTGCAAGGCCCATTGCCTCCCCCAACTTCTGCAGGACATCCTTGTCATTCCAATACCTGGTGAAACACAAAATTCATTACCAGGCAGGGATCTTCAGCCAGTTGGATAGATATATATATATATATATATATATATGCCTCCCCTCCATCACAATTTAATAAAGATATTCCAGTCGTGTGACCTCACCTCATCATGGCTGCTGGACCACCGGTCTCTATCTCTTCAAGAATAGGCTTCAAAGAAGGATCTTCTTTGATCCGAGCCATGCGCTCCTCAATCTGGTCCTTCTGAGTTGGGTTTGTCAGACTCTCAAGCATTTGAGACATGGACGGATCCTAAAAAAGATTTCCAAGCTTAATTTTGAACCACAAGAAATGAAGAAAGGTGAAAGAGAAGGGGGAAGTATACCTACCTGCATTAGTGCATTGCCAAGGCGTTCAGCCATGGTCATAAATTGAGGATTCTGCATAACCTGTTGCATTGTAGAATAGTATTGCTGGGTATCAAACTGAGGGATGCCTTCATCCGCTGCTGCTGCTCCAGAAGCACCATGAAGAGTTTTCTGAAGCTGTTCGGCCATCTGATTGAATGAAGGATCTCTGGCTATTTGCTCAGCCAGATCCTTGATGCTTGGGTCCTGCGAAGAAAGAAGCAATCTGTAGATCAAATGTCGTGCCGAGAAATAACCCCAAACTAATTGTAAGACAGTCCAAAACCAGGTTTAGATGCCTCATAATTGGACAAAAGAAATATATATTTATGTAACTTCCCAGAGAAGAATTTCCTCAACTGAGTCTGAGACTGAATAATTAATATGCATGATGATTACTCCGAAAAGAGAATTACTTGGCAATTGAAATCTGGCTCAATTGGCCTTGGGGGTACAGTAGTAGTAGTAGTAGTAGTAGTAGTAGTAGTAGTAGTAAAGGAAAGGGGAATTACATTGAGGAGGCCGGACATGGCGGAGAAATCAAAGGGGTTGGGAGGGAATCCTGCTCCTGCTCCTCCTCCTCCTCCTCCAAGAGGAGACGGAGCTGACTGGGACTGGGACTCCTCCTCCTCCCCCGCCTTGTTCTCGTCTATCCAAGTCAACAAACATCGAAGCAAGTGGGAATCAATCGCATCAAAAATCACCAGATAGATAGATAAAGAGTAAAGAATCAGATAATTGTTGAGAGATTACCCTTGTTCAAATTGGAAGCCATTACTCACACGCAAGCAGCTGCTAATAATTAATAAATAGAAAAGAAGATGAATAATTGTGTGAGAGAAGGGAATCAATCAATCAATCAGGGATCGGACACAACAACAACAACAACAACTACTACTACTACTACTCCTCCTCCTCCAGTAAAAGATTGGGAGATTTTATCGTACCGCAGAGAGAGAAACCCTATGGATTGGAGCAGAGAGCGGTAGGGCGACGTAATGTTATTATTCAACACCACCACCGCACAACTAAGTCAATACAATTACAGACACACACACCAATTAAAACCAAACCAAACCAAACCAAACAAGAAAGATAGATAGATAGGGAAGACCGACCGACCCACTTCTATCTCATTTTCCAGCCCATCATGTCCACCGCCCAACTAACGTTTCGTTTCTTTATGACCCATGGCCCAGCCCATCATGGTCCATGCTATTACTATGAGGTAACCAACCTTTCTCATAGTTTATTTCTCAAAAACAAAATTTTTTTTACATAGTTTTAAAAAACGACCCAAGATTTCTCCTGTCCTCCAAGTCAATTGATCTGATCGGACCAGAATTTCAACTGGTCAACCTTTGTCGCTGTCCTCCATGTCGTGGGGAGAAAACCCATCTTTTTGTTGAGTAATTGATTTCACTTTTGTTCTGCTAAAAAAATTACAATAGATCTGACGAAGGAGCCAAGTCCAGTAAGGAGAGAAACCAAATTCCAAGAAGGAGAGGGAAGCTCTCTCTTCAAGAAAAAAAAAAGAAACAAACTCTCTGCCCCTTCACTCGACAAGCGTTCCTTCTCTCTTTAAGGAATTGAGGCTGTAATCTTAGTGGGTTTTCTTGGGCGGTGATTGGGTTTCAATTTTTGGATCTGCTAGCATAAATTTTGTCTTAATATGTTCTATGAAAATCTATTTTTCCTGAACTCTCTCTTTCACAACCATGTACTTGATGTCAATAAATTTTGACTTTGTTAAACTGCTGTTGTTTTTTTTGAGAAAGATCGCTGAGTTGTTATCACAGTAAATCTTCAATGGCCTTTCAATGCCATCTACCACACATGCGATAGCGACAATGGAAACCCTTTCCCTTCCCTTCCCAGAAAACCCCTTCCCTTCCCTTGAACCCCCTCGCCGCCGCCGTCCTTCACCATGCCTGATCCAGTAACCATCCTCAACCAATCCCTCTACCCTCCCTCCTCTCCCAAATCCCTCTCCCGCCCCTTCTCCCAAATCCCTCTCCCAAATCCCTGTCCCGTCCCTCTCCCAAACCCCTCTACCCTCCCTCCTTCTCCCAAATCCCCCTCCCGTCCCTCAACCGTTCCCTCCTCCTCTCCCGTCCCTTCTCCTCCCCTTAACCGATGGCTTCATCCTCTTCTTCCGTAAACTTGTTTGCTGACTTTCTTCCTAGACAGTGGCGCAGCGAAGACCTCAAGCATCTTTTCTGCAAAGTCTGCAAAGTCCTTGATGCTTATGTACCAGTCAAGCTCTCAAAGCGCAATTCCAGGTTTGGCTTTGTTCGGGTGCCTCCTGGCCAGGACTGTCTCAATGCCATCAAGGAGCTTCATGGGTCTTGGGTCGGCCAGCGAAGGATCTTAGTTGATGCCGCTCGTTTTGAGAAGTCCTCCAAAAATGCTCGGGGTCCTCCGGCTGTCAAACCCCGCCCTAATGGTTTTGCCTCGGATGCTGGCCTCAGATCTGATAAGTCCTTTATTTCGGCTCTTAGAGTTCCTAAAAGAGTGGCACTTTTTGCCTCTGCCTCTACCCCTTCACCTGCTCCCATGGTCTTCTCTCCCCCGACGGTTGATGACCGACTTCTCCGGAGCTCCATTCTCAAAGTCTCTCATGTCAAGCAGATCCTCACGCTACGTGAATCTCTTGGCGAGCTGAAGGTTCCGGTTGCTGATGTTCGGCCTCTCGGTGGACCTCATGCTCTTGTCACCTTCAAGAATCTGGCTGATAAGTCAAGTGCCTCTGGGCTCCTAAGCTCGACTTTCCCTGAAGTCCTAGACTGGTATCCTTCTTTTGTCCCATCTCAGCGTTTCGTCTGGTTGGAGTGTAACGGCATCCCCTTGAATGCTAGATGCTCTGAATTTTTTGAGAAGTTGGTCGAATCTCTTGGCTCCTTGGTTCTCGCTGAAGAAATGGGTTGCAGGGCCGATGTCTCTATACTATTAAGCTCTACTAGGCTCAATCATACCATCAATTGCTCTTTCCCAGCTCTTATCAGTGGTATTCGTTTTGATATTTTCGTAAGGGAGTTTCACTGGGATCAAGATCTCTTCTCTAGCGATCTTTGCAACTGGGATGGGCTCTCCTTTAGCTCGGATCCACCAGAAACTGTGGCTGATTCGGTCCCTTGCTTGGCTGGCGGCAACTCTCCAGGTCTCATGATGGATGGTATGATTCCACCTAGGGAGGTCTCGGTCGGGGCGGTCGGTATCCTTCCACCTGCTTCAGCGATGGCTTCTCTTCCCGAGGAGCAAGAAGGTAATGCTAACATCCCTTTGTCTTTTGAGGCACAGCTTCCAAATTCCAGCGTGGCAAATGATGGCCTGGTGAATGTTCCAATTCTTTTGGCGGGCCCTGGAATTCTGAATCTCTCCCATAGTCAGCAGGACCAGAATCAGGCTCCCCAGAATCGGGCCCGTCGCCAGGGACCCTTGCCCAGACCCTCCAAAGCTAATGGAAAGGAACCTATCCTGCCCCCACCGTATGATAGGATCAATATCGACCACAGGTCAGCCAAGCTATTGGCAAGGAAGCCGCCAAGATTAACAAACCATTCCCTCAATCTATTTCTGAATCACTATAGGCCTTTCCGTAGATTGCCCAAATGTAGAGTCAGCCCCCGCTCCTCCCAAGTCAAATTCTCTTGTAAGGACCAATCCAAGGTTTCTTCTCCTATTCAAGTGGACAATGATCAGATTTTGACAGCAGCTGCTGAGGCCTGGATGCTCGCTCTCTTAGCCGGCATTTCTTCCGAAGAACACGAGAATATCATGGTAGACGCCCTGACCTCTATTCTCCCTATTCCTGTCACAGTTGTCAACGAGTTGGATGTCGATTCTATGGCTACATCTACAGAGATTCAAGAAGTTTCAGCCTCTAAATGAACTGGCTGTTTTGGAATTCGAGGGGGATCAACGCATCCAGCAAGAAGAGGAAAGTTAGAGGAATGGTTAGGAAGAATATTGTTGGTTTTCTCGCTATAGCTGAATCTAAAGTTACGGCACCATCGTCTTGGTTAGCTCGTCAACTCTGGAAGCATGAGGCCATTGGTTGGGATGCTATTCCCTCCAATGGCAGGTCTGGTGGGATTGTTGCTGTTTGGAGTGTTAATTTCTTTCAGTGCAATTCGGTTATGAGGGGCAATAATTGGCTGTGCCTGGATGGTTCTATTATTTCTCTTGACAGACGTTGTTGTATCCTTGTGGTTTATGCTCCATCTTTACTGGCTGATCAGATCGCTGTTTGGAACGAAATTATTGATCTGAAGGAGTCCATTGGCGGCGATCTCTGGATTTCTCTTGGTGACTTCAATGCGGTGGTTTCTAGGAGTGAAAGAAGGGGAGATTCTGATTACGGCATTCCGGCTTCTGGACATTTTAGAAGTTTAATTGATGATCTTTGTCTTATTGATTTGCCTCTTATTGGCAGGAGATTTACCTGGAGTAGTTCTACTGCAGCTAGCCGTATTGACCGCGTGCTTGTCTCTCCGAACTGGCTGCAATTTTTTCCTGAGTCTAGTCTCTGGGGGCTTTGCAAGTGGACTTCCGACCACAATCCGATTCTCCTAAAGACTTCGGACGTCAACTGGGGGCCTAAGCCATTTCATTTTGTTTCGGCTTGGCTTCTTAACCCCGACTTCAAAGATAAGGTCGCTAATTGGTGGAACTCTTTTGACTTGCAGGTTTCAGGGTCGAACAAGGTTATTTTGAAGCTAAAGCTCCTAAAGGCCGAGCTTCGTAAATGGCACCCCTTGCCTCTCAATGAGCTGGAGGAGGAGGTTCAGGCACTTGGCGAGGAGATAGATGAGCTTGGCAGGCTTGAAGAAGTGGCTGATCTCTCCGAGACGCGAGCGATACGTCGCACCTCTGCTCAAAATGATTTATGGTTCAAGCATCGACTGGTTGATTCTATGTGGCGTCAGCGGTCCCGTCTCTCTTGGGGCAAAGATGGGGATCGCAACACCAAGTTTTTCCATGCAGCTTCCAAAATTTGTTCTAAGACTAACTTTATTGGTGAAATTCGGTATGGTGGTGTCACTTTTTCAGACCCTGATGGGATCAAGCGTGCGGCTGAAATCTATTTTGAAAACCAGTTTAAGGAGGTCACTTGGAAAAGGCCTACTATTGATCGTGATCTCTTTGATAAAATCAGTAGTGATGCAGCTTCAGCCCTTGATCGCCTTCCTTCTTTTGAGGAGGTTAAAGCTGCTGTTTGGGCCTGTGATTCTGATAAAGCCCCAGGTCCAGATGGTTACTGTTTCACTTTCTTCAAGGGGTGTTGGGATATTGTGGCTACTGATGTTTGTGATTTTGTGATTAGTTTTTTCAGCTATCCGACCCTTCCAGTAGAGGTTAAAGCGTCTTTTGTGTCCTTGATCCCAAAGAAGCATGGCTCTAAGAATTTTGCTGATTTCAGACCTATCTCTCTCATTGGGAGCCTTTATAAGATCATATCGAAGATTTTATCATTGCGACTTTGTGGTGTCATTGGCCAGGTGATTGGTTCTGAGCAGTCTGCTTTCCTTGAAGGGCGTCAAATTACAGATGGTGCTCTCATTTGCAGCGAGGTTATTTCCTTCTTGAAGAAATCAAGGTCTCCTGGTGTTCTAGTTAAGCTCAATTTTAAAAAGGCCTTTGACTGTGTCTATTGGGATTACATTAAAGAATTACTCATCGCTATGGGTTTTGGATCTCGTTGGAGAGTTTGGGTATCGAGTTGCATTAGAGGCGCTTCTGCTTCGGTTCTCATTAACGGTTCTCCGACGGGGCTCTTCCGCATGGAGAGGGGGTTGCGTCAGGGCGACCCTCTCTCGCCCTACCTTTTTCTTATGGTGGCGGAAGGCCTTCGCCGTATTATTCTGAAGGCCGAGAGTTCAGGTTTGATTAGTGGGATTCATCTCTCGGGTAATTTTGGCAGCCTCTGTATGTTGCAGTATGCTGACGACACCCTTCTCTTCTCGAATGCCTGCTCTACGAGTCTGAAGAATCTTAAATATTTGCTGGCACTCTTCTCATTGGTCTCCGGGCTCTCTCTCAATTTCGAAAAGTGCTATATTACTGGACTCAATACAGACAATATTTGGCTCTCTGAAATCACTAATAGTTGGGGTTGCAAGATGCAGGCATTACCTTTAAAGTATTTAGGTTTTCCGATCGGTTCTTCACTGAAGGGAAAGGCGGTTTGGGAACCTGTTCTTGAGACTTTGGACAACCGTCTTGCCTCTTAGAAGGGGAGTCTCCTCTCAATTGGGGGAAGAGTTACTATAGTGAAGGTGGTTCTCTCTAACCTGCCTATTTACTTCATGTCCCTATTTCAGATCCCTACTGGTGTTCGTCATAATATTGAGGGCAAGTTTCGGCGATTTCTTTGGGGAGGTGATGCTTCCAAGCGCTGTCTTTCCTTTGTCCCTTGGTGCCATGCTTGTCTCCCTATGGAGTGCGGTGGTCTAGGCATACCTAGTATTGATCTAAAAAATGAGGCTCTTCTGCTTAAATGGATTTGGCGTTTCATCAACGAGCCTGATGCTCTTTGGGTGAAAGTTATCTCTGCAATTCATGGTCCGCCTGATTCTGCTTTGGTTTTCCCACTGTCTAAAGTCTCGGTAACGCTCGCCGAAATGGTGTGTGGCTTAATATCTGGAAACTTGCTGTCTCGGATGTTCCCATTGCAAAAAAGTTCTCCTGCAATATTGGTGTTTCTTTGAGATCCGGTAATAATGTGCTTTTCTGGAAGGATCTTTGGGCGACCATTACTCCTTTATGCCTGGCCTTCCAGAGACGTTTTCGTACGAGCCTTAACAAAGACGATGTTATTAGCTGCTGTGGTCATTGGCTTGAGTCCCGGTGGGTTTGGTCCCTATCTTGGCGACGTGAATTGCGGATTGGTGAACAAGATCTTTTAGAGGATCTCTATCGTATCATTAACGTTCTGCCTCGTAGCTTTGGCTCTACCTGTTCGGATGGTTATTCGTGGCTGCCAGACCCTTCCGGTGGTTTCTCTACCAAGATTCTTTACTCTTCCATGTTTAATGGCTTTTCGATCTCGGCTCCTAAGGTGCTTCAGAAAGGTATGATTCGTCTTATTCCTTTGAAAGTTGTTGTTTTTTGTGGATGGCTTTGCAGGGCAAGATCAAGACTAGAGACAACCTTGCGAGAATTGGCCTTATTGGTCATGGCAGCTCTTCGTGCGTCCTTTGCAATCTGAATTCGGAGTCCTCCAGCCACATTTTGCTCTATTGCTCTTTCTCTGTTCGGGTGTGGAACCATTTCGCCAAGCTCCTCGGTATTAGTTGGTGTTCTTGTGGTTCGCTGTTGGGCAGCTTGGATGCTTGGGTTGCTCTTGTACACGGCCGCCCCTTGAAGAATTTTTGGTACATCCTTTTTGCGGCGGTTTGTTGGAATATTTGGAAGCTTCGTAATCATGTTATCTTCAATGGGGGCAATGTTATTTTCAACCGGTTGATCCTTGCTATTGAGAGATGCTTTTCTGAATGGTCTTTATGGAGCAGTCAAGTAGCTGATTTGCATAGGCAGGATGTTCTTTTGTCCCTCATGGCTACAAGCGCTCCTTGATGTTTCGGTTCGTGCGGTCCTCATTGGTTTCTCTCATGGAGTTTTTAGTGTTTTCGTTGATCTGTGGTTGCTGCGACTTTTTTTCTTGCTTTTTTGTTCCTTTTTCTAGATGACGGTGTGGTATTGAATTCGCGATTTCAACGTCAAGATAGGTTTTCCTATCGGGGTACTCTTTCCCTACCACACATTTTTCCCTCTGGATTTTGGTGTGGTAGGGTTTTGACGAGACCGGCGGTCGCAACCCCGTTCGGCACCATAGCAGGGGGAATACCATACTAAGTAAGATGTATATATCATGGCGACTCTTAATTTACTTACCTTTCAAAAAAAAAATGCCATCTACCACACGTAGTCCAGTGACAAAGTTTCGTATCCAATTTTTACTAAGACTGTAATCTTAGCAAACTGTAGAGAACCTTTTAGTAATTATGACATAGAACAAAGAAATGAGGATAATTTGTCTAAAATTAAAACCAAAAAATATTTATCTCCCCTTCACGACATCCCAATGAAACCCGACCCACTTTCTAACTCTCATGTATGTATTCATTTTTTGGGTTAATTACATTTATAAAAAACGTCTTCCAATTGTATACATATAGAGAATACAATTTTTTTACTATTTGAAAAAGTTCTTCTATTGGCTATTAAATATTTTATTTTAATCAATAAAAATTTAATGAAACAAGAATGTACGATTTCTCTTCCAAAATTTTAATTTTTAGAATAAACAGTCAAATCTTCGGTCCAATATTTACCATTTGAGTCAGGTTTCAAATATTTTTAGTTTTGGATCCTGTTAGATAGAGGAGGGGAGGGAGTTATCTAATTTGAGTATTTGACTTTTAAAAAGATTTAGTTTGTGTTTAAATCCCATATGTTTGGCAACTTATTTACGTTTTAATAAATTCGAATTCAAAGTATTAGATGTAGTACCTTTCCAACCACACGAAGGTTATCCTCGTTGTCGATATCATGATTTTAATCCAACAGTTTGATGTTTAATCGATGAAGCTTTACTAAAGTTTGGGTTACTATGGCTTTAATTAAAATGGGAGTTAGATTTATGATGGCCGAAAGTTGGGGTTTAAATTAAATTTGGGATTTTTTTCCGAAAAATTTGGCCGGAGAAGATGATAAGTTTTTTAGATTTCTTGTTTAGGGGCATAAAGGTCATTTCAATGACAAAAAAATGCTGATGTCAGATAGGGACCCGAGAGTATCTAAAAGTTAACACAGAGATGGTAAAATTATATTTTGAAACCAAGGGATCCGTGAAGAAGGGTGACCAAATACCAAGGACAAAGGGGTAATTTACCCATAATTTTTTTTGTTGCCAACTATATGCAGAGAATTTATTAGGCTGTACATATGAGAATTTTTAAAGTACCGAATTTTTTTTGGGCAAATTGCCCTCGGCTCCTTGGGATTTGTTTAAATCACAGTTTTAGCTCCTCTTGTTTCGAAATCAAAAATTTGGTCCCCTAATTTATTTTTATTAAACTCTAAAGTCCATCGCTGATGTCATGTTATTTTTTTAGTCATAAAAATGACTATTATGCCCTTCCATCTAAATAAAAATAAGCTCCGGCGGAGGGTCATCTTCTCCGGCGAGACGAACACCGGAATATGACTTCGAACACCCAAATCACCCAAATCGGCGAGAGGGTCATCTTCTCTGGCTTGGAAGCAGCCCTCCTCCATCACACCTCCTCCCTTCGCCGCGTCAGCCTCCAGCGTCCGGCTTGGAACCAAACAACAAGAACACAATCTCTTCACAAAATTTCCCCAAATTCAAATTCCCCGATCTCAGAAAGCAGCCAGCAATTCACATACCCAGAAAATAATTAACAAAGCAACCAAAAAAATATTAAAATAATCCACCAGAATTACAGCCGAGGGGAGCCAAAATCAAGGAGAAACAGTACCTAACTTGAAGCCTCCAACACCAAACGAAGGCAAAGGGTGGTCTTTTTTTCCAAATTACAAATAAATTATAAAAATCGAAAGCCCTCCAATTGAACCGGCGAGACTGAGAAGGGGGAGGCGGCGAGACCGAGTAGGGGGAGGTGGCGAGACCGAGTGGGGGTTTGGGGGTCAAATTGTGGAGAGACGATGGGTGGTTGAGCCGGCGGTGGGTGCAAATTTACGGCGGAAATAGGCCTCGGTGCAAATCAGTGTATTTTCTAGGAAAATCGCCGGAAAACATGGAAGAAGATGGTCGGTAAATGAACATATATTTTTATTTTTTTTATTGAAAGGTATAATTGCCATTTTTAAAATAAATCGAATGATGATATCAGCAAAAAATTTTAGAGTTCAATAAAAATAAATTAGGAATCAAATTTTTAATTTCAAAACAAGATAGGTAAAATAGTATAAGCAAACCAGGGCAATTTGCCAATTTTTTGTTGTTGTTGAGAAAAGTACCGAATATTCTTGGACCACGGTATTGATGACCTACATAATTATGGAGATACCCTTTTTAATACGTGTGCGCCGTACTTTGTAAAAAACTATTCATTTATATAAAAAAGAAATACTGGGTATTATTGCAAATAATTGCAGATCGTCTAGGCCTCCAGGTATATTTTCGTACTTAAAACGACTTTCTAGAGTATAAAATATAATTTGTTTTCCTATAGTTAATCGGTATTCAATTTTTTCTTGATAAGTGTAAAATTTTTTAATCCCTACATAGATGTATGCACTAGTAAAGTGAAAAAAAATTGTGTAGCTTGACCAAGAGGAGAGATTCGAATGATAAATGTTGTAGATTTGCAAAACGTTCTAATCTGTATAACAATGGCCATATGATTATTAAATATGTTCATTGCTAGAATTCGGCTGTGAACATTTTCTAGAATTAAATAAGAAAAAATCAATTTTTTCATAAAATTTTTAAAAATAACAGAAAGAAAAGACCCTTCAGATTCATGCAGAAGGCCATTGTTATATACGTCGCCCCACTCCCGCCCTCCACACTCTGAGTGCTAACCTCTTTGGATCCAACCGCCACTTTCTCTAAGGATGCTTGAATGTCACTCACTTTCTCCCCTCACTTTGGGATTGTACTTATGTACTTCCTAGATGCCTAATAACGAGGCCATTTACTACTCTATGTTGTAAAACTCACGTAACAAACTTTTAATATTCTCACTATGAGTGTTGGTCTAATCGATATAAAATGTATGAATATTAAATTTTTGAGTTCGAATTGTATAAATGGAACAAACACAGCAGAAAGAGCCCAATTAGTAGGTAATACTACTTTAATTCTGTGTTAGTCGGTACTTGTGTCTATTGTAATTTACCTAAAAAAAAGTTGATTGATTACGTTAGCGAAGGACCCGAAAGTATAATAAAACTAAATTAAAGACCGTTTTAATTTTTTTGAAAATACAAAAATCTAGTAGACGAATATCACAGCCCAATAGTTTGAGGATAATTTACAGTAACATAAATATTATACTGTTCCGGTTCTAATACGGATGTGACTTCCGACTCCCCAAAAAATTATCATAAATTCTTTTTTACCAGATAAAAGTTAGTCAACCAAATATTCTTAACAAAAATACCCCTACCATTAAGCAATGCAGTTCGTTCTTCAAGTTGCTATATTCAAATTGTAAATCATCTTATAACCAGATTTTCGTGGTGAACAGAATTTGAACCTGGTCATTTTCCACTCTACTTCATCTTTCTTTTCTATTATTAGAGCAAGTGGTGTACTCATAACTGGATTTGGATTGGGTACAGAATGCCTCCATTCCGAACCGTTTGGAGTGAAGACACGCAGAGACTTTTTTTGCAAAAATGCTAAAAATTGGGGACCAAAATAAAAAAAGTCACGCACATGTATTGTAAACGGGACATGCCGTTATCGCAAAACAAAGGCCAGTATCACATAACGGCGCATGCCGGTATGATAAACGAGAAATGCCAACGCGGTCCCCTTCACTCCAAACTGTCCAGAATAATTTTCTTCACTCCTGACCCAATCCAAATCGCTCGTAACTAACCTTTCTTTTTCTTCTTTCCATACCTTTTTTCTTTGTCTTAAAACCCAAAGCTTACCCACGCCTTAATTCCGAACGTCTTCGTCGTGAACGCCTTAATTTTTACTAGATTATAACTTCGTGGGTTCATCAGACGGGCCAGCACCATAACTTGGCCCATTTCAAGGTGAGTTTTGGCTTGGGCCAGAAGACCCAAAACCATTAGGCCCAGGAGAAGGGCGATACACTGTATGGTTTGGAAGATCCTACGTTACTACTTCCACTCTCTTGTTAACAACAGACTGGTTCCGTTCTATGTCGCCGCAGACTGTTATTCTGATGGTCTTTTTGGTTGAACTCTCTTTGGACATTCGAATGATGAACGTGGTACAATTTTGCTGTGCTAGGGAGACATGAAGCTTACTTTGCCTGATAGGAAAATCATAGAGATCTGCAATAATTTGGTTATTATATAATTTTCTTGGTTATATGTACGTTTAAGGCTTAGCCGGTTAGAAATGCCTATTTTTCTTTATTAAATCAAATCCACGTTTGATCTATGATTGATCAGTTTACTATTGTAACTATTGTGATAATGTATCACAGAACATGTAATAAGTTACGACAGGATAGAAAGCAATATGACAATGGAAGACCTTAACTCTCAATGAAGTGGTGTAGGCCATCATGGGAGAGTAGCTGCGAAGTGGACGGCAGAGAATGCCACGATCGCCCCACTATCATAAGTAGGGCTAGTACCGGGATCGATAAATGGTAGAAGCTCTTCAACCACTTGCCATTCTTTGGTGACCAAGTTGTAGGATGCAGTATTAAAAGAAGTGCTATCACTTAATAAGATAACATCCCGGTTGTTCGGATGGAAAGAAAACAACAGTGTGAAGTAAGCTTCGTTGCTTCGTTGCTTTCTTCAGCCATGTAGCGAACTTGGTTGAGGAAACTTGGAGCACCGATAGAGCTGAAGAGATTGCGAAGAAGAATCCTACGTTCGAAACACCACTCTCCTCCGTGATCACCATGTCCCTTTTCTTTTAACTTGGAAAAAGACACCTTAAATTCCACTGCGTTCATCCCCATCTGCACAAGGACAACCGACCCTTCTACCACCTGAAATCTCACGGCGGGATGTACGGGACCATTGTGACCGAACACATCGCACACACATCTGTAGTCCCTAATTCTCAGACCTGTTCATACACTCCATTGCCTTGTCTCAGAACAATATGTCACAACACTACAATCTCCTGTACCGTCGCGGCGAAGTTCAATGAAAACAACTCTATACCGATAGCTGGCATTGGCACCTCCACATGGTTGTTGAGGGTCGTAGAAAGATTCACAAACAAAGCCCACTCTACGATAACTCAGGGGAGGACTAGGTTCATACATGGGGAGCTCGACTTGCTCCTTGGTCAAGGGGTTGAAGATATAATCAACAAGGGGGTCCGTCTTATGGTCGGAGCATAACAACAAATCATTAAACGAGCTCTCAACTCGGTAGCTTGTCCTTGGAAGCAAACATGACCCACTGGTAATCCTTGTTTCTTCTTTTATGGAACGATAGGTTAGGAACCAGAGCAGCTGGTCGGGGTCGAAGTTGGCCCCATAATTCTTCTCTCGGTGTTGTTCAATAAAGCGAGTGACAAAATATCTGTCGGAGATTAAAGAATTCCAGTGCTTGGAAACACACTTACACCGGAGTGCAGATTTTGCAGAGGGGAGATGACAGAGAATTTCCATCTTGTTGCAGCGGCTGATCCGATCGAGTGAGAGACCTTAAAAGGGTCTGGGGAATGGGGATTCCATCTCTCCAAATTAACAAACTACCGTATTGTTGATAACAAGGAGCGGAGGGGTGTAATTTATAGTTGATTGGCCTAACTTCCTAAACCCACGGGGAACAAAATAATGGTTGATTTCCCTAACACAAATTTATTCTAACTGCTTAAATAGTTAATTTGATAGAGATGGAATCGTACACAACCTCAAACTATTTCCAGCTTTTTAGGTTGAAACCGTCCAATATTCAATATATATATATAAAATCAGATATCTCTGTATTAATTAGTATTTATCTTTGGCAGTAAAAAATCTACAATGACTTATCCGGTACAAATTCTCTAAATTAATAAAAAGTCTCCGTCCAAATAACTTTAAATTAATAGTTAATTGAAATAAAAGAAAAGTTAACCCCAAGGACTTAATTGAAATAAAAGAAAAGTTACAAACTAACGATGTGGACTAAACTGGAAAGTATTGAAACACAAATGCTCGGCCCTTGAACTTGTCCGCGACCTTAACTTGAGCCCATCAGTGTGCCTCGCGCCCAACGGCTACTAACCGTTAAAATCTGTTATAACTAACCAACGGCTAGTAGCCGTTGTCTAGGGCTGAGTAATATTCGGGTTCGTGGGTTTCTATCCTCTGTTGAGCCCGACACCGATTAGCATTTGTCCATAAAAATGACACCGACCAAATAATTATTCCTCTCTTACCGACGGTATTGCGGGTTGACGATGGGGGAGAAAATTGGTTAGTGTGATGGTTCAACGGTTTCACCGTGGATCACCATTTTTAGGGACTTTTTTTTGACTTGGGCCCATATTTGGCACATCTGTTTAAAAGGTTGCATTAGAAATTTTATGAGTAATCTACGTTGAAATAACAAAACAGACAAGCCTCAAGCTGTCGAAATAAAAAATCTATCCTAAATCATAAATAATTCAGCCTAAATCATAATCCATCCAACATAACAGTTCCTTCAAAATAATAATCCATGTAAAAATTACACAGCTTGCATTCATCAAGTTTGATAACAGACAAGCCTCAAACTGGCTCCTTTAAAAGGGTATTCATCTAATGCACATCAGGTCTTCAAGCCTCCAACTTTCCCCTTTAAAATGCACGTTTCAGTAGCTGAAACATTAAAATGTAGATAAAATCAAATACAACCTACTGCTACTATATTAAATAGAATGAAGGCAACCTACTGCGAGAAAATAAAATGAAGTTAACCTCTTGTATTAAGCCAAGCTCTTGTTGTGATCCACATTGAGTTTTGCAAGTGTATACAACAAAATTTAAAAGACTGAAACTAATACAAAGCTGTCAACAAATATCGTACATTAAACATTAAGTTAGAGGCACAACAAGACTAACCTCCAATGATATTATTGTCTCCTAATGGGTCTTCCATTTCTCCAAGCTCTTTGGAGACTTACTCCTCAACCAATTTTGAGTGCACAAGAGTGCTTGTATGGTACTCAGCTTCAAAGAACTTCGATAAGGATCAAGCACACGTCCACTCGTGCTAAAGGCAGATTCTGATACAACTGTGGAAACATGAATTGCTACCACATCTCGTGCAATTTCAGCAATGATCGGGTACTTAGACGTATTCACTTTCTACTAACTCAATAAGTCAAAGGTGGCACAATTCTCTTCCACGGGATCATTTAAATACTTAGACAAATCAGTATTTATGTCAATTGACTTATCCACCCTTATTTTCTTATCCCATTGATCCCGAGATGTTGAGCCCAAAACTAAGTCATCCTCCTCAATTTCGTCATCCCTTATTTCAATGTCAACTTGGTTTGTGCTAGAGGAAGTACCAGCCGAAGACTTGCGAGAACGTTCTTGATAGTGCTCGTACAACCGAGAAAATAAAGCATCAACCTTGCCCAAATATTTTTTGGCTTTTTCTCCGTTGTATATTTGTTCAAATGTGTACTTAATGTACTTGCTCTTATATCGGAGATCCAAGACAATTGCAATGTAAAGCAACACATTAACAGATTTAAAATCTCCCCAATACTTGGTGAACTTCACCATCATCTTTGTACAAATACTTTCCAACGAAAGTTTTGTGGAAGAAATAAACTTTATCAAAGTAGTTTGGATGAGCACAACTTCATGAAAGAACTAATTTGCAGTGACGGTAGTACTTGCTGAAAATTTCTTCGTCACATCGTAAAATATCTCCAAGAACTTGACCAAATACCGTGTATTTTCCCAATCAATAGTCCTAGGAGGACTACCCAAGAAAGTTTTTCTCCTAGGAACATTGTTACCCTTGGCCTCACCCTCGGCCTCATCATCATCATCATCTCTGGAATAAAACTATTGCAGTAGTTACATGCATCATACTCTTCACCCTCTTCCATATCTGAAATTCTTGTAAAATATTCTCAAACATCACTAACTTTCCTCCTATTCTTAGTAACCGTTTTTGCTTTCAATTTCCTTTTCGAATACAAAGGAGGTTTAAGATGTGGCATACCAGAAGTATTAGTCGCAATAACTGGATCCTCTACGGACTCACTTGGGACCTCATTGGGGATCTCGATTGGCACATTACCAGCATCCTCTGCCTGTAATGAAAGAAAAATAATAATAAGATACTAAACATCAAACTCAGTTGCAGATTCATAACATCATCCTATACAACCTCAGTTTCACTCAAATTGTCACAAACTTATTTGCATCTTCATAAATAGAACATCATCTTATACCCTTCGTGATAATTTATTCATCCACAGAAAACTAGCAGCTAGCAGTTTAAAGTAATTATTCGTCAATCCAATCTTTTTAGCATACTAGATATTAGACGAGAAGAAATAAGATGACAAATTTAATCTTAGCTTTTATGCATAAAAAACTAGTAGCTATATGCAGATCGACCAGAGCTCACAAATGCACAGTCAAATTTTTTTACCAAATTTGCTTCAAAACAATGAAAGACAAAAAACTACAAGTATTGATCAAGCTTAGAAATTTCATAACATGCAAAAAAATTAACATCATTCATCGGCCCATTAACATGCAAAACAATGAAACATCTTTTTCAACTAAATCCATGTGCAAAAACATTACATACAAGCATAATTACCATGGTAGAGAGTAGAGACGTAGATCATATAGGATAGAACTTGGAAGTGAACCTTGTAATTTGCGGACACTGACAGTCAAAAAATTTAGGGTTTCTTAAAATTAACGACGAACAACTAAGAAAACATAAAATTAACGACGACCAACTTACCTGCAGCAGTAGTCAATACTGGAAACAGAATATGGGTCGAGGACAAGTCTTTTATGGTTTCTAATGATTTGAGTTTTTAAGAAAATAGAACAAGGGTCGAAGAAAATAAGGAAAAGAGGACGGGAAGGAGAAGGAGGAGCAGTGACAACCGCCGACGAGATGGTGGGCGGTGGGTAACGGAGGGAGGAAGACGGAGGGAGGAAGGAGGAAGATATTTTGATTTTTGACTGAGAGAGAAAGGAGGAGGAAGTAGCTAGGTTATTTTAACTGGGCCCCGGGGTAACTGGGGTTTTATACCCCCTAAAAATGAGGTCGTTTGTTCGGTCTGGCAGGGTATCGATTTATCTAAAATACGACACCGATTTGGCGTCGACTGGTCGGTTTAAACTGACCGACAGACCATAAATCCATTTTTCAATCGGATTGATGGTTCAACCTCCTTCGAGCTGGTCGGGTTGGTAGTTTATCAGTTTATTTTGGTTTAAATCTCAGCCCTACCGTTGTCTTCCCCGCGATCCCCAGGAAAAGCATTCCTCGAAGCCAGCATTTCTCGACCCCACTCGACCACCAACTTCGCCGCAGCTCCGTCCATCTCCAACGCCACTGAGCGACCTGAATTGTCCACATAACACAAGCAAGCAATGTGTCACCGATGATGCCATATCCAAGTGATCAGAATGATGCAGCATTGTACCTACGTATGAGAAAAGAAACACCATTTTTTGGTTCGTAAATTTTCTTTATTAAAAACATATTTTTTACAGCTTATGAGTGTTGAATTCTGCACAATAATATACATGTTGAAGTTGAAAATCTTATTAAAAGTTATGTTGCCGCGAAAATATATAGACAGAAAAAAGAATATCTTCGATAATACTGTTAATATAATACTGATAATATAATTCTAACACTCCGAAGGAAGAACATTCAACCACCTTCCTCCTCTTCCTGTCTCACTCTCCGCTACGTGGATTCCTAATCTTTGCTCCTCACTCACAACAAACAATCGAGAAAATGAATTCCTCTTTGCGCTCTCCCCGTTTTGACCCACTTACCCCATTCACGTAGTGCACTTTGGTAGATTTTTTTTAATGCTTCCTTGGAGATGTTTTAAAGATTGTGCCTATTAGTATGGTGTGCACGATTGTCGTTATCTAATTACCTGGATATAATATTTTTGTACTATTAGTGTAACCATTTTTTAGATTTTTACTCGTAGAATATATCACTTTACTTATATAAAAAATTTTCTGAATTTTGATGCTGATATTTTCATTTACGCCGATATATTTAATAACCGAAAAATCCGGTGTTTTACAGCATGGGAAAATGTGGTGGAAATTTCAGCAATTGTCCCAATTAGGACAGTGATTTATACCAAATGTCCAGAAGAAAGTACAAATAAATCAACCCCAACTTTTTTTATAATCAAGATGGACGATGTTGAGGGAGTTTTGGATACGGTCGTTTAAGGATATGCCCGATGAATGACATATGTGTAATGACATCATTGGGGGTCTTGATCAAAGGGTGGCGGTGGCATTACTCAGATAAAAGCTAATTAAACTCAATGATTAAGCTAATTGAAACTTCAAAGTTGGCTTCTTCTGCTGCTTCCCCGCCGTGTGGGGATTTGTTGCAAATTAATATTCCACGCATGCCTGTCCACGTGTCCTTCACTGTCTCTTCCCCTGTCCGCCCGAGGTGCTAGTTGGTCCTTGTCAAGCTCAATTCGGCCTAAACACTGTTATTTCCAATTAAAATAATGATTACAAAAATATATATATTTTGGTTTAAATCATCAACAACGATGTAATTGCTTGTTAGTACGATGAATAATTGTTGTAACTTATTTTGAAGTATAAATTAACCGATTTCACAAATGTACATATAATTTTGAGTGTTTATATTTACACGGGACAATAATATTACGTTTTTTTACCTTAAATTAACTTCAAGAACCAACTGCGGTAAAACTTAATATTGTTCATAACATTATTAATACGTCTATTTATACGAAAAAGGCTCGTATACTAGTTTAGGTGGTGGTATCGTCGACAGGAAAATGAAAAGAAAGACTTACTTGGGTCAATGGCTATGAAAAGTCCACGTTGTGAGGTGGATTTATGAGTGTGATATGGAAGACGGAAATTCACCTCCTGTGTTTTCTTTTGCATTGTGACAAGGACAAGCGAGTCCAAGGGGTGAGAGAGAGTTTGATCAGACAAAATGAGGTAGTGTGCTCTAAACAAAGAGATCAATTTACAGCTGGGCTTTTTTTCTCAAATTAAACTTATTACATTTTTTTGGGTAGAATTCAATTTATTAAATTATTGGTGCAAACTAACAGGAACATTTGTTTTCATGGAAATTTGAGCTGATGTAGGATTTTTTTTGTTAAGTAGGTAGCCTACGAGTCTTGCGTCCAGTAGAAAAGTTGGAGTGAACATAAATAGAAACCACAATTATAAAAGTAGATACTGATGCATACAGTACTACATCAATTTGGGAGCTGAATAAACTTAAAAAAATGCATACAAACAAGAAACTGCTGATCTGAAATCATTTGAATTAATGATTAAGAGTGAACATTTGGATTATCCGGATTGGAACTATCCGAATTGAATATTTTATTATCCGAATCCGAATCCGAATCTGAATAGTTAATTATCCGAATCCAAATATCCAAACTTTTTTCAAATTCGGATTCAGATTCAGATAATCCAAACTATCCGAATTACTAACGACTGGTCATCCACGAACATCATTAAGCCCAATCATTAAACAATCAATATCAACAAATAAATAAAACCCAAGCTAAACGAACCATGTAGAAGCAATATACACGCAGATGCCATCGAAAAAAAATAAAAAATTCAAGCTACAAATCTACATGCCCAATCAACAGTAGAGATGCGGCTATGGAGTTCGCCATTTTTTAATCTTTTAGTTTGTCAAAGGACTTACCATGTAGAAGCTGTTGTGACTTGTGAGTCGTGACTAGGACTTACCGGTTTCAAGGAATCAAGAGCAGCTGCGGGATGCGGCTAATGGAGGTCGCGATTTTTTAATCTCTCTTCTAGGTTTCAAGAATTTTCTATTAGTATAGTGGATACTTGAGACTTTGTTTTAATTTTTTTCTTCAGAGGTCCTAGCCCATGATGGATGCATAAGTTTGGATAAACGCAAGGTAAGTTCCCGGCCCAACTTAAGTACGGATATGCGAACTTATTATTTTTAAATCTGAGTTCGAACTAAAATGTTCAGATAATTTGAACCTAAAATTATCTAAATTCAAAAAAAAAATTCGAATTCGAACAATAAATACCAGATATTTTGCCCACCCCAAAGGGACTACACCAGCTGGATTGATTTCATATTCTAAATGGGCCACAAAATTATTCGGGTAAACTGGACCTCCCCGAATCAAATGGATATTTGACACTGGATCTGCATTCTGTATTTCAAGGTGGCCCATTATATCTAATCCAAATTACAATAATGTTTTTGACAAGGAAAAACGAATTATAAATGTCGTCACCAAATCTAACAGATTGAACAAGAGAGTGGCATGTGATTTGAAGAAGAGAATGAGACTTAAGTTAAAATCACCAGTGAGCACCCTGTGAGTTTTGTAAATTTTTCTCAGAAAACTGATTTTTTAGATGCCTTTCTTGCACTATGTTTTAAATGATTTGTATCTAAGTCTTGATTTGTGCTTGTTAAAAAACGACGAGCCTGTGCAAACTTCAGTCAGATGGGATTCGTTTGAGGGGGTTTGTTGGAGAGAATCCCATATCGGAAATTACAAGTGGATTAGGTTGGTTTATAAGTGTGAAAGATTCACCAATCCATTGCCTTAAGATTTTGGGTTGGATATGGATATTCAAACAGTGAGATGGATAAAACTAATCTCCAAAGAATACTCTTTGGTTGGATGTACTTCAGTTTTTTCTCATGAACTGGTGTAGATATACCCCGTAGCGGACATGAAGTTCTTTCTCATGGCATAGATATACTAAAGGATGATCTAGACCATGCCATGCCCACACTAACTCTCAGAGTGAATGCAAATTGTGCAGATTCTGCACTCATTCTTATCCTCAACCACAACCGAATGTACTTCATTATCTCATACAAAGTGATCTCCAATGGGATGGCCATAGGCATACAAAACTCTTACGTGATCAGTATGTGATTGATCAGTTTACATGCTTTATGCATACAAAACTCGTGGACCGATGAAAACAATGGTTCAACGATTTCAAGCTTGTAACTCTAAATCGGTATATTGTAACTATTGTGATAATGTATGTATCACTGAACATATAAATTATAATAAGCAGTAATTGGCAAGTACGCTAAATCGACGAGTAAGCTTGCAGATAAAGAGAATTAGTTTTACAAGAATTTTAAAAATACACCAACGACCTTGTAGAAAAAAGTTGCCACAGCACAGATAGAAAGGAATATGACAATAGAAGACACTAACAATCTCAATGAACTGGTGTAGGCCACCATGGGAGGGTAGCTGTGATGTGACGGGCAGAGAATGCGACGAGCACCCCGCCATCATGAGAAGGGAGAGTACCGGGATCGATAAATGGTACAAGCTCCCCAACCACTTGCCATTCTTTGGTAACCAGGTTGTAGGATGCAGTATTAAAAGAAGTGGAATCACTTAATAAGATAATATCCCGGTTGCTCGGATGAAAACAAAACAACAGTGCCAAGTAAGCTTCGTCGATGTCTTGAGCTATGTAGCGAACTTGGTTGAGGAAACTTGGAGCACCAACAGAGTTGAAGAAATTGTGAAGAAGAATCCTACGTTCAAAACACCACTCCCCTTTTTGATCACCATGTCCCTTTTCTTTTAACTTGGAAATTGACACCTCAAATTGCACTCGGTCCACCCCCATCTCCACAAGGACAACCGACCCTTGTACCACATGAAATCTCACTACTTTACGTATTGAAGTATCTATCTTCCGGTCATAATTATAATAGAAATATGACTCAGTGACCGTAACAAATGGATCATAAACAACCACCTTCTTCGAGGTGTACCAATAGAGCTTTCCATTGTGACCCAGAATATTGGCCACACTTAGGTAGTCCCTATATTTAAGACCTGTTTGTACACTCCATTGCCTTGTCTCAGAGTAATATGTCATAAGAATACAATCTGCATTCCATATGCGGTGGTGATATTCGATAAAACAACTCTGTATCGATAGCTGGCATTGGCACCTCCACATGGTTGAGGGCGGTAGAAAGGTTCACAAACAAAGCCCACTTGACGAAGACTGCAATACTCAGAATGCATGAGATCAGGTTGATACACAGGGAGCTCGATTTGCTCCCTTGGTAAAGGGGTTGAAGATATAATAAACAAGCTGAAGGGGATCCGTCTTATGGTCGGAGCACAACAATAAATCATTAAAGGAGCTCTCAACTCGGTAGCTTGTTCTTGGAAGCAAACATGAGCCACTGGTAATCTTTGTTCCTTCTTTTATAGAAGGATAGGTTAGGAACCAGAGCAGCTGGTCGGCGTCGAAGTTGGTTCCATAATTCTTCTCCCGGTGGTGTTCAATAAAGTGAGTAACAAAATATTTGTCGGAGATTAAAGAATTCCAATGCTTAGAAACGCACTTACACTGAAGTGCAGATTTTGCAGAGGGGAGACGACAGAGAATTTCCATCCATATGTAGTCATCCAAGCCAGCTTTTCTTCTTCTTGTTGCAGCCGCTGATTCGATCGAGTGAGAGACATTCAAAGGGTCTGGGGATTCCATCACTTCAAATTAATAAACAACCGTATTGTTGCTAGCGCCGTTTGATAGCAAGGAGCGGAGCGGAGCGGAGCGGAGCGGAGGGGGTGTAATTTATAGTTGATTGGCCTTAATTTCCTAAACCCACAGGGAATAAAATAATGGTTGGTTTCCCTAACACAAATTTGATTCCATCTGCTTAAATAGTTAATTTGATAGAGATGGAATCGTACACAACCTCAGACAATCTCCAAATTTTTAGGTTGAAACCGTCCAATATTCAATATATATATATATATAGCAAGGTCATATATCTCTGCATTAATTAGTGTTTATCTTTGGCAGTAAAAAATCTACAATGACTTATCCGATACAAAAATTTTAAATTAATAAAAAATCTCCGTTCAAATAATTTTAAATTCGATGAATATTAGATCATCATAAAATAGTAGACTAGTGGAGTCACTGACTCCAAACAGAAGGCTTGTTTTCGTGGGCGACTCCTTGAACAGAGGCCAGTGGGTTTTTATGGTTTGCCTTGTCGAAGCTGCCATCCCCGACCCTGCAATGAAATCCATCCAACGCTTTTATAATGGTTCGTTGCTCGTCTTCAAGGCATCCGTAAGTGTTATTCTTTGTCGGGAGATTACCATATCGTGAGTAGTTTATTTATAAAGCTAAAAATTTTAGCTAAAATATTATTTAGTATAATGATACTGGACGTAAGAGAATTTGATGAATATTAGAGTTCAAACCCTGCAAAGTATAATTATTTACATAAATATTATTTTTAAAAAGTGTAAAAATATCATTTATTTATTTTAAAGCCTTTTGTTAAAAATAAATAATTCAACGCCTTCATATTCAGATCATGAATTTTTGGAGTCTATATTATACAAGAAGACATTACTTTTTCCTAATAGAATTGAAGGAAGAGATAAAAAAAAAACTAATTTCTGACGTTGGTATCTTACAGACAAACTCATTTATTTATTTCTATTACAAAGTCCAACTCCTAATCAGGTCCCACGCATTGCACCTAGTGCAACTAGGGAACAATTGAATTAAGATTTCTCTTAATTTTCTTATTGATTAATTTCATGACCCGTTAATTTTGGGTTAAATGTAAAATTCTAACATTTTTTTCGGTAAAACTCTAATTATACAAAAAAGTTAGAATAAATGGACATTAAAAACAAATGTTTCCCGTTTTTTTTAGGAATACTAGTAAATACGTACGCACGTGCGATATGAGTGCTCTCCTATTTCAAAATTTGCAAAACATATCTTCCAATATTTTCTTTTTTAAGATGTACAAAAATTAAAAAAATAGGGTCGGGGGGTCCGGAGTGGGGGGTCTAGTGGTCCGGGGGTTCGGGGTCGGGGGTCTAGCAGTTCGGGAGTCCGGCGGTCCGGTTGTCCAGGGGTACATGATTTGGGGGTCCGTGGCTTGGGGGTCCGACGGTCTGGTGGTCCATGGTCTGGTTGTCCGAGGGTCTGGTTGTCTGGGGTGCGTGGTTTGGTGGTCCGGTGGTCTAGTTGTCTAACATTAACAATGCTACAACGTTATTTGGGGTGCAGGGATGTGATGCATCTGTGTTTGAGAGGCTTCAATGTCATTGACACCATCAAATCTAAACTTGAGAACTCTTGTCCGGGCATCGACTCCTGTGACGACATTGTCGCTGTCGCCGCTCATGACTCAAGTTGTCTCGGTGAGCAATTAAATTACCAATTAAGCATCTCTAATGCCAGAGTTTAGTTAATTAATATATACTTATCTGGATGTTGGTTGTTAATTTTTATTTTGGCAGTTGGGTGGACCTAGTTGGGGAGTGGTATTGGGCCGAAGAGATGCGACCACAAGTAGTCTAAGTGCAGCTATAAATAATATTCCATCCCCGACGTCAGACCTTAGCGCTCTTATCTCTGCCTTCTCTAACAAAGGCTTCACTACCAAGAAATTGGTGGCCCTTTGAGGTTCGCATACCATAGGGCAGGCAAGGTGCACCACTTTTCGGACAAGGACCTACAACGAGACCGACATAGAGCCTTCCTTCGCCACGACGAGAAAGGAAAGTTATCCGCTCTCTGGTTGGGATGACAACCTCGCCCCTCTCGACCTCTGTCACGCCCCGGAAATAGGCATGGCAACCGCCACGGAGAGAAAATTCTCCGTAAGGCTCAATTACTCTTAAAGTAAGATAGAAAACAAACATCTTTAAATGTTACATCTACAATAGTAAATAAGTGTTTATCCAAAATATAAATATCGTGTCGAATCGCCCTTTAGTATCTGAGACAGCAGCGCACATTAATGAGGATACGCATCTCAGTAAGTCGGTTAAAACACATAATTCATACATCAAATCCTATAACAGATTTAACATCAAATCATACCTAATAATAACCCTTCAATCAAGCAGACATCACAGCTATACACTCGACCAATGAGAACATGTAAAACATGTAATGGACACTCAACAATGCTCAGCCTAAACACATAGCATATCACAGAGAAACTCCGGAGTACGACTATCGGGAACCTGTGGGGCACAGAAGACATATCCTTCACGCTAAAGACACAGAAACGGAAGGACAGTCTCACCACACGGCACAGATATCACCGGTGCTCACATAGAGTACGAAATTTATCCAGAGTACGGGCACAGAAGCACCGGGATAATCCCGACCAGAACAGACAGAACAGATACCCAGTCAAATAGAACAGATCACATGGCCAGAATACGAAACAAATACAATCGGGTAGTCCAACATCACCATAGCACATAACATATACCCATA
Organism: Hypericum androsaemum; assembly: GCA_963995505.1. Lineage (NCBI taxonomy): Eukaryota > Viridiplantae > Streptophyta > Magnoliopsida > Malpighiales > Hypericaceae > Hypericum > Hypericum androsaemum. The sequence continues at coordinate 83,316 of OZ023194.1, read as the reverse complement.
ACAGTCATACATCTCAAATACGAACCACATACATCTCAAATACGAACCACATACATCTGAAACACGGGCAGAATATGTCCCAAATACGACCATAATACTCCCCACATACGACAGCAAAAACACATCAATTACGATATGAAAGATAGAGAGGTTCGCCTTTTAGTACGAGAGCTTCACCTATGAACCTATCATCGTCAACTGTCAAAATAATACCTCGAAAAGTAACTAGATTTACACGCCTCTATCATACGAAATATATTCTATTTCAATTTTTATAATTCATGCGGATTAAAGCCCTTTCTCGATTCATACGGATTAAAGCCCTCTTTCGATTCAATTGAAAACATATAAACAGTTCCAAATCCACAAAGGTAGAAAGCATATAATTAAATATGAATTCCATATAAACAGTAGCATAACAAAAACCTAAGATCGAAAACGACTAACAACTAAAGTTGACCACCAAGATATCGAAAAGACCTTTTAACAATCTACTTATCACATTAATATATATAAATATATATATATATATATATATATATATATATATATATATATATATATATATATATATATATATATATATATATATATATAATGATCCACCGAAGCGCAGGAACATAAAAAAATATATAAATATTAACGATCCACCAAGACCCACCCAAACATCAACCTCACTTTCAATCGATCCTTTGTTTTCATAGCACAGAATGTTCATTTATTAATTACAGTTAGTCGCAAGCGATATTACCTAAAATCAATGAACAAACCCTAACACGATTCACCAGGAAATAAATTGCATATTAACAAGCTCGCAAACGGGAAGACAATAACATCACACATATAATAATGGACACAAGTAGGACATCAAACAAACATACGAGTAAGTCAGGAACCGACTTACCTCCTCTTCGATGACGCATCTCTCGATCCTATTTAATTTGTTATTGTCTCCGACCCCGAGTGGAATATGGCCGTAGACCTTGTATTTATAGTATGCATTAACCTAATTAGGGTTACGTGGAAATTTACCTCATGCTACCTAAAGTTGTTATGAATAACCATACACTACCTTAATTTTTTTAACTAATGTCAGATAGATTTTTCGATTCTTACATTCTTCTCCCCTTAAATGAAGTTTGTCCTCAAACTTACATTCTAAATATCACGAAACCTTACACATAGCCCTCAACAATTCACATAGAAAACATAGAAGATAATTTTATCCAATTCGAACACGGAGAGACTCTACAGTTCCACCTATTATATGTCGTGATTCCGTGCAGCATAGATGAAATCCAGAAGTATTCAAGGCATTAGAACATTCAAAGGTATTAAAATATTCAAAGAAGCATTAACAAGTTCACGAAGCATGCAATATTCTAAGCATCATCTTTTATTTATTAATTTTATTCTTTCCGCAAAATAATACTAAGATCATGAAGGTGTGGATTTGCGACAGCACAATAAATCAAGCTTCAAGACGAGCTGAAATCGTGAGTATGATCTAAGTTCCAAGGAGACCTCTTATAAAAGCAGTATATCCAAAGTTTATATAAACAATACTTTAGATGAAACCGACTTACAAGCAACTATTTTATTAAGCGGAGAAGCTAAGTGTTTATATTAATTCACCGAGAAAACAAACGAAATCATTATTTTAATCAAGAAATGGACTATGCAGGGCAAAAAGACGAGATATCTTCTCCTGGGCGTAGACAATTTTTGAAGTCCCATCCATTTGATCATATATATTTCTGTTTATACGGTGATCTCTTACACGTATATACGAACTACATGATCGAAAGAGTGTCAAAAAGGATCTCGCGTACACACAAAGTCAGACAGAAACGAATTTCACCACATGGCTGAAATCAGACACATTTTACTCATCACCAGTAAACATGCACGACTGAAACAGAACCAAACGAACAGACACTAAGATATACATAATAAAATGAAACCATAATAAAGTCAAATAAATTCACAACAAGGTCCAACAGACAGCCACTAGAACAAATAAATCAAACGAGCAACTACCAATTAAATAAACTGTCCATATATACTAAATCGTCCATATGAAATAAACTGTACATATATATCAAAAGTCAAGAACAATGAATAATGAATTTTTTTTTTGGGTGAAAAATAATGAATATATATGGCACAGTGTCAAAAGCTCGCATAATAATATACAGGAAGACAGTAGGATACACTACTAATATAACAACAACTCACGCACGAAAAACCATGACTTCTAATAGAACCATGAAGTCGACAACGATCAATAAGCATGACTAATAGTATGGAGGTATAATGCATGAAGGCAGTAGGTAGCAGCATATATATACTATAATTAATCAACGATTAACTTATCACAACCAGTATATATGAAACGATATCAACTAGTATATAAACGAATGAGATAGGAATCAACTTAGTCTAAAATATATTTATCAGTTTGAAGTTGCTTATGACTCGGACATGATTTTCCTATAACATTACCATCTATCATGATCTCCACAAAAGAATTGGAATCTTTAAAGTTCATGTAAACATTTTATTTTCAAAAGCACTATTTACATAGCTCCAGTTCTCTTGACCTCTAATAAATACCCCATGTTCATCTTTTTTTTTGTTTAAGGGTAATTACCAATGACTTTGCACTTCTGTTTTCAGTGTACTACAGTGATCACATTTAGGAATACCTGACATTGCAGAAAATGCAGACTCCAGACTAAAATGGCAAACCGCAAACCATGGTCATTCCAATCGCAAGCGATCAAATCCCCCAACTTCTTTTCTAATGCATGCATGTTTGTGAATGACTGAACTTTCTTTTTTTTTTTAAGAATATAATTTCATGAAAAATGCTCTGATACCATTTAAGTTGTCACGCCCCGGAAATAGGCATGGCAACCGCCACGGAGAGAAAATTTTCCGTAAGGCTCAATTACTCTTAAAGTAAGATAGAAAACAAACATCTTTAAATGTTACATCTACAATAGTAAATAAGTGTTTATCCAAAATATAAATATCGTGTCGTACAATGCATGCACCTGCTCCTAATTCTCACTCTCGAATCGCCCTTTAGTATCTGAGACAGCAGCGCACATTAATGAGGATACGCATCTCAGTAAGTCGGTTAAAATACATAATTCATACATCAAATCCTATAACAGATTTAACATCAAATCATACCTAATAATAACCCTTCAATCAAGCAGACATCACAGCTATACACTCGACCAATGAGAACATGTAAAACATGTAATGGACACTCAACAATGCTCAGCCTAAACACATAGCATATCACAGACGAAACTCCGGAGTACGACTATCGGGAACCTGTGGGGCACAGAAGACATATCCTTCACGCTAAAGACACAGAAACGGAAGGACAGTCTCACCACAGGGCACAGATATCACCGGTGCTCACATAGAGTACGAAATTTATCCAGAGTACTCTACGGGCACAGAAGCACCGGGATAATCCCGACCAGAACAGACAGAACAGATACCCAGTCAAATAGAACAGATCACATGGCCAGAATATGAAACAAATACAATCGGGTAGTCCAACATCACCATAGCACATAACATATACCCACAACAGTCATACATCTCAAATACGAACCACATACATCTCAAATACGAACCACATACATCTCAAACACGGGCAGAATATGTCCCAAATACGACCATAATACTCCCCACATACGACAGCAAAAACACATCAATTACGATATGAAAGATAGAGAGGTTCGCCTTTTAGTATGAGAGCTTCACCTATGAACCTATCATCGTCAACTGTCAAAATAATGCCTCGAAAAGTAGCTAGTATCATTCTATTTCAATTTTATAATTCATGCGGATTAAAACCCTTTCTCGATTCATACGGATTAAAGCCCTCTTTCGATTCAATTGAAAACATATAAACAGTTCCAAATCCACAAAGGTAGAAAGCATATAATTAAATATGAATTCCATATAAACAGTAGCATAACAAAAACCTAAGATCGAAAATGACTAACAACTAAAGTTGACCACCAAGATATCGAAAAGACCTTTTAACAATCTACTTATCACATTAATATATATATATATATATATATATATATATATATATATATATATATATATATATATATATATATAATGATCCACCGAAGCGCAGGAACATAAAAAAATATATAAATATTAACGATCCACCAAGACCCACCCAAACATCAACCTCACTTTTAATCGATCCTTTGTTTTCATAGCACAGAATGTTCATTTATTAATTACAGTTAGTCGCAAGCGATATTACCTAAAATCAATGAACAAACCCTAACACGATTCACCAGGAAATAAATTGCATATTAACAAGCTCGCAAACGGGAAGACAATAACATCACACATATAATAATGGACACAAGTAGGACATCAAACAAACATACGAGTAAGTCAGGAACCGACTTACCTCCTCTTCGATGACGCATCTGTCGATCCTATTTAATTTGTTATTGTCTCCGACCCCGAGTGGAATATGGCCGTAGACCTTGTATTTATAGTATGCATTAACCTAATTAGGGTTACGTGGAAATTTACCTCATGCTACCTAAAGTTGTTATGAATAACCATACACTACCTTAATTTTTTTAACTAATGTCAGATAGATTTTTCGATTCTTACAACCTCTCCACTCCGAGGACATTCGACAATGCCTACTTCAAGGATCTCTTGGCCAAGAAGGGCCTCCTGCACTCCGACCAACAACTCTACAGCAGCAGGTCCACCAACCCCACAAGACAGTGCTTATGCGTCCAATTTTGCATCTTTTAGGACCGACTTCTCCAATGCTATGGTTAAGATGGGAAACCTCAGCCTACTAACTGGCACCAGTGGTCATGTTAGGACCAATTGCAGCAAAGTTAACTAATTTAGCCCATCCACATGTTATATACCTTATTGCGCTTCGTATTTATTAGCTTGGGAGATGGTTAAAGTTTTATCATCACAAAACAATAACGAATTTATAGATGGATCGGTACTAACAACAATAACGAATTTTCATATCTTCATTATTGCGTGCCCCGCTATAATTTATAAGTCATTTGAATATCTATATCCAAACAATAATCTTAATTTTTGAGATTTTTTATTCATAAATAAGTTGTCGAAAATAGTATACCATAAAGCTAAAATTTAAACTCGATATAGTTAACGGCACAAGGCGTTGTAAATATTTAGAAGGTTTAGGGTTCAAACCCTAGCATTGTCACGGTGTTACCTTAAAAAAACATTAAAACAAAATTTGAAAAAAAAACTCTAGAAAAATCAATAAAGCTTTGTAGCTATTAAAGCTATTTTATTGGCCGTTAGATGTGTTGCTAGATTTTTGCGTCAAATTCTTGATTTAATAGCTTTCGGCCAGATAAAATATTCTTTAATAGGCTTATAAAAAAATATTTAATAGCTACACCAAAATGTGCAATTTTATTTTTTTAATATTAATGGATAAGTTAGCTTTTTTTTCTTGATAATGGTGGGGAAGTAATTTAATACACCCTTTACACCAACAAGAGAGATAAAAATAATAAATGGTACGCTATATACTGTATGTAAAATTTTCAAAGAAACGTCTATCCCTCATATATTATAGAAAGAAAATTGCACATACAACAAACAGATTACTATTGAAGTACAAAAACTAACATGTTGGTAGTTCGAGGTCGACTTTGGCCATTATTGAAGTGCCTAGACTTGGATGTTAACTTTTCTTGGCTGGGTACGCTAAAGTCGGTTTGGGTGTCCTCAGCCTTGAATCAGCTTGTGTACTCTCAGCCTTGAATCACCTTAGGTACCCTAACAGTAAGGCGACCTGGGTACCTCTGACCTCAAGTCAGTTTGGGTACCCTCAGCCTCAAGTGAGTTGAACTCCTTCGGGTTAGGTCATACACTTGTTAGGAAGCCTTGCTCAAGTCGGGTCACTCACTTTGAGGGGTCGGACGCTCGGTGGCTTGTAGGAGCTGCCTTAGAACACCTGTAATCGTTAGTAAATCGACCATATCTTGGTGCTCGAGTCTTGGATTGAGGTGATTCTTAAAGTTATGGAAAGGTAAGAGATAGGCCTACAACTTTGTAGTTCACGTCTTTTACCAATTTGATGAGCGTGTCGAGGCCCCCTCAAAATAAACCGATATTTTACGGCTCACTAATTTGTAGCAAGGAAGAGAAGTACCGAGTCGGATCCAAGGAGGGACGAATACTCAATTAATCTAACTACTAAAAAAAATAAAAGGGGGAGTTTTATGGAATTGTAGATCAAACGAAATCAACAAAACATAGAAGAGAGTAGTCGAAGTAAAAATCAATGAGAGATGAAGGATTATCCACCCATGATTATCCTATTAAATTAAATAAAAGATATTGGATATCTTTTAGTTTTAATTTAAATTAGAAAGGGATTTGGATGAGGAGAGTTTGTTATACGTGATAACTCTTCCACCCCCTTTCTCCTCCCAGAATTCTCTATTAATACGGAATAGGGGTCTTTTCTGGGGGAGAGAGACAGAAAACATACACCAGAGAAAAAGAGACGTAGCTTTTTCTCTAGGAGACTCTCAAGGCTTTTAGGCGGTGAAACCCGATCCCCGCTTCGTGTACGTGAGCGAGGACGACCAGTGACAAGCCTCCCTCGATCCTGTGACATACCTCTCGAAGAACGAACTGTGCTACAAGAGGTAAACCTTTTCGATATGGCTATTTCGATTAATGATGTGTTCGTTAATTATATTAGTTTCGCATTAATTATGTATATGCATGAAAACCTTCATTGGTATCAGAGCCGTATTGAGGTTTGTTCTGGTTAAATTCGTTTTTTGAAAAAGAAAATCGATTGTGTTGTTTTCTGTCAAAAATCAGATTTATTGTTCATGAAAAACCCTAATGTTGTCCTTACGTGAATAAAAGATAATAGTCTAGGGACTGAACTGCACTTGCTGAACCTATGCATGTTAACACGTTTTTGTACCTATTTGCACACGCGTATAAACTTTCGTATTGTTCTGAAATTATGTACACTGCGCGAACAAAGGAAAACGTCCTTATGTGCAAAAGCGTGAGATCTGCGGGATTAAATTGAAATTTTCCCCAAAAATCCCCAAATCGGGGATGCACCCTAATTTTTCAATTGGGACTTCTTCCCCAAATCGTTTTTTGCTATCCACGATAGCGAATCTAAATCGGTCGATGATAATCGACTCCCGACCCCGACCGATGATGACCCTCCGACTCCATGGTCACCGGTGACCTCCGAAGATCGTCCAACCCCGACGGCTCAAAAACCCAGATCAAAGACGAGCGGGATTCATACGCGACTGGGACACACTCTGGAAGGTCGATGCAGTTCACAGCCGAGGAAGACGTTCTCGACGAACAAGGGGCGAGACCGAGACAAAAGGAATCGCCGCGACTGTGACGGACAGAGGAGTCTACTCGACTCGGTCTGATTTCTGTCAATTCGCCATGTCGAAAGCAACGTTTCTTCTTCAATTGTTCGATACAGCCAGAGAGGAAAAAAATCGATTAAAGAGATGACCGTACCGGCGCCGGTGAACACGTTGCCCAGAAATCCAGAAGGGTCCTATTCCTTCCTAATTTAAATTAAAACTAAAAGATATCCAATATCATATTTGGACCAATTTTTGTAAATGGGCCAATTTTTTGGTCAAAAATGGGTCAGTTAATTATTTCGTTTTGGACCAAGATCATGTTTTTGGTGGACCATTTTTTTAATTCGGGCCTGGATCAGATTTTTCAAAAGGAAATAAATCTGAATTAAAAAAAAGGTTCGAGCCTTACGGGCTTGATCTCGACCCGGCCCACTGACTATGTTGACCGGTCAACGCAGGCCTCCCACAAGACGGTCGCGGGCTTTTAGCCTATTATCTAAGTCTCCGGCCCATTTTAGCCAACTCCAAATCAGGTTTTAAAAGTTAGCAAGCCCGTGTTGACTATATCTGATGGGCTCTTAATTTTAAAATATTTGGACCTAATTGAATATACTTTTGGTTTATTCAAAATAATATATATATATTTTTAAAGATTTTAAAGAAATCTTTTAACAAGGTGGTTTTAATAAAATTAATGTGGTGATTTTGTAAAGCCATAATATTTTTTGAATATGTTCATAAAATATTTTTCCGTAATTTATAAGTTTGGACACTAAAAATTATGGAAAATAACAAGACTTATAAATCACGCAATAAAGCTAATGTGAATATTCTTTATGCAATATTGTCATCATTATGATTGAAAAATTATATTTTTTAATCTTATTGGGACTACTTAAGAGTTAACCCGATTCACTTGCATTATGATGCAAGTTCAAGATGGCATATCGAACACCAAATGTGAAGCAAGATACTGAAGCGTCGTATCAGCCGGTGGGAACATAAAGATAATGTGAGAGTGCTTCTGGAGCACATTATTGCAGTTCATAAGGAGATGCAAGAATGCGTGGATTTTATTTGTTTTCAGTCTTGTTGGAAGCTTTTTGAACTATGTGTTTAAGAACTTCGAGTATTTCCGTGGTTATTTATTTTTGTTAAGACAATTCATGTTTACAATTGAATAAAATTCGTTTGTTTAATTGTTATTGTTACCACGTGAAATATCCACTTGTTTTACTATGCAAAGAACTTTAACATTTAAAGTTTGAAATTAATTGTCGGAAGGTGAGGGGAAACATGCCCGTGACCTACTTCCATCCGAGAGTAATTAAAAACTTTATATTGCTTAAAGTTATAACCGCGTAGTAAATTTAATTGTATTGCTGAAAAAAATTTCTAACACACAATATTTCTTTATAATTTCTTAAAAATATGTCGATTGCTTCCAAATCCATCATCGCCGAGCTCAACAAGGACTTGAAGCTCAACGGCGATAATTATGACAACTGGAGCATGAAAATCCAGTATGTCCTGGAAGAACAGGAAGTTCTTGAGACCATTAATGTTATTATGGTCCAGCCTGAAGATGGTCCAACTGCTCAGCATAGGCGTGACAAGGACGCCTACTTGGCTTGGAAGAAGAAGAACTCTACTGCTCGTCTCATCTTATTGAGCGCTATGATGGATGATATCACAAGGCAGTTTCGAGCTTTTGAAAATGTAAAGGACCTATGGGATGCGCTTAAGGAGAAATTTGGGAAGATCTCCACCTCAAAGCTGCGAGCTTTGACCATAAGGTTCGACACTTACAAGAAGTGTCCTGATCATACAATGAAGAAATATCTTCGGGAAATTTCCAACATGATCAGTGAGCTGGTAGAAGCTGGCCATGTGCTTAGTGACGAGCAGAAGATCCAAGCTGTCATTCGTTCCCTGCCTGCAAATTGAGAACACATGAAGATGACCCTTACCCAAGCTGATAATATCAAGACATTTGATGACGTGGCCCGCCACCTTGAGCTGGAAGAGGATCGTCTACTTGCGATCAAAGTCCATCCTGAGGCGCATATGGCTGCTTCAAACTCAAAAGGTGGGAAAAGGAAGACGGTCCTGAAGGGAAAAGGCAATAAAAGCTGGGGAAACAAAAAGAGCAAAACTGAAAATTCTTCACCCGGGAAGAAGACTTCTGAGGGTAAGAAGAAGAGAATGGTTAACGTTTCTAAGGTGAAATGTTTTAACTGTCAGAAGAAGGGTCACTTTGCAAAAGATTGCAAAGAAGAAAAGAAGGTAAATCCCTTTAACTCGTGTGCGAGTAAATTGTATGTATCTAGTACTATCCTTATAACTGAAAGTCAACCTTTGTGGGTGATTGATTCAGGAGCGACAGACCATGTGTCGAAGGATCGTGACACCTTTTTCGAATTTCGACGTCTACCTGCTGGAGCAAAATCTATCTATGTAGGCAATAATGCACGAGTAGAAGTCAAGGGCATGGGCACATGTAGATTGAGCCTACGTGGAGGACGTACCCTGTTTCTACACGACGTGCTATATGCTCCAGAGATTCGCCGGAATTTAATTTCAGTTTTAGTTTTAATGTCTCTTGGTTTTCGTTCGATATTTGAGAACAATTATGTTCAGCTATTTTTGAAACATATTTTTTATGGATCTGGTTATCAATCAAATGGTTTCTTAATTATGGATGTTGATCTGTGTGATTTACCTCGAACAAGTTTTTCCATGGTCACTACCACGCCACCATCTCAGGATGATGTTGTGTTGTGGCATTCTAGATTAGGCCATATTGGTCAAGATCGCTTGGATCGTCTAGCTAAGGCAGGACTATTAGGTAACTTGGAAAAGGCCATCTTACCTACTTGCGAATGTTGTCTAGAAGGAAAATCGACTAGAAAACCATTTGATAAGGAACTAGAGCCGACTATCCGTTACAATTAATCCATTCAGATATTTGTGGTCCAATGAATGTGAGGGCTAGGCATGGAGCCTATTATTTCATCACATTTATAGATTACTATAGCAGGTATGGTCTAATCTATTTGATTTCTCACAAGTCTGAAGCATTAAGTTGCTTCAAGACCTTCATGAATTATGCTGAGAATCAATTAGAACGGAAGATCAAGGCCTTACGAACAGATCGTGGTCGTGAGTATCTTTCCGATGAGTTTAAAACTCTATGTGATGAAAAAGGAATTGAACATCAGTTGTCCATTCCTCGCACACCTCAACAAAATGGGGTAGCAGAAAGAAGGAATAGGACCCTTCTAGACATGGTTAGATCTATGATGGCAGAAGCAAATTTACCAATATTATTTTATGGAGATGCGCTCTTTACTGCCACATATGTTCTAAACCGTGTGCCCTCCAAGTCTGTCACTACCACCTCTTACGAATTGTGGACAGGTCGGAAGCCTGATCTAAGCTACTTACGACCGTGGGGGTGTGCATCTTATGTCCATACTACCTCCAGTAATTTTGGTAAATTAGGACCGAGAGGTAAGAAGAGTATCTTGATTAGATACTCTGAATTATCAAAGGGATATGTGTTCGTGGGCGAACACGAAAATGGACAAGTGACAGAATTTGAATCACGAGATGTCACATTTTTGGAAAATGATTTTCCAAAATCGGGAGAGGTAAGTAAAGATCTTACCCTATATGCAACTGATGAGACAGAATCATCTGGATCGCTCCCTCCGAGTGGGAGAATAATGGAGGAGGAAGATCATGATTTACCACCTCCAACTGATCCGGAAGTTCGTGATCCATATGATTATCATCTTAGTGGGAGTACAATTCCAAATTCCAGTGGGAGTACGGAAATTTGTAGAACTAAAAGAACAAGTATTCCACGCAGATGATTTGAGGTCGAAGGTGCGAAAGATGCTCTCTTGACATTTACAGATAATGATACAAGTGAGATTCTTTTAGCTATCCTAAAAGATGATAATGAACCTGAGAATGTCTCTAATGCTTTATCATCTCCCGAGAAGAATGAATGGGCTAAAGAGAAGGATGGAAGCTGCAGTTGGAGCCCAAGGTGGTGATGGTTGTCCTGACAAATAAAGCAGTAAGGGAGGAAGGCCAAGTGATCAAAAGTAAGATCTCACTGAGTTTTAAAGTCCAATTAAGTACTTGCACAACCATTAGTCCATTGAGTGACCAAGGTTTCTCTAGTTGAAATTTCACTATTTGAATTTTTTTTTTGAGAATATTATCCCCAAGTAAATTTTTTGGAAAAGAAATCCGAAAAATCTTATCTCTCTCGTATTATTTTTGACATAGAATATTTTTCTAATATTTTTTCAATTTATAATTAAATGCTACTTGGGTGTATCTTTGTTCAAAAAATTAATCGAATAGTAGTGTCCACTAGATAAATTTTCATTTTCGTGAATGTCCGATTATATATATCCACTACTCTTGTTTCTTTCACCAAGCCTCGGAACTAAACCTACCACCTCCGAAAATATGCGCACGGAACAATTTTTAAACAGTTCTCGCCGGCGAGACGAGCTGGAGTGTAAGCCTGAGGGACGCTTCTCTGGGTCTCATATAAGAAGCTCCAGGGAGCTTGAAGCCAGGTCCTTTAGGTCCAACTTCACCTACTCTTCTCCCGGCTACTCTTTAAAAGGTACGTACAATTTTTTATATATCTCTTCTGGAAGAAAGAAAACGAAGTAATTAAGACGAGAATATGATATATTCGCCCGAATGATAGAAGGCCCTACCTTCAAAAATAGAGGGAAAATATCCATGTGGTTCTTACTACTTGTTTTCTTTAAATCGTTTTATTTTTGAAAGTCTACCCAAAAAATAACCATGTGGTTCACGCTACTTGTTTGCGTTAAATCGTTTGTTTCTTTGGAGGTCTACACAATTATCTCACGTACTACAGTTATGATTGGACAATAACCGTATCCAAAATCCAGATATTCAGATGCACATGGCAAATAAAAAATTCCATCGCGGTCAACTTACAGTGCGGACGAGTAAAAACGGATTACTATGTAAAAAAATGTATATGTTTACATGAAGAAAAATCATGTTTGGGAACTGGTTGACCTGCCTGAAGCGCGTAGGGCAATTGGGAATAAATGGATTCTCAAAATTAAGCGAAAAGCAGATGGTAGTATCGAAAGGTACAAAGCCCGCTTAGTTGCCCAAGGATTCACACAGAGGAAAGGGATTGACTATGATGAGACTTTCTCACCTGTTGTAAGATCCACGTCCATCAGGATTATTCTGGCTATGGTGGCAAATATGGACCTTGAGCTACATCAAATGGATGTTAAGACTGCTTTTCTATATGGAGAATTGGATGAAGAAATCTGTATAGTTCAACCAGAGGGTTACATCCAAAAAGGTAGCGAACGTAAAGTTTGCAAATTGATGAGATCAATTTATGGCCTAAAATAGTCTTCTAGACAGTGGTACATTCGTTTTCATAACACTATCATGTCGTATGATTTTAAAATGATAGACGAAGACCATTGTGTCTATATTAAACGCTCAGGTAAAAAGTTTGTCATGATTACATTGAATGTAGATGACATACTATTGGCTGGAAATGACTTGGGATATCTTAACGAGCTCAAAGCTTGGTTTTCGTCCAACTTTGAAATGAAAGATATGGGAGAAGCTGATTACGTGCTCGGAATTAAGATTTCGAGGAATCGTTCGAAGAGGCTATTGTCTCTTTCTCAAGAGACATATATCCGTCAAGTAGTAGAACGGTTCAACAGTAATGACAGTAATCCCATATATGTCCCAATTGTCAAAGGTCATAATCTGAACAAAGAAATGTGTCCAAAAACAGCTCAGCAGAAACAGGATATGATGAATGTCCCTTATGCTAATGCGGTGGGTTGTCTCATGTATGCAATGCTGTGTACAAGGCCAGATATCTGCTATGCTGTTGGAATAGTAAGCAGATACCAATCTAATCCAGGAAGAACACACTGGAAAGCAGTAAAGGGAATTATGAAGTACTTGAATACGACTGCAGAATACTCACTGTGTTATCAAGGTCAAGACCTAACGCTGAAAGGGTACACTGATGCCGATTGGGCAGGAGATGTGGACGAGAAGAAATCCACATCCGGATATGTCTTCTTGCTAGGCGGGGGTGCTATTTCATGGTGTAGCAAGAAATAGACATGCGTCTCCCTGTCAACTATGGAAGCTGAATATGTTGCTTCTGCAGCTGCTGTGCAAGAAGCAGTATGGTTGAAGAGGTTCTTAAACCATTTGTCCCTAACCAGCGCAGGAGAACCAGTGAGCTTATTTTGCGACAATCAAGCTACGATAGCTTATGCTAAGAATCCTAGATTTCATAGCAGAGCAAAGCATATTGATATCAAGTATTACTTTGTTAGGGATATGGTTGCGTGTAAGGAAGTGAGCATAACACATATACCTACACAGGATATGATAGCAGATCCGATGACTAAGGGCCTATCTAGAGATGTTTTTGTGAAACATGTAAGGTCCCAGGGTTTGCGAAGATGTTAGTGTATGCTCGCTCATATTGTAATGAATTTGTTATTCAATAAAAGTAAAGTTGTTTCAGCAATACATATTGTGTGAATGTTATTTTTGTAACATTTACTTAAATGCATGTCGGACAGAAAAGTAGCCCACTCACACGGGTGTTTACCTCAGTGGGAGTCAATGGGTTGATTCTTGATTGAGATGAGGCAGTTTTAGGACATCATTCGAGTGCCTGTTCTAAAATATGAATGCCGTCTTGCTTAACTACAAGAAAGGGACTTGTTAAAGTGCAAGATTATTGATGGTGCATGCAATAGATGCTGCATTAAATAAGTTCTCGGAACTTATTAGGATTATATGAAATCCAATGGTAAGAAATAAGTGAAACTTACCATAATTCTGTCTTGATAGCCTGGAGTAGTCTTTGGGTAGACTAAAGCCATTGTTCGTGAACATCAAGGTTGATACTCTAGTATGGTGTTTTAGTGAGAGACATGCGCTCCTTTTGAAGGAAAGAACATCATAGCACATGGTTCGTGTCATGTGTGTTTTTTCGACCTTTTTGGATGGGAAATCAATTTATTAAAAAGTGATTTCAATTTTCCTAGTGTGAGACTAACTCCAAAAACTATAGTTTTCGGAACTCTACCCTTAAGATCCTTAACATATTTTGGAAGTATGATTCAGTGCCGCTAGCTTGGAAAGTCTTTAAAGGGTCATGGTTATGATTTGACCTGGCAAGGCTAACTGGAAAAGCTGGCTGGATCATGATGGAAGAAATATCGTTAAAGGAGAAGGTTCTCTATCGATCATATTCTAGAAGCTTCGTGGTTCACTGGCATGCCTATTGTGTTGAGAGCAATACAATAGTGAACACGAATAGATTGTTTCAGAAATCACATGTGAGAAACAATGATTGTGAGATAAGACCTAGGGTAATGCATACTATATACGATGGAGGTGCTAATCGAGATGCTATCATCCAAGTGGCCTCTATGTGCTCTTGGGTTTAGCTAAGTGCACTCGATGTATGCTGCTCGCACGGCCTATCTGCCAAACGCGAAAATGAGAGAATAGATTGATTATGGTCAATCATGTGTGAGTGTGAGATGAAGGATTATCCACCCATGATTATCCTATTAAATTAAATAAAAGATATTAGATATCTTTTAGTTTTAATTTAAATTAGAAAGGGATTTGGATGAGGAGAGTTTGTTATACGTGATAACTCTCCCACCCCCTTTCTCCTCCCAGAATTCTCTATTAATACGGAATAGGGGTCTTTTCTGGGGGAGAGAGACAGAAAATACACACCAGAAAAAAGAGACTTAGCTTTTTCTCTAGGAGACTCTCAAGGCTTTTAGGCGGTAAAACCCGATCCCCGCTTCGTGTACGTGAGCGAGGACGACCAGTGACAAGCCTCCCTCGATCCTCTGACATACCTCTCGAAGAACGAAGTGTGCTACAAGAGGTAAACCTTTTCGATATGGCTATTTCGATTAATGATGTGTTCGTTAATTATATTGGTTTCGCATTAATTATGTATATGCATGAAAACCTTCAAGAGAAAATGGTAGATTCGAGATCGGAGTACCACGATAGATTGGTTGATCACTGGATCACAAAAGATAATCTAATACATATAGCAAGTAGGTGTAAATCTCCCGCAACCACAAAGAGACCACAAACATCCAACAATCAATTAGCCAAACGACTGCCTAACTAGTTGTTTATCATCTAATAGACAGAATATCGACCGATTTCTATTCTATAAGATAATAGCATTAAGAATAGGTTTTCCTACTCCTAGCGATTATACTCAAAACTTTGGTATCTACAAACTAGCTTTACTTATTTCTAATTAATTAGTTTAGTAACGACTGTTTCTCACTGAATTAACCTTGCTCCTAGTTCAATTCCTAACTGCAACCGCTAATCAAGAATTAATAGAAAATATGTTCTAGAATAAATCCACAACCGCAAATCATCCAAGAACAATAATAAGCACAAAGAATAAGTAAATGCTACTGAATTAAATTGAATAACCAAGATCCTCACAACCAAAACCTGGGTCTCCTCCCTCGAATCAACCTAGAGGTTTAGTTCCTCATAATCTTGGCAAAGACAAAATATCAAAAGTATTTGTTCTCCCGAATGAAAAGTTACATCTAAAAATAAGTCTAAAGGCTTATATATAAGTCCTCCTAACTCTAAAAACCTACAAGGGTTGTCCAAGAGTCCTCAGCAATGCGAAAGACTGAATTTCTATTAATACCCCGAATATTCATCAATAAAATCTGCAAGATCAGCCTTCAGTATTTTGGTCGTAACTTCCTTTCCGATCTCCGATTTTGGCGTTCTTTATAGGCACAGAAAGAGGAAAGAAAATATTCAATTATCTGTATAATAGGCGTCCTCTAATCAGCTCTGAAATTGACCAAAATATCCTTCCAGGTCAGATGTCTCTACTGGACTCCTTCTTCAAGTATAATTCATTTCCAAATTTACCTATTTTCCTACAATTTAGCACAAAGAACCCATCAGTCACCCAAAACTAAAATATTTACAAAAATGATACTAAACTAAAGACAAACATGCAAAAATGACTCGAAATCCTATGCATTTAATTCGTGTTTTAGACATACATCACAATTCAAAGTGGAATAAGGTCGAAAAGCTGGTTGAAGCTAAAAATTCGAGGGTTGTAGTGCAATGCTTCTCTACTCTGGTTAGCGCCAAGACCCGTCGGACTAGGTGTGGGTGGCAACTCATGTCAAGGTACTTGGAGTCAGCATCTTTTGAAAGTGAAAACGAAGCTAGGTCTAAGTACTTGGAGTCAGCATGTTTGAGTGTGAAGACGAAGCTAGGTCCAAGTACTTGGAGTTGAGTACCTTTGAAGAGTTACAACAAAGAAAAGTCAGATCCAAGTAGCTACGATCGGCACTAAGAACTCTGACCGGTAGCGGTCAGTGCCAAAATTGGTCTGATTCGATAAAAGTTGGCGCTGACCCATAGCGGTCAGTACTGAACCAACCAAACCTGGGTGCTGACCCGTAGCGGTCAGCGTCGAACCATTCAAATTTGGGCGCTGACCCATAATGGTCAGTGCCAGACTAGTCAGACCAGACCGGTCAGTAACGCAATGAAATTCCCTGGAGTCAGCAATGTTGGGTCTTCTTGGGTCTGTGATTTATCAACTTTAGGGGGCAGATTAGGCCCGTGAGGTCGGGTAAGTTGACTTGGGTTCTCGGGACTACCTAGTGGAAGTCTTGGGTCTAAGTACTAGGACCTAACTATGGCAAGTATGAAAAAGTCTTGGGTCCAAGTGCTAAGACTTAGCTATGGTAGGCGCGAAAGGTTTCAGTACCCTTAGAGGTCTCCGCATGAAGTGAAGGGAATACGTGAGGAAAGGCCTTAAAAGAGGCTGGATGTACTCGGACTCTCGTGAGATAACGATAGCTCTTAGGAGATGAGGATGGACTCCGCTAAGGATGAGAGTGTGAGGAAATCAGATAAGCTCTGGGAGAAGGATCCAGGTCATATAGGGATAAGGCTTGGCTGGAGATAGGCTTCGAGGACTTTGAGTCCAACTACAATGCAACTTAGGAGGAGCTGGGTCGGTCTACCTCAGTTATATAAGCAAGGTTCAGGGTCAAGGTAGGATCACAAACAAATCATACAAATTACTCTCAAGTTTCAACTCTTATCTTAGTTTAGGTTAGTTGATAGTATCGGCTTCGGCCAACTTTGTTACTTTTGGCATTAGATCGACCTTGGGATGAGCACTCCGGGCCGTCACGAGATCATTTTTAGCATTCTTCATTTTTTATCCCAACATTGTTTTTGGCACGCTCGGTGGGACCTAGGAGGACGTTTGAGAAATTAGTTTAACCTAGTCCAATCAAGATGACCAAAGGCACAGACACTGCACCACCCTCTTCTTAGCTCGCTGGGAAGAATACTACCAATACGACACCTCTCAAAGAGCCGACCTTCCCGACTACCCTACCTAGTACCTGGAAGAACTCCACCAATGCAGCTTCTACTAGGGAGCTGGCACCCTATGCTACCCGATCGGGTACCAGAGAGTTTGATGATGATCAACATGTTGACATATTTAGGGAGCTTAAAGCTCTATTAGTTCATCTAGATCAGTTGCTTCAAAGGCGTGGTGAAGAGCTGATGAGATGTAGAGATGAAGACTTCAGTAATGATAAGAAGTCCTTTAGGCGCAAAACCGATACCTTTCCAAGTGATAAGGACCACGTGGGCGAAGCGCTTCAACAAATGTCCTAAGGTCTCTGTGATGGAATGGCACAAATAAGGCAACCACCCGTCACTCACCTTACGTAAGAGCGATTGAGGGTAGGGTCTTTATCGTACCACGACATGAAGACCCCTGATGTTGCAAGCCTACTTAGCCGACCTTCATCGGTTAGGGCCTCCGATTATTCAAAGTTGCAAGAGTCTCCTCCAACCAAGGAAACCCAAATTCTGAACATGATGCCTCGGTTCGTAAGGTTAGGGCAAGGGGAGCTATATCCAAGCATTCCTACTATTACCTTGACCCCTTAGTTTATGATGTTGAGGGGGAGGAAGCTTAACGAGGGCAATGCTAGTCCAAAGACGGAGAGTTAACTCTAATTCTTTGATGTTGAGATTTCAGCCTCATACCGAGTCTCAGGGGGGCACCCATTAATAGGTCCCTACGTTAGTACTTCTGTTGCTATGGTTGGCCTATAATGAAGCCAAAAGGAAGAGAGGCCAAAGTAAGTAAAGGCCAACCTTAAAACCCAGGGGGCAAGACTCGGGGGACAAGGAAGGCCGCTCGATAACAACATCTTAAAGGCTCAGAAGTCCTCTCGTCCAAAGAGAGTCGATGTCCCTAAGCAAGGGAAGGTCGACCATAAGACCCAAGGGATAAGACCCGGGGGCATAAAAGGCCACATGATAAAGGCCTATTAAGGACTCATAAGTTCTTTTGTCCAAGGGGAGTTACTGATACGTGGAGGTTCCATCGTCCTTGAATCAAGGTGGACCTTCAGGACAAGCCCAAACCATGTTGAAACGCCTCCAACTGGCTTAGAGACAAGAGGGTCACCTGTGACCCATCAACACAAGACGTCTTGACCAAGACTTAGAGACGTCTCCTTGAGAGAAAAGTCCAGAAACAGAAGCAAGTAATTAAAGACCTCAAAGAGAAACTTGTAGAATAAAGGGCTAAGATGGAGGAACATAAAACTCTCTTAGCTCATCTGCGAGTTGAACACCAATCTGCCATAACTCAAGGCCGGGCCAAGGAGGTTGAAGCCTCAAAGGTGAGAAAGGGAAAAGACCTTAAGTATATTAAGGAGGTTCGATCGAAGGTGCCCACTGATCGACGTGAGAGGTTGACCCATAAGTGGGTACCAAAGGCGAGAGGAGAGGTCCACTCAAAGGAAGATTGCCCCAAAGAGGACAAGGCTGACCAAAAGGAAGAGAAAGCCTCAGTCGACCTTGATATCGGGTATATCAAGTTTGGGAACTTCCCAAACAAGGCGACGATTAACGTAGCTCTGGCTAGTTTTTGGTCAAAATTGATCAAACGAGCCACCTAGAAAGAGACATAATTGGGGGTGACCCTTTAAGGTTGAGGTACGAAAAAGGCCTTCACCAGTACCCCTGATAGAAGATTTCAATGATTGTATCACTATCGTTAGGCCTACCCGAAGGACGAGTGAGAGCCTGAAGTCTTTGCATACCATGGCTCACATTTTTGGGAAGCCGATAGGGAGGATCCTCGTGGAAAATATGGCGATTATAAATGTTCTACCTCAGTGGCTACTAAAGAAGCTAAGCAATGAGAGGGAGAAGCTAACCCCCTCTAAGATGATAATGGCCAGTTTTGCTAGTAAGGGTACTCGTCCCCATGTCAATCCTGAGGGAAGGATAGAGATAGCAAAACCAAATGTCAATCCCTTCTTATTGGTTACTGACTGTGTAGAGGAGGCCTTTTATGATGATTCTATAGTGCCAACGAGGGTGACCTAGAGTGGCGTAGATGGTTGGTTTGCCAGCTATGTAAGCTCGATTGAGCCGGATATTCCTTCCATCTATCGACCGATCAGTGCCGTAACTGAGGGGCAGGCACTTTGCCTTACCTGTGAGGAGTAAGGCCATATAAGAGGGGAAAAGGTGGTTGGTGGTCTACACCTTGTCATCCTACAAGTCGGCCAGGTATGTCTTTCATGACAACGGCCTAGACCCCCTTGTGCTTCTTAAAGTAGATAATTTTCACCCAAGTAAACAAGATGATGCCAAGCCAGAGATGAAAGACCTTTGAGTAGAGGTATTACGAGCTCATCAAAGGTCAAAGAGGTTGAAAGGCTACATGTCAACACTTCTCGCCTGACCGTACCGAAGTGTTAGCATATGGGGGGCATTGTTGAAGTACAAAAAATAATATGTTGGTAGCTCGAGGTCGACTAGGGCCATCATTGAAGTGCCTAGACTTGGATGTTAACTTTTCTTGGCTGGGTACGCTCAAGTCGGCTTGGGTGCCCTCAGCCTTGAATCAGCTTGGGTACTCTCAGCCTTGAATCACCTTAGATGCCCTCACGGTAAGGCGACCAGGGTACCTCTAACCTCTAGTCAGTTTGGGTACCCTCAGCCTAAAGTGAGTTGGAACTCCCTCGGGTTAGGTCATACACTTATTGGGAGGCCTTGCTCAAGTCGGGTCACTCACTTGGAGGGGTCGGATGCTCGTTGGCTTGTAGGAACTACCTTAGAGCACCTGTACTCATTGTTAGTAAATTGACCATATCTTGGTGCTCGAGTCTTGTATTGAGGTGATTTTTAAAGTTATGGAAAGGTAAGAGATAGGTCTAAAACTTTATATTTCATGCCTTTACCAATTCGAAGTGGAACAATGTCAAAAAGCTGGTTAAAGCAAAAATTGCTTATCTAGCTTCGGTCAGCGATAGAGAAGCTGACCCATAATAGTCAGCGCCAAGGCTGGTCCGACCAGTTTTGATCAGCAATTTGGTGGCGCTGACCAGCTTCGGTCAGTGCCAGACCCAGTTTGACCAGCTTTGGTCAGTGATTTGGGTAACAGTCGACAGGACTTGGCAAGAACATCATAACTTTTTACTCAGAAGTCCGATTGAAGTGGTTCAAATTGCGGAGCGAAGCCAAGACGTTCATCTACAACTTTATAGTTGATGAAATTTTCAAATTCTGGGTACAAAGGCGTCAAAACGCATCTTAGGAGGAGCTTGGTCGGTCTACCTCAGCTATATAAGCAAGGCTCGGGATCAAGGCAGGATCACACACAAATCATACAAATTACTCTCAAGGTTCGGCTCTTATCTTAGTTTAGGTTAGTTGATAGTATCGGCTTTCGGCCAACTTTGTTACTTTCGGCGTTAGTACGACCTTGGACGAGCACTCCGGGTCGTCACGAGATCGTTTTTAGCGTTCTCCATTTTTTATCCCAACAATTACCATATCAAATCTCGTTGGATGAATGCTAATTGCATCCGACCGATTTGATCCAAACAAATAGCTGTATGTCAATTGACCTGGATTTGCGTTGAGGGGTCTCTACGCGCTAACCTGCGCCAGAAAAAAAAGAAAGAAAGAAAAAAAGGGAAAGGCTAAACCTGATGCGGCAGAAAGAAGCGAAGTCTACTTGTTCCTTATCATTTACATTTGGATGCATTTCCTTAAAAATATGAGAAATAACACAAAAGTAGAGAAGATGCCTTTCCTTATTTATCCCACATGACGCGAGTCGAGAGAGGGAAAGACCGATCCCAGATGAGAATAAATCAACGGCTCCAAACAACTGAAATGCTCCCTAAAAAAAACAACTGAGTTGCGCCATACGGCCAACAAAAATGCAATCCCTGAAAATTAGACCACATTCCAAGGTTAATAACATCCCACTATTCCCATTCGTGCCACAAGCTCTACCAACCATAAAGAAGGCTATCCAGGCCGCTGTCCTCCGGGAACCGCGCATGGGAGCTTCGTTATTGCGCCTCCACTTCCACGATGCTTCGTAAATGTACGTGTACAATTCGTCACCCTAATATTAAGCTGGCAATTCTAGACTTACGTCCTGCTTTCTGACAAATTAAGCAACCTATGTGTGTATATATGTAGGGATGCGATGGCTCGGTTCTTCTTGATCCAGCACCTCATTTGAACAGCGAGAAGCTTAGTCCAGTAAACATAGCCTTGAGATGGTTTGAAGTCGTTGACCAGATCAAGTCCACGGTGGACGCAGCTTGTGGGCGTCCGGTCGTCTCTTGTGCAGATATTTTAGCCGGGCAGTTCTCTATTTATTTTTGAAGGTTTTCATGCATAATCTTAATTAAAGCGAAACTATAATATTTAATGAACACATCATTAAATCGAAATAGCCATATTAAAGTATTTATCTCTTGTAGCGCAGTTCGTTCTTGGAGAGGTACGTCACAGGGTCGAGGGAGGTTTGTCACTGGTCGTCCTCGCTCACGTACACGAAACGGGGATCGGGTTTCACCGCCTAAAAGCCTTGAGAGTCTCCTAGAGAAAAAGCTACATCTCTTTTTCTCTGGTGTGTGTTTTCTGTCTCCCTCTTTCCCAGAAAAAATCCCTATTCCGTATTAATAGAGAATTCTGGGAGGAGAAAGGGGGTGGGAGAGTTATCACGTATAACAAACTCTCCTCATCCAAATCTCTTTCAAATTTAAATTAAAACTAAAAGATATCTAATATCTTTTATTTAATTTAATAGGATAATCATGGGTGGATAATCCTTCATCTCCCACTCACACATGATTAACCATAATCAATCTATTCTCTCATTTTCGCGTTTGGCAGATAGGCCGTGCGACCAGCATACATCGAGTGCACTTAGCTAAACCCAAGAGCACATAGTGGCCACTTGGATGATAGCATCTTGATTAGCACCTCCATCATATATAGTATGCATTACCCTAGGTCTTATCTCACAATCATTATTTCTCACATGTGATTTCTGAAACAATCTATTCGTGTTCACTATTGTATTGCTCTCAACACAATAGGCATGCCAGTGAACCACGAAGCTTCTAGAATGTGATCGATAGAGAACCTTCTCCTTTAACGATATTTCTTCCATCATGATCCAGCCAGCTTTTCTAGTTAGCCTTGCCAGGTCGAATCATAACCATGACCCTTTACAGACTTTCCAAGCTAGCGGCACTGAATCATACTTCCAAAATACGTTAAGGATCCTAAGGGTAGAGTTCCGGAAATTATAGTTTTTGAAGTTAGTCTCACACTAGGGAAATTGAAATCACTTTTTAATAAATTGATTTCCCATCCAAAAGGTTGTAAAGCACACATGACAGGAACCATGTGTTATGATGTTCTTTCCTTCAAAAGGAGCGCATGTCTCTCACTAAAATACCATACTAGAGTATCAGCCTCGATGTTCACGAACAATGGCTTTAGTCTACCCAAAGACTACTCCAGGCTATCAAGATAAAATTATAGTAAGTTCTACTTATTTCTTACTATTGGATTTCATATAATCCTAATAAGTTCTGAGAACTTATTTAATGCAGCATCTATTGCATGCACCATCAATAATCTTGCACTTTAACAAGTCCTTTTCTTGTAGTTAAGCAAGACGGCATTCATATTTTAAAACAGGCACTCGAATGATGTCCTAAAACTGCCTCATCTTAATCAAGAATCAACCCATTGACTCCCACTGAGGTAAACACCCGTGTGAGTGAGCTACTTTTCTGTCCGACATGCATTTAAGTAAATGTTACAAAAATAACATTCACACAATATGTATTGCTGACAACAACTTTACTTTTATTGAATAACAAATTCATTACAATATGAGCATAAACTAACATCTTCGCAAACCCTGAAATCTGGCATGTTTCACAAAAATATCTCTAGATAAGCCCTTAGTCATCGGATCTGCTATCATATCCTGTGTAGGTATATGTGTTATGCTCACTTCCTTACATGCAACCATATCCCTAACAATGTGATACTTGATATCAATATGCTTTGCTCTGCTATGAAATCTAGGATTCTTAGCATAAGCAATCGCTGCTTGATTGTCGTAAAATAAGCTCACTGGTTCTCCTGCGCTGGTTAGGGACAAATGGTTTAAGAACCTCTTCAACCATACTGCTTCTTGTACAGCAGCTACAGAAGTAACATATTCAGCTTCCATAGTTGACAAGGAGACACATGTCTATTTCTTGCTACTCCATGAAATAGCACCCCCGCCTAGCAAGAAGACATATCCGGATGTGGATTTCCTCTCGTCCACATCTTCTGCCCAATCGGCATCAGTGTACCCTTTCAGCGTTAGGTCTTGACCTTGATAACACAGTGAGTATTCTGCAGTCGTATTCAAGTACTTCATAATTCCCTTGACTGCTTTCCAATGTGTTCTTCCTGGATTAGACTGGTATCTGCTTACTATCCCAACAGCATAGCAGATATCTGGCCTTGTACATAATATTGCATACATGAGACAACCCACCGCATTAGCATAAGGGACATTCATCTGTTGAGCTATTTTTGGACACATTTTTTTGTTCAGATTATGACCTTTGACAATTGGGACATATCTGGGATTACCGTCATTACTGTTGAACCGTTCTACTACTTTATGGATATATGTCTCTTGAGAAAGAGACAATAGCCTTTTCGAACGATTCCTCGTAATATTAATTTCGAGCACGTAATTAGCTTCTCCCATATCTTTCATTTCAAAGTTGGACGAAAACCAAGCTTTGAACTCGTTAAGATATCCCAAGTCATTTCCAGCCAATAATATATCATCTACATATAATGTAATCATAACAAACTTTTTACCTGAGCGCTTAATATAAACACAATGGTCTTCGTCTATTATTTTAAAATCATACGATATGATAGTGTTATGAAAATGAATGTACCACTGTCTAGAAGACTGTTTTAGGCCATAAATTGATCTCATCAATTTGCAAACTTTACGTTCGCTACGTTTTTGGATGTAACCCTTTGGTTGAACCATATAGATTTCTTCATCCAATTCTCCATATAGAAAAGCAGTCTTAACATCCATTTGATGTAGCTCAAGGTTCATATTTGCCACCATAGCCAGAATAATCTTGATGGACGTAGATCTTACAACAGGTGAGAAAGTCTCATCATAGTCAATCCCTTTCCTTTGTGTGAATCATTGGACAACTAAGCGGGCTTTGTACCTTTCGATACTACCATATACTTTTCGCTTAATTTTGAGAATCCATTTATTCCCAATTACCCTACGCCCTTCAGGCAGGTCAACCAGTTCCCAAACATAAATTTTCTTCATGGAAGCCATCTCTTCCTTCATTGCTTTAGCCCATTCATTCTTCTCGGAAGATGATAAAGCATCAGAGATATTCTCAGGTTCATACTCATCTTGTAGGATAGCTAAAAGAATCTCACTTGTATCATTATCTGTAAATTTCAAGAGAGCATCTTCCGCACCTTCGACCTCAAATCGTCTGCGTAGAATACTTATTCTTTTAGTTCTATGAGTTTTCGTACTCCTACTGGAATTTGGAATTGTACTCCCACTAAGATAATGATCATATGGATCACGAACTTCCGGATCAGTTGGAGGTGATAAATTATGATCTTCCTCCACCATTATTCTCCCACTCGGAGGGAGTGATCCAGATGATTCTGTCTCATCAGTTTCATATAGGGTAAGATCTTTACTTACCTCTCCCAATTTCGGAAAATCATTTTCCAAAAAAGTGATATCTCGTGATTCAAATTCTGTCACTTGTCCATTTTCGTGTTCGCCCACAAACATGTATCCCTTTGATACTTCAGAGTATCTAATAAAGATACTCTTCTTACCTCTCGGTCCTAATTTACCGAATTTACTGGAGGTAGTATGGACATATGATGCACACCCCCATGGTCATAAGTAGCTTAGATCGGGCTTCCGACCTGTCCACAATTCATAAGGAGTGGTAGTGACAGACTTGAAGGGCACATGGTTTAGAACATATGTGGTAGTAAGGAGTGCATCTCCATAAAATGATATAGGTAAATTCACTTCTACCATCATAGATCTAACCATGTCTAGAAGGGTCATATTCCTTCTTTTCGCTACCCCATTTTGTTGAGGTGTGCGAGGAATGGACAACTGATGTTCTATTCCTTTTTCATCACATAGAGTTTTAAACTCATCAGAAAGATATTCACGACCAAGATCAGTTCGTAAGGCCTTGATCTTCCGATCTAATTGATTCTCAGCATAATTTATAAAGGTCTTGAAGCAACTTAATGGTTCAGACTTGTGAGAAATCAAATAGATTAGACCATACCTGCTATAGTCATCTATAAATGTGATAAAATAATAGGCTCCATGCCTAGCCCTTATATTCATTGGACCACAAATGTCGGAATGGATTAATTGTAATGGATAGTCGGCTCTAGTTCCTTTACCAAATAGTTTTCTAGTTGATTTTCCTTCTAGACATCGTTCGCAAGTAGGTAATATAGCCTTTTCCAAGTTACCTAATAGTCCTACCTTTGCTAGACGATTCAAGCGATCTTGACCAATATGGCCTAATCTAGAATGCCACAACACAACATCATCCTGAGATGGTGGCATGGTAGTGACCATGGAAAAACTTGTTCGACGTAAATCACACAGATCAACATCCATAATCAAGAAACCATTTGATTGATAACCAAATCCATAAAAAACATGTTTCAAAAATAACTAAACAGAATTGTTCTCAAATATCCAACAAAAACTAAGAGACATTAAAAATGAAACTGAAATTAAATTCTGACGAATCTCTGGAGCGTATAGCACATCGTGTAGAAGTAGGGTACGTCCTCTACGTAGGCTCAATCTGCATGTGCCCATGCCCTTAACTTCTACTCGTGCATTATTGCCTACATAGATAGATTTTGTTCCAGCAGGTAGATGTTGAAATTCGATGAAGGTATCACGATCCTTCATCACATGGTCTGTCGCTCCTGAATCAATCACCCACAAGGGTTGACTTTCAGTTAGAAGAATAGTACTAGATACATACAATTCACTCGCACATGAGTTAAAGGGATGTACCTTCTTTTTTTCTTTGCAATCTTTTGCAAAGTGACCCTTCTTCTGACAATTAAAATATTTCACCTTAGAAACGTTAACCAATCTCTTCTTCCTACCCTCAGAAGTCTTCTTCCCGAGTGGAGAATTTCAGTTTTGCTCTTTTTGTTTCCCCAGCTTTTATTGCCTTTTCCCTTCAGGATCGTCTTCCTTTTTCCACCTTTGAAGTTTGAAGTAGCCATATGTGCCTCAGGATGGACTTTGATCGCAAGCAGCCTTTGTATTCGGGGGTGGATTTCTACCCTTTATCATATTTTGTGATAGGAAATGGAGCTCAATGAAGGCCATTGAACATGTGATTTCGAGAGACTATATTGCAAGAGTCATAACTTTCTACTCGTACATCGGATTATAACGAATTAGATATCGTTAGAAAGCTGAAAGAGATATTTACATTTTATCTTTTATAGTCAAAGCCAAATTCGTAGCAGAAAAGGATCAAAAATGAAAAATACGAAGATTTGATGAAGCTATGCTGCCCAACTAGCGACAGGGAGTTAACTAGCGGCCACCAGTGAAATTGGAAGGCCTCCCCATCGCTAATGAACTAGCGACTGCTAGTAAGGGGACCGAGAATGTTTATTGAAGACCCAACTAGCGGCCGCAAGTTCATTAGCGGCCGTCAGTTGTCCGAAGCCGAGACTTTCCAGACTTCCTAATTTGCTAGGAATTTGATTCGTTTCCTATTTATTCAACTCTGTTATGGGCCAAATAACATAAATATATTATTATTTGGCTAGTTAAACTTCTAATTTATATTAACCTCCTCTAGGTTTTCCTAATTTTGTATTAGATTCGTGGGTATATATAAGCCTTAGGGAGACAATCGGGAGGAGACAATTCACGGGAGAATTGAGAACAGCCTTTAGAGCTTAATAAAGGGGCGATTTCAGTTAGCACGGGGAAAGGATTGGTAAAGCTTGATCATCACGACTAAGCTTTCTCTATCTCTACCTTTATGTTAATTACTATCATGTTCTTCATTAATCTATTGTGCTTTGTTAACATGCTTAGCGAGTAGTTCTCTTGTGAGTGCGATACCCTAATTATGTAATTACTTGTTTATGTTAGCTATGGTTTGATTATTTTTCGTAGTAGTTGTCAATTGATGATCTTAATGCTTAATCTAACTTGATCACTTAGATTATGATGCTTAGTTGATAATAATGGACCGGAAGGCATTAGAATCAATGGAAGAGTCAATTGACATGTCTTAAAGTATTAATGTGGAATCTTGATACTAAAGGATAACCCGCTAGGAGTTAACTTCATAATTGAGTTTAGCTTAGTTCTTAGTCTAATTAATGAGCGGAAGCATTAATTAGTAATCATGAACTACTCTAGCTTAGTTTTGTCATCCTAATGAGCGGAAGCGTTAGGAAGATGCACTAGAACACTCCGGGTACTAGTTAGAACTTCATAAAAACCATAGTCTCAACATAGATAGGTAATCCATAAGGGTATCGTGCTCGTTTGTCTCCACTGAATCAAAACCCTTTTATTTACGTTTCTGACTTCGTTTATTTACTTGGAATCTTTACAATCTCTTAATTCTCTCGCTTCACATAATTATTTGCGTTGATTTCGTGTTCAACCCTCAGTTCGAAACCCTACTTATTCACTATACTATTTGGTTATGCGTTTAATTGCTTATCATTTTTACGTATATCAAATTGGCGCCGTCGACACGGAACTGAGATTTTAGGACATAAACTCAATATCACTTGGTTTTGTGTGGCAAACTTGCTAATTTAGTGTGATTTTTTTTTCAGGATTCTCTAGTGCATGCCAAGAACCCGGAGTGAAGGACTAGACCTTGACATAGATATTGTGCTTGAGGTTCACATCGGAGTACTCAAAAGGGTAATTAGGCGTGAAAAGAGGGACCAAGCGAGATCAATGGTACAAAATCAGGAAGATGGAGCACTCCAAGCTGTAGGAGATGCGCCACGTAGAAGGACGCTACTAGAATCATCTGTTCCCACCTGGAATGGGAATCCTAATGGTTTACGACAACCACCTGTAGGTCTCAATGCTTTTCAGATTCCAGCAGCAGTTGTAGGACTACTGCAAAACTTGGTCCAATTTGGCGGCTTGCCAAGCGAAGATCCTCAAGACCATCTCTCCCGATTTGAGGACATCTACAACATCATGAAGTTCCAAGGGGTCAATGATGATGCCTTGAAGCTGCGTCTCTTCCTCTTTCTCTGAAGGACCGAGCTCGCACATGGTACAATAAGCTGAAAGGAGAGACAATTCAGAGTTGGAATGATTTGGTCAATGCTTTTCTTCAAAATTTCTTCTCAATGGCCAAGTTAGCTAAGCTCTTGCGGGACATAAATACTTTCATACAAGCTGATGGGGAAAGCATTTACGAGGCCTGGGAGCGGGTCACCAATCTTCAAAGTTCCTTCTCTCAACATGGCATAACTCAGGATAACCTTATGAAGATCTTTTACAAAGGGTTAGATGGCCCATCCCGTGATCATATTGATGCCTCCTCTCAAGGGTTGTTCCTGAGAAAGACTGCTGATGAAGCTGCTCGCTTAATGAAAGAGATGGCTGAAGTCAATGGTATGTGGCCAAAGGAACGTACCAGGCAACCCCGTAAGGAAGCGACTCGAGGGGTACTTGAAGTGGATGCCAATATGAAGCTTGAAGCTAAAGTTGAGGCACTTACCAAAAGACTTGAAGAATTGACCAAGAGCAAGGAAAAGGCAGCTGCAGTACAAGATACATGTGAAATTTACAAAGAGTCACATCATACCGATGACTGTCCTCAGTTGGTGGAGGCTCAGGTTATCGCTGATAGATAACCACCAGGTTTGGGCTACTCAAGGCAACCTAATGCTCAGCCAAATTTCTCTCGATTTGGTCAGCAAGCAAACAACACTGGTGCTCAGCAAGAACTCAGGAAGCCATATTTAGTGGATCAAGTCAAAGAAATGGGTGAGAAGATTGATCAATTAGTGGGAGTAGTCCAGCAGTCCATCCAATAACAAAGTATAACTGTGCAGCGGATGGATCGTTGTGAAGCACGTTAATAAGAGTTTGAGACATACCTAAAGGGGTAAGCCACGCAACTCAAGAAGATGGAGATTGAACTCAGAAATTTGGTTGCAGCAAATACTCAAAGGGAAATAGGTGCTCTACCCAGCAACACCGAGTCGAACCCACGAGGACAGGTAATGGCCATCACAGTGAGGAGTGTGGACGAGGATGATGACCATATATTCCTCCACCACCTTATGTCACTTCACCTCTATTCCCACAAAGACTTCAGAGAAAGCCACCACTTGAGAACAAACCCACTTCAAAAGAATGTGCCGAACTGATCAAGCCAGCCATAGAGGATGAGGTAGTTACTGAGAAGAAGGAGCAACCAGCCTATATCAGTGCAACAAAGGATTCTTATGTTCCTCCACCATCACCTCAACAAGTCAAGAAAATAGCAGTGATGGATGAGAAGGCCCTTGAATTCATAGAGACAGTGGAAGAAATTCAAAGCCATGTCTCTTTCTTGGAGATGTTAGATAAAAGGTCACAATAGGCAGAATGATGGCAGGACGACCCCTTTAGTAGAAAATGACATACCGCCAAAACTAAAAGATCCAGGGAGTTTTACGATTCCTTGCACTATTGATGGTGTTTAGTTTTCACATTGTTTATGTGATTTGGGTGCCAATATTAATCTTATGCCTTTGGCCACTTTCAGGAAACTCAATTTAGGAGATATCAAACCTACATCTATGATGATAGAGCTTGCAGATCACACTAAGAAGAAACCACATAGAATTGTGGAAGATGTGCTAATCAAAGTCGACAGGTCTCTTATACCCATAGACTTTATAGTGCTGGACTACGTTGTAGATGCAAGTTGTCCATTAATTCTAGGACGTCCATTCCTCAACACTTATCATGCAATGGTAGATGTTCACAATGGCAAGCTACTTCTCCGTATAGGCCCAGATGAAATACAGTTTCTGATGTGAGCAAGCCTAAGGACGCACCTACTATCAAGCTTGTAGACTCGCAGCAAGTTCAAGTTCCAATTGGGCCAATGACAAGAGCAAGAGCTAGGAAGTTGCAATCTGACTTCAATGGACTAATGCAAGAAGTTTGGGCTCAAGCAAGTGCGTGGAGGACCAAGGACGTCCAAGAAGTCCAAGGGAGGCCCATGCACGTTTTGGAAGCTAAATGGGAAGTTTGAGATGCACGCAATCTCCTGGATGCAAGCGCACGTGAATTTCAAGCTTATCTTGGACATGCGTCCCTAAATTTTAGGAATTGCATCTACTATGTTTTAGGATGTGATATTTACTAGATATTCTATTAGTTATCTATGTTTAGATTGTTTTCCTACTTAGTTGAATATTTCGGCCAGAATCCCTTTAAATTAGGAAGGAGAGTTTTGGCCAGCCTTGAACTCCTTATTTGGAGTTAGTTTTCGTTTAGGAAGTTGTAAGACTTATGGAGCCTATATAAAGAGGCATCCTCATTCAATAAAGACATAACAATTCGGAGAATTACTTAGCATTGGCTAATTGTGAGTTTAGATACTTGTTTGTTCTTGCTTAGGCTGGTGAGTCGTCTTGGCTAGAATTTATCTTTCACTTATCAAGCGGATCATCCATCCCCGCTCGTGGTGTGATACGACCTTAGGTCAAGGTTCAGAAGCTCTTGCAGCGGGTTAAGGTTCAATTTCGCGCCTTAGTTCTTGTGAGTTCTTTGTGAGTTGTGATCTGTTCCATTCTGAAGTAACAAACGGTCCGAGTTGTGAGTCTTTTCTGCTGAGATTCATATCATTTGGTATCAGAGCTTAGCTTGTTACTTTAGTTCATTATCCTTGTTATTCTTGTTCTTTTTTTTGGGTTCGTTTTGTTGCTTGCTAATCCGTGAGGTTCTTCGCTGTTCGAGAGAAAAGAGAGGAAAACAAACGAGTGAAGCAAAAAAAAAACAGAAAAGAAAAGAAAAGAAAAGGAAGCTAGCGAACTAAAGAAGGCGCAGCAGCTGATCAAGAAAAGGGACAAGCAAGACTAAAGAGCAAAGAAAGGCCAAAAGAGGAACTTTAACATTCTGTGAAGCGTGAAGTTCAAGCAAAGGCTGTTCTAGCTTTAGTAAGAACATACAAGTATCACGAGAGGAAAAAGGCAAGAGTGTGTGAGTACCTTAGAGAGAAAAGCCAAATATTTGAGTGCAAACACGAGTGAACTTGAGTGCACCTTACATTGAGAGTATACACGTAAGGGAGTGAGCTTGTGAGGCCATAATTTTTTTTACTAACCAAATTTTCTTGTAGCAAACATGTCGCATGAAGGTTAAACTATGGGAAGCATAGACCTTAAGTTATTAGTGGATGCCTTGGCCGGGAAGCTCGAGCAGATGGTGCAAGCTCAGATGGAGCCTTTGCAACTATGCGTGGATGCCGTGGAGAATTCTCGTGACAACCCCCAAACGCGAGGCAAACTCCAAAGGCGTAGGAGAGGAGTACCTATGGGAGAGTCGAGCGGAGCTGATTCTGAATCTGAAGAAGGCGTAGGCTCTACAAGGAGTCTTAGGAGAGCAAGAACAAACCGCCCACCTAGGGAGGCGAGGCAAAAGAGAGACGACAACATAGGGAGTATCAAACTGAAGATACCCTCCTTTGCTGGTCGTTCTGACCCGGAGGCGTACTTAGAGTGGGAGAAGAAGATTGAGTTCGTGTTTGATTGCCACAATAGCTCCGAAGCAAAGAAGGTAAAACTTGCCATCACCGAATTCACTGATTATGCTATAACTTGGTGGGATCAACTTGTGACAAGCAGGAGGAGAAATGGAGAACGCCCTATAGCTACTTGGGAAGACATGAAAGTGGTGATGAGGAAGAGATTTGTTCCAAGTCATTACTATAGAGGGCTGTATAAGAAGTTACAAGGAATGAGGCAAGGAAATTTGAGCGTGGAGGAGTATTTCAAACAGATGGAGATGGCCATGATAAGAGCTGATATAGATGAAGATAGAGAAGTTACAATGGCAAGATTCTTGAATGGACTCAATCCTGAAATTCAAGACAAAGTTGAGTTGCAACACTATGTGGAGTTGGAGGACATGGTGCATATGGCAACGAAAATTGAGAAGCAACTCAAGAGAGGAGAGGGGAGAACAAGAGCTACATCGAGTTCTACTTGGAAGCCAAACTACCAAAAGAAGTTTGACAAGCCACAAGCAGCCAAAGTAGAGCATAAATCCGAGAGTTCTCAAGCTAATTCTCAAAGGAAAGTGGAAGTCACTCCAGCTAGGAACCGTGACATCAAGTGCTTTAAGTGTCAAGGAAGAGGGCACATATCAAGTCAATGCCCTAACAAGCAAGCAATGGTGATCAAGGAAAGTGGAGAGATTGAAACTGAAGAAGAGGATTTGGAGCATGAAAACATGCCTTCTTTGGAGGACGTATCCGAGGAAGAGTACCAAGCTACTGAGAGGCTTACTCTTGTGTCTAGAAGAGCATTGAATGTGCAAGTAAAAGAAGAAAATGATGTGGCTCAAAGAGAAAATATTTTTCACATAAGGTGCTATGTCAAAGACAAGGTGTGTAGTGTCATCATAGATGGAGGAAGTTGTGCTAATGTCGCAAGCACTACTATGGTGGAGAAGTTAGGGTTACTCACTGGAAAACACCCTAAGCCTTACAAACTACAATGGCTGAATGATAGTGGAGAAGTACGAGTGATGAAGCAAGTATTGGTAACATTCCGCATTGGCAACTATGAGGATGAAGTGTTGTGTGATGTTGTACCAATGCAAGCTGGTCATCTATTGTTAGGAAGGCCATGTCAGTTTGATAGGAAAGTGCATCATGATGGCTACACCAACAAATATTCGTTTATACTTAAGAAGAGAGTAATCACCTTGGCACCCTTGTCACCATCACAAGTTTGTGAAGATCAACGACAGTTGCAAAAAGAAAGTGATGAGCAAAGAGAGCGTGACAAAAAGAAAAAGATTGAGAGGAGAGAAGAAGCCGAAAAAAAGATAAGAAAAACGGCCAATGGAGAAGAAAAGATTGAGAAAACAAAAGAAGCCGGAAAAACAGAAATCAAAACGGCCAATGAGAGAAAAACCGAGAGTTGGAAAAAGAGTTACTATGTGGGAGCAAGTGAAATTAAGCAAGCATGCTTTGAAAAGAAGCCTATGATCTTACTTCGGTATAGAGAGGCGCTTTTAAACACTAACGAGCTTGAACCACATGTACCTAGTACGGTTGTGTCTCTTTTGCAGGACTACAAGGATGTCTTTCCCGACGAGCTACCACCTGGTTTGCCACCTATTCGTGGGATTGAACATCAAATAGACTTTGTTCCGAGAGCTGCCATACCTAACCGTCCCGCATATAGAAGCAATCCTGAAGAAACAAAGGAGCTTGAGAAGCAAGTCAACGAGCTATTGGAGAAAGGGTACGTGAGAGAGAGCATGAGTCCATGTGCTGTTCCAGTCCTACTTGTGCCCAAGAAGGATGGATCATGGAGAATGTGTGTTGATTGCCGAGCAGTCAACAACATAACGGTAAAATATCGTCACCCTATTCCTCGTTTAGATGACATGTTAGATGAGTTGCATGGTTCTTGCATGTTTTCTAAGATTCATTTGAAGAGTGGTTATCATCAAATTAGAATGAAAGAAGGAGATGAGTGGAAGACTGCTTTTAAAACAAAGTATGGGTTGTATGAGTGGATGGTCATGCCATTTGGTTTGTCCAACGCACCTAGCACGTTTATGCGACTCATGAATCATGTTCTACGTCCATTCATTAGTAAATTTGTGGTTGTTTACTTTGATGATATACTCATTTATAGCAAGAGCATGGAGGATCATTTAGAACATTTGAGATCTGTCTTAGATGCACTTAGAGAAGATCAATTGTTTGCTAACTTGAAGAAGTGTACCTTTTGTACGGATAAGCTTGTATTCTTGGGTTTTGTTGTTGGAGCTAACGGAATACAGGTTGATGAAGAAAAGATCCGAGCTATCCGTGAATGGCCAAGCCCTACAAGTGTTGCTAATGTTAGGAGCTTTCATGGACTAGCTAGTTTTTATAGGAGATTTGTGAAGGACTTTAGTAGCATAGCCGCACCCATAACTGAAGTCATCAAGAAGAACGTGGGCTTTACTTAGGGAGAAGCTCAAGAGAAGGCCTTCCAACTACTAAAAGGGAAGTTGACTAATGCACCCTTGTTAGCTTTACCTAATTTCTCTAAGACTTTTGAAATAGAGTGTGATGCTTCTGGTATAGGAATTGGAGCTGTCCTTATGCAAGAGGGAAGACCCATTGCATACTTTAGTGAGAAACTAAGTGGTGCAACCTTGAATTACCCGACCTATGACAAGGAGTTATACGCACTAGTTCGAGCATTGGAGACATGGCAGCATTACTTGTGGCCAAAGGAGTTCGTGATTCACACTGATCATGAGTCACTCAAGCACTTAAAGGGGCAACACAAGCTGAACAAGAGGCATGCACGATGGGTGGAATTCATTGAGACATTTCCTTATGTCATTCGCTACAAGCAAGGTAAGGAAAATGTAGTGGCTGATGCACTATCACGAAGGTACTCCTTGATCTCAACTCTTGATGCTAAACTACTTGGCTTTGAACACATTAAAGACATGTATGTTGATGATGTTGATTTTAGCGAGTTGTTTAGATCCACTGAAAGAAGTGCATTTGGTAAGTTCTTTCGTAATGAAGGTTACCTATTTCGTGAAAACAAACTTTGTGTGCCTAATTGTTCGATGCGAGAATTACTCATTTAGGAGGCACATGGAGGAGGCTTAATGGGGCATTTTGGGATTGCAAAGACCTTGGCAATGCTACAAGATCATTTTTTTGGGCACACATGAAGAGAGACGTTGAGAGAGTTTGTGGTCGTTGCATCACTTGCAAGCAAGCCAAGTCAAAGGTAAAACCCCATGGTTTGTACACCCCACTACCTATACCTAGTGAGCCTTGGATTGATATCTCTATGGATTTTGTGTTAGGACTACCTAGGACTAAGCGTGGAAGAGATTCAATTTTTGTGGTAGTGGATAGGTTTTCTAAGATGGCACATTTCATTCCATGTCATAAGACTGATGATGCTTCGAACATTGCTGATTTGTTCTTTAGAGAGGTTGTTAGGTTGCATGGCATGCCTAGGACAATTATCTCTGATAGAGATGCTAAGTTCCTAAGTTACTTTTGGAAGACCTTGTGGTGCAAGTTAGGTACTAAGTTGTTGTTTTCTACTACTTGTCATCCTCAAACTGATGGTCAAACTGAAGTAGTGAATAGGACTTTGTCTACACTTTTGAGAGCACTCATTAAGCATAACATTAAGACTTGGGAAGAATGTTTGCCTCATGTTGAGTTTGCTTATAATCGTTCTGTCCATTCTGCTACTCAATTCTCACCATTTGAGCTTGTTTATGGATTTAATCCTTTGACTCCATTGGATTTATCACCTCTACCTTCGAGTGAGCATGTTAACTTAGATGGCAAGAAGAAAGCTGAATTTGTCAAGCAGTTACATGAGAAAGCAAGAATGAACATCGAGAAGCGCACGGAGCACTATGCGAGGCAAGCAAACAAAGGAAGGCACAAGGTTGTCTTTGAGCCGGGAGATTGGGTTTGGCTACATATGAGGAAGGAGCGTTTTCCTGTCCAAAGACGTTCAAAGTTGCTACCACGGGGAGATGGTCCATTCCAAGTGATAGAACGCATCAATGATAATGCCTACAAGCTAGACCTTCCGGGTGAGTATAATGTAAGTGCTTCGTTTAACGTGGCTGACTTGAGTCCGTTTGATGTAGGTGATGACAAATCCTTTTCAAGAGGAGGGGACTGATGTGAGCAAGCCTAAGGACGCACCTACTATCAAGCTTGTAGACTCGCAGCAAGTTCAAGTTCCAATTGGGCCAATGACAAGAGCAAGAGCTAGGAAGTTGCAATCTGACTTCAATGGACTAATGCAAGAAGTTTGGGCTCAAGCAAGTGCGTGGAGGACCAAGGACGTCCAAGAAGTCCAAGGGAGGCCCATGCACGTTTTGGAAGCTAAATGGGAAGTTTGAGATGCACGTAATCTCCTGGATGCATGCGCACGTGAATTTCAAGCTTATCTTGGACATGCGTCCCTAAATTTTAGGAATTGCATCTACTATGTTTTAGGACGTGATATTTACTAGATATTCTATTAGTTATCTATGTTTAGATTGTTTTCCTACTTAGTTGAATATTTCGGCCAGAATCCCTTTAAATTAGGAAGGAGAGTTTTGGCCAGCCTTGAACTCCTTATTTGGAGTTAGTTTTCGTTTAGGAAGTTGTAAGACTTATGGAGCCTATATAAAGAGGCATCCTCATTCAATAAAGACATAACAATTCGGAGAATTACTTAGCATTGGCTAATTGTGAGTTTAGATACTCGTTTGTTCTTGCTTAGGCTGGTGAGTCGTCTTGGCTAGAATTTATCTTTCACTTATCAAGCAGATCATCCATCCCCGCTCGTGGCGTGATACGACCTTAGGTCAAGGTTCAGAAGCTCTTGTAGCGGGTTAAGGTTCAATTTTGCGCCTTAGTTCTTGTGAGTTCTTTGTGAGTTGTGATCTGTTCCATTCTAAAGTAACAAACGGTCCGAGTTGTGAGTCTTTTCCGCTGAGATTCATATCATTTTCAAATAACCGATAAGCGTCTTCGTACACCATAGTGCCAAAGGGAATAACACAGTCAAGCTAACGACTTTAAATTAGCACATTTAGTATTTAATTTTTCATTATATTTTGTATTTGTTTCAGTATTGTTATGTTCATTTAGTATTTTACTGGCCTTTGCAGGAGGTTTCAAAAAGAGACAAATTGAGATGCAGCAGCATTCGCCAGTCCATACACAAACTTTGTTGCGTAAAAAGGCAGTTCGAGCAAAACTCCACCAACTTTCCCCATCGCCTCCCACGGACGATTGACGGGCAGTACCAATCCCTTCCTTTTCTTATTGTCTGTTATCGTAGTGTCTGTTATGTCCTTGTGGTCTTTGTTTCTATGCTGTGCTATTTGCTTGTGTCTCCTACATTGAGGACAATGTGTTTAATAAGTGTGTGTGTGTGTGTGTGGGGGGGGGGGGGGGGGGGGGGGGGGGGGGTCAACGTGCATTTTTGTTTCGGTTTGGCGTATGTGATCGAGTCTAGGTCTAAATTTAGGAGTGTGTTTGTTTGTGTATGTGAATGAAGTGGTGTCAAAAGCAGATGATGAATCTCCCCCCTCAAATTTTGAACTTTTGTTAGAAGCTAAATCACATACCATGTTAGGAATCAAGTTTGAGTACGATGAGTAGAGATGTGTAGGAATAACACCCTTGGTTGTTTAGGTTAGTGGTTGCACTTGGTAGGTTATACTAGTGGCATTGATGAATGACCTTGTGAGATTTTAGAGCTGAAGGAGGAGACAACCGTCTTCGCATAGCATGAGGTACCTACATTGCTCCGGTCATCGGGTTTCATGCCATCACTTAGTACCGTTTTGGTGGTGTGGGTGTAAGTGACAGGACGGGGGCCATCTTTGATATTGAGCCTAGAGCTTTAGAGCCGAAAATTCTATATATCCTTTGTTTAAACACGTTGAGCTTGAACCTTTTCTTTGAAATATTATATGTAAGCCAATATAAGCCCTATATCCACAATCTTACCCACCTTTGATCACTTGAGTCTGAGAACGCATTAGGTTTTTATCTTTGGGGTATAATTGTTAGGGTTCATTTGGTAGAATAGCTCGGGAATGAACAATGGGGAAAATAGGTAGAAATGAGACCAACAAAGAAGCCGAGACCAGTTGCCTTTGATGTGTAATGTGATGAATTTCATATGATTGTGGAAGGTTGTGAAAAATGAAAAAAAGAGAAAAAAAAATAGAAGTGAAGGAAAAGAAGAAAGAAAAAAGTGAAAAAGTGATGAAAAGGGAATGTGAAAGTTGGAAATGGAACAAACGTTTAATGATGGGAGTGTGGAAAGCTGGGAAAGAGGTTGAAAAGTGAATAAATGGCACGGCTCGAGCTATGCGGTCAATAGGATTTGGGTGTAATCTTGGGATGAGTGCGTATTAGATATAGTGTGAGGTATTTAGAGTAGACGAGAGCTAGAAAATTTTTGTGAGCTCCTCGGCCGGGTGGTTTAGCTACTTCCCACATATTTTATCCTCACCTGACCTTAACCTCATTACAACCTAATGAAAAGTCTCCTTGATCATGAGCCCCGTATTTATCAAGGCACCACTGAGTGAGATGTATGAAACTTTGAGATCCCGGACGTGTACGCGAGTGATAGGTAGTTGACTACTCATATATGTGAGGTTAAATTTTTGAACCTCTGAGTGGTCAACCCTCTAGTGTAATCTACTTAGTGCAAAAACTGGGTTAAGCCATCAAGGATGCGGTGTCTACATGTTCTTACTCCTTGTGCTCAGGTAAGTGAACTACTTGGTTATGGGGTAGTGTTTTAATAAGAATTTGAAAGTTTGGGTGTGTCTGATGCGCCTTACTTGAGGACAAGTAAGGAAATAAGTGTGGGGGTGTGATGAGTGTGTAAATGCTCATAGTTTGTCATATGTTTCGTGCGTATTTAGTCATAATTTAAGTTATATTTATCATGTCATGTCATGTCTTATGATCATTTTAGTACATTTGTATTTGGGAGTGGATTTCTACCCTTTATCATATTTTGTGATAGGAAATGGAGCTCAATGAAGGCCATTGAACATGTGATTTTGAGGGACTATATTGCAAGAGCCATAACTTTCTACGCGAGCATCGGATTATAACAAATGAGATATCGTTAGAAATCTGAAAGAAATATCTACATTTGCTATTTTATAGTCAAAGCCAAATTCGTAGTGGAAGAGGATCAAAAATAAAAAATACAAAGATTCGATGAAGCTGTGCAGCCCAACTAGCGACGGGGAGTTAACTAGCGGCCGCCAGTGAAATTGGAAGGCCTCCCCATCGCTAATGAACTAGAAACCACTAGTAAGAGGACCGAGAATGTTTATTGAAGACCCAACTAGCGGCCACAAGTTCATTAGCGGTCGCCAGTTGTCCGAAGCCGAGACTTTCCAGATTTCCTAATTTGCTAGGAATTTGATTCGTTTCCTATTTATTCGACTTTGTTACGGGCCAAATAACATAAATATATTATTATTTGGATAGTTAAACTTCCAATTTATATTAACCTCCTCTAGGTTTTCCTAATTTTGTATTAGATTCGTGGCTATATATAAGCCTTAGGAAGACAATCGGGAGGAGACAATTCACGGGAGAATTGAGAACAGCCTTTAGAGCTTAATAAAGGGGCGATTTCAGGTAGCACGGGGAAAGGATTGGCAAAGCTTGATCATCACGACTAAGCTTTCTCTATCTCTACCTTTATGTTAATTGCTATCATGTTCTTCAATAATCTATTGTGCTTTGTTAACATGCTTAGCGAGTAGTTCTCTTGTGAGTGTGATGCCCTAATTATGTGATTACTTGTCTATGTTAGCTATGGTTTGATTATCTTTCGTAGTAGTTGTCAATTGATGATCTTAATGCTTAATCTAATTTGATCATTTAGATTATGATGCTTAGTTGATAATAATGGACCGGAAGGCATTAGAATCAACGGAAGAGTCAATTGACATGTCTTAAAGTATTAATGTAGAATCTTGATACTAAGGGATAATCCGCTAGGAGTTAACTTCATAATTGAGTTTAGCTTAGTTCTTGGTCTAATTAATGAGCGGAAGCATTGATTAGTAATCATGAACTACTCTAGCTTAGTTTTGTCATCCTAATGAGCGGAAACGTTAGGGAGATGCACTAGAACACTCCGGGTACTAGTTAGAACTTCATAAAAACCATAGTCTCAACATAGATAGGTAATCCATAAGGGTATCGTGCTCGTTTGTCTCCACTGAATCAAAACCCTTTTATTTACGTTTCTGGCTTCGTTTATTTACTTGGAATCTTTACAATCTTTTAATTCTCTCGTTTCACATAATTATTTGCGTTAATTTTGTGTTCAACCCTCAGTTCGAAACCCTACTTATTCACTATACTATTTACTTGTGCGTTTAATTGCTTATCAATTTTGCTTATATCAGGTTTTCTTCCATTTCTCCATCTCCTTCACTCGGAGGCAATCTTTCACTCGGGTTGGGCAACTTTGGGGCAGATGGACCACTCTCCATCACTTGGAGAGTACCTCCTCTTTTTCTCTTCTCTCTTTGCCATGGAAAACCCTCCTTCACTTGGAGGGTCATCTTCCTCTTCTCCTCCTTCACTTAGAGGAGTGGGCATTTTGCCTCTCCTTCACTTAGAGGAGTGGGCACTTGGCCTCTCCTTCACTTGGACATCCTTTCTCCTTCCTCCCTCTTCTCTCTTTCTCTTTGGAGAAGTGGGCAATACTTTTTGCCAACCCTTCTTGGAGGCCATGAAGGGGTATTTATAGTGCCAACAATCTAGGGAACTATTTGGGGTCTTGGGGGGCATTTTGGTCCACTTAAAATCACATTTCTAGACCCAATTGGCAGTCGCCAATCAACTGACACCCGCCAGTGGCCTCCTCCAGAAATCTCTGTGACGCTAGTTGATTGGCTATCGCCAGTTCCTTCAGCTTTTCACAAAGCTCTTCTTCGGCTTCGTCTCTTGACCTGATCACCACCCCGATCATCCTCAAGGCTCGTCACTCAAGCCACACGACCTTCGGATGTCCTCAACGTCTTCACTTGACTCTTGACTCGATTAATTCTCTGAGCATCCCCGAACTCCGAACCTAATCGATCAACTCTCAGACCATCCTCATGGCTCTTCACTCGAGCCACCCGAATACTTCACTCGTACTCAGGCTCCATACCCAACAATCTTTCTCTTGGAGACTGACCTCCATACGAGTCACCCGTCACTAGGCGACCATCTTCTTCACTTGGTAATCTCCCACCCGGAGACTAACCACATCACGAATCACCCATCACTAGGCGATCTTCACATGTCAATCTCTTACACGGAGACTAACCACATCCACGAACCACCCATCACTAGGTGATCCTAATCACTAGGCAATCTCTCACATGGAGACTAATATCTTCATCAATCACCCGTCATTAGGTGATCTTCATCCCAATCGGCGCTTCGGCCTTCCTTTACAAAGCTTGTCAAGTGGACGGGCACCCACTTTTTTGTCTTCTGACTTTGCTTTCCAGGATTCCTCAAAAGCCTTCTCACAACTCCCACCGGATCCATTATCACTGGTCTTGTATGCTCCTTTGCATATCTCACACGAACACCCGTGAAAGCACCTGGAGTCTTCTACTTCTGAGCTCTCTCCTTGTAACACTCGTTCTCTTTTGCCACACCAACTCTTCTAGCCTCCTGATTACGCCATGCCTTGCCACTATAGAGTTTGACTAGTCCCTAAGTCTCGTTGGCACTCAATGACTCCATCTTCTCACTCTTTGCAAGCATCCTCTTGGCCACATGCTCACTCCACTGCACATCTGCATAATCTCCTGGCTCACCACCTATCGACAAGAGATAGTAGTTGGCGGGCGAGAATTATTGCGATGAACCACCTTCACTTGTGGAACTCCGCTGTGAAACTACTGATGGTGGGAAACCTGGTTTCACCTTCTCTTCACTGGCCTCCTGGCCATTCAGTACATTCCTGCTCCCACCCGAGTTTGAGATGTCTCGCTTGACCATCTCAGTACTAGAACCTACATCATCAGCAAAGCTCCCCTCGTCCTTCTCTATGGACTCGGCATCTTGCTTGCTCTTCTCATCTGCATCAACATGAACAAACGACACATAA
This sequence comes from Hypericum androsaemum, assembly GCA_963995505.1. Taxonomy (NCBI): domain Eukaryota; kingdom Viridiplantae; phylum Streptophyta; class Magnoliopsida; order Malpighiales; family Hypericaceae; genus Hypericum; species Hypericum androsaemum. Next base: position 40,387 of record OZ023194.1, on the reverse strand, counting down.
CCAAGCATACGAAGATGAGTTAGATCAATCTCAACCTTATTCTCGACCCGGAGGAAAGGAGCAGAGGTTTCCCTCTTGACAACTGGAAAATGAACTTACTGCATGTGTTAATTCATTTTGGTGAGTTGATTGACCTCGGCTTCAAAGGTAATCAGTTCACTTGGTCTAATCTTCAATTCGGTGAACAAAATATGTCGCAACGATTATACCAGGCTTTATGGAATATTTTTTTGAAGGAACCTGTACCCTAAAGCCTAAATCTTACGTGGTCCGATCCTAGGTTCTGATCATTATTTTTTGCTACGTAATACTGAGTTTTCAAAAATCAAAAGGAGACCTTTTCGATTTGAAGAATCTTGGACTAAAGAGGTGGGATGTCTTGAGGTGATTGATCAATCCTGGCTTCAACCCTCTCAGGATATTCCCTCCTCTATTTTTAGGAAGAAGATTATAAGTTGTACTACTGACTTGGTTTCTTGGAGTAGGAACTTCTATGACAACAGGAAGGGTAGAATTGAACTTCTCACCAACCAGCTTTATCAACTGTAAAACTCTGATCTTGCCTCTCTTTGCAAAACCCTTGAATTGTCCATTAAGAAAAAAATTTCTGATCTCTACGAGAAGGAGGAAATCTTTTGGCATCAGTGTTCGAGGGTTAGATGGCTTTAATGAGGGACATAAACACCTCATTCTTTCATACCTCCGCAACTCAGAGGCGACACGGTAACCAAATTGTCAAACTTTTGAATGACAATGATGATTGAATTGAATATGAATCCGCCCTTAAAAATTTAATTCAATCGCATTTTCAATCTTTATATGCGCATAGCACCAATTCTTATCCCTATGAGATTTTGAATTGCATTCCTCACCTTGTCATTGTGGATATGGCTACTTTGTTAACTGTCCCTATTGATGATGTTGAGATTAGGTGTGCTACTTTTTAAATGGGGGTTACTAGGGCTCCTGGCCCAACTGGGTACTCTAGAATCTTCTTCCAGAAGTACTGGTCTTCTGTTGGGCCTGACCTTATCTCCCTCATTAGGGAAATCTTTGACACTGGCATGGTTCTATAGGACCTTAAACAAACTTTCATTACTTTAATCTCTAAAGTGCCTAATCTAGTTAACATACATGGTTTTAGGCCCATCGGCCTCTGTAACTAAACGTATAAGGTTTTCTCTAAAATTTTTGCGAATAGGCTTAAGCCTCATATGGATAACCTTATCACTGATTCTTAAGGTGCTTTTATTGCTAATAGAAGTATTCATGAAAATATCATAGTGGCTTACGAAGCCTTTCATTGCCTGCTCACCTCTGGCAGAAAGAAGTTCAAGCCTATAGCTATCAAACTTCATCTCAAGAAGGCCTAAAGTTATGTTTAAACTTGGGTTTCTAGTTAAATGGGTTAAATGGTCTATGGCTTGTATTAATTCTGTGACTTACAGCATCCTCTTCAATGGTCAGCCTCTACCATTTTTTCAATCCTCAAGGAGAATAAGACAAGATGATCCTCTATCTCCTTTCTTTTTTCTGATACTTTTACCCACTTTGTCAGGTTTCATCATCAAGCTGATTTAATCAAAGGTTTTACTTTCAATAGAAATTGCCCACCAATTACGCACATCCTTTTTGCTAATGATACATTATTATTCACCGAAGCTTGTACTAATGAAGCTAAAGTGATCAAGTCACTTTTAGGCAAGTTTTCGGTTGCTTCAGGTCAAGAGATCAATTTTAAAATTCTAAAGGGTCTTTACTTTCCAACATCCGATCTACTTTTAGATGTGAAATAGTTTGATGGAAGGTAAAGATGCTTTAGCCAATGGACTAATCTTTAGGGTGGGTAATGGTAGGTCTATTGACATTTGGAATGATCCCTGGATTCCTGATCTTCCTTTTGCTAGAACTTTTCCTAGATTGAATGCTCATCACCCTATTAAATCTGTCTCTGACTTGGTTTGCTCTTCTACCAGGACCTGGAAATGGGACTTGCTCCAAAATATGTTCTCACTTGCCATGCCATTACCAAGATCAGGATTGGTAGAAGTGATTACTCCTGATAAGTCTTACAGAAATATGCTAATGATGGTCAATTTATTGTGAAAATGGGATGCCATATCCTAACTTCACACTATGCTCAACTTTCCAATGCGGGGATGGCTGACTCTAGCTTAGCCCCTGTTGATCATAACTTTTGGAGCTCGATTTGGAAACTTAATGTGGCCTCTTCCTATTAACAATTTTATTTGGGTATGTGCTCACAATGCTATTTTTACGGCTGAAAATTTATTTAGAAGGAAAAATGCATAATTCTCCATTGTACAAGATTTGTTGTAGTGGCCCTAAATCCATTTCTCATGTCCTTTTGGACTGTTCTTATACTAGAGCTACCTAGTTTTGTGGGTCTTTAGGTTGCAGGCTTGATCTTTATGGTACTATGAACTTTAAAGGGTGGTTATCTACCATTATGAACATGGTTAAAGATCCTAATTTGATCTATTATAGTACTCAAGCAATCTTTTTATGCTGGAGATTGTGGCTTGCTAGGAATAAGTTTATGTTTGAAGATGTTGTTTTTGACCCAGTTGGTACTTTTGCTCAATCAGAGTTCTTGCATGCTAAATTTTTGCAGGTGATGGATACACCTCCGATTGTGTTGTCTACTTTTGGAACTAACCAACCTTCATGGACTCCTCCAAAAGGCAAGGAAATGAAGGTCAACTGCGATGCTTCATGGCTGGATGATTCCTCTTCGGCTGGCTTACCAGTAGTTGCTCGTGATACAAAAGGCCTCCTCTCTGGGGGTTGGACGTGTCAAACCATCACCTCATCACCTCTTGAGGTAGAACTATTGGCGATTAGGGGAGCCGTGCAACTAGTCATGTCTCAACACTCCGAGGATCACTCCCTCATTGATACTGACTGCTTCTTGGCGCATCTCCTGCTAACGGCTACTTCTCCATGATCACCTTGGTTGCTGGAACACCTTGTATATGACATTAGGAGTGATCTCCATGATCTTCTTTTTTGTAGCCTTTCGTATTTCCTTAGATCCTGAACCCAAGTTACGGATTTAGTGTGTAGATTATCTAGACTTGGCTCTCTTGCCCGGGATTGGATTACTAACCATCCTGCGGAGTTCGATGCCCTTTTGTATAAAGACCAACCTACTTGACTTTATTAATATATGAATGGATGTGGTTTCTCAAAAAGAAAAGCTAATTAGCAGATTGGTATGCCAAAACTATATAAAACATAATCCTCCAAACGAACTCATTTGTTTTTTTACTACAATATTTGAGTTGAATGAAGTTCTAGTTTCTCCTTTTCAAAAACAGTGCCAAGAGGAAAAATCATACTATATTTTAATATGATCACATGGCATATTGGAATTGACAGTTTTGATGCGTAATTAACGAGTAATTACGTGTTAAACCCATTTAATTAACAAACTAATTCGTTAATAATAAATCACTTACTTATTGAAGCAAGAGGTCCACAGGCTCGGGTCCATAATTTCTTCGTGCTAGTCGAATTACGATCACGATTTAACAGATTCGTAATTAATTTTCACAAGATTTCCTCTATAGAAAATTTGATCAAAATTCATGAACTAATCCGGAATTTTTCCTTTCTTATTGAGTGGTTGTGGGAAAAGTTCCAAATTGGTCCAGCCAGATTTCCCCTTTTATAGGGAAATCCGGACAACCAAAATACACCACGTGTCGCGCATGGCTGCCATTTGGCACTTTTAGGCCACACGTCTACCACGTGGCGCTTCAGATAGCGTGTCCGCTATGTGTCACGCCACGTGGCACTTCAGGCCGCATGTCCACCACGTGTCACGCCACGTGTCCCTTTGGACCACATGTCTGCCACGTGGCAAGACTACCCCTAGCTTTGCCATGTGGGAGTGCCACGTGGACTGCCACATATGACGTCAGTGCCACGTCGCGCTGACGTGGCGCTTGCGTGGCTTTGGGCTGGTCAACGCGGGTTGACCGGCCCATCCAACCCAACTTGTGGGCCTGATGGGCCTGGGCCCAATTAGGCACAATAATAATTGCCTAATGAGCCCAAGGTCCAACATCTACCACTCAATTATTATTGACCTTGATCAACAGTTATCAGATTTCTTTAAAGGATTTCGTGTGACCAGCACACGTCGAGTATGTTAAGCCAAATTCAAGAGCACAGACACTCAGGCTACTTGAATAGTAGCATCTCGACAACCTTCTTGTATAATGTATGCTATTATCCCAGGACTCATGTCACATTCTATTGTTCACATCAGTGATTTCAAATAATTATATTCGAATTCACTATTGTACTTTTCAATACAATTGGTGCACCTGAACCACGAAACTCAGAATGTGATGAACAGAGTTCCTTCTCCCTTAACTATATTCCGTTCATAATGATACAGCCTGCTTTTCTGGTCAGCCCTGCCAGGTCGAATCGCTATGCCATAACCTTTTCATGAACTTTCCAAGCTAGCAGCACTGGATCATACTTCCAAAATACGTTTAGGATCTTAAGGGTAGGTTTCGGGAATCACAGTTCTCAAAAATTGGTCTCACACCAGGGATTGTGAAATCACTCAACATTTTCATCCCATCCAGTGGTCGAGTAGCACACATGATACTGATCACGTATTACGGTGTACTTTCCTTTGTAAAGGAACACATGTCATTTAACACCATACTAGAGTATCAGCCTTAGCTTAACTCTAGGCTAATAGGACAGACAGTATGATAAGTTCTACTTATATCTTATCATATGGATTGTAGAAAATCCAAATGTAGCAACTTATTCCTTCATCCCATAAGAAAACTTGCTCTTAAGCAAGACGGCATTCCGTCATAGGACATGCACTTACGTATGTCCAATAACTGCCTCATCTCATCTAGGAATCAACTTCTTGACTCCCACTGAGGTAAACACCCGTGTAAGTGGGCTACTTCTCTTTCCGACATATTTTACATTTAACTCATATTGCCAAATAAAAATTCTTTATTCCAACTAATTGGATTACAAATAAAACCGTCGTAAACCCAGTGACTTAACATGTTTCTCGAACACTTCTCGAGGTAATGCTTTAGTCATTGGATCTGCGGCCATATCTCGTGTAGATATGTATTTCATACACGGTTCTTTATATTTTATTAAATTTCTCACAAAATGAAATTTAATGTCTATATGCTTAGCCCTGCTATGGAATCTAGGATCCTTAGCATATGCTATAGCTGCCTGGTTGTTGCAGAATAGACTCACTGGTTTCGTCGAGTTGATCAGGGAGAGATGGCTTAAGAATCTCTTCAACCATACCGCTTCTTGTGCAGCATGAGCTGAAGCTACATATTCTGCTTCCATTGTTGACAGGGATACACATGTTTGCTTCTTACTGCTCCATGAGACAGCACCCCCGTTCAACAAGAAAACGAATCCATATATAGACTTTTTCTTATCCACATCACCTCCCCAATCAGCATCAGTATAGCCACTCAATATCAGGTCACGGCCTTGATAGCACAAGGAGTATTCTGCAGTAGTATTCAAATATTTCAAAATCCCTTTGACAGCCTTCCAGTGAGCACTGCCTGGATCAGACTGATATCTGCTTGCTATCCCAACAGCATAGCAAATGTCAGGTCTAGTACACAACATTGCGTACATCAGGCATCCAACTGCATTGGCATAAGGAATCTTCTCCATGTCCCTACGTTGTTTAGCTATTTTTGGGCATATGTCCTTACACAAATTATGACCTTTAACCAATGGGACATTCTTCGGGTTACTGTGATCACAATTGAAATGTTCTACTACTTTGCGAATATATGTCTCTTGTGAAAGAGACACTATTCTTTTCGAACGATTCCTCGAAATCTTAACTCCGAGTATGTAATCTGCTTCACCCATGTCTTTCATTTCAAAGTTGGAAGATAACCAATCCTTGATTTTGACAAGAAATCCCATGTCATTTCCAGCTAAAAGTATGTCATCAACATACAAGGTGATGATAACAAACTTCTTTCCTGATCGCTTAACATACACACAGTGATCTTCGTCTATCATTATAAAATCATGCTGCATGATTGTATTATGAAAGCGAATATACCACTGTCTAGACGACTGCTTAAGGCCATAAATTGATCTATTCAATTTGTAAACTTTGTATTCGTAGCCTTTTTGAATGTAGCCCTCAGGCTAAATCATATAGATTTCTTCATCCAGTTCTCCGTGGAGAAAAGCAGTCTTTACATCCATTTGATGTAATTCTAGATTCATGTTAGCAACCATAGCTAAAATGACCCTAATTGACGTAAATCTAACAACAGGTGTAAAAGTCTCCTCATAGTCTATCCCAACCTGTTGTTTAAAACCTTGGGCAACCAAACGCGCTTTGTATCTTTTGATACTGCCATCTGCATTGCGCTTGATTTTGAGAATCCACTTATTCCCAATTGCCCTACGCCCCTTATGTAGGTCAACCAGATCCCAAACCTGGTTTTTGATCATAGAAGATATTTCTTCATCCATTGCATTCATCCATTCATCACGTTTTGGAGATGACAATACTCCAGATACATTTTTAGGTTCATCTTCATCCTGCAGGATGGTCAGAAGAATTTTACTTGGCCCACCAAATTTCTTTAGTGATACCAAGAACGCATTAGCCTTGCTTTCGATGTCAAATCATCAGCGTGGTATGCTAGTTCTACTAGACCTACGGTATTCCTGGTTTTGATAAACATCTCTCATATATTCATCATATCCAAGAATTGCACTCCCACTGGGTGGAAATACCGTACTCCCACTGGAATAAGGAATTACCTCCCTTTTAGGACTCAGATCACGACCTTCCGAATTATTTTGGCTTGAAAAATCTCTATCTTCCTCCTCAATTCTCTCACTCGGAAGAAGTGATCCAGATGACTCTGGTTCATTTGTCTCATAAAGGGTAAGGTCATTACTAAACTCTCCCAACTTTAGAAATTCATTTTCCAAAAATGTGGCATCGCGTGATTCAAATTCTGTTACTTGTCCATTGTCCAGTTCACCCACAAACACGTACCCTTTAGATACCTCAGGGTATCTTATAAAGATACTTTTTCTACCTCTCGGTCCTAATTTACCGAAAGTACTTAAGGTAGAATGGACATAGGACGCACACCCTCATGGCTTAAAATAGGATAAATCGGGCTTCCGATCTATCCACATTTCATAAGGAGTGGCTGTAACAGACTTAGAGGGAACACTGTTTAGAACGTATGTGGCAGTCAGGAGCGCATCTCCATAGAATGATATAGGCAAACTTACCTCTGCCAACATTGATCTAACCATGTCAAGAAGAGTTCTATTTCTTCTTTCAACAACCCCATTTTGCTGGGGTGTATAGGGAATGGACAACTGATGTTCTATCCCTTTTTGAATGCATAGAGCTTTGAACTCATCAGAAAGATATTCACGGCCATGATCAGTTCGTAAGGCCTTTATCTTTCTGTCCTTCTGATTCTCAACAAAACTCATGTATGTCATGAAGCAGTTTAAGGCTTCAGACTTGTGAGAAATCAGGTATATCAGACCATATCTAGTATAGTCGTCAATAAAGGTGATGAAGTAATATGCTTCATGCCTTGCCCTCACGTTCATTGGACCACATATGTCAGAATGGACTAATTGTAGTGGAAATTTGGCTCTAGCCCCAGTACCGAAAAGTTTTCTAGTGCTTTTCCCTTCTAGACAGAATACGCAACTAGGTAATATAGATTTCTCTATATTGCCCAACAGTCCTGCCTTTGCTAAACAGTTTAAACGATCCTGACCGATATGGCCAAGTCTAGAATGCCATAGTTTAATATCATCCTCTGATGAGTTTGAACTAGTGACAAAGGAAAAACTTTCACAAGGATCAATATCCAGAATCAAAAAACCTTCCGATATATATCCAAGGCCAAAATAGGCATCATCCAAAAATAATCTAACGGTGTCGTTCTCAAACGACAACCGAAAACCTAAAGACATTAAGGCCAAAACTGAGATCAGGTTCCTTCGTATGTCTGGAGCAAACAACATGTCATGTAAAAGAAGGGCACGACCACCACGAAGGTATAATCTACAAGTGCCCAGGCCTTTCACATCCACGCACGAGTTGTTACCGACAAAAATAGTTTTTGCTCCAGCCGGCAACCGCCTGTACTCAACGAATGAACCACGGTCTCTAGCTATATGGTCTATCGCTCCTGAATCAATCACCCACATAGAATGTGACTCAGTTAGAAGGGTACAAGAGGATACATACAACTTACTCACACTTGAGTTTAGATGTACCTGCTTAGGCATCTTGCAATCTTTTGCAAAATGTCCCTTCTATTGACAGTTAAAACATTTCACTTTTAAAATGTTAAACCGCTTGTTCTTTTTAGCCTTGGAGCCATCCAACTTGGTTCCATGGTTTTCAGCCTTTGGAGTTTGTTTACACTTACCCTTCCCTTTACCTTTCTTCTTTTTCCCACCATTCTCAGTCGAACAAATTGAATGGGCTTCAGGGTGGGATTTCATAGCTAGGAGGTGATCTTCCTCTTGCTCAAGGTGTCTGGCAACATCATCAAATGTTACCAAATTATCGGAATGGGTAAGATTCATCTTCATCTGTTCCCAACTTGGTGGTAGAGAACGGATGACACCTTGAATTTGTTGCTCGTTGCTGAGTATGTGACCAGCCTCTGCCAGTTCACTGATCATATTGGACATCACTCTCAAGTGTTTCCTCATGGGAACCTCCAGACGCTTTTTAAAGGTGTCAAACCATATGGTCAAAGCACGCAGCTTCGACACTGAAAGCTTTCCAAATTTCAGTTTGAGAGCGTCCCATAACTCTTTCGCGTTGTCATGCACGCAAAATTTTCTGGTGATATCATCCATCATTGAACTCAACAAGATCAATCGAGCAGTAGTGTTTTTTCTCTTCCAAATAACATAAGCTTCCTTATCTCGCTTATGTTGAGCAGTTGTGCCTTCTTCAGGCTCATCCATTATGACATGTATGTGCTCCAGAACCTCTTGTTCCTCAAGCACATATTAGATTTTCATACTCCAATTGTCATAGTTTTCACCGTTGAGTTTTAACTCACGGTTTAGCTCAGCTATGATGGATCTAGAAGCGACTGACATCTCTATAGGAATTTTTAATATGAGAACATATTAGAAAATTGATTTGGCAATATGATTCAATTTACTAATCACTCATAACTCTTAACGATATGGAGTTCTTGATTAATCTCAAAATCGAAGTGGGTCGCGGGCATGCTTCCCCTCACCATTCAAGTATTAATCTTAAACTTCAACCGTTTAAAGTTCATCGATAGTAAATTCAGGTGGAAGTGAGTAAACAAATATTTTTATTTAATTACATGCATTTGTACATTCTGAGCTTATACACACATGTACAAAAAACTCAGATAAGGTCTCAACCTATTGTACAAAAATCCCCCAAAAACAACATATGTACATGGGACAGTTAAACATAACATGTAATCACACAGAGATCGGATGTCCAGGCGATCCGGTAGAGAATCTAGATACATATCTGGATCCTGGTCCGAGGACGATCCTGTCGGGACCGTGTGCGAGGACGATCCGGCGAGAAGTTCCAGGGTACTTTCCGGAACTGGAATTGAATACATGATCCAGATGATCAGGAGCGGAGAAAAACTGTAAAAGTAATCCTTAGCGAGGTAGCGGTTCACAGCTTCTACGAAGGTATCATTTCTCTGCGAAGACCCTTATCCTCAAGATAATGGATCAGACCATAGAGGGCATCTCTATGGGTATTGAACTCGGGTGCCGAGAAGACACACATATCTTCTCAAATTTTCATCGTAACCAGGAGGTCTCGAAACATAGAGGGCCAGTCCTCTCCATGATCGTAACCTCCGGCCCAGATGCACTCTTGCATCTCCCGGTGAACAGCCTCAATGTGCTCGATGATAACATACATGTCATCCATAGGCACACGCAGCGGTAAACGGCGCTTCAGAATCTTCTGTCGAAGTTCTGTTGCACAGAAGTTCAGATACCTGTCTCCAGTAGCCATCAAATCTTGCAACAATTGCAATTCAATTTCGGGTTAATACTCATATTTTCCCAAAATAGGATTGAAATACTCATTTTTCAATCTTTTGATGATCATACTATGGATCAATTTATGTGATTTTAGTTTAACTTTTACAAATCTCGAAACTCGTTCCAAAATATTTTTAAGTTTATAATTTTAATAAACCTAATTGACAAAAATTTCTCAAAATTTTTATCAATTTATTGGATTTTAATTGAATAAAAACTGATTTTATCCAATTAAAAGAGAAAAAACCCAATATTTAAGTCCAATTTTGACTTAATTCAAAATTGACCGTAAATCGGGTTAGGTCGAACTAATAAATCAGGCCAATCCGTCCAGTTTTTTGATTTTCTTGACCCGGGTATAAATATGTTCGGGAAAAATCGTGAAATTATGATTTTTCCCCTCGCATATTTCCCCTTCGACTTTCTCTCTCTTCTCCCACGCGATGAAAATCCCGGCCGCCGCTCCTCCCACGACTGCCGCGTAACGGCGGCGAACCAACGACCGAGATCGGTCGCAATCGACTCGTCTCGGCCTCGCGAGCACGTCTGTAGCAGCCTCGCGGGCCGTCGTCCAGCCGTTCTCCTTCACGAACGTCTTCTCCGTTTCGCGTCTCTCCCTCGTCGTCGACTTCGATCTCGCGATTCCGGTGATGTCGATCCACAAACGGGGTATCGAGACGTCGGGGAGAAGCCGGAGAATCGACTATCGTCGATCTACGGCATCGAAATCGTCAGATTTTCGACGAAATCGATGAAATTTGATTTCGGGCGAAATCACCCAAATTGCCCGATTAGGGTTTATTTTCGATTTGGGGATTTTTGAAAAAATTTCCAATTAATCCCCAAGTGTTCCAAAAATTGCACCGAAGTGCATGACACGCAGGTGCCACGTAAGCGGTCAAATTTCAGATTGGTACCTTAAGGTTTTGCGCGTGCGTGAATTTACCCGCGTGGTTAGGCAAAATTTAATTTAGTCCCGCTGGTACTAAATTAATTACATTAAAGTCCAACAGATTATGATTTTCCATAAAATCACGATTAACACAATTTTTAACTCAATAAATCACATAATTACTTGAATTAAAATACCATATCATCATCAAAATATGGTTTCAACCATGCTCTGATACCAATTGACTGTTTTGATGCATAATTAATGAGTAATTACGTGTTAAATCCATTTAATTAACAAACTAATTTGTTAATAATAAATCACTTACTTGTTGAAGCAAGAGGTCCACAGGCTCGGGTCCACAATTTCTTTGTGCTAGTCGAATTACGATCACGATTTAACAGATTCGTAATTAATTTTTACGAGATTTTCTCTATAGAAAATCTGATCAAAATTCAGGAACTAATCCAAAATTTTTCCTTTCTTATTGAGCGGTTATGGGAAAAGTTCCAAATTGGTCCAGCCGAATTTCCCTTTTATAGGGAAATCCGGACAACCAAAATGCACCACGTGGCATGCCACGTGTCGTGCATGGCTGTCACGTGGCACTTTTAGGCCACATGTCCGCCATGTGGCGCTTCAGATAGCGTGTCCGTTACGTGTCACGCCACGTGGCACTTCGGGCCGCATGTATGTCACGTGGCACTTCGGGCCACATGTCTGCCACATGGCACTTTGGACCACATGTCTGCCACGTGGCAAGGCTACCCCTAGCTTTGCCATGTGGCACCTTGCCACGTGGCGCCACGTGGGTGTGCCACGTGGACTGCCACATATGGCGTCAACACCACGTGGCCCAAGTTATGGGCCTGAGGAGCCCGGGCCCAATTAGGCACAATAATAATTGCCTAATGGGCCCAAGGTCCAACAAGAATCATCGCGATCAGATTATCTTATTTTTCGACATAAAGGTTCTGATCAGCAACGGGTCTAACTTTGGATCTACTGCCTCTTCTTTGAGTGGATCTTTTGGGCAAGATTTGTAATACCCGACTATGTTGCTTAAACTTAAATGAGTTTAATTAAATATATCTATTCATTCGATAGGATATAGATAAACTATGTTGGCAAATAGAAATGACAATTAGTGATCGGGACATTCTAAGAATGTGGTTAGATAATATTTGGGTCAATTCGATAATCTAAGCATTCTGAGAATTTGGTAAACTTGGTTTATTTTCTCATTTGAAATTGGAATAAGACGGTTATAAAGAAAATTCATAAATTTAAATTAATGTATTGAATAAGTCTTGATTATGAATTAAATATGAAAGAACTAAAAAGTTTCGAATGAATTTTACAACTTCGCATTTTAAGGATTATAAAAAAAACCACAGGAGTCGTCAATATGAGGTGGCAAAATTGGTACAAATCGAATCTAATTGTAATAGGAAGGAGATGGCTTAAAGCTTGTGAAACTTCTATTTTGTAGAATGAATAACTTTATCTAGGATAAGAATAAAAGAAAATTTAGATAACAAAATAAAAGAGTAAGAAACGTGGCAATGGTAAAAAGAAGAAATAAAACGTGATTGAGGTAGAAACATGACACCAAAGCAAAGCAAACAAACAAAAGAGGTTAAAGTAGGAGGTGGTAGAAAAAAATTATAAAAATTGGTTGATGGATTAAACGTTGATGGATTAAAATAATTCCACCGAAACTAAGAAGAAAAAAAAAGAACAAAAAGATACAGAGGAAGGACCGAAGATGAAACTGAGCGAAGAACTAGAAAAGAAGAAGAAGAGGTAAACGCTCATTTTTATTTGTTGAGCATGATTGATTATGAATAACTTACAGATATGAATTACTATTAAGAAAAATTGGAATTTAACATATTGGAAAGAAACAGAAGGTAAGTAAGTTAAGTTGAAAATCTTATAATGGAACAAAGTAAAGATTCGGACATAGTCAATACCTAATTAGGGAATTGGTGAGTTAGATGAATTATATATTTGGACGTAAAATACAACAACGTTGGGACCGGATTTGGTCCTGGAGGCCAAATCCAGCACGGTGCTGGTGGATTTTTATTGAAAGACACGCGGGGACTATTTTGTAAAAATGCAGAAATATGGGGGTGTAAAATAAAAAAAGTCCACAATCATTGAATCATAACTGGGTAAACCATTGAATCGTAACTGAGTAAACCATTGAATCGTAACTGGGTAACTGGGACGGACCCCGATTTATCCAGGACGGGAAAAAATGGACCATTGAATCATAACTAGGTAGACCATTGAATCATAATTAAGTGAACCATTGAATCATAACTAAATCAACCATTGAATCATCCAGGACGGTCCTGGTTGGATTTGGCCTTCCAGGACCAAATCCGCTCCCAACAACGTTGACTAGATGAAATGATATCTATTTGAACTAGAAGGTCATTCATTATTGAGGTCTAATTGACATAGAGCAACTACTTATAGAATATAGCTGAGCTAGAATTATTTTTAGTCAGATTTGATTCGAGTTAATTAAACACATCGATAATATCACTTAAACAATGAACTCACAACATGTAGTTAACTACTTTGCTTGGCTGAATAAGTACTATTGAAAATAAATGAATCTGTAAGCTAATCCAAGAGGATGAAAAGAAGACGTGAAAGACGTACTAAACCGAGAACAACTAGAAAGAAATGAAGGTGATTTATTTTGTATAATTGATAAGGACTAGTTTAAGTAGTTCTGGTGACAGAAATTGTAAACAAAGGAAAGTGTAAGAAAATTAAACAAAAAGGATAGGTAAGTTATTTATTTAGTAAAATCAATAAGTATGGTGTAAGAACTTAATAACCGTAGTTAAGGAAAATTTAAGTAAGTTTTGGAATAATTGTTGAGGATTGATTGAGCAAGTTACTATGGTTATTGAACTAGGACTTCAAAGTGAAGAAATCTATTTTTTTGGAAGGAAGGTGGATCGAGATGATCGTCGAGATGAAATTGGTAAACAAATAATATGTGACTCGTGCTTTATTTAGCGCACTCTATTTATTTGTTATGATTTGAATATGGTATTGTTAGTGCATATTGTGCATTTTTCATATGAGCATTATGATATGATATTATGATTTGTGAAAGTTTGTTTAATCTGGCCCAGAGGGGCACTGGATATGTTTGATATGTTTTGGGAGCCTATGAATTTGTTATGATATGAAAGTCTGTTATATGGATGGCTCGGCTCTGTGATATGGCGTCTAGTAGACAGAGGTCTACCCGTGACTAACCGGGGATGTTGGCATATGTGCACATATACTGAGGATACAATAGATTCTGATATGATCTGTTTGGCCAGCGGGGTTGGATTCTGATGGCGCCTTTGAGATATGGTATCCTCGTGTCGGAGTTGGAGTGACACTATTTAGAACTTGCCGAACGTTCGTCCAGTTTCGTGATTTAATTTTGGAATTATGTGTTCATGTGTAAAATTGCGTGACGGAATGGGACGTTGCGTATTTTGCGCATGTTTTTGTGACTTTGTGATTATATGCTATATTTGGTCATCTGGTAAGTATGATCTTTGAGTAATGTACATCTCCGCATAATTCATTTACCATATTAGTTATATGCATGTTTAGGAATGTTTGTGCATTGAGTAGCTAAATAAATTGCGATGCATATCTTATTTGTTTACTGGGTGTTCCAAAACACTCATCCCCCCACCCACCAGTTTTGCAGGAACTCGTACACGAGTTGTGTTGGCTCAGAGATCTACTCTGATAGTACCAAGTCTGATTTATTCTCCCGGATTTGCATCGAGGTCTCCAGTTTATATTTTGCTCTTTCATCTAGAAGCTCCATAGTCACAAGATTTGTTTTGATCTTGGGAATGTTTAATTATTAAGAGTATATTAATTTTGTTTAATCGAACAAAGCTTGACAATTCGTTGTAAAATTTTGTTATTTAAAATGCAAGATAATATAAGTTTTAGTTATAAGTTTAATGGTTTAAGATTTTTAAGAATTTGAATAAGTTTAAGGCTAGCTAGATCTTTGTGTATGATTTAAGTAGTCAAAGTCTAGCGCCGGTCACTGACCTGAGTTCGAGTCGTGACAGACTTGGTATCAGAGCTCTAGGTTAGAGCCTTGTTTGAATTATTAGGTGTCGAGTATCTTAAGTTGTGCTACGGAGCATAGGATTCCTAATATCTCTGTGTCTCTTCCATCTGTGTCATTTTCTCGTGCCGTAATTATTTTTCTGTGTCAACGAATATTTATTTCTGTTTGAACATGATGGTATGATGAATATGAAAGTTGGGCAAATATGTTTTGCTTGAGATGTGAGATGTTTGTGTTTGGCATTCTTATGTGAAAAACTTTTGTGATGCTTTCTTGTTATCACTTGGCATTCACTCTACATTATGGTGAGAATTCTTGTACCATTTGTATATATTTTCCTTTGAAGAGCCCATTTGAGTATATATATTTATATATATGAAAATCCTTCCTTGGGTGAGATTTTGATGAAGTGACTGATCACCACTTTGTCAAAATTATGTCGATACCCTTATATATTTGATTTCTTCCTATGTATATTGGGCCATTGGTTTGAGTCTCACCAAATATTTGAGTTATGTCTGTGTGAACTATTCTAGATTATTTATCTTTGCATTGAGAATCTGCTTTTGTGTTAAACATGTTTGAAAGGAGGAAGTTATGAACATTATTATGTGGAAGGAGTATATATGAGAAATTAAGCCGCAAGTGTGCTTTGAAAAAAAAAGTTATGTTGGAAAAGTAAAATGTGATCATTATGTATGGATGAAAATTTGAGATTAAGCTATATGGAATAATTTTTGAATATTTTGAGGGAGCTAAGATTAAGTATGATATTTGGTTATTTATCTTGGTTTACATTATGGTTATGGATTTTGGCAAGGAGAACTTTTGATAAGATAATTTGCACAATGGGTATGGACAAGATAGTCCAACAACAAAAAGTATAAATGGTCAATAGTTTGACCAAACTACAAAGTTTACCTATTAGTTCGGTAAACAATTTAGGAAGCACAAGAAAATCCATATGGAGTTGAGTAAAGCTTCTCTTTGTAATCAGATAATGAACTGATGCATATAATCTAAGTCTTGAAAAATGTGAGGTACAATACTCACATAAAATCTATAAATCAGGTATCTTATAACTACAATAAGCATGCCAATATTAAGATGGTGTTGTGCAAGCTCTATAAGAGAGCGAGAAGTAAATATTATTTGTAAAAGAAAATTTTGAGATAAATTATTAACTAGACAGCGACTTAGAAAGAGAAATGAACGAAAATATTTGACAAGTGAAATTTTGATTTAAGTTAGCTCAAAGAAGGAAAAGTATGTATGCAAAGTAAATTTGAGGTGAAAGTATTAATTTCGTAATGAGTTGTGTGAAAGTTAATAAAATTATTTGGTTAGTGAAATATGAAACAAGAAAAGCCGAGAGCTTAAAAAAAGTATGTTAAAGTAATTTCTTTGAGCAGTAGAGGATAAAGAAATTAAAGAATAGGAGTACACATAGTTTGTAGACTTTGAAACCTATGTTAGATTTTGCAAAATTTTGAAATGTGAAGTGATAAGATACGAGTGACTTAATAGTCACAAAAGTTGTATTAGTATGAAGATAAGCTAAAGTGAAATTTGAGTTCAAACTTTAAAAAAATGCTAGGTAAAGGTAAATTGGTATGTACTTTGATGGAAGTATTTGTAGATACCACCCCATCAAGTAAACCTTTAGCAGTTATGTGGGTATTAAAAAAAATGTTGAACGGACTATGACACACCAAGATAATTATGTTGAGAACTAGAGAATCAAAGTGAGAACTCCAGCACAAGATATGATAGATGCATTTAAGTATGCTAGTACCATTCGTAGATTTAAGATTTAAGATTTAAAAAGGATTATACTATGGTGAAGAGATATTCGCTAAGATACGTGAGCTTTGGTATGAAGTTTTGTGTGACTGGTATAATCTATCTATAATAAGTAAAAACTGTTGTTTATGAGAAACTTGAAAAGCAAGAAGATTTATTGGAAAAAGAAAATTATTTGAGCTTTGAGGGATGATGAGTTAGTTTGTGTTGAAAGCAAGATTGATCACAAAAAAAAGTTAAAGAAACTTAAGGACAGATTCTTGTAGGTTGGTAAATATTTTAAGGTAGTTTTGCCAAATTGTAGAGAATAGTGCGAAAAGGATGGAAAAGGCTCAAAAAAATCCAAAGAGGACTTGAAATGGCCCAAAAATGGCCGTTACAGGCCCTAAAAAGAGAATAAATAAGAGGTATCCTAACTTAGTCAAGAAGAACATGTGGCAGAGTTAGGGAGCCGTATAAGAAGCAATGAATATCAAGAAAATGATAGAATAGTATAAAAAGTGCCGAAAAGGCCATAAAGGGGCCATTAAAACCTTCATAACTTCTTTATAAAGCTGATTTTTGGGATAAAACATTGGCATTTCACGCCCTATCAAAGCGAGCTGATAGGTCATAGAATTATCTTCGATTTTATATATTATGGCGGCCGTAACTTCAAACGAGTCAAAATTTATGGCCCGTCGAAGTTATGAGGGTTTTGAAGGATCCGAAATAGCTCGAAAAGGACCGTTACAAGCCATAAAAAGAGAATAAATAGGAGTTGTCCTAAAATAGTCAATAAGAACATATGGCGGAGTTAGGGAGCAACATAAGAAGCAATGAAGATCAAGAAAATGAGAATAGTGCAAAAAGGCTGAAAAAGGCTCAAAAATAATCAAAAAGGACCCGAAATGGCCCAAAAATAGTCGTTACAGACCCTAAAAAGAGAATAAACAAGAGGTATCCTAACTTAGTCAAGAAGAACATGTGGCGGAGTTAGGGAGCAGCATAAGAAGTAATGAATATCAAGGAAATGATAGAATAGTATAAAAAGTCTTGAAAAGCCATAAAGGGGCCATTAAAACCTTCATAACTTCTTTATAAAGCTGATTTTTGGGACAAAATATTGGCGTTTCACGCCCTATCAAAGCGAGCTGATAGGTCATAGAATTATCTTCGATTTGATATATTATGGCGGCCGTAACTCCAAACGAGTCAAAATTTATGGCCCGTTGAAGTTATGAGTATTTTGAAGGACCTGAAATGGCTCGAAAAGGGCCGTTACAAGCCATAAAAAGAGAATAAATAGGAGTTGTCCTAAAATAGTCTATAAGAACATATGGCAGAGTTAGGGAGCAACATAAGAAGCAATGAAGATCAAGAAAATGAGAGAATAGTGAAAAAAAGCTAGAAAAGGTTCAAAAACAATAAAAAAGGATCTGAAATGGTCCAAAAATGGCCGTTACAGGCCCTAAAAAGAGAATAAACAAGAGGTATCCTAACATAGTCAAGAAGAACATGTGGCGAAGTTAGGGAGCAGCATAAGAAGCAATGAATATCAAAGAAATGATAGAATAGTATAAAAAGTCCTGAAAAGCCATAAAGGGGCCATTAAAACCTTCATAACTTCTTTATAAAGCTAATTTTTGGGATAAAACATTGGCGTTTCATGCCCTATCAAAGCGAGCTGATAAGTCATAGAATTATCTTCGATTTGATATATTATGGCGGCCTTAATTCCAAATGAGTCAAAATTTATGGCCCGTTGAAGATATGAGTGTTTTGAAGCACCCGAAATGGCTCAAAAAGGGCCGTTACAAGCCATAAAAAGAGAATAAACAGGAGTTGTCCTAAAATAGTCAATAAGAACATATGATGGAGTTAGGAAGCAACATAAGAAGCAATGAAGATCAAGAAAATGAGAGAATAGTGCGAAAAAGCTGGAAAAGGGTCAAAAACAATAAAAAAGGACCCGAAATGGCCCAAAAATGGCCGTTACAGGCCCTAGAAAGAGAATAAACAAGAGGTATCCTAACTTAGTCAAGAAGAACATGTGGCAGAGTTAGGGAGTAGTATTAGAAGTAATGAATATCTAAGAAATGATAGAATAGTATAAAAGTCCTGAAAAGCCATAAAGGGGCCATTAAAACTATCATAACTTCTTTATAAAGCCGATTTTGGGGTCAAAACATTGTTGTTTCACACCCTAGCAAAGTGAGCGGATAGGTCATAGTATTATCTTCGATTTGATATATTATAGCGGCCGTAACTCCAAACGTGTCAAAATTTATGGCCCGTCATAGTTATGAAGGTTTTGAAGGACCCGAAATGGATCGAAAAGGGCCGTTACAAGCCATAAATAGAGAATAAATAGGAGTTGTCCTAAAATAGTTAATAAGAACATATGGCAGAGTTAAGGAGCAACATAAGAAGTAATGAAAATCAAGGAAATGAGAGAATAATGTGAAAAGGCTGGAAAAGGCTAAAAAACACTAAAAAAGGACCTGAAATGGCCCAAAAATGGCCGTTACAGCCCCTAAAAAGAGAATAAACAAGAGGTATCCTAACTTAGTCAAGAAGAACATGTGGCGGAGTTAGTGAGCAGCATAAGACGCAATGAATATCAAGGAAATGATAGAATAGTATAAAAAGTCTTGAAAAGGCCATAAAGGGGCCATTAAAACCCTTACAACTTCTTTATAAAGCCAATTTTGGGGTCAAAACATTGGCATTTCAGGCCCTAGCAATCCGAGCGGAAAGGTCATAGTATTATCTTCGATTTGATATATTATTGCGGCTATAACTCCAAACGAGTCAAAATTTATGGCCCGTCGAAGTTTTGAGGGTTTTGAAGGACCCGAAATGGCTCGAAAAGGGCCGTTACAAGCCATAAAAAGAGAATAAATAGGAGTTGTCCTAAAATAGTTAATAAGAATATATGGCGGAGTTAGGGAGCAACATAAGAAGCAATGAAGATGAAGAAAATGAGAGAATAGTGCGAAAAGGCTGGAAAAGGCTCAAAAACACTCAAAAATGACCTGAAATGGCCCAAAAATGGACGTTACAGGCCCTAAAAAGAGAATAAACAAGATGTATCCTAACTTAGTCTAGAAGAACATGTGGCGGAGTTAGGGAGCAGCATAAGAAGCAATGAATATTAAGAAAATGATAGAATAGTATAAAAAGTCCTGAAAAGCCATAAAGGGGCCATTAAAACCCTCATAACTTCTTTATAAAGCCGATTTTGGGGTCAAAACATTGGCGTTTCATGCCCTAGCAAAGCAAGCAGATAGGTCATAGTATTATCTTTGATTTGATATATTATGGTGGCCGTAACTCCAAACGAGTCAAAATTTATGGCCCATCGAAGTTTTGAGGGTTTTGAAGGACCCGAAATGGCTCGAAAAGGGCCGTTACAAGCCATAAAAAGAGAATAAACAGGAGTTGTCCTAAAATAGTCAATAAAAACATATGGCAGAGTTAGGGAACACCATACGAAGCAATGAAGATCAAGGAAATGAGAGAATAGTGCGAAAAGGAAGGAAAAGGCTCAAAAACACTAAAAAAGGACCCGAAATGGCCCAAAAATGGCCGTTACAGGTCCTAAAAAGAGAATAAACAAGTGGTATCATAACTTAGTCAAGAAGAACATGTGACGGAGTTAGGGAGCAGTATAAGAAGCAATGAATATCAAGGAAATGATAGACTAGTATAAAAAGTCTTGAAAAGGCCATAAAGGGGCCATTAAAACCCTCATAACTTTTTTATGAAGCCGATTTTGGGGCCAAACAATGGCATTTCATGCCCTAGTAATGCGAGAGGATAGGTCATAGTATTATCTTTGATTTGATATATTATTACGGCCGTAACTCCAAATGAGTCAAAATTTATGGCCCGTCAAAGTTATGAGGGTTTTGAAGGACCCGAAATGGCTCGAAAAGGGCCGTTACAAGCCATAAAAAGAGAATAAACAGGAGTTGTCCTAAAATAGTCAATAAGAACATATGGCAGAGTTAGGGAGCAACATAAGAAGCAATGAAGATCAAGAAAATTAGAGAATAGTGCAAAAAAACTAGAAAAGGCTCAAAAACAACAAAAAAAGGACCCGAAATGGCCCAAAAATGGCCGTTACAGGCCCTAGAAAGAGAATAAACAAGAGGTATCCTAACTTAGTCAAGAAGAACATGTGACAGAGTTAGGGAGCAAAATGAATATCAAAGAAATGATAGAATAGTATAAAAGTCCTGAAAAGCCATAAAGGGGCCATTAAAACTATCATAACTTCTTTATAAAGCCAATTTTGGGGTCAAAACATTGCCGTTTCATGCCCTAGCAAAGCGACCGGATAGGTTATAGTATTATCTTCGATTTGATATATTATAGCGGCCGTAACTCCAAACGAGTCGAAATTTATGGCCCGTCGAAGTTATGAGGGTTTTGAAGGACCCGAAATGGCTCGAAAAAGGCCTTTACAACCCATAAATAGAGAATAAATAGGAGTTGTCCTAAAATAGTTAATAAGAACATATGGTAGAGTTAAGGAGCAATATAAGAAGCAATGAAAATCAAGGAAATGAGAGAATAATGTGAAAAGGCTGGAAAAGGCTAAAAAAAACTCAAATTTTGGGGTCAAAACATTGGCATTTTAGGCCCTAGCAATGCAAACGGATAGGTCATAGTATTATCTTCGATTTGATATATTATTGCGGCTATAACTCGAAACGAGTCAAAATTTATGACCCGTCGAAGTTTTGAGGATTTTGAAGGACCCGAAATGGCTCGAAAAGGGCCGTTACAAGCCATAAAAAGAGAATAAACAAGAGTTGTCCTAAAATAGTTAATAAGAACATATGGCGGAGTTAGGGAGCAACATAAGAAGCAATGAAGATCAAGAAAATGAGAGAATTGTGCGAAAAGGCTGGAAAAGGCTCAAAAATACTCAAAAATGACCCGAAATGTCCCAAAAATGGCTGTTACAGGCCCTAAAAAGAGAATAAACAAGATGTATCCTAACTTAGTCAAGAAGAACATGTGGCGGAGTTAGGGAGCAGCATAAGAAGCAATGAATATCAAGAAAATGATAGAATAGTATAAAAAGTCCTGAAAAGCCATAGAGGGGCCATTAAACCCTCATAACTTCTTTATAAAGCTGATTTTGGGGTCAAAACATTGGCGTTTCATGCCCTAGTAAAGCGAGTAGATAGGTCATAGTATTATCTTTGATTTGATATATTATGGCGGCCGTAACTCCAAACGAGTCAAAATTTATGGCCCGTCGAAGTTTTGAGGGTTTTGAAGGACCCGAAATGGCTCGAAAAGGGCCGTTACAAGCCATAAAAAGAGAATAAACAGGAGTTGTCCTAAAATAGTCAATAAGAACATATGGCAGAGTTAGGGAGCACCATAAGAAGCAATGAAGATCAAGAAAATGAGCGAATAGTGCGAAAAGGCAGGAAAAGGCTCAAAAATACTCAAAAAACACCCGAAATGGCCCAAAAATGGCCGTTACAGGCCCTAAAAATAGAATAAACAAGAGGTATACTAACTTAGTCAAGAAGAACATGTGACGGAGTTAGGGAGCAGCATAAGAAGCAATGAATATCAAGGAAATGATAGAATAGTATAAAAAGTCTTGAAAAGGCCATAACAGGGCCATTAAAACCCTCATAACTTCTTTATGAAGCCAATTTTAGGGACAAACAATGGCGTTTCACACCCTAGCAATGCAAGCAGATAGGTCATAGTATTATCTTCAATTTGATATATTATTGCGACCGTAACTCCAAACGAGTCGAAATTTATGGCCCGTCGAAGTTATGAGGGTTTTGAAGGACCCAAAATGGCTCGAAAAAGGCCGTTACAAGCCATAAATAGAGAATAAATAGGAGTTGTCCTAAAATAGTCAATAATAACATATGTCAGAGTTAGGGAGCAACATAAGAAGCAATGAAGATCAAGAAAATAAGAGAATAGTGCGAAAAGGCTGGAAAAGGCTCAAAAACACTCAAAAATGACCCAAAATAGCCCAAAAATGGCCGTTACAGGCCCTAAAAAAAGAATAAACAAGAGGTATCCTAACTTAGTCATAAAGAACATGTGACGGAGTTAAGGAGTAGCATAAGAAGTAGTGAATATGAAGGAAATGATAGAATAGTATAAAAACTCCTGAAATGCCATAAAGGGGCCACTAAAATCCTCATAAATTCTTTATAAAGCCGATTTTGGGGTCAAAACATTGGCATTTCACGCCCTAGCAAAGCGAGCAAATAGGTCATAGTATTATCTTTGATTTGATATATTATGGCGGCCGTAACTCCAAACGAGTCAAAATTTATGGCCCGTCGAAGTTATGAGGGTTTTGAAGGACCCGAAATGACTCGAAAAGGGCCGTTACAAACCATAAAAAGAGAATAAATAGGAGTTGTCCTAAAATAGTCAATAAGAACATATGGCGGAGTTAGGGAGTAACATAAAAAGCAATGAAGATCAAGGAAATGAGAGAATAGTGCAAAAAGGCAGGAAAAGGCTAAAAAATACTCAAAAAGGACCCGAAATGGCCCAAAAATGGCCATTACAGGCCCTAAAAATAGAATAAACAAGAGGTATCCTAACTTAGTCAAGAAGAACATGTGACAGAGTTAGGGAGCAGCATAAGAAGCAATGAATATCAAGGAAATGATAGAATAGTATAAAAAGTCTTGAAAAGGCCATAACGGGGCCATTAAAACCCTCATAACTTCTTTATGAAGCCGATTTTGGGGCCAAACAATGGCATTTCATGCCCTAGCAATGCGAGCGGATAGGTCATAGTATTATCTTCGATTTGATATATTATTACGGCCGTAACTCCAAACGAGTCGAAATTTATGGCCCGTCGAAGTTATGACGGTTTTAAAGGACCCAAAATGGCTCGAAAAAGGCAGTTACAAGCCATAAATAGAGAATAAATAGGAGTTGTCCTAAAATAGTCAATAAGAACATATGTCGGAGTTAGGGAGCAATATAAGAAGTAATGAAGATAAAGAAAATGAGAGAATAGTACGAAAAGGCTGGAAAATGCTCAAAAACACTCAAAAATGACCCAAAATAGCCCAAAAATGGCAGTTACAGGCCCTAAAAAGAGAATAAATAAGAGATATCCTAAATTAGTCATAAAGAACATGTGGCGGAGTTAGGGAGTAGCATAAGAAGTAATGAATATCAAGGAAATGATAGAATAGTATAAAAAGTCCTGAAAAGCCATAAAGGGGCCACTAAAACCCTCATAACTACTTTATAAAGCTGATTTTGGGGTCAAAACATTGGCATTTCATGCCCTAGCAAAGCGAGCAGATAGGTCATAGTATTATCTTCGATTTGATATATTATGGCGGCCGTAACTCCAAACGAGTCAAAATTTATGGCCCGTCGAAGTTATGAGAGTTTTGAAGGACCCGAAATGGCTCGAAAAGGGCCGTTACAAGCCATAAAAAGAGAATAAACAGGAGTTGTCCTAAAATAGTCAATAAGAACATATGGCAGAGTTAGGGAGCACCATAAGAAGCAATAAAGATCAAGAAAATGAGAGAATAGTGTGAAAAGGCAGGAAAAGGCTCAAAAATACTCAAAAAACACCCGAAATGGCCCAAAAATGGCCGTTACAGGCCCTAAAAATAGAATAAACAAGAGGTATCCTAACTTAGTCAAGAAGAACATGTGATGGAGTTAGGGAGCAGCATAAGAAGCAATGAATATCAAGGAAATGATAGAATAGTATAAAAAGTCTTGAAAAGGCCATAACGGGGCCATTAAAACCCTCATAACTTCCTTCTGAAGCCAATTTTAGGGACAAACAATGGCGTTTCATGCCCTAGCAATGTGAGCAGATAGGTCATAGTATTATCTTCAATTTGATATATTATTGCGACCGTAACTCCAAACGAGTCGAAATTTATGGCCCGTCGAAGTTATGAGGGTTTTGAAGGACCCGAAATGGCTCGAAAAAGGCCGTTATAAGCCATAAATAGAGAATAAATAGGAGTTGTCCTAAAATAGTCAATAAGAACATATGTCGGAGTTAGGGAGCAATATAAGAAGCAATGAAGATCAAGAAAATGAGAAAATAGTGCAAAAAGGCTGGAAAAGGCTCAAAAACACTCAAAAAAGACCCAAAATAGCCTAAAAATGGCCGTTACAGGCCCTAAAAAGAGAATAAATAAGAGATATCCTAAATTAGTCATAAAGAACATATGGCGGAGTTAGGGAGCAGCATAAGAAGCAATGAATATCAAGGAAATGATAGAATAGTATAAAAAGTCCTGAAAAGCCATAAAGGGGCCACTAAAACCCTCATAACTACTTTATAAAGCTGATTTTGTGGTCAAAACATTGGCATTTCATGCCCTAGCAAAGCGAGCAGATAGGTCATAGTATTATCTTCAATTTGATATATTATGGCGGCCGTAACCCCAAACGAGTCAAAATTTATGGCCCGTCGAAGTTATGAAGGTTTTGAAGGAGCCGAAATGGCTCGAAAAGGGCCGTTACAAGCCATGAAAAGAGAATAAATAGGAGTTGTCCTAAAATAGTCAATAAGAATATATGGCGGAGTTAGGGAGCATCATCAGAAGCAATGAAGATCAAGGAAATGAGAGAATAGTGCGAAAAGGCTGGAAAAAGTTCAAAAACACTAAAAAGGACCCTAAATGGCCCAAAAATAGGCGTTACAGACCCTAAAAAGAGAATAAACAAGAGGTATCCTAACTTAGTCAAGAAAAACATGTGGCGGAGTTAGGGAGCAGTATAAGAAGCAATGAATATCAAGGAAATGATAGAATAGTATAAAAAGTCCCAAAAAGGCCATAAAAGGGCCATTAAAAAATTCATAACTTCTTTATAAAGCTGATTTTGGGGAAAAACATTGGCATTTTATTCCCTATCAAAGCGAGCTGATAGGTCATAGAATTATCTTCGATTTGATATATTATGGCGGCCGTAACTCCAAACGAGTCAAAATTTATGGCCCGTCGAAGTTATGCGGGTTTTGAAGGATCCGAAATAGCTCGAAAAGGGCCGTTACAAGCCATAAAAAGAGAATAAATAGGAGTTGTCCTAAAATAGTTAATAAGAACATATGGCGGAGTTAGGGAGCAATATAAGAAGCAATGAAGATCAAGAAAATAAGAGAATAGTGCAAAAAGGCTGGGAAAGGCTAAAAAACACTCAAAAAGGACCCGAAATGGCCCAAAAATGGCCGTTACAAGCCCTAAAAAGAGAATAAACAAGAGGTATCCTAACTTAGTCAAGAAGAACATGTGGCAGCATCAAGCACGAACACCTACCAAGTCCAAGCAATGTTCGAACTTAGTACCAGAAAGCGGCTTCGTCAACATGTCTGCAGGATTATCCTTTGTACCCACCTTGCTCACAACAATGTCACCTTGAGCAACATACTCCCGAATGAAGTGGTACCTCATATTAATGTGCTTTGTCCTCTCATGATACATAGCATCCTTCGTGAGATAGATAGTACTTTGACTATCACAGTACACTGTACCGACCTGCAGCTTCTCACAGATTTCACTGAAGAAACCTTTCAACCAGATAGCCTCCTTCACACCTTCAGTTATGGCCATGTACTCTGCCTCAGTGGAAGACAATGCCACTGTGGCCTGTAGACAAGCTCTCCAACTGATAGCACATCCTCCAAGAGTGAAGACATATCCAGACAAGGACCTAGACTTATCAAGGTCTCTAGCATAATCTGAATCAATGAAACCAACAACTCCATCAATGGTGCTTCCAAAATGTAGACACATGCCCTTGGTACCCTTCAAGTACCTCATAATCCACCCCACTGCTCTCCAATGACCTTCTCCAGGATTTGCCATAAACTTGCTAACGACACTCACAGCATAGGCCAAATCCGGGCATGTGCAAACCATAGCATACATCAGAGAACCAACAGCATTGGAGTATGGAACACGAGACATGTAATCGACCTCAGCAGCTGACTGTGGAGATGAAGCAGACGAAAGCTGAAAATGTGTACTAAGAGGAGTACTCACAGGATTACCAGTCACATCAAACCTGTCAAGTACCTTTTCAATGTAACTCTCCTGACTCAAAAATAATTTCCTTGCTTCTCTATCTCTGGCAATCTCCATGCCAAGAATCTTCTTAGCAGGACCCAAATCTTTCATCTCAAACTCGCTACTCAACAGAGCTTTTAGCTTTCTCACCTCTCTTTTGTCACTTGCAGCAATTAACATGTCATCCACATACAGGAGCAAATACACTTGGGAACCGTCACGTAGCCTTTTCAGGTAAACACAACTATCATACTTGCTCCTCTCATAACCATGAGAAATCATAAAGGAATCAAACCTTTTATACCACTGCCTCAGAGACTGCTTAAGGCCATACAGGGACTTCTTCAACAAGCACACATGGTCTTGTTTGCCTTCAACATGAAAATCCTCAGGCTGTGCCATATAAATCCGCTCCTCAAGCTCTCCATTCAAGAAAGCTGTCTTCACATCAAGCTGTTCAAGCTCCAAATCCTACATAGCGACAATACCACGAAGAGAACGAATCGAGGTATGCTTCACAACTGGTGAAAATACCTCATTAAAATCCACACCAGGAATCTGACTATATCCTCTAGCCACTAGCCTAGCCTTGTATCTAGGCTCATCACCTCCAAGTATACCATCCTTCTTCTTGAATACCCACTTGCAACTGACAACCTTCTTATCCTTAGGCAGCTTAGTAATCTCCCAAGTCTTGTTCTTGTGAAGAGATTCCATCTCTTCCTCCATAGCAACCAACCATCTATCAGAGTCTTTCGACTTCATAGCATCTGAGTAACTAGATGGTTCTTCACAGCTATCAACTTCTTCTGCCACATTCAGGGCAAAAGTAACAATATCAGCCTCACCCAACTTTTGTGGAGGTCTGATAATTCTTCTGGGCCTATCTCTAGCAATAGAATATGATGGCTCCCTCTCAACTATGCCAACATTCTCAGCTTCATCAGACAACCCACCATGAGTAGGACCATGGCAATCAACATCATGGAAGGAACTCGCTTCTGGATCAGCATCAAACTCCACTTGCACTTTTGACTTTTGCAAGTCCACACTTGGAGCACTCGGAACACCAGGGGAAGAAACATCCTCCCTCTTACTCAGCATGTCTGTCTCTTTGAAAATAATATTCCTACTCAATAAGACCTTAGACAGCTCAGGAGACCACAACTTGTATCCCTCCACTCCAGAAGCATAGCCAAGGAAGATACACTTCACAGATCTTGGCTCTAACTTGCCATTATTCACATGAGCATAGGCAGGACACTCAAATATCTTCAAAATAGCATAATTAGGAGGATTTCCAGACCACAATTCTTCAGGTACCGTGCCATCAAGTGATGCATGAGGTGAACAATTGACAAGGTGACAGGCAGTGGAAGCAGCCTCAGCCCAAACCGACTTAGGCAAACCAGCATTTGACAGCATACAACGAACTTTCTCCAACAAAGTTCTGTTCATTCTTTCAGCGACTCCATTCTGTTGAGGTGTACCCGGGATTGTCTTATGCCTGACAATATCCTCATTCTTGCAGAACTCATCAAACCAACTAGAGCAAAACTCCAATCCATTGTCTGTGCAGAGATGCTTGACATCTCTCCCAGTCTGATTTTCAATCATAGTCTTCCACTGCTTAAAAGTGACAAAGATATGATCCTTGCTCTTCAAGAAGAACGCCCATACCTTCCTCGAATAATCATCAATAATAGTCAGCATATACTTGGAACCATTCTTTGTTGCAACTTGAGACGGTCCCCAAAGATCAGAATGAACATAGTCAAGTTTTTCCTTTGTAGTGTGCACACCTTTCTGAAAACTGACTTTCTTCTGCTTGCCAAACACACAGTGCTCACAAAATTCCAGCTTCCCAATTCCTTGTCCACTTAATAATCCTCTCCTATTTAGCTCGGTCATGCCTTTCTCACTCATGTGACCAAGTCGCATATGCCACAATGAGGTATTCTCAGAATCTGTCAATAAGCCAGATGCAGCAGTAGCAGTCCCTGTAACTGTAGAACCCTGCAAAACGTACAGATTTCTAACCTCTTTCTTGTCCTTTATATGCACTAATGAGTTCTTACTCACACGAAGAACTCTACCTTCTCCGGTATATTTATACCCCAATGTATCAAGAGTACTCAGCGAAATCAAGTTTCGCTTCAAATCAGAGATATGTCTCACATTCGTCAAGGTTCGAATGACACCATCATGCATCTTGATCTTCAGTTCTTCACTGTGCCAATACCAACAACCTTGCAGACAAAATTATTTCCCATGAGAACATTACCCTCCGCACGTTCATATGTTGAAAACCAGTCCCGGATGGGACACATATGAAATGTACAAGCAGAATCAAGGACCAAAGCAGCATCAATTTTAGACTTTCCATCAATCACAGACAAAAGGTCTCCATCAGATTCTTCTTTCTGAGTGGTGGTGGCAAAACTAGCACTGCCGCTATCAGAACTTTCTCCTTTCGGAGCACTGTACTTTTTTTCCTTCTTCTTGTTCTTCAACTCCGGACAGAACTATTTAATATGCCCAACCTTATGACAATTGAAACAAGTCTTATCCTTGTGCCTTGACCTTGATTTGCTTTTGCTCTGTTGGGTATGGAGCCTGAGGCGAGCGGCGATGTTTGATCGAGCTCGAGAGGCGTAACACTAGTGCACTCGTTATGGGATCGAGCTCGAGAGGTGTAACACTAGTGCACTCGAGAGGCGTAACGGTACGCATTTCAGCTCCTGAATTTTGCCAAAGCGTGGACAAAAATGCCCCTGCGCGTGTGTTTTGGTTCCTAGGTTTGTTGGCACTATAAATACCCACTTCTCTGTCACTGTACACTTCTTCTTCTTCCTGGCAGAGACAGAGAGACGTTTCTAGAGAGAGAGAGAGAGAAGAGGAGAGAGAAACTACCATTGTTGAGCCTGCGTAGCTCCAAAGTGTAGATCGAGCTTGATATAGTGAAATCTCCTGGCTTGGTACGCCCCCGGACGTAGATCGGTTAAGATCGAACCGGGTTACCAAATCTGTTGTTCTTGTTTGACTGTGGGTTTTCTTTATTCGTAGTTATGGTCGATCTCCTCGTTGTGTTCATAGATCTTGCTCCTGTCTTGTTCGCTGCATTGTTTGGGTCCACGGAAAAGTGGGTTATTTCCCAACATGCTCTTCTTCCTTGAACCAGACTTAGCATTCCTCTCTTCAGTCCTCCCTCTCATAACCAAGCCAGTCCCTTGGCTATTTTCAGAGGAACTCACAGTGTACTTATCGATTCTCTCTTTCTCCAAGAGCGAATCATGAACATTATCCCAACTCAGAGTATCATGGATGAACAACAGAGTATCTTTGAATTGCTGATAAGAAGCAGGTAACGAACACAATAACAATAAATCAAGATCTTCATCATCATACTTCACATCCAGAGTTCTAAGATCAGCCACTATATCCTTAAATTCATTAAGGTGGTCATGAACAGACTTATCTTCTTGCATCTGGATAGAAAACAGTCATTGCTTCAAGCACAGTTTATTGGTCAAACTCTTGGGCATGCACAACTTTTCAAGCTTTGCCCATAATGAGGAAGCTGTTGTCTCCTTCAACACGTCCCGCAAAATATCATCTGACAGATGCAACTGGATCTGACTCACAGCCTTACGATTCTTTGACGCCTTCATCGCAGCGTCCCAACTCGAAGGCATCGACTTCTCATCAAGTAGAGTCTCATCCAGCTCTAGATGTGTCAAAATAGCACGCATCTTCACCTGCCACAAAGAAAAATTAGTTTTCCTCGCCAATTGAGAGATTTCGTACTTCATGGAAGTCATCCTCAAGCTCCTCAAACTAAAAAATCAGCCCAAAATCGGTTAGAAAACTAAAATCAGCCAAAACAGTTAACTTTTGGTCAACCAGTCAAACAGTTGACTAAGTCAACTCGAAAATTAGGGTTTTTCAACCCAAATCTCTCACAGGCGGCGGCTGACCCTTTCCTCCTCCTCCGCGGCGACGGGTTCGGTGGTGGCGGCTCCAAGGGGTGGTCGGAACGCAGGCGATGGCGACTCCAATGGTTTCAAAACCCTAAATTCTAATTTTCCCCCAAATCGGTTACTGTTCACTTTTTTTTTCAATACTCGAAACTCAGATCCGGCTCTGATACCAATTGTTGAAAATAAGATCGAAACGAGTAAAACACGAGACACAAGAATTACGTGGAAACCCCAAGACGGGGAGAAAACCACGGGCAAAGGAGAGTCGTCCACTATGTGAGTCCAATCGGTTACAAGGCCTCCGTGAGGGTTCTCTCTACCTCACATCTCTCAACTGGTACAAATAAGACCTAGGCATAGGCCGTATATATATAGGAGACTAGTACTCTATTCTGATTAGGAAATAGAGCCCTACTCTAATTAAGAATTTGGAACAATCCCTAACAAGTGGAGACAAGAATCCGAACCCTATAATTTTCGGTTGGATATGAAAATTTTAACACGATCGTGGCTCATTTTTCTGTGTATGCAATTAATATTTTGTTGGGTCTATTTTCTGTTTTTCAGGTTGCATCACCTGTTGGTGTCCGTGGATTACATTCGGACAAATTGCTGAGATTGTCGACGAAGGAACAATATATAAGAATTTGGCCCACCTTTAATAAATAAAATAACTTAATTTCAATAATTCTTTTGGTTTTTATAATTGAACACATAGTTTGTATGTACATGTTTATTCTCCCAGCTTGTGCGACGAGTGGAGCTCTTTATGCGATTCTCGAGTTGGTGTCTGGCGGCGGTTTCTTGTACACGTGTATCGCCACCACATATGGCAGCAGTACGCTGTGGAGGAGGGCCCGTGCAACGATTGTTTGGTCCATCTCTTCTGCAAGCCTTGTGCCCGTTGTCAAGACTACCGGGAGCTCCAAACCCGTGGATTTGGTCCTTCACTTGGTAATCACCTAAATCCAGCATTTGAAGTAAGAGAGTTTTGTCATTTTTTGTGATTCGATATAGATCGAATCAAGAATAGTTGACCTAATAAGTGTCTCAAGTGTTGGTGTGTAAGAACTTGGAAATAACTCTAGATCAACATGAAAATGCAAATGTAAAATAGCTACGTGAAGAGAGTTTTGTCATCTTTGTTGTTCTACTCGACTTTGATTAGTCAAATCTCCATTAATAATGGATAGTTTGGACTGTGTTGACACTTGTAATTCAAAGGGAAACAATAGTAGTCATGCCTGTATTATCCGATTTAAATCGCGAATTTGTGACGAGTACCTTTTTGTTACGAAGGTTGGAGAGGAAATATCGAAGAAATCGATAACGGAGAATTGAGCGCTCCAACTCCACCGGTAATTGGAGCAGAAAAAACATCAGCAGAGTAAAATGGACTTTAGAGAAAGTTCAGAGGAGACAATGAGGAAATCAGAACTGGAGTTCAACTAAAGTGAGAGTATAATCCGACTGTTTTGCACGTAAATAAAATTTATTACACTTCCGGGATTTAAATATCAAACTACTTCGAAGTCAAATTATTAATCTTCTCTTATGCTGTTAGAGCTACCTGAATGTTATCTTATATAAACATAAAGCTATGCACTTAAATCATTGCTTCCCCGTGTGCTTAGCATGTTTTGTGGGTCATCTAACACTTGGTTTACTTTTGACATAGTTTAATATTCAATTTTTTCCTCCAGTCAGATAATCACTTATCAGATACGGCACTCACCGATCATACTCTTCACATAAGATTTCTATAAACCAAAAATTAAGATACACCATCCTTAAAAATGAGAAGATTAAACTTGTCTTTAGTTCGACCCTGTCTAATATCCAAATAGTTTTCAAGATCCGCCAATTAACATTTTGTTCCAAATTTGTATTATTTCGGGTTAAAATTTTGATACAAAATTTTAACTATTCTGGAGAATTAATTTTCAAACTTCGAACTCTGTTTATGACTGTTTTTTACAATAATGTATTGTTCATTCATAAAAATTCAACCCAATTTTTTAAAAAATATACCAAATTTCTTATCACTTCAAATAACTCAAACTTCATCATCAAACTCAAACTTGCTCCCTCGCTTGGTCTTCCGAGCTCTTTGACTGCTTCTCCGACCTTA
The DNA here is from genome assembly GCA_963995505.1 of Hypericum androsaemum. Lineage (NCBI taxonomy): Eukaryota > Viridiplantae > Streptophyta > Magnoliopsida > Malpighiales > Hypericaceae > Hypericum > Hypericum androsaemum. The sequence continues at coordinate 7,281 of OZ023194.1, read as the reverse complement.
AGAACTGCAAGTTCCTCTTTGGCGTTCGGCTCACGCGCTTCTTGTGGAGCATGTGGTTACTGTTGTTGGGTAGATGCTCCTCCTGGTGACCGACCCTGGCTGCTCGTTGTCTTTTTCTTCTTTTTTGCTAGTGGGTATACCGTATATGCAAGATGCGACGGGTCTGTCTAAATGCATTTAGTTTTATTAACTACTTATATCCATACATTTATTATACAGTACAATCAAGAGGTTCAAATTCAGTGAGGACATGGGTAATCCCTATTGAAAGGGATAGGTGCAATATTGGAAATACAATAATTAAAAAAAATATCAGCAAAATAATACAAATTATGGAAATAAAAGTATGGGAATATTAGTTTCCATTTTCTCGGATATTGGTTTCATTCTACTATGATATTGGTATCCATCTTCTATGTTATTGACTTCATTCTACTATGATATTGGTTTCATTCTACTATGATATTGGTTTCCATCTTCTCGGATATTGGTTTCATTCTTCTATGATATTGGTTTCATTCCACTGTGATATTGGTTTTTATCTTCTCCAATATTGGTATCCCATTATAAGTAAAAATGTATACCATTTGAATGTATTGATTTCATTCTTCTCGAATATTGGTATCATCGTTATAGGATATTGGTATCATTCTACTTTAATATTGGTGTCATTCATCTAAGAATTTTTTTATTCGAAAGAAGATATTACCCTCAACAGATTCTGACCATCAGATCTGTAAAAAAAATGATTTTGGGAAGATAGGTTTTTGGTTTGAACAGGAATTAAAATTCAGCGAAGATAGGTTTTTGGTTTGAAGCATTATGCATCTCGATAGAATTCCACACGATTCACCTAACCCAGAAAGAAAAAAATCTGCTCGATCCATCTCCTCCTCGCTTTTCTCGACTTCGATTTAGGATTAGGGTTACCGATTCGACAAAAAAAGGGGGAATCCAGCTTAATCGGTTCGCCGACTCCTTGGTAGGTAGTGTTCATCCTTCGTAGCCCTCAACGTCGTCCCCTCCATCTTCGGCCTCCTCTCCCATGGCAGACAATTAAAATTCAGCGAAGATAGGTTTTTGGTTTGAACAGGAATTGAAAAAATAACTTGTGTTAGTTTATGAAATAACTCGAAAATACCCTCAACAGATTTTGACCCTCAGATTTGTAAAAAAAGAATTTGATCAAATCTAAAAGCCCATATTTAGTCCATACCATGGGGATGATTTTTATGTAGTCCCCCTGAATCTAACTTGAACTCAATCCAGCACGTGGGCATATCCTTTTTACTACTATAGTACTTTTAATTACAGGTTTCTCGACATTTTGGTGCCCCTCGTGGTCATAACCAAGGTTGTCAAAATTGGAATCCCACTAAAGATCGTTTGTATATAGAGAAAGTATAAATCGCATGATCGTAATACGAGTCGTAAGATTCACCAAATAGACAAAATTATAGAAATAACTAAGATTAATAACATTTTCATAAACTTTTTTCACTAGTGACCAGTTTTTCTTCATAAATTTACACAAAAATCTTCGTTCAATATATTTTTTAATGGTAATCTACTACATATCTATAGGTTACATGAGCAATAAAAAATATATCAAAATCAATGTAAAAAAAATAAGTGGCAAAAAATTGGTAGGATGAAAATATGGATTTAAATAACTCTAAAACTATTAATTTCAGAGATATTAATTAATATAAATTTGATTATTAGTTTTTGGGCTCAACAATTACCAATCGTGTCATTTTAAACATTTTAACCGATCAATAGTTATCCGGAATAACAAATATTATTTAAAAATATTAAACAAAGTATAGTATATTTTTGTGTTTTGGTCTACCCAGTAAAAGAACTATAGTTATTCGAATAGCAAATATTAATAAAATGTTAAACAAAAGATAATCCTTTATTCTTCTCTCTCTCCTCTGAAAGCATTGAGAAACATCCCACCGCTCTAACTCATAGATCTCAGGAGTTATTACTCAGATTCCACCGATCCTGCTCTACTCCCGATCTTGCACAGGCTCCGATCGTTTTGTCCATGATAAATCATAAGATTCTAAGATCTCAAAAATTAACTCTAGATCTTAACAACCTTGATCATAACCCTAGTTACAAGAGATAACTCATCATTACATAATTTTGTTTTTGGTAGATAATCATCATTACATAATTATTTTACGTAGAAGCCCAATATTAGATTAGAGAGCCACTAATTTCATTTCATGTTATTTAGCATATTTTCAGCTTATTACTATGAACCGTGTGA